>JABTTQ020000360.1:0-699711 GCA_016081115.2 Rehmannia glutinosa | reverse complement strand
AACAAATCCAACGCTACTTCTGTCAATTCGTGTTGCATACAACGCAAATGACTTGAAGCGAGACTTACCATCGAAGACTTCGACTTCATGCTTGCCAAAGATGTTCCTTGGGTTCCTCTATCCTTTGATGATGCCAAAAAGGGGAAAGAGGAATACCTTAAAGCAAAAAAATCAAAGCGAAAAAGAAGAGCAAAATGAGTAGGGAAAATCACCGAGGAAGTCTTAAAATGTAAAGAAAGGAAAACATGTTGAGGGGGAAGGATCGGCAGATGTAACATTGATGATTGCACAAACCCCCAACAGGTCTGTCACACCGACATTATAAGCAAAGAAACTCCCCGTGACTCGCCACTACACTCTGTATCTATGGCCGAGAAGAGAAAAGCAATTGAAGCGAGGGATGAAGGAAGTGGAAGGATGAATGGATGCCGGGTGATGAACATATTGAAAGAACATGGAGGCATTCCAGGTTGACAGAGACACGTATGCCATTTCGGATGTCGGAGACAGAGCCAAGATCGTTGACGAATTTAAAACGCTCGAATCAAGGATATTTTGCAAACATGTCCATGCTCAAGCTTGGGACTCAGATCTTGGGAAAAGGGTCTCACATTATGTGAAGAAGGCGACAGACAATGAGACTTCCTAGATCGCTCTGCCGGTCACTCGCTAGTCAATCACCGGGAAGAAGACCAAGACAAGATACGATATACGCCCGAGTAGAGGAAGAAGCGGCGGTGGAGGAAGAAGCTTGGACCTAGGCCTCGCCAAGAATATTGAATACGTAGATCCGGGAAAGAAAGGAGGGATCTCTTTGGTGGAGGGCTTGACCAAGTGGCGAATTTGAGAGTGGCTAAAACTAACGCCGAGTATGTAAAGAGAATAGAAGAAGAAAACAAAAGACAAACTCAGCTATGGCGGGAGAGACAGAAAGAATAAGAATAGATGAAGTCAAAAGAAAAGCATATGAGAAGAAAAAGAAGCGGTGATGACGAAAGAAGAAGAAAGAAGAGAAGAAGATCTTGATCAAGACGAAAGAAGGAGACAAAGAAGAAGATGAAGTGTTCTTTGTCCACCCCTTCGTGTACTTTATCTTGTAAATACATACAATGTAAGTCTTCTCGTAATAAAGCTATAAATTTTCTATTTTGTGAAGACAATTATATACTCGATACACCTTGTAAACAATTGTGTTAAGTACAAGAATGATATGATCAATAAAAAGATTGATTATGTGCATACAATCTATGTCAATACACTAACCTCGTATGTATCTCTCATTATTTGCATCTTTGTATGATTTAAGTTTTGGCATCATCAAAAAGGGGGAAATTGTTAGGAATTTTATTGTTTAGATTTTGATGAATGCCATGTAAAACTTAGAATAGAATAGAAAGTTGGCACCCCAATTCTTGTCAAAATGTATTGTAACAATTAGAGAGTCGCTGGCCAAGCCGAGTTAAGTCGGCCTACGCCTTAACATGCAAGAAGACAAATCAAGGCTTGAAGGAAAACTCTGTTGAGAGACAAATGAAGATAAAGAAAAGAAGACGAGAACTCGATCAAGAAGCAAATGAGATGCAAACAGTGGAACATCACAAGTCAACTCAAGAGAAGCCAAGTCTCAAGTCAAGGCGAAAGAGTCATCCATGATTGGAAGTCGACTCTAAGTCACCTGGGGAAAGCAAGGAAATGCGGTCAAGTCGAGATAATCAGAAAAGAACCGTTACGTAAATCAAGAGATTTACTTAAACAAGTAATATCTCCATACCACCTTTCTCGAGTGCTCAGTCCCGAAGCGTGCAAATGGAATGAACCAATGGGAAGCACTACACCGTGTCGAACTCAAAAAGGTGAAAGAACAACTCATACGAGGAAATGGCAATTCCAAGAACTCGCAAGCCAACGATCGCAAAGTGACTTTCAAAAATAATCCTATCTCTTCAACGGGCAAATTTTTGAAAGTTCACTATAAAAGGCTGAGGAGGTTGTTTGAGAAAAAAAAAAAAGATGCATGAATGACACATACGTGAGCTATACAAGTACATTAGAAAAACTCAAACAATCTCAATCCTCAAGCCTACACTTCAAGTACATCAATCCAACACTCACCCGTGAAGGAAGAGAACTTCAACCGCTTGAAGAGGAAGATACTTAAAACAAGGGGTCTACATTCCGGAAGGATTGTAGAAAGGTTCAAGGCGTCAACCAAGTCTTAAGCTTTTGGAGGGCTTCGTGATCAAATCCAAAGAGCTTGAGCAAGTGAGTCAGTAGTAGCAAGCAAAATGCCTGCTGTGAAGAAGGCGAGTCGTGCACGGAAGCCACCGAGTGATCAAGGCGTCTCAGATCGAGTCCCAAAGGATCAAGTCGGCCGTTGTGATCAAGACTTGTATCCGGATCATTACCACTTTGTAAACCGATCATTACTTAGTGGATTCCTCCGGGAGTTGGAGAAGAGAGGAGTAGAAGAATTACCCCATCTTCGAACCTCTATAAAAACTTTCTTCGTGTCATTTACATTTCAAAGATTTAAATTCTCGCACTTTTAATTGCTTATATCTCACGATAAATTTGCTATCCATTTGATAATTTATAAGTACTAAATCAAGCTCTAAAATCTTGCTTAATCAAACTTAAGGGTGTTAAGTCTTCCAATAAAAATAAAACCACAAATTGAGTTAAATTATAGCCAACAAAATTTGAGTTACTCCATCAACAAAATCAAATGAGTCTGTTGAGAGATTAACTCTACTGAGTGACTAATTCGATCGTCCATCAAGGACACAAATGTGTGTAGAATTAACTCTGTAGATTTAAAAGGACTAAATCGAAAATTTGGTAAGGTTTATTCAACCCCCCTTCTAAACCTTACACTTACACCCCTTGGGACCTACAATTCGGATACCATTTCGATCCTGAACGACATGAATTCTTCCGATTGGAGCAACAACAAATTATGCAGAAGAGGAGGCAGGCACACCAACCAAACTCTAGCGACAAATTTGATTGGAGAGTTTTTTCCAGATCTTGGAGGGTCTGGAAGTGGTCTTCCAGATTATTAGAAAAAATAACATTGTATCTATTTTTATTTGTATTTTCAATAATTTTACTTTTAGTTATTTTATGTAATTTTGCCTATTTTATGTCGTTTTTATCGTTGTTGTAATTTTATGTTTCAGTATTTTGTAATGTATTTTATGTAAGATTTATAATTTTGTGTGTGGTATTTTAAATCTTATAGTATTATCCAATTACATACCATATTTAAAAAAACATTATCACCTGTAATTGAATTGATTTTAATATTATTTTCTACTAATTTCTAATTAATAAAAATGCCTTTTAAAAGAAATTAAATTTAAGAAAAAAAAAAAAGAAGATAGTGTAAAAACAGTAAATCAGTAAAATAGCGCCAAGAATGGCGCCGTGTTGGAGGGAGTTTGTGGCAGCACTACTCTACTTTAGAGTAGTGCTGGAGATGATCTTAATTGGTGTTAATATCCAAATTAATTATATTGGACCTTTATTTAATTGTCTCGCCCATAACCCAAATATTCTCATTGAACTTATTTTGATAATCCATCACTCACATAAATGTGGTTTCTTTCACTTGTGAGTTTTAAAGGAAAATATGTTCACATTGTTGATCAAAACATTGAAGATTTTCTGAGTTATCTTTTTTTGAGCGAGAAATGATCAAATATTTGTACATTCAAATTTTGGACTTAAATGAATTGAGCAAGAACAATATAGTACCATATCAAACTTGCAAGAAGTTATTATACCACGAAAAATTCATTATATATGAGTAATTACAGTTTTTGATCAACAGTTATTACAACACATTCGTTGAGGTCTGTGTGGAAGTCCTAAAGAAAGTTTTCTGAGTTCGAGGAAAACTCGATGATATTGGATGAATTTGTTTGGGACAGAGCTAAAAAATGAAGATTAGGATTGCTAATTTGAAAACTGCTTATTTATGAGTTTTGAATTTTCATTTAATGCATTTCTTTTGGGTTGACATTAAAATGCATTTCCACCAATATATAACTTAACAATACTCATTGGTACAACCAAAAAGCCTCCACTGCCAACTCCGCCGAACTCCGCCGAACTACCTGCAAACAAGAGGGGCTGAGGATTGATCCGGCGTACCCTCTTCGACGCTCAAGTCAGAGAACATATCAGGAAAGGAATAGGAAAGAGAGAGCAAGTATAGTAAGGGTATGCAAAGTATTTAATGTAAATCATACCTTGCATTTATAAGGCAACTAATTAGGATTTCCGAAAATTAAGGGGGTCATTACGGGGAATCTAAAGCCCGTTAAGATGTGCGAGTTTGTTACAAAAACTTATCCGATTATAATATCTCGATCTAAATACAAAACCGAGTTTAAGTAGGAACCTAGTAAATGCTTTTACCGAGCTCATGCCTTTATGAGGCTAAACCATAGAACCATAGATGATCCATATTGAGCTTAGTCGAGCAACCTTCTAAAGACTAAGCTATAAATACTTTTCCCGAGCTTCACATCTCCTAGTATTTCTTATGAGTATCGCCGGCCTTTCTTATGCCGAATCACTCATACCAACTTTTCTAAAAAGTCTATATCTTTGAAAAGTCCATATCATAGATGGACTTCTATCCCGTAAGTGCTCTCAAACATGCACTAGTTAACTTGTTTAATTAGGCTCTTTAAATGAAAAAGAAGGATAACTAGTATATAAAACAATTTAAACTATAAAAAGATACAAAAATGATTTTATAAAAGGATTTTCTTTGTTTTTTCCCTCATAAATGTGATATATTTATACTATTACAACGAGTGGTGGACCATCAATCATTATAGCTAAGATTGAGTGGGGCACGTGTCCTTCTCTTGATGTGCATGAATTGCATGGTTGACATGTGTTAAATAATATTTGCTGAGTTGTCTTCCTGCTGTCTTGCCAGGTGGCAGGGTTGTCTGCCACGGGTTTCTACTTGGTTATCGTTGACTTTCTGGACGGAGTTCCTTAGTCTCGAAATGCCTTCCTAGTTGGGCCCTGGTCGACCGACATTCTTCCGATCGACATCCCCTGGTCACCCACGTCGATTCAATTCGGTTCTTGAATTGCCACGTGTGCATGTCCCCGTCAGCTTTCCAAGATCATCACATCATCTTCAATAGTGGACCTGGTATCTGATTGAACAAAACGTGCTACATTTAATTCATATTAAATTTCATAAAACTATTTATTGCTTTGTGATATTTGTAATTAGTCATAATTTATTTTTAATCCTGATATTTTTGAAAAACCTACCTCCATTGGAAGATTAGCAGGGACCAATAATTTTGAATTTATATGGACAGCAAGTTCCTAGCTTAAGCACGATTTATCAGAGTTGGTAACAGAAATCGCATTCTTTTACATCTGGACCAATCCTGCCTTCTGGTGCGCCTAATGGAAACAAAAACACTTGAAAAATTATTCCCAACAATAAATATTATAAGAAACAAAATTAAAAGGGTAAGGGAAAAAAAAAAAAGGAATCTTTGCCATGAATAAATTGAATATCACTTCTATATAAGATGAAGCATGATTTGGAAACACAAATTTTACCACAAAATTTTCATTCTCAAGGGTGGATAGTTCAGATATACTGTCTCTCTCTCTCTCTCTCTCTCTCTCTCTCTCTCTCTCTCTCTCTCTCTCTCTCTCTCTCTCAATAGTCAATAAGCAGAGATTAGTATTGTATGTTTACCAGAGGTTGAGAAGAAGTGGTATCACTGTGACTGTGAGTTTCATTACCTTTCTCCTATCCTATTTCTTATGTACTGTTTGCCATTTCCATCAAATTTTTTGAAATCATTTTAAGCTTCTGATAAATTGCTGCAGACTGAAATGCTTGACTTGCTATACTTCTTTAATTTTATTGTATTTTCTTGTTTATCTTTTTTTTTTTTTTTTTCCATTTGGTGAATGCATCACAACTACTATGTGTCTAAAAGTGATTTTCAGGCGTCTCCTCTGTTTCTTGACTCTGTTCTTGGACAAAAATATTTATCATTTCCACATTATGTTAATGGAGTACTAAAGTGATTCTCTTTTATTTAATTACTTGAGAAATTCTGTTTTAGGCAATTAATTAATACTATAAACTTCATTCCACCTACTCAATATAGTGGGAATAAGGTGAAGGATGACATGAGGAATTCTGTAAAATATATTTTACTTTTATTAGAAAATAATTAGACATACAAAGAGAGATGTCTTGTGATTCATGTGAATTGTGGGCCATTTGATAAAAAATCATCGCATAATAATGACAACTATATACACTATTCAAGATTTGACACATGGGCTGAAAAATAAATATTCTCTGTCAATGATGATTCATCTGTCTCAATTTCAATCAATCTGGACTTCACTTTTTGTGAACACATGTCTGCAAACCATATATAGTCAGGAAAATTAATTATATATATCTCCTCAGATATTAGCAAGTTGTTGTCTTCATTCGCATAGAAAATTGAGAAATTAATCTAATAGGTGGAAATATTTATAATCAGGTTTGCTAATTATCTTTCTCAAGGCAGGCAATCTTGAGGCTGGAAAATGGAGAAAGGCCCGACATTCGTAATCGGGCTTCTATTGTTTTGTTGGTTGGGAGCCATAGCTGATGCAGAGTACAAATTATACAAAGATCCAAAAAAGCCGATAAATCGAAGAATCAAGGACCTATTGAAAAGGATGACCTTAGAGGAGAAAATAGGCCAAATGGTGCAAATTGAACGAACCGTGGCATCACCTGAGGTCATGAAGAAATACTATATAGGTCTAAACCAATATCTGATTGATTACCACATTCTTGAAATACTTGTTTTTTGTTTTTGGCTGCAAATCATAAATTAAAAGCCTTGTGTGTTTATTGGGAAGCAGGGAGTGTGTTGAGTGGTGGAGGAAGTTCTCCGGGTCACCATGCATCTCCCGAAACTTGGGTGGATATGGTTAATCGTATTCAGAAAGGATCGTTATCGACCCGTCTTGGCATACCGATGATTTATGGGATCGATGCAGTTCATGGCCATAACACTGCTTATAAGGCTACAATTTTTCCCCACAATATTGGTCTTGGAGCTACTAGGCAAGTAATGTACCGTGATATTAGTTTGTTGCTTTTTTCAATATCTTTTGCTATTACACGCTTTAAAATATCCTGTTTCCAGAAAATCCTGCATATAAACTCTACTAAATCTTGGGTTGCATCCATTTTCTTTGTGTTGATTTTTCTTAGTCTGACTTCTTGTTACATCACATCATAGGTGTTGACTAATTCGAGGGACCTTAACAGAGTGTTTGCAAACACTAAAGAAAAATGATTGTCAGCCTTTAGTTGGAAAAACTCATTTTTCAGTGTTTGCGAATGCGAGCTTTCATAATCTAAATAGGGAATGATACTATAGATTCTGACTCTGCTTCTAGTTGGGATTTTATGCACAAAGGGACACTGTTACAACTTTTCTACCAAATACTCTATCTAAATCTGTTAATCTGCTTAACCATTATGTGAATTATAATATCTCGTTTGAACAGAGATCCGCAATTGGTCAAGAAAACTGGAGCTGCAACTGCGCTTGAACTTAGAGCAACTGGAATACCTTACACTTTTGCACCTTCTGTTTCGGTAACCAAGCCTAGTTTATGAGTCACTACAATTTAAATTCCTAGAGAAAAAAAGATCTAATTTCTCGTTGTGGCTTTTCATCGAACAGGTTTGCAGAGACCCAAGATGGGGCAGGTGTTATGAGAGCTATAGTGAAGATCCAAAGGTTGTTGAATCAATGACTGAGATTATAACAGGACTTCAAGGAGATATACCTCCTAATTCTCGAAAAGGTGTTCCTTATGTTGGTGGAAAGTAAGTTGCAGCCATATTTGTTTCTGCCTTATAAATGGTTAATTGCAAATATCACCCCTATGGTTTACTCTAGTTACAAAAAACTCCAGTTGCTTTTCAATATTACAAGTACTCATTTGAAGTTTGTGTTGACTATTTTTCAATACAACAAACTTGTGATGTGACAGTTTCAATCCTTGACTATTTTTCTATTAAGTCAAAATAACAACCCAGTAACATTTGGCAATCATAATTATTTTGGGTATTTTGGCTAAGTAAAGAGGTATTCTGGAAACAAATTAAATATTAAAACACATAGTTGGACTAAAATCAAAACTATAAGACAAAATTAAAACTGCACAAAATCAAAATCTTACGAGATTATAATTATTGCCTAACAGATTTATAGGACAGAACTACTAGTCTCATATAGTTACGAGACCAATTTTGTAATTAAGCCTTTGCTTAACAAATACTCTTGGTGCAATTTGTAAATAGAAATAAATGTTAATGCATAGGGTATTTGTAAATTGATGAAGCAACTATAAAATTCTGTGCAGAAAAAGGTTGCAGCTTGTGCCAAACACTATGTTGGTGATGGTGGAACAACAAAAGGCATCAATATGAACAATACTGTGACAAGCTACCATGGATTGCTTAGCATCCACATGCCACCCTATGATTATTCAATCATTAAGGGCGCCGCAACTATTATGGTCACCTATTCAAGCTTCAATGGGAAAAAGATGCACGCTAGTCGTGATTTTATCACGGGCTTTCTCAAGCATACACTACGTTTCAGAGTAAAATCCACTTTTTTTTCTCTCGTAATTATTTTAACATGAAATCCTAACCGTTGGATTGATAGACCAACTAACATTGTGTCGTATCAGGATTTGTCATCTCAGATTATGAGGGTATTGACTTCATCACTTCTCCACAACATGCAAACTATACGTATTCAATACTAGCTGGAGTTGGAGCTGGCATTGACATGGTACAACATCATGAACTATATTTTTGTTAGTGTTAATTACAAAAACACACTTCAAGTTCAGTTTAATTAATTACAAAGAATATTCAGTTATCTCCCAAAATTACAAATACACTCTGATATTTGTTTCTATATTATAAATGCATCCTCAACAAAGGGTCTTTATTAAGAAACTACAAATTTGGAGGGTGTAATTGTAATTTTAAAGATAATTATTTTTTGGGATAATTGCAAGAAAGCCCCTACGGTTTGGACTAGTTACAAAAAACCAAAGAGGTTTCTGAAAATTATGAAAAAAAAAAAAAACCTTAATGTTTGACTATGTATTGATTTAAGGAGGTAACTATAATATTTTGATACATGTAAAAGGAGCTTTTTAAATGTTTTTTTTGCATATGAAAGGGAAAAATATAAGACTAATTAAATCTAAAGGGTTTTTTTTTTTTGTAATTAGCCCGAATCTCAGAGATATTTTACAATTATCCCCTTTTTTGTAATTACACAAAACCTTTTGTAATTGTCTAAGTATCTTGATTACTTGTATAACTTCACTTAATCCAATTAATGATCACCACATGCTTCTTTTCCTTGTTATCAATTCAAGGTGATGATTCCACTCAATTACACAGAATTCATTGATGGACTAACATTTTTGGTGAAACATAATTTCATCCCCATGAGCCGGATTGATGATGCTGTGAAAAGGATATTAAGAGTTAAGTTTGTAATGGGACTGTTTGAAAATCCATTGGCAGATTATAGCTTGACCAAGTACTTGGGCAGAAAGGTCAGTTGTAAATTTATTAATTGTTGAATATACAGAAGAGGTAAATTAATCTGCTTGCTTAATTATAATGGACTAATTTGAACAGGAGCATAAAGAACTGGCAAGGGAAGCAGTGAGAAAATCTCTAGTGCTGCTAAAGAATGGAGAATCTGGTGATGAGCCATTGATACCACTTCCAAAGAAAGCAGAAAGAGTGCTTGTAGCAGGAACCCATGGCAATGATATTGGCTACCAATGTGGTGGTTGGACTGTTGAATGGCAGGGAGGAAGTGGCAACATTACTACTGGTAAGTTTTTTTTTTTTTTTGAGAATATACTACTGGTAAGTTTAGTATAATGAAAAGGGAGTGTTTGCTAACACCTAAAAAAAAAAGTGATTGTCAGCTTTTGGTTGGAAAATAAACTAGTAGTTTTTTTAAGTGTTTTCAAATGCAAACAACTACTTCAATCTTCACTGCCGTAAAGATTTTCACAATCATGACCTTGCATTGATAAATCAGGTACCTCAATCTTCACTGCCGTAAAGAACACCGTTGACTACGAAACAGAAGTCGTTTTCGTTAAAAACCCGAACACCGAATACGTAAAGTCCAACAACTTCTCTTATGCCATTGTTGCAGTGGGGGAAACACCATATACAGAGGGATTTGGAGATAGCTTAAACCTGACACTTCGTTATCCTAGTTATACTACCATTACAAATGTATGTGCATCTGTGAAATGTGTCGTCCTTCTGGTCGCGGGCCGGCCCGTCGTGATCCAGCCATATCTTGCACAAATTGATGCCCTTGTAGCTGCTTGGCTGCCAGGATCAGAAGGCCAAGGTATTGCCGATGTTTTATTTGGTGACTATGGTTTTACTGGTAAATTGCCACGTACGTGGTTCAAGACCGTCGATCAACTTCCTATGAATGTTGGTGATAAGCACTATGATCCACTGTTCCCATTTGGATTTGGGCTTACAACTGAACCTATACCTACAAAGGTTAACTAAATGAGTAAATGTGCATTGGAGGATTCTTGCTGATGAGCCAATAAGAATAACGAATAAAATTCTTGTAGAAGGATTATGATTGCGCTAAGTACTTAGCTTTTTACCTGTGTTTCAAATAAAAGTCGATAATATAGGACATCATCATCAATGAAATTTGAGTTGATCCCAATTGAACTCCAATTATACCTTTTATTCACAATTGTGGTCATTTTAAACTCTTTGTTGCCTTAAAAATAATATGATTCCAACTTAATGCTCTTTCCTCGATGATGATTGTGCTACTATTCATGTTGAATTCAACTTTTAAGTGGGTCATTGTCTGTATCACAAAAAGTCGTTAGGGCCTTAATAAGCTAAAGAACTTGAGAGAAATTAGTGCGTAGTAAATTGCATAGTAATGAGGATATAATATTTATAGGTAAATAAGTGGGTCATGGACTTTAATACAAAATTTAATTTTTTGGACCTTTATTTAATTATTGGTCCATAACCCAAATATTCTCATTGAACTTAGCCTTTTGATCTTATCCGAATTATAATCCATCACTCACGTAAATGCGGGCTTCCTCTTTCACTTGAGTTGTAAAGGAAAATATGTTTACACTGTTGATCAAAATATTAAAGATTTTCTGAGTTATCTTTTTTTGAGCGAGAAATTATCAAATATTTGTATATTAAAATTTTGGACTCAAATGTATTGAGCAAGAACAATATAGTAGCAAATCAAACTTGCAAGAAGTTATTATACCACGAAAAATCATTATGTATGAACAATTACGGTTTTTTTATCAACATTATTACAACATATTCGTTGAGGTCCACATGAAAGTCCTAAAGAAAGTTCTCTGAGTTCAAGAAAACTCAATGATATTGAATGAACTTGTTTGGGATAAAACTAGAAAATAAAGATGTTTGGAAAAGTGCTAATTTATGAGTTTTGGACCTCATTTAATGCACTTCTACTTGGTCGACATTAAAATGCATTTCCACCAAACGCTTAACAATACTCATACTCACTTTTCTAAAAAGTCTATATTGGAAAGTCCATTTCATATATGGACTTCTATACTATAAGTGCTCTTAAACATGCACTAAAATTAGTCAACTTGTTTCATTAGGCTCTTTAAATGAGAAAGAAGTATAACTGGTATATAAAATAATTTAAACTATAGAAGTTTACAAAAATGGCCCGGGCCTTGGCAGAACTTAATTTGGGTTGGTCATAAGTGGGTTGGGCTGAAAGTGCTGGGCTGCATTTCAATCTCTAAACTCAATTGGAACTCAACACTTACTATTTCACGACTGGATCCTCAAGTCCTCATGATTATGAAGTCATGGTTCAATTTTCTATTAGGTGATTCGAACTCGTGACTTAAAATTTATAGGAGTGTATTGTTTTCACATACTTAACTTAATTGATAAAATTAAAAAGTTTATAATTTTAAAATATAGAATTTCATATTTAAAACCTTTGTAATGTGAGACATTATATATAGATACGAGCTTGCGACATATTGTGTTGAAAAGGTATGTGATTACTGATTATGAATATTATTATTTAATGAAATTATCATGTGTCAGACTTGATTGTCAACCAACTTGTGGATCACTCCATAAGTCTGTGGCACGTAAATTTTATTTTTATAATAATTTTAAGTTCTTCGAATACAGATAATGTTCATTAAATGCTAAATGTTTATATAGATAGTGGTGCTCTGCTCCCTATCATAATTTTCTTTTCTTTAGTCCTTTCTGTTATCTTAATTAATATTAATAGTATAGTTTTGATTAATGAAAAGCTATCGTTCGAAAAGAAAATCTTATTCCACTTCTTTTTCTATTGTTTTGAATGATTAACACATGTACAATAATATCATCACCAAGGCCGTTTTCTCTTGGTGACTTGTGGGGGCTTTAGCCCCCCCTCCTCCAAACCTAAATGTTTAGCTCCGCCCCTGATCATCACCATGTATATGTGTCAATCATCCAATACATGGACAAGAAGTGTAATAGATTTGGAGCAAAATCTCAATCCGTTTGTTTCATGTTACACCTGGAGTCTCTATAATAACCGTAGATTTATTATAGATGTGTAAAATCACACACAGTCGTGCAATTTATTCTAAATATATATACTTCAGATTGAGAAAGAAAATGATCTGAAACCTTATTTTATCCATATTCTTGATAGTGTGTATATACATGTAGAAGTTTCACACAAAAGGAAAATAACACTAATTACACCAAATAATCCTATAGCAAAATTATAGTCCTGAAATTTATCCTTGATGCCTGCCGCCTGGAAAATATATTTCTTCAGTGATGACCTTTGATTATGGCAGAATCAATGACTTAATTTTTGGGATCAGTAGCTTTGACACAGATAAATATTTTTTTTCAGAATCAGATAAATATACTTGTTTACATGTATTTATCAAGTGAAATATTAAATTAAGACAAAGAATCAAAACTGAGTTAGACGACTACTGAAGAAAACTTTCCGAGTATATTGGACGTAAACCTTTATATAAATATTAAGGCCATAATGGTAGACTAATAAACTTGATGCGCCATTCTGTAATTATTCTATTTAATGGGCTTAAAATTGAGAAATGGGGAGAAGTACCCACGTAGGATACAAAGTAGAAACCATCATTTCTACCCAGCAGACATTTTTTATGTTCTTTTACTGAAATATCCATAGCAATTTATTATATCGTGAGAGCTTATTTTATACTATGATAACTTAGTTTATACTGTGAGAGTTTATTTTATACCGCGATAGCTTATTTTATAATGTGATATAGCTTATTTTATACCGTGAGAACTTATATCATATTGTGAGAACCTATTTTATATCGCGGTAGCATATTTTATACCGCGATATAGTTTATTTTATACCGTGAGAGCTTATTTCATACTGTGAGAACTTATTTTATACTGTGATAGCTTATTTCATATTGTGAGAACTTATTTCATACCGTGAGAACTTATTTTATTCCGTGATAGCTTATTATATACCGTGATATGCTTAATTTATACCGTGAGAGTTCTTTTATACCGTGAGAGTTATTTCATACCTTGAGAACTTATTCTATAACGTGAGAACTTATTTTACACCGTGAGAACTTATTTCATACCAAGATAGCTTATTTTATTTATATCGTGATATAGCATATTTTATACTGTGATAGCTTATTTTATACCGTGATATAACTTATTTTATACCGTGAGAGCTTATTTCATACCGTGAGAACTTCTTTTATGCAATGAGAGCTTATTTATTTTATATCGTGAAAGCTTATTTTATACTGTGATATATCTTATTTAATTTATACCGTGAGAGCTTATTTTATAGCGTGAGAGCTTATTTTCTCATATCGTGAAATAAGCCCTCATGGTATAAAATAAGCTCTCACGGTGTAATATAAGATATATCACGATACAAAATAAGCTATCACGGTATAAAATAAGTTCTCACGATATGAAATAAGTTCTGACGGTATGAAATAAGTTTTCACGGTATAAAAGAAGTTATATCACGATATAAAATAAGTTATTACGGTATAAAATAAGCTACGACGGTATAAAATAGCTTATTTTGAATGCTGGGATTTTGTATAGATGTCTTCTTTCTTGGTAATTTTGTCGGTTTGTACAATGAGTACACTTATTAAAAATGAAGGGGTCAAAGATAGCTGAAAGATTCCATAATCCTGAATGCTAATTAACGACCAATACACAATTATTTAGAAGTTTAATTAATTAATATGTACGGTTAATATTATTTTAATAGTATATTTTAGGGTAAAATTCACTTTACCCCTTGTACTATTGACTTTGTATCAAATACCCCCTATACTATTAAAACCTTCAAATACCCCCTTGACCAATAAAAAAGTATTAATAGACAAGAATACCCTTGAATTATATATAATATTAAATTCATTTTTACCTTCTCTATAATTCAATTTCAATTAATTTGATTATATCCTCTAATTTAATTAAATAAATAAATCTATATTTAGATCTAACATAAATAATCAAAAAAATATAGTTTCAATAGTATAAATCTATATATATATATATATTGCTCTATTTAGTAAATAACTAAGTTCGTGTCAAAATTAATTGATATTATATTCATTAATATTTCATTAAATAAGATGTGCAAGTGTGCGTTAAATAAATTATCAAAACTATAATTTTATTTTTGAAGCAAGAAATAAATATTATAAGAATGAAATATCATATAATACTCTCTTAAAATTATATATCATTGTTTGATCTCATTGTTTTTTAACACTAATTCTTGAAGAAATAAATATTAACCAAAATTGAACAAAAAATTAAATAGCTAATATAATATTAATAATATTAATTTTAAAAAATTCATATAAATATATATTATATTGTTTCAAAAACATCTTCTAGTTTTTTTTTTACTATAAATGTCGTAATTGCAATAATATTGTATAAGATTTTTTTCCAATATTGATTTTCCTTCAACATATAATACATTACTACACATAGTAACATGGTGTGTACCATACTTTATATAATTCTTAAAATCTACAATTTTGACTCTAAATTTACTACTTACTTGCTAAAGTTGTATATTTAAAATAATAATAATGAAAATCTACATAGTATTTTTCAAAAAGAATCTTTTGTGAATTCTCTATAATATTAATTGAAGTTATATTTTTCGTTATATTATTTTAATTACATTTAATTAAAATTATTTAATTTTAAAACTCGTGTTGAATAAAATTTGGTATCAAATTAATCGATAGTTAATTAAAATGGATAAACTATTTATAGTTCATAATAGCTAGATGTTCAAAGTAACATAACCATTTATTCAAGTTAAGGTTAATTTTGTCCATTAACATACTTTTTATTGGTTTAGGGGTTATTTGAAGGTTTTAATAGTAGAGGGGGTATTTGATCAAAGTCAATAGTGCAAGGGGGTAAAGTGAATTTTACCCTATATTTTATTAAACCAGATCCAGATGTATGTTATGATTCATAATTATCGATACATGTAGGGCTCTATAATAAAGTCTTTGATTAAATTAAAATGTTTGTTCGACTTCGGCAAGGTACTTTTGTTTACCGCGCGTTCTACAATTATTAATTTTTTTGAACACACTATTATTCACCAAATTTGTGGTATAAAAAAAAAAATATCCAACATGCATGTAGATTTCCTCGAACAAAGTATTGGCATCATTGAACTTCCAGCACGATGAAGAAATCAATTTTGATTACTAAATGGACCACTGTTTCGATGTTGACAACTCACTCGAAGACGAACAATGGCTTGAAAAGATGATAAAATAAGTTATTTATGTAATACATCAACATACAATAAAAACCCTTTATAAAAAAATATTGTTGGGCCTAGACTATTAGATATTATCAGTAGAAGCTTCCATTTTCTATTAGGCTAGTTGTTATTTCTGTTAGTTTGTTATTTTCTGTTAGTTAGTTATTACTGTTTCATTAGCCAGCTAATAGACTACTCTCTCCTGTATATATATCACACCATACGTTGAATAATACAAGTTACTTTCATTTCCCTCATATCATGAGTGTTTAGAATATCAACATGGTATCATGAGCCACATTTCCTCCTAATTTTTTTCCGGCCAACGCCGACGATTTCCATTTTCTCCGATGGCTTCCTTAGCTCCGTTCTCTTTTTTCCTTCCTTTCTGCGGTGGCGAAAATTGGATCGACATAATTTCAATTTACGGAAGATTCATGTACTTTCAACCGTTCGTGCACATGGACTTGAGGAGTTTTTGCTTGCACTGCTGCAGCCTGGTCCAAGTTTATCACCTCTCAATCGCATCTACTTCTTCCTCTCCTCCAGCTCTCAATCCATAATTTCAACTTTGGTTACGCAGGACCAGTTCCTTTTTAGTTGGGCGCTTTCTCCGTTTCGAGTCTACGCTTGGTCACATTAGTCGTTGATCCACTTCGGCGGAGGTATGGAGTGTTCTTACCAAGTTAAATTCTACTTAGTCAAAAGCTCGGATTATGAATCTCGATTTCGGCTCCAAAACACTAAAAAAGGTGATCTCTCCGGTGATGAATATGTGTTGAAGATGAAATGTATTGTTGACAATCTTCTACCGGTCAAGTGATTAATGATGATGATCTTATTCTTTATATACTCGGTGGTCTTGGATCCAATTCGAATCTGTTATTGTTCATCTTACCTCTCGAAGTGATTCTCTTTCCCTCTCTCGAGGTTCAATTTGTTTTGCAATCTCATGAAATGCGCATTAAACAACCGAGTTCCGTCTCTTCTTCAAAATTTTGCACATGTTGCTCAACGTACTTTTTACTTGGTGATGCGAGAAACAATTTCAATGGTGGTTATAGAGGTGGATCGAATGGCGGAGGCCGTGGGCAATAGAGGCAGAGGATCCGGTTTTAGAGAAATAGACAGCTTGTCAAATCTGTGGAAAATCAAATCATGTTGCTTCAAAGTGTTTCAAGAGGTTTGATATGCGCTTTCGAGGACTTGACAAAGACACATCAAAGCTCATTTTTCTACTAATCATCCCCACCTCAAAATGTGCAATCTCTGCTTGTGTTTCCAAGTACTACACCTCCTTCTTGAATCTGTATCTTTCCTCCTCTCCATCCTCAAATTGGTGTGTTGATAGTGGTGCCTCTAGCCATGTTACAACCGATTTGCAAAATCTCAAAGATTCATTCCAACTACAATGGTGATGACAAACTTACTATAGGTAATGGTTCTCAATTACAAATCACTCACACCGGGTCATTCTCTTCTTCCTTCTATATCTCGCTAATAAACCTCTTAAACTCACTCACATTCTTTTCATTGTCCCTAACATCACAAAAAATCTTCTCAAAGATCTCTAAATTCACTAAAGATAACAATGTTTTAGTTGAATTTCATGACATTCATTATCTTGTGAAGGACATGGCAACTCATCAAGTGTTATTGAAGGGAGCTCTTAAAGAAGGACTCTACCCGACTTGACCTTACTCTCCTTCCTCGGCTCGCCTCAAAATCTCTCGCCATCTCGCCTTCCTTCTCAAGCCGCTTTGCTGTAGCAAAGTCTGGACTCCTTCACTCTGGGCACAATAGATTAGGCCACCCTTGTTTTTTTCTTTCAAACTCGTAATGAACAATATTGGCATTTCGCGTTTAACGCAAATAAAGATTCATTTTGTTCATCTTGTAAGATTGGAAAAATGCATTGTATGTCTTTTTCCCCTGTTCCTATCAAAACTACACTCCATTTCAATTAATTCACTAAGATGTTTGGGGTCCTACATCATTTACTTGATAGATGGTTTCAAGTATTATGTGCATTTTGTGGATGATTTTACTAGACATACTTGGCTATATCCTCTCAAATTAAAATCGAAGTTTGCAATATTTTTTTGCACTTCAATACTCTTGTTGAAAGACAGTTCAATTCCAAAATTATTTCATTACAAAGTGATTGGGGTGGTGAGTATAGAAGCTTTGCTCCTTACGTCCTCTCTTGGTATTAATTTCGGACACCTTGTCCACACACACCAACAAAATGGCAAAGGCGAGAGAAAACACCTTCATCTCATTGAACTAGCCTTATCACTTCTTGCTCAAGCCTCTTTCCTTAAAATTCGGTGGGATCTTTGTTGCTCTCTTGTCGATCTCATAAATAGACTTCCCACACCCACTCTTAAAAATCTTTCTCCCTTTCGGTCTCTTTTTACAACCAACCTCCCGATTACACCTTTCTCAAGACCTTTGGGTGTGCTTGCTTTCCATATCTCGGACCATACAATTCTACTAAGCTTAGCTTCGTGAAGTTCTAAGTGCATCTTTCTAGGCTACAACACTTCACATAAAGGTTACAAGTGTCTTAGTCTTTGAAGGAGAGTTTATATTGCTAGAATCTGTAGCTTTCAATGAATCAGAATTTCCTTATCCCCTTTTGTTTCCAACACCTTCTCATCCCCTCTCCACTCAGTCCTTTTTCAATGCTTCTTTTCTTCCCCTGTTCTCCCTCTTATTCCACTCCAGCCTTCTTTCTCCTCCACCTCACCCACTCGCAGCCTCAACCTCCTATTTCTCCTCCTGCTGCACCTTCTCATTCTCCTTCTCCTTCCCCTTTACCTCCTACGATCCTTCTCCCGCTTCTCCTTCTCCTCCTCATCCTGTTCCCCGCCACTCCATGCTCACAAGATCCAAATGTGGCATCTTCAAACCAAAAATTTTTCTTGCTTCTACTAGTTCCTCTTCTTGTAATTACGAACCGAATCTATAGATCAAGCACTGTCGGATCCTAATTGGAAATTGGCTATGGATGATGAGCATAATGCTCTCATCGGAACAACACTTGGGAACTTGTCCTTTATCAAAATGATATGAATATCATCCAAGATAAATGGGTATTCGAACCAAGTACAAAGTCGATGGTTCTCTTGATAAGCTTAAAGCTAGACTTTTACCAAGGGCTTTCAACAAACTCACGGTGTGGACTATTTTGATACCTTTAGTCCTGTCATAAAACCTCTCACTTTTTCACATTGTGTTCACTCTTCTTGTCACAAAAGGTTGGAGCATTCAAAGCAAATAAACATTTACAATGCCTTCTTAAATGGAGATTTATCTCCTCCCAGGCTTTTATGACTCGGCCCTTTAGGGTTATGTTAATCTGCTAGACCAAATCATGTTTTGCGAGGTTGATTAAGGCTTTATATGGGCTCAAACAAGCTCCAAAGGCTTGGTTTGACAAGTTAAAGGCTTTCTCCGAGCCTTGGTTTTGAACTCTACCTCGGACTCATCCTTATTTTTTTCTTGGCAAGATTCTAAAGTTCTTCTCATCCTGGTTTATGTGGATGACATCCTCATCACGGGGATGGCGAAAGGCTCGCATTCATACACTCATCTCTCTCCTTCACAAGAAATTCTCTCTCAAGCACTTGGGTGAAGTTAACTATTTTCTTGGTATTCGTGCTCACAAAGGTTATCTACATGAGGTTTCATTTTGAATCGGACAAAATATATTAATGATCTTCTAGCTAAGACTCATATGCGGGATTGTAAGCCCAATGTCTCCCCTTATTGTTCATCCAACAAGCTCTCTCTCATTGGACAAGTGATCTTTTTGACATGCCTTCTCTTGATAGAAGATCTTGTAGGTGCTCTTGATGACTTCTCATGACCAGGCGACATTTCATACATTGTCAACAAACTCATTGAATTCCTTCATGCTCCAACCATCCGCATTGGGTCCTTGCAAAAGGGTCCTCGTGGTATCTAAAGGGCACTCGGTTTCAAGGTCTTCTTTTCTCTCTGTCGCGAGTTTGGTTTTGGAAGGCTATAGTGATGCAGATTAGGGCGGGTTGCTTGGATGATAGGAAGTCTACTCAAGTTATTGTGTGTTCCTTGGAAATAATTTAGTTGCTTGGAGTTCCAAGAAACAAAATGTCATAGCTCGCAAAGATCTTGAATCGAAATAGGGCTCTTGCTACATCGACTTATTTGGATCCGATCCTTGTTTGCGAGAATTAGGATTATCTCTCGGACAACCTGCTATCCTTTGGTGTGATAATGAAAGTGCCATCTCACTTGCCTCAAATCCAGATTTTCCATGCTCGAACCAAACATATAGAGGTTGATGTTCATTACATCGGGAGAAGGTCAATAGCAAAGTGATTGATGTCCGTTTTGTTCCTACTCAAGATCATATTCTTGATATTCTTACTAAGCTGTTTCCACACATCGGTTTGAATTTTTATGTAATAAATTCCCTCTTGACAGCCCCCTGGTTTAGCTTGAGGGGTGTGTATTAGATATTATCATAGAAGCTTCCATTTTTCATTAGGGTAGTTGTTATTTCTCAATTAGTTTGTTATTTTTACATTAGTTAGTTATTCTTTGTTTCATTAGCCACTAATAGACTACTCCCTCCTCAGTATATATATATATATATATATATATATATATATATATCACACCATACGTTGAATAATACAAGTTACTTTCATTTCCCTCATATCATGAGTGTTTGAATATCAACATGACAAATATAATAATTTAAAGACGATACTTATTAATTGATAATGAATAATTGATTATTATTAATATATATATATATATAATAAATATATTTGTGCATGTTTACATTTCATTTTACCATGATTAGTGCATGAATTATAATTAACAAAGATAATGGTACTTCGCAAAAATTAATATTTCATCGACACTAGTTAAATTTTAGAAGTTCAATTTGGCGAATTGCATAATTATTCATAAATGTTATGTTTTATTCTCTAGATGTTCTAAGCCACAAACTAGAAACATTCGCCAAACGAGAAAGCAAAGAAAAAAGAGATCCACACAATTTTTTTTTAAAATTTTTATTTTTTTTGCATTTGTTGTTTCCCCATCCTTTTTTTGAGACACTTCAATATTTTTCTCATTTTTTGCCACTGACAACATGCCATTTTGTTATGCTGTGAATTGTGAAATACTACTAAGAAGAAAGTTTACAAATTTCGAAGCAGTTGATTCAAAGGAGTGACATCCATGGAAATATTGAAATTTTGGTGAAGCACATTTTGCAAAAAGATTGAATAGAAAAAAAAAAGAAGTCATATCAAGGGTGTTAATATATTCAAGCCAAGATCACTTTGAATAGAAAGCAGAGTAAATGAACCAGAGGTATGGAAGAGAAAAACTGGAAAACTTGCATTGAACTGAACGAATTAGAATTATGTACATTGAGTATACATGAATATGAAGAATAACTTAATAACAATAAAACTAATTGTTTTAACTGTATAACTAACAAAACTAATTTTGAGTACTTGCTTGCTTTGAATTGGATATAGAATATTGACACCCCCGCAAGCGGTGCATGGATGTCGATCATGCCAAGCTTAAAGTGATTAAAATTGTGTGGAGGAAGGGGTTTTATAAGTATGACTGCTGATTGATGTGCTAATGGAATGTGAATGAGTTTTATAAGGCCAGCATCGATCTTCTCTCTTACAAAATAGCAATCTATCTGGATTTGTTTTGTCCTTTCATGATGGCATGGATTGTGAGCAATACTGTTAGCAGACTTACTATCTGTGTACACCAAAGTTGGATGAATATGAGGGAGTTGTAGATCTTGCAACAAATAAACTAACCATTGGATTCCACAAGTGATTGCAACAATAGCTCTATATTCAGCTTCTGCAGATGATTTGCTAACTGTTGGTTGTTTCTTCCATGAAATCAATGAGTCTCCTAAATAAACTGCATAACATGTTATACTTCTTCTTGTTTTTGTACATCTTCCCCTACCGCATTAGAAAATCCCTTTAATCGTATTGAGGATGTAGATGGATAAAATAAAGAAAGCGGTTTTGTTTTAGCCATTCCCAACAAAACCAAGATGTTTTTTAGCCATCTTTTTCAAACACATCTTTTTAGTCATTTTGGGGTGTAAAATGACATCCATACCCTTCTAGCATGTGTGACTCAATTTTTTAAAAAAATTATTTTTTTCGAGTCATGTTCGAATTCTTTTGACTCAAATTCTTTTTTAAAAAATCGAATCACTATGACTCAATTGAGTCACAAGAACTCGAATTCAGTCATGACTCGAAAACAAAAAAAAATTAAAAAAAATTGAGTCATTGTGACTCGAATTGATTACAACATGACTCGATTTGAGTCACTCAATGTGTAATATATATCATAAAGTTCGTTATTATAACCAAAAGGTTTGTGTGGCATAGTGGTTTGTCCAATGTTTCCTCACTATTAGGTCATGGTATGCCACACAAACCTTTTGGTTATAATAATGAACTTTATGTTATATATCACATATTGAGTGACTCGAAATTGAGTCATGTTGTAACTCGAATTGAAAAGAGAATCCTAATTCGAGTCATAGTGACTCGAATTCGAGTTACATCATACACAATTATTTTTTTTTCCCAAAAAACTTTGAATTCACATAACTTTTTCGTTTTAAATCCATTTTGCATGTATAATATATCAAATTAATTCTCTTTTCGATATCTATAATTCAACACCCATATTGCATATTTAAAAATGAAAACTACAGGTTCGATTTCTTAAAAAAGAGTAAGAAGATACATAGAGAAATAACCCAAATATCAAACTAACTTGCCAGAAGGGTATGTATGTCATTTTACACCCCAAAATGGCTAAAAAAGATGTGTCTACAAAACATGGCTATTTTTAATCTTTACATTTTCTAAATGGCAATTTTGTACCATTACCACTAAAATAAACCTTTTCCTGGATTGTTTTTTTATGTATCTTAATACTCTGTGTGCAGCAGAAAGATGAGCTGATGTTGGTTTAGACATGAATTCTGACAATGTTTGAATAGAATATGATAACTCAAGCTTGGTAATTGTGAGGTATAAGAGTCTGCCAACTAATCTTCTGTAGACTGAAGGGTCGTCAAGTAAAGTAGTATCGCCATCCTTAAAATCAATCATTGAATCCATGGGAGTAGATGAGGGTTTGCAGCCTAGGTATCCTGCTTCTGTCAATATGTCTAGTGTATATTTTCTTTGGCACAAACTTATACATTTGCTGCTTCTTGCTATTTCAATTCCCAGGATATATTTAAGGATCCATAGATCCTTGATGGTGAAAGTAGAATCTAAGTGAGTTTTGATGTCTTGAATTTCTTTCATGTTGTTTCCTGCAAGTATTGTATCATCTACATAGACACATAAAACGGCTATAGATGCATAATCAATTTTTATAAAAAGAGAGCTATCAGATTTTGATTGAGAAAAGCCATAAGTAAGAAGGCAAGAGATAAGTTTTTGAAACCATTGTCTTGAAACTTGTTTCAATCCATATAAGCTCTTTTGAAGCTTGCAAACTCTTTGATCTGCACAATAACCTGGTGGTGGTAACATGTACATCTCTTCATCTAAATCTCCATGTAGGAATGCATTATTCACATCCAACTAATGTATGAAACAATCTTTTGCAGCTGAAATTGCTAGAATTAATGGTTAGTTTTGTGCAGGGGAGAAAGTATCAAAGTAATCAAATCCTTCTTCTTGAGTATAACCCTTTGCCACTAATTGAGCTTTTTATCTTTCAATTATACCATCAGCTTTGTACTTGATCCTATATACCCATTTGCAACTAATACAGTATTTTATTTAGAGGTAATTCAGTTAGTATCCATGTATTGTTTTTTTCCAAAGCTTGAATTTCGATTTTCATAAGATCTTGCCATTGATCGATTTCTTTGCTTGAGCATATGTCTTAGGCTCGGTGAGTTGGCTTATAGATCTTTGTGAAAGATTTATGGGGTTTGGACAATCGAGTCAGTAGACAAAAAATCGAGAAATACAACATTCTTTCCTAGAAACAACATTTTGAGTGAATGATCCTGTCTACGTATGGAATGGGGCGGAGCCACGGTCATATCTTTGTAAGATAATGAGGAATTGTTCTTGCCCTTGAAGACCTTCTTGGTGGATGTTGTATCTCATATTCGATATATGTAATGGAATGAGATATATCATTGTGATTAGGATACAAATTAGTATCAACTGTGGTATTATCACATGTGATATCACCGTTTGTATTAAAATTACATGTATTATCGATTGTAATATTATCGGATGTAATGTCGGTTGTATTAAAATCGAGAAATGGAAATATTTTTGATGAAACCATCAAATAAGAAATCATTTATCTTAGAAGTTGGAAATATAGGAACATGTGAGTTCAATGAGTCTTGATCAATAGAGCTAAAAGGAAAAATATGTTCACGAACTGAACATTTGGATACAAAACTTTTCTTTTGTTCAAATCATAAAGCTTATAACCTTTACACCATAAAGGATAACCATAAAAACACATTTTATTGCTATAGGATCAAATTTTGTTCTTTGAGATGTGAGAGTAGAAGCACGAGCAAAGCAACCAAAAGTCCTTAAGTAATTATAAACGGAACTTTGTTGTACAATAATTCAAAAGGTGATTTATTTTTAATGACAGGAAGGAATTTTGTTAATGATGTATGTTGCGGATAATATACATTCATTCCAAAAAGAAGTAGGCATCTTTGACTAAAAAAGCAATGCTCTCAACTTGTAAAAGATGTTGATGCTTCCTTTCAACAAGTCCATTTTGTTGTGGTATTTCAACACAACTGGTTTGGTGTACTATATCATAGGTTTTGTAAAAATATGTAAGAATAAACTCACAAACCATTATCGGATCTCAAGATTTGAATTTTTGTTTTGAATCGAGTGAATACCATTACAAAAAGCTAATCAAGTGAGATTTTGTTTGGTTTGTTTCTCCTCATATAAATACATACACATCTAGAGCAATCATCTACAATAGTCAAAAATATTTGAATCCATTATAAGAAGAATCGAGAAGGGTCTCCAAATGTCGAATGGATTATTGCAAAAAGCAGAAGATATATGACCTAACATATCGTACAAAACAAAAAAATTTTGGATTTATTGAAGTAGCGAGTGAGTGAGAAGCAAGATGATATAAGCCATGAACTTGTTTAGCAAAACCAACCATCTTCATTGTTTTCATATTATGTAATACACAATGAGATGAAAGAAAGTAAGTAGCATAGTCTGATGTTTTTGTGAGATTAGAAATAGATAATGAATTATATGTAAAGGATGGCACATATAATACATTATGCAAAATTAAAGAATCAGAAAATTTTGTTGTGCCAATGTGAGTAGTTGCAGTGTTGTTACCATTAGGTAGATGAATAGTGATAGAAATTTGTTTAGGTACACTTGTATAGAGATAAATCACATATCATATGGTATGTTGCGCCAGTATCAATTATCCAAGAATGGTTTTGTGTGAAAGTGGCAAAATATGAATGATTTGTACCTGTAGATATAGCAGCTGAAACATTCTATGAAGTAGAAGCAACAATAGTGGTTGCATTCACAGAGTTAGTAGAAATCTGATTCTTTGCAAAAGTCAGAAATCTTTCAACCATATCCTTGAAAAAATCTAATTATCAACATTTTGAGAAGGCTCAGGAGCAGTGAGTTAGCGGTGAATTGGTAATCGTAGTAGTCGAGGAGCATGCCTAGGACCTTTAGGGATTTTCCAATTAGGAGGGTAACCAACGAGTTGAAAACATTTGTCAATGGTATGCCCTGAATATCCACAATGGGAGCATTTTAGTTTCTTCCTTTCTTTGTTAAACTGAATCTTGGATTAGAAGAATTCTTGACTAGCATAGCCATGGAAGAATCAAGTGTGTCAGAGGAAATTACAGAATTACTCAATCCTCTTTGAGTTTCTTCTTGGAGTAAAAGAGCATGCATAGACCTTTGCAAGACTAGGCAAGGGTGAGTTGAACAATAATTGGCTTCTTATTTGAGCATAAGAATCATTAAGACCAACCAAGAATTTTATGATGAATCGGATTGCTAAAGATCACCCATAACATTAGAAACATTACAAGAACAATTGCCACAAACATATTTGATGAGTGGTCCGTGACTAACATACTCATCCCGGGATGGCTTTAAATAGAATGCAAAGCCTTATGTAAATGAATAACTCGAGGGTCATCGCTTCGACATAACGAAGCTTCAATTCATCCTGGACTTCCTTTGCGGCTTGTAAAAGACAACAAGCTTTGCCTAATATCTTTAGAAATTGAATTAAGTATCCAAGAAAGAACAAGATTATTAGCCTTTTGCCAATATGGATACAGAGGATTAGAGGCTGGAGATGGGATTAGCAGAGATCCATCAATGAAGCAGCTTTGTTCTTGACATTAAGTACCATAGACACATCTCGGCTCCAAAAACGTAGTTTTCAGCGGTGAATGGCTCATACGATGATCGCACCCGATTATCACTTGGGTGTAAAAAGAAAGGTGGGTGTAAAAAGAAAGGTGATGATGGTTCATCACCAGGACTATGAGAAGTATTGACCTCAGAAATGAATGCCATAATAATGAATTGACAGATTCAACCACTAAATTATCAAGAAAATGAGAAGAGAAGCAACGGTTCTATAGAGATTAAACTGATACCATGTTAATATATTCAAGCCAAGATCACCTTGAATAGAAAAGCAGAGTAAATGAACCAAAGGTATGGAAGAGAAAAACTGGAAAACTTGTATTGAACTGAATGAGTTAGAATTATGTACATTGAATCTTATGTATACATGAATGAAGGATAACTGAATAACAATAAAACTAACTGTTTTAACTGTATAACTAACAAAACTAATTTTGAGTACTTTCTTGTTTTGAATTGGATATAGAATATTATCGACAAAGGGGGAGAAAAACTAATATTATGAATTATATAAGAAATTTAAATTAGTAAATTTTCACTTTTGTGGCCCCTAGAAAAAAAAATTATCTTATGCATTACTAATTGATTTATTTTTTAAATATTTATTTTATATGCACACATACAACCGATGAGTGTAAAATATACGTGCATTTGAGGGCTTAAAATGATATATATTTGATGCATTTGCACGCATATTCAATGTGTTTTGCTTGGTTTCCCTTGTTGGACGTGATACTACGTACTCTTGTGAGTTTTGCGAGAAAATGGAGCTAAATTGGATAAAAAGAGATACCACGTTCCAAAATATAGGTCAAAATTTAATGTACGAGCAAAAATATGAAGAAGAGAAGCATGGAAGGTCAAACAAGGAATTTTCCTTCAAAAACGCCAAAACGCACTACAGCTTTCTAAGACTAGCAAAGTTTTGTATTTTGGCCATAACTTCCTCAAAAACATTGATATTGAGGTGATTCAAGTAGACATGGAAAGTTAAGAGAAAGATCTACAACTTTCATGAAGACCCCGAGATCAAATTCTGATCGCACGACCCGACCGTGTGGGTTGACAAGGTCGTGCGACGTAACTGGGGCTGAATTGGTCTCCTTTTTCTACTCGAACTCTGCAAGTGATCTCTCCAAGTATCTATAAAAGGGACCCAAGGCTATGCACGAAAATTCATCCATCAATACATCACTCTCAATATAGAAAACACATCAAATAATACAGGAACGAAAGAATCGGAGAGCTTCTGAGAGCAAAAGACTAGGTCGCGAAGAACAATACAAGGCTTTCGCATCTAGGGAGCACAAGAGCTTCGAGGGCTTGGTGGGAGAATCCATTCTGACAAGAAGGGGTTTTCTTTCTATGTCTAAGAACTCTTGTCTGTGCTTATATGATGTCTAAATATTGATTCAGATTTGTCTATGAGTTTGTAATCAATGTTTGGCATATTTTTTGGATCTTAGGGGCATAATCAAAACTGTGGATTTATATTAAATATGATTATTTATTTTCTTAATTAATTCATGTATTCTATTTTATGAATTCGAGTGCTTATTTATAATTGCTTTTTATTTGGCCAATAAATTGCATGTCATACTTCTAGTCCATAATCCGACCAAGTGAGTTCTAGAAAATGAATTCGAATTCAGAGATGAAACATCTGTGACAAGCGTGTTTGTGGGGAGTCATTTAATTCACAAATCTTTTGGGAGTTAATAAGAATTGTAACGATCCGAGATGACTACAATTGTTATTAATCAACTGTTTACGCACCACCTGACCAGGGGAGTAAATGAATTTAGGAATTTGAACCCATAGAATTGCATGAATTGGTTTTTAAAACTCTATTCGCATTTAATATTGAAGAAGTATGTTGAGATTATGTGCCTAAGGTTGCTCCTAAAAATGTTGAAAATACTTGTGGGGTTCACAAATTTATTTTTATTTTCTTTCTTTGTTTTCGATTTTAGTTAGATTAAAATACTTGATTTTCGGTCGTTTCAATAAAATTGGAATACGATGTTATCATAGCCTAAGTGTTTCGAGCTTCAATCCTTGAGGAACACGATCTTGCTTGCCATTATTCTATAAACTACACTGTACACTTACAGTTGTATGAACCAAAATAACTTTTAGCGAACAACAACATTAGTCGCCCATCACTCCTTATGTAATAGGAAGAATAACATGATGACTATAGTACAAAACTACAAATAAGTGGTACGTATACATTAAATGTTCCTAGCCATAAATTTACTTACATGATTTTTTTGTTCAATTCTCAATTTTATTATTTTTAATATATTAGATACATGTCATGCCTGCAAAAATATACTATTATTGTATATATGATGTTCATTTAGTATATTACACTATGGGAGTGTTTGAAAAAACTTCGCTTTTAGAATAAGTGATTTATTATAGCGAGAGTAAAGTAGTTGAGAATCGGAAGTTGGTAATGTTTGAAAATAGAATTAAAAGTTGAGAATGAAAAGTTGAGAGTGTTTGGTGAAAAAGTAGTAAAAATCTTATTTATTTGTAAAATTCAAACTAGAAATATAAAGCGAATTTAAAGACCCATCTCCCTACTTTTAGGTTATGATTAAATGAATCGAATTAGAAAATTCAGATATTGGTAAAAAACATTCAAAACTACTTTTTTTTAAAAAAAAAATCGAAAAATACTTATTTTTAGTGTCTCAAACACTGCCTATAAGAGGGATAAAATATGAAACAAACAATCTGACTGATAGATACATGCCTCATAGGCCCCCGAATATCTGATTGGACCATGCCGTCAGTTATTTCACTGACGTTTTTAATAATTAGACAGAAAATACTTTAAAAAAAAAAAAAAAGAAATAATATTTTCATATTTTGTTGTTATTTTACCCCTCAATTATCAAGTTACAGTTTTCAACTTATTTGTTGTTAATTGCTAATTGTTATATTCAATATAGCTGCAGAAAGACAGGATATTACGTATGAAATTTATTTGACTGGATTATATATCATATTTTTATTAATCAAAATGAATTTCATTCATTCATCATAAATAACTTACAACTTACAACTTACAACAATATCGATTGACAAAACGGTTGCATGCCCTACAAAATCATAAACCTATATACAACTTATTATGTATCACAATTTAATCCCGATTGAATTAGATTATAATTAATTAGATTATAATGTGTATCCTTCTTTTTTTTTAGAATTGAAATTGTTTTTGTATGACTTTATATCGTCAATTATTATGACATACTTTATACAAATTTAATATTATTAATATATCTCTTAGTACTTGTATCAGGGCCACTTACTTTTTCCTAGATTCCCAATTTCATTGATTGATACTGTTAGGTTTTGGATTTCCAAAAAAAAAAAATTACTGTTAGGTTTTGAGACCATATTGTCTGAAAAATATCTTGCAAGGGAAAAGTCAGCAAAAAATCTCCACCTGTTTTTGCTTTGTTAGATCTAGTTAGGACAATTTTGCCATTAATCGAATTTGTCTGTAATATATCTTTTCAAACCTTTAATTAATTTTTTCCTCAAAAAAACCTTTAATTAATTTTTTAAATAACGAACTTTTATATTTTATTGTTTTCTGTTACCCTCTAATAAAGAAAGTGTAACGGACACTATTGCCCCACATTTTTGGACAATTTTACGCTCCCGCTTTTTTTGGACAATTTTACGCTCCCGCCAAATTTTGTAGATTTTTTTACGTTGTTGTTTCAAGGTTGTTTCAAACATATTTCATCTAATAAAATTTCAGTGGAAAAATAATTTTTGCCCCCACTAAATATTCAATTTTATACTCAAAATCTTATAAAGAAATCAAGAAATATACACACAAAACAACACATATTAAAACCAAGCAAATTGAAAATAATATAGAACCAACATGAATAAAAAACACAATGCGATTTTTGATCCAATGCATCGAAAACATCAAACACGTATAAACAACCAATAAACAACATAACACTATTGAAAACTATATAAAAACAAACCAGAAACAAAATAAAACAATATATAAAACACCACATGAACAAATCTAAAGAGTTTAAAAATAGGTGAAAACTGCATTGGAACATCAAAAACTATATTGAAACAACAAGAAACATAAGAACAACATTAAAAACAGTATAGACACAACCCAAAAACAGAATAAACAATATATAAAACTATGTATGAACAGAAAATAGCTTAAAAATAAGTAAAAATTGTATTAAAATATCGAAACGGCATAAAAACAACTAAGAAACAAATATAAAGAACATCGAAACAATGGATATAAACATATAAAACAACACAGCATGAATAAAAAATTAAAAACAAAAAACATGCAAAAGCGTAAAAAAAGTCAAAAAAATATACGAAAGTGATAATAATATAGACAGTGTCTTTTCTTCCAAAAGTTTTGAGGTATTTCCAACAATTTCTCATAAAGAAATTCTTCAAAATAAAATAAAATAAAGAAAAGACACCAACTTCAGACCAAAGATGGCATTGGTGGGCCTTACAAAACAAGAGGGCTCCCACGAGCTGCAATGGTGGGCGCAAACGTACCTCTCAATATTTAATTATCATTTTATACAATCATTTACTCTTATATCATTGTTATCTTTTTATATATTAATATAAAGAATTTTAGCTTTTAAATAATTGTTTTGCTTGAATGATTATCTTTATCAAAATATTAATGATATATCACCAACTCTCACCATTATTTTAAAAATCATATCATGAAAAAGATTAAAAAGTTTCACTTATTTAACATGCATATTGATATCAAATCGAAAACAAAAATTTAATTCAGAAAACGTTTGGTGCACTTCCCATTGTAGATAAATCACTATATTGAAAAGGCAGTATTATAAGACAACTTGATACAAAGAAGAAAAAATGAAAAACAAATCTGTCAAACTTAAATTATATAAATTATTATATTTATTTGTATTTTTATAGTTCCAGAAAATCAAAGCATATCAAAGCTGGTCCTTTCTTTGAAGTTTCCAAACAGAAAGAGATACTACTATTCTTAAATTCCCCAGCAAAGAAAAGAATAAAATGATAGAAAATAAAAAAGGAATATTTACAAAAATACCTTGAGGTTTGAAAACCCTCTTGAGGTTTGATTTACAATTTACCAAACTGTTAATCGATCTAACGAAATTTACTGATGCAATTACGCCAAGTTTTGGACCTGCTTCTCATAATATTTAAAGAAGTTGATAATACAACAGTAAATATTTGATTAAATCAGCAAATCTCAATAGTTGAACTAAGAGTTGGGGTAAGAGTGCAAGACATAATCAAACCTCAAGGAAACTTTGTAATTTTGAAACTTCTTTGGGGTTTTTTTATAATTACCCCAAACCTCAGGGTAGTTTTGTAATTATCTCAAACCTCAGGGGTAGTTTTGTAATTATCCTAAAAAGAACAAGAAAAATATGCAAGTTGAAACAAATTTGTCTATATATACCAACTTTGTCTCATCCCTATTGCTCCCAAGTTTCATAGAAAATCTCTCTTTCTCACTGTCTCACTGTCTCTATCTCAACAAGCAGAGATCAGTGGCATGACTGTAAGATTCCTTCATTTTCTTGATATCTCTTTGCATTAGCTTCAAATGATCAAACTGCATCAAGTAAATGCAGCAGCATATATGTTATTTATGAACTTCAATTAGTCTCATGATTCTCTGATATGTTCTCAAGTATCTTAATTGGATTGTTTTAAGTTTTCCAAGTATGTCCCTTTTTACCATAGATAGATGAACATGGAGACTTGTTTTCTCATTTTATTGCAGTTATTTATTTACATTTATGTCGGTGTTATCCATATCCAGACATATACAGCAAGTGTCATGTGTTCTTGTGGGCCAACAGCTGAAAAATCTCTTCATCATGTGTTTTCTGGACAACCCTTCTAGATTTGATCATATGTTAAACTAAATTTAAAACTTACAGTGGATTAGATAATGTTTTGCTGATGAGAGCTGTATAATATTACTGAGGATATTTACAAAAACTACCCCTGAGATTTGGTTAATTACAAAATAAACCACAGGTTTTTGAAAATTACAAAAAACCTCTTGAAGTTTTTGTAAATATATTGCAACTGCCCCCCTTACATTAAAAACAAAATCAAACCTCATGCGGTTTTTTGTAATTTTCAAACATTTGTGGGTTTTTTTGTAATTAACCCAAACCTCAGGGGTTGTTTTTATAATTATCCTGTTACTTGATAGCACAAATTTGCAGTGAAGAATAAAGATTAATTGTTCATTGTGAAGGTTTGAGGAGAAAAATGGCAAAAGCTCCCCTATTTATTTGGATTTTGGCATACATTTGCTGGATAGCAGCAGCAAATGCAGAGTACAAGATATACCAAGATCCCAAACAGCCAATATCTAAGAGAGTTAAGGACCTACTGAGCAGAATGACATTGGAGGAAAAAATAGGCCAAATGACACAAATCGATCGACTCGTAGCATCAGCTGATGTTTTAAAGAAGTATAACATAGGTAAAACATCAAGATATTAGAACTTTTTGTAGTAAAAATCTTTGTCTGAAATTTACAAATTTTGTGCAGGCAGTGTATTGAGTGGTGGAGGTAGTATTCCATCTCCAAAGGCATCTCCTGAGACGTGGGTCGACATGGTTAATGGTTTTCAAAAGGGCTCATTATCGACCCGGCTTAAGATACCGATGTTGTATGGGATTGATGCAGTTCATGGACACAACAATGTCTATAAAGCTACAATTTTTCCTCACAATGTTGGTCTTGGAGCTTCTAGGCAAGTGCTTTTGGGGATCACTGATCTTTCTGAATCTTTTGTATTGGATTATGGGGTCAAACGATCTCTTTTAGGGATTCGTTGACGTTTCACGTCATTGGTGCTGTGACGCGCCAACCTATCAATGTCCACGTGGATTCATGGATCCACGTGTGCCCTTGCGAAGCCCCTCATATCCGCGTGCCTCACGGAAACGTGAGGCTTTGCTCTGTTAGTTGAGGGAAAAAAGGGTCCTTCTAACCACCAGCTATAGCTTTTGTTCTAACCAGTGTTGTAAAACTCGACCTATGTGGCCGCCTAGGCGCCCCTTGGCCAAGTCGATTTCGTCCAAAAATAGCTGGAAATATTGCCTCGACCGAAAATTCGGCCTAGGCTAAAATAAAACTTAAAAAATAGTTGTTTTTCTAGGCGACCGGCCGCCCAACTAGCGCCTAGCGATTTCTGCAACATTGGATCTAACGGTTGGAGGCTTGATCCTGACAATTGGTATCGAAAAATAATCAGCTTTTGGTGTAGCAGGGCTTCATCCTAACATTTTGTTTTGTTTAAGATAACTATACTAGAAATTAAGAACGTTAATTAGTAGTAAGACTTGAGCTTGCACTATTAACTTTCTATAGTGATCTTGAAAAACATTTATATGTACAGAGATCCTGAATTGGTGAAGAGAATTGGTGCTGCAACTGCTCTTGAAGTCAGAGCTACTGGCATTCCTTATGCTTTTGCACCTTGCATTGCGGTACTCAAAACTTTAGAATATTTCGTTGGCAATAGCTTTTCAGATAGATGATTAGTATTTGGCTCCTTACAACATTTTTTTTACCACACACAGGTTTGTAGAGATCCGAGATGGGGCCGTTGTTATGAAAGTTATAGTGAAGATCCTAAGGTAGTTCGAGCAATGACAGAGATAGTATCTGGATTGCAAGGAGATATACCTGCTAATTCTCGAAAGGGTATTCCTTTCCTTGCTGGACAGTAAGTATCTAATCGGATTCGTCGCTCGTTTTTCTTTACATTTTCAGAAAAATGTTTTTCAAATTGTTCATTCAGGGCTGATCATAAGTAAATTGTGATATTGGAAACTAAAGTATGGAAGTGATCCTGGATATATTAGTCCACAACACAAGTGAATTAATTTGCTTGATGCAATAATTTACTAGTATAGTTTTACAACCCATAACCAGTTTAGATATGTAGACAGCACATTCTCCATTTTCACATTCAATATCTTATGCTCTATTTGATCATATCAAATATACAGTAACCATAGTTTTGGATGAGTATGCAAGAATATAGAAACTTCCTAGTGAATGATTCCTCTAGATCCGGGGTTACTTACATAAACTACCCCTAAGGTTTAACTTGATTACAAAAAAAAAAGGTATCTTTCAAAAATACAAATTACAAATATCCCTGATATTTGTTTATGTTTTATACATTGTACCTCAAGAGGAGTATTTGTTAGATAAGTACAAACTTGAGTGAGGCGTTTGTAGCACTTCAAGGGGTAATTATAATTTTCAAAGATAATTTGAGTATTTTGTAATTATGCTAAACCTCGGGGTACTTTTTACAATTATCCCCTTGAACTATGGTTAAAACCTACTTCTTTTGGCATTTTGCAGCTGGTCAAGGACCAGTGACATGAACCATAATTCCACAAAACACGCGAGATAAAAACAAAACAAGCCCTTCAACATGTGGGAGATGTTTTGTTTATAAGAATGATTGACATTGACTTGCATTAAGGATAGTAACCATATTATCTACAAAAAATCATCCCTTAGGTTTAGTTTAATTACAAAAATATTCAATTATTTTCTAAAATTACAAATACTTCTTAAAAATGTTACAAATAACCTTAGAGGTTTGTGTTTGTTTTACAAATTATCCATTTATTAGGTGCAATTTGTAATATAGAAAAATATATCAAGAGGCCAGAGGGTATTTGTAAATTTTTAAAAATAACATAAGTTTATGTTGTTGTTATTGTAATTAGACTAAACCTCAAGGATAATACTTATAATTATCCCTGGATTTGCATTTTGAAATGTCCAATGTAATTTTGTAGGTTTCATACATCCCCTTGTTGTATTCTTAGCTTAAAATCCTAAGTTAAAGTTATCGTATGTGTTTTCAGGAAAAACGTTTTAGCATCTGCCAAACACTTCGTTGGCGATGGTGGGACGACGAAAGGCAGGAACGAGAACAATACAGTAGCAAGCAGGCATGGATTGCTGAGCATCCATATGCCTGCCTACCATGACTCCATCATCAAAGGTGTTGGAACAGTCATGGTCTCCTACTCCAGTTGGAATGGAGTTAAAATGCATGCTAATCGTGATCTCATAACCGGATACCTCAAGAACACATTGCGTTTCAGAGTAATCAATCCTCATTTTTTCCATTTGAACCTTAACTTCATGTGAATACTTGGGGAGTATTCGCAAACTCCAAAAAAAAAAAAGTGATTCTCAACTTCTACTCGAAAATTATAACTATTTTTCTAGGTAGAAGCTGAGAATCATTTTCTTTAGAGTTTGCAAACACTCACTTATACTTTCAGACAAAACAAGAACAGAATGATTCATGGTTTTAAATCACATACAGGGATTTGTCATTTCAGACTGGGAGGGAATCGACAGAATCACTTCTCCACCTCATGCTAATTATACATATTCGATACTAGCTGGTGTCGGTGCTGGAATTGACATGGTGAGTGCACTTAATATTATGGCTTGAATGATGCTATATAAGTCAATTTGCATCCAAATGTTCATTAAAACATTTATGTAATGCAGATCATGGTTCCATACAAGTATGCAGAATTCATTGATGGTCTAACCTCTTTGGTGAAGAACAAATTTATTCCCATGAGCCGAATAGACGATGCAGTGACAAGGATCTTAAGAGTCAAGTTCACAATGGGTCTATTCGAACACCCATTGGCTGATTATAGCATGATCAAGCACCTGGGAAGTCAGGTTAGCTGAACTTTGACATAATTTGTTGCAAAAAGCTCCTTCCAGGACTGAATGTGAGTGTAATTACTTGATTCATTTCACAGGAACACAGAGAACTGGCCAGAGAAGCAGTACGAAAATCTCTTGTGCTGCTAAAGAATGGCGGATCTGCAGATAAACCATTGTTACCACTACCTAAGAAGGCATCAAAGATTCTTGTAGCAGGAACTCATGCTGACAATATTGGCAACCAATGCGGTGGGTGGACGATCCAATGGCAAGGACAGCCCGGCAATGTTACCGTCGGTAAATCCTTGATCCATTATTCGGGTTTTTTTGGATTAGTTACAAAAAAATACCCTTGAAGTTCAGTTTAATTAAAAACAACAGCTATCTTTCAACATTACAAATACGCCTTGACATTGGTTTCTATTTTGCAATAAAAAAACTCGGGAGGGTATTTTGTAATTGTGAAAGATAACTGAAGTTTTCTGTAATTAGGCTAAACCTCAAGATTTTGTAGTTTACCATATTTCTTTGGGATAATTACAAAAATTATCACTCAAGATTAGGTTAATTACAAAAAACTCAAAAGGTTTTTTGAAAATTACAAAAAAAAAAAAAAAAAAAAAACCATTTAGGTTTGATTCTATATTATACTTTCAAACACCCCCATACATTTGTAAAAATATTACAATGCAATAGCCCCTTACATTTAACACAAGATCAAACCTCAAGAGGTTTTCTTGTAATTTTTAGACATTTCTGTATCTTTTTGTAATTAACCCTAACCTCAGGGATAGTTTTTGTAATTATCCCTATTTCTTTTTGTTTTCTTCCCAAAGGTCTTTGGTTTCAAGAACTCTTAAGAGTAGTCCTATATTACAATGAACTTCCTCTTACAGAAGAACTTTATCCAGTTTCTATTCTAACTCGACCTTTTCTATGTTCAGGTACTACAATACTAACTGGCATTAAGAAAACAGTTCACCCTCAAACAGAAGTCGTATTCAGCGAAAACCCAGATTCCGGATACGTCAAATCAAACAAGTTCTCACACGCCATTGTTGTGGTAGGCGAACCACCATATTCAGAAACATTCGGAGACAACACAAACCTGACGCTTCCTGATCCAGGGCCAAGTATCATCACAAACGTGTGCGCCTCAGTGAAATGTGTTGTCGTTTTGATCACGGGCCGTCCGGTCGTGATCCAGCCATATCTTGCACAAATTGATGCCCTTGTAGCTGCTTGGCTACCCGGAACAGAAGGCCAAGGTGTGGCCGATGTTCTGTTTGGTGATTATGGTTTTATTGGCAAGCTGTCGCGCACGTGGTTCAAGACCGTCGATCAACTTCCTATGAATGTTGGTGATAAGCACTATGATCCACTGTTCCCATTTGGATTTGGGCTTACAACTAAGCCTGTCAAGGCCAACTGAATTTGAATTGGAAAATTCAGATTAGGCCGATTTATGGGTTTACTTTCGCTTGGAAAGTAGCCTTCCCATTTAGTAAGGCATGTTAGTAATGAGCATGTTAATGCATTGATGAAATGCAAAAAATAATGAAAAATTTCCATGTTTTATCATTTTTGATCTCTTACAACTTACTATATGCATTCTAGATGGTGCAACTTTACCCTCGTACCTCAATTTACTTGAGCTGCGCGTGAACAAACTTGAGAATATTGTTAATTAACACTTACAATAGAAAAATATTACACTTTAATAAGCATAGTTTTTTTAATTTAGAAAATCCCCTTGAAGTTTAATTTTGTATTACACTTTACCCTCTTCATAAGCAAATTCACACCCCCTTCTATTTGTAAAAATATTACAATTGCCCAGTCAGGGGCGTAGCCAGGATCTTCATTCAGTGCGGTCAAAAATAATTCGTTTATGTGAGGCATTTATCAGCTATAACTATTAAAAATAGAAAAAAATGCTTAATTCCTAAATTAGTAATAAAAACATGCAAAATGCTTATGTTCTTGCAAACTGTCATAAGCGTTGAAATATATATAAATTCCTAAATTAATAATTTGAATCTATATTCTGAAAAATTAATTAATTCCCCTTAAAAAATGTAAAAAAAAAATAATTATTTACTATTCTTCTAGATTTCTATTAGGAATGCAAATAAAACTTGACAAGTCAAATTCAATAGTATAAGAAATTGCGTAAACATTAAAAAAAAACACACCTGATGCTAGATAATCAAATCGAAAATGGACACTGATGATAAATAACCAAAATCATGCTAAATTATTGAATAATATAAATTGACCACAAAAGCCTATAACTGGTTTCTTGAATCTTGAACAATAAAAAATTAACAAAAAAACACCTTTCTGATTTGTGAATTTTGTTCGGCCAGAAGACTCCAAGAAGAGCGCTCGACTGAGAGAGTGAAAGGATGAGAGACTGTGGTTGTCAAAAGTTGACTGAGAGAGGGTAAGGATGAGAATGAAATGGGTTGTGAAAGTTTGAGTGTGGGCTTTTTTGGACTATCAATTTAGAGTAAGTGATTTTTTTATATGGGCCGGTGTTGTCGGCCACTTGATGCGGTCCCGGTCCACGACCGCCGACTGGCTTACATTAGCTACGTCCCTGTGCCCAGTTACATTTAGCACAGAATCTAACCTCAAATGATTTTTTGTAATTTTCAAACATCTCAGGATTCTTTCATAACTAGTAAGAAACACGTGCTTCGCACGTGATCCATATGAATTTATTAAAATTTTAAATAATTTTATTGATGAAAACTTTAAAGTACTTTACTAATAAATATGTACTAATTAAATACTTAGATTATTAAAATTAAAATACTTCAAAGTATTTTAATATACATTTTGTTTTTTGTAAGTCAAAATTAATTTACATGAACGATTAAGTAAATCTTTTAAAAAGCTCAATACAACAAATTAACTAAATTATTATAACAACAAAATAAGTTTTTTATATTAGCTTATGATCATATTAATCAATCTTTTGTGACAGTTTAATGGCTATGAAAGTATTTTTCTTAATTAATTGCAGAATTTTTTTAAAATTAAATGCACGATTATTCGGTAATTCATGAGCTAAAAATTGATATATCACAAGTTATTACATTAATTAAAAATTTAATGAGTTGGGAAGAATGGAAGGGAGGGTATAAATCTAAAAAACATTGGAATACTCAACTTCGTATCAACATCCTTACAAAAAGTGAGCAATATCACTTTAACTACAAACTCTTATAAAAAAATTAAAATTTATTAAATTACTTCTGTACCAAAATCAAGAATAACCTCATGACATTCTTTGTATTCTTATTTCTCGAAAAACATGTAAAATAAAAGTTAATATTATCCTGGTATAATCGTGTGCTTACTTAACATTATCTATAACTTCTTCGATTAAAGAAACGTAACTCAAACATATATTAAGTACAAAATATGTGCCAAAAAGAATAAGACTTTTCATAAATAATCCTAATTATAATGCCATGCAAAGTGAGTATTTTTATCATAACACATAAACTTACATTTATAGCAATCCATTTAGTTTAAGTGTCATATTTAAAATAATAAACATTAACCCAATACAGATGACAATTAATCCATTTTTGTCTTTAAGAGTTATGCTTTCAAATGAAAACAGTGATAACTTAAAATCTAAATTTTGAAACTCTATCCAATTGATACAAAATATATCCACTTAATAAACAATTAAACCAAAAATAGTTAAAAACAAAAGTTATCAATTTCCACATTAAGTCAAACTTCAACAATTAAATATAATACTTATTTAAATTTTATATTTGAAAATTACTTTACAAAAACTTATGTCTTTTAAAAAAATCACTAACTCAATTAATTTTAGAAATATATATTATACTATTATGATGATACTTGTAGTTGTAAATTTTCTAAAATATATAGTTATACAAATTATAATTATTTGTAATATGCTAAAACTAATTTATATTTATTTTATTGTTGTAATATATAATTACCCATGCCTTTTCATAAAAAAATTAATCCTTTATGCAAGAAAACGAGTATATATATTTTTGATCAAATAAGAAAATGTACGTGCTAAAAATTTATATTTCAAGTTTCAAAAAATCCCTCAACCATCCTCTTGCCCATCTTTAGGCCCATAGAATTCACAGTACTTACACGAAACGTGGTCATTTAGCTCCAGTTTAGTATTATATATGGTTTAATATTGTTAATTTGATACATAAATAGTATTATGAATATTATATTGGTATCTTAATATGTAATTTAATTAATACCAAAGTTAACCACATGTATCAAATCCTTTAATATTAAACATTTCTTTCATTTATTTATTTTATTAAAATTTAATATATATTTATTTAGACACTTTTTATTTCTAATTTTGTCACATATTTTTTTATGTACTTCATTTTGTAAAAGTTTAAGATATTTTATACTTGGATTTTGTGTAATAATTATTGTGTTTGTGCTTGAATCTTTATTACTTTTTAAAGGTGTGCTTTTTAATTATATCAATTATTTTATCGGAAATGCCATATATATATATATATATATTATGAATGTTTTTTTAATTTTTCTTCAACAATTTCTAGCAATGATACGTATATCCTTTTTGGATCTTTACTTTTAATCTTTGAACCTTTTATATATTTTATTTGGTTAAACATGAAAATATCTTTTAATCAGTTAAGTATTAAAGATTGGAACAATACCCTACAATATAAGTAGTAAATAAATATTTTTAATGGAATAGAAGTGACTGAAATTATAATAAAATTTGAATAAAGAAATAATTTTGTCATTGACTATGGAATAATATATTTTTGTCTAATCAAAAGGTTTCAAGAAACCATCCAACAATTCACGCTTTTAATATAATTATAGATAAATATATAGAAAAATAAAGTATAAGTATAGTATAGATATTTAGATATTGATAAAAAAAATTATTTAGTTATATTTATTTGGTTCGCGAATTTATCATAAGTATCATACTGATTTTTAATTTTTATAATCTTTTAGGAAGGTAATTTTTAAATCACAATCAAGTGTGACTTGGAAACTCAAATTAATATGTAATGAATGGCTTCTAAGAACTTTCTTCAAATTTTGTTAATAGGAAATATACGTCAATTTTACTTCTATCACACTTAATTTTTCTTTTAATTACTGATTTATATCATTCTTTTTTGTCATTAAATCATACATTTTCTATTGATAATATAAATTGAAATCATATATATCTTAATAAAGAACAATAACTGTAAAACCAAAGTTTATAATGTGAGATATAAATATTATTTTGTATAAGTCATACTGTTATCCATATTTAGAGTCTAAAAGGACATTTGTTTTGTCGCAGCGAAAATGCTCCATCTTTCTTCTTCTTGTTCTTTATTAATTTATTTTGTATTTTCGTCCATTAATATTTTAGGCGATGAAAGATAAAAAGTACAAGAAAACAACTAAAATGAAAAAAGAGATTACTCTTTCTTATACCTCCACATTAAATACTAAAAGTTTATCTCGTTAGGGTAGAACATAATGCTATAATCCATGTATAACTTACCTTTTTTTTTTGCGCAGGAGATTTTTATATTACCTTTTAAAATAATTGTTTTTAAAGAATATTTATTTCACTGCAAAGAATTTGTTTGGTCTTTCTTCATCTTTTTCCGTGTCAAACTTTTTTTTTTTTTTTACTTCCCTCCTATTTTTCAGGCCACAATAAATAAAAGAATGCACATGAATACATTTCAAATAAAAAAAAAAGACTTCTCTTATTTTATACTCTTTGTTATACCTCCACATTAAAAACATAATTTTATCTCATGATTAATTGAGATATATTTCCATCATCAAGGTTTAGTTTATTTCTTGACTTTTTTTTATTTGAGTGTGAGATTGTTATATTATTTTAAATATATTTTTTTTAAATATTTATTATGATAATGATGGGATTGTCTTATTAAAAACATCCACAAAATATTAAATATATATATATATATGAGTCTAAATTAAGATATAAAATATTAAAGGGTACATACGTTAAAAAAAAAAAATTAGAGATAGATTTAATAGTTCAATAGTATTTACATTGCAACCATAAACGAAATTCATGGATCATGTATTTTGCCCTCTTTTTTTTTTAATCAAAACTTCTATGATTAGAATGTTTATTTTTTTTCCTTTTGTGTCAATTGTAATTTTCATATATCATTTTCCTCTAAAATTATTATAATTCTATTTTAATTATTTAAAAATATAAAAATAATTATAAATATACAACTTTGCATAATACTCAACTTTAAACCATTAAAATTCTATTATACAAAGTCTTTTATATATGATATATAGCCTTATAACATATCGTTGGAAAGCTTTCGGAATGTAGTTTAATATAAAACTGGTAATATTTTAAAATTCAAGATACATTAAAAGTTACAATTGAAGAAAACATAAGAAAAAATTGGGATATAAAAGGTCACTTGTCTTGTAACTAAACAAAACTAATCAAATAAATACCAAATTACTTCATTACCCCTAAAATTAACTATATTAAAGGGATACTTTTGTCCAATCAAAAATTTCAAGAAACCTTTCAACATATTCACACTTTTATAGTAGTATAGATATAGATATAGATATAGATATAGATAGATTAACTCAAACCTCAGGCGTAGTTTTTGTAATTATCTCTTTCTATTATGATGATGCCCTTTAACTTCCCCATCCCTTTGCAATTCAAAACTTTTATCTTGAACCAATTCATTTCTACCAATATGACAATGATACCCTTGTCAAAAACAAACAAGATTTCAGGAAATAAATGAAAAATTTACAGTCAGTGGTATTCACAAGAATCTCTTTATCAACAACTCATCCAGAAGCATGATAAAAAAGATCAAAACAAGATTTCATTCCATCTATATTCCAAAAGCAAAAAAAAAAAAAGGATTTATGCCGGGACAAAGATTTCTTCACTGTAAATACATCTTCCACTACAACACTTTCCAAAGAGCAACGAAGACGAAAGCAAATTAGACATCGACCTACTACAATAAATGATAAGTGTATTTTTATGCATGTGTTTATGTGTGTATTTGAGTAGAAATTGAGTTATTTTTGTTGTTAGTTTCATTAGTTTTTGATTGTACATTGTTTATACTACTTTGTGGGTGCTTTTATTGGTGTAGGTTGACCATTCGGGGCTAATTTTGGTGAATTTCGACCATGGATTCATGTCAAAACATACCGGGAGTTTAAGGATGCAAAACGCTCGAAATTCCAAGCCAAACGCGTCATTTCGGGGCCTTTTTGGTCCAACACGGGCGGGGGTGTCGCAACACGGCCATGTTGAAGGGGATCAAAAGAGGAGGAAAAATCGCACAAAACAGACCCGGACACGGCCTGGCCGTGTCGTACAACACGGTCGTGTCGTACAACACGGCCTGGCCGTGTTGCCTGACACGGCCGTGTCGGCGAATCTTCACACAAAAATTGTTCCAGCACGGCCTGGCCGTCTTTGCCGCAACACGCGTGTCAGGACCCCTTTTTGCAACTTTTCCAGGCGAAAATTATGGAAAACTCACCTACCAAGCTTTTTGACAACTTTTGAGCACATTTACACCTCATTTTGTTGTATTAATTCCTTACTTTCCCACATGATCACATGGAAATAATGATCCCAACAACCCAACTCATAAAGTTGAGCATTAAACTATCAAAAGATGACATTATTAAGGAATACTTTCTCCAAAATAATGTCTATAAAAGCCAAGAGTATGGGTTGAAGGGGAATTCATTTTCATTGGTATACAAGGAAATCAGATTTTAGGAATGAAAGTTCATATTTTGGAGAGGAGAAACACATATTGTAGTGAGGAAGAGAGTTAGAAGGCTTGGATCACCATGGGGAGGCGCTAAGGCACAAGGATTGAAGATCGCTCGGAGAAGAAGATGAACTCCACCACTTCATCATCATACTTCCAACAGGGAGTCTTATGTTGGTTTTGGAAGTTTTAACTTCAAGTATTCATGTTGATTTCGAAAGAAACTTCTTGTTTAATTGTTGTTTTCATTCTCAAATCCATCATGAGTTAAATCGCTAGTGTTTGAATGTGATGAACCCTAGAACTTATTTGTGATCATTGGTTTGAATGTTTTAATATATTTTCTTATGTTTTTATGCGAGTCACTTATGTTATGCTTGTTTATTCGAATTGGTATATGCGCAATATTGATTTGAAGTTTATTTTTCACCGGAAATCGAGAGATTCATGGTGAAATAGAACCAACATAAGTGAAAGGAGTTGCATGCAATCCTAGATATAGGGCGACATAAATCTTCCTGGATTAGGGTCAAACCTAATATGGGAATTCACAAACCGTTAATGCAATCTTGGGGGTTTTAACTAGAAAGAGATTTCAGTTAATCAACTTGAGGTTAGGAGTTTTTCGCCTTGAGAAAGGGTTTAACTTAATTTAGGAATGCCTACGGTCCATGAAGCATGAAAATATGTTAAGGGATGGTTAAAACTTAAGGGTTATGGTTGTATTTATTTTGGTAAAATCACAAAGACGTTCTAGAGGGATTCACATTCAAGCACATTTATATCCAACATCTTCCAATCCGAGTGTATCTGATATCTTTCGTGTTCTTAGTTGCCTCTTCCACTTTTATTTGCTTTTGTTTTATTTTATTTTGCAACAAACTATTTGACGAATTTGTAGGCTAGATAATAAAAAGACGGTAATTACTAGTAATCATAGTCCTCGTGGGAATGACACTCGATACTCGCTTAGCTTTACTATAAAACGATAGGTGCACTTGCCTACGGTTTTAAAGGAGTAGCTTCCGAGCCATCAAGTTTTTGGCGCCGTTGCCGGGGATTATGATATTAGGAACACCTTATTTTTATTAATCTAGTCATTTTTTTTTATTAATTTGTTTTTCTTGTTTGGGCGGAAATGTGAAACTCGCGAATCGGGAAACTTTACTTGGTAATATTGTGACCAATTCGCGCGACAAACCTCCACAATAAGGCGATGTAGTCGAGCTATCATACGACTATAAAGAAAGCGCTGACCGGGAGGCAACCCGATAGTTCACTGTTTTCTATTTTTTTTTATTAAATAATAGGTTGTTAGTGAGTCATGAGTCAATAATTGGATGTATGGTGGGTGTTGGTATCACCTCTATCTTACTTGAGCAAATTTGAGCTTTCACGGTATTCGAGTTTTTGTTGCAAATTCTTATTAGGTATGCATATGCCCGTGAAGACCAAGATTGAACAACCCAATGATCTCTCCAAATCGATTTCACTCTCATGAAGAAGTCGTTTCTTTCCTTTTTTGTTTTTCTTTTCTTTTTAGTTTGTTGTTTTTGTGTGTTTTTGTTTGTATGTTCATCTCTTTCTTTCACATTGAGGACAATGTGAATCTTTAAGTTGGAGGTGGATGTGATTGCATGCTTGTTAGAATTTTTTTGGAATGCTTGTGTGTTTGCTATTTATTTTGAATTTTTTTTATGGAAGATATGATTTTTCAAGGAAACAAATTGAATATTTGTTAGTCAATAACTTGGCCCCATTACGCATAAATTAGCTTTATAATTTGTATTTTTTAAATGCAAAGCAATTGATTGTCTTGAATAGATTGACATGGATGTGGGTTGAATTTAGACGAGACTTCTAACACTACGATACTTGATTTGTTAAGACATATGTGACGATTCTTAGCGCTATGAAAGTCCGAGAACTCATGATTTAGTAGTGGTTAACTAGTTGTTAAACCAAGCTTGTAAAAAAAAATGAAAAAAAAATGAAGAAAAAAAAACGGACCAATCGAGGTTATACTCCTCTATTTGTTGTTGCTTAGTAACTAGGAGCATTCATGAGCCCCATGTTTGTCTTTTACGTAAAACGGCGACACTAATATGAGTATGGGAAACCACCCTAGGAGTGTTTGAACAGAAATTCAAAATATAAACCTAGTGGAAGCATGCCTCGGGTGGTCCTAAAAAAAAAAAAAAAAAAAAAAAAAAAAAAAAAAAAAAAGTGGAGAATGAATACTCCTTGACTTCTCATTCCAATAAAGTTCAAGAAGCTTGGTTATATGACTAGTAGTAGGCTAACTACAATGATCTATTGAATTCTTATATTTTCATGGTGTTCTTGAATTGAAGTTATTCATAACTATCGATCTCATACGTGAGTGATGATTTCAAGTCCGGATAATGCCTATCGATATTACGATCTTTCTTGACAACGATCGCTTTGCAAAATTATGTTTTTACTTAATGGCTAATTTGTGTTGAGAAGGCTACTGAATTTGACTACTTATATTCAAAGTGTTGAGAAAAATATATTCATTGTGTGTTGTGATGTATTGAATCCCTCATTTTGGTTTTATGTTTTGCTTGAGGACAAGCAAAGTTCAAAGTTGGAGGTGGTTTGATAAGTGTATTTTTATGCATGTTTTATGTGTGTATTTGAGTAGAAATTGAGTTATTTTTGTTGTTAGTTTCATTAGTTTTTGATTGTACATTGTTTATACTACGTGGGTGCTTTTATTGGTGTAGGTTGACCATTCGGGGCTAATTTTGGTGAATTTCGGACCATGGATTCATGTCAAAACATACCGGGAGTTTAAGGATGCAAAAACGCTCGAAATTCCAAGCCAAACGCGTCATTTCGGGCCTTTTTGGTCCAACACGGGCGGGGGTGTCGGGCAACACGGCCATGTTGAAGGGGATCAAAAGAGAGAGAAAAATCGCACAAAAGCAGGCCGGACACGGCCGTGTCGCATAACACGGCTGGCCGTGTTACTGTTTCTGGCCGTGTCGGCGAATCTTCAAGAAAATTTGTGCAAAGACGGCCTGGCGTCTTTGCCAACACGGCGTGTCCGGACCCTTTTTGCAACTTTTCCAGCGAAAATTATGGAAAACTCACCTACCAAGCTTTTTGACAACTTTTGAGCACATTTACACCTCATTTTGTTGTATTAATTCCTTACTTTCCCACATGATCACATGGAAATAATGATCCCAACAACCCAACTCATAAAGTTGAGCATTAAACTATCAAAAGATGACATTATTAAGGAATACTTTCTCCAAAATAATGTCTATAAAAGCCAAGAGTATGGGTTGAAGGGGAATTCATTTTCATTGGTATACAAGGAAATCAGATTTTAGGAATGAAAGTTCATATTTTGGAGAGGAGAAACACATATTGTAGTGAGGAAGAGAGTTAGAAGGCTTGATCACCATGGGGAGGCGCTAAGGCACAAGGATTGAAGATCGCTCGGAGAAGAAGATGAACTCCACCACTTCATCATCATACTTCCAACAGGGGAGTCTTATGTTGGTTTTGGAAGTTTTAACTTCAAGTATTCATGTTGATTTCGAAAGAAACTTCTTGTTTAATTGTTGTTTTCATTCTCAAATCCATCATGAGTTAAATCGCTAGTGTTTGAATGTGATGAACCCTAGAACTTATTTGTGATCATTGGTTTGAATGTTTTAATATATTTTCTTATGTTTTTATGCGAGTCACTTATGTTATGCTTGTTTATTCGAATTGGTATATGCGCAATATTGATTTGAAGTTTATTTTTCACCGGAAATCGAGAGATTCATGGTGAAATAGAACCAACATAAGTGAAAGGAGTTGCATGCAATCCTAGATATAGGGCGACATAAATCTTCCGGATTAGGGTCAAACCTAATATGAGAATTCACAAACCGTTAATGCAATCTTGGGGTTTTAACTAGAAAGAGATTTCGATTAATCAACTTGAGGTTAGGAGTTTTTCGCCTTGAGAAAGGGTTTAACTTAATTTAGGAATGCCTACGGTCCATGAAGCATGAAAATATGTTAAGGGATGGTTAAAACTTAAGGGTTATGGTTGTATTTATTTTGGTAAAATCACAAAGACGTTCTAGAGGGATTCACATTCAAGCACATTTATATCCAACATCTTCCAATCCGAGTGTATCGATATCTTTCGTGTTCTTAGTTGCCTCTTCCACTTTTATTTGCTTTTGTTTTATTTTATTTTGCAACAAACTATTTGACGAATTTGTAGGCTAGATAATAAAAAGACGGTAATTACTAGTAATCATAGTCCTCGTGAATGACACTCGATACTCGCTTAGCTTTACTATAAAACGATAGGTGCACTTGCCTACGGTTTTAAAGGAGTAACTTCCGAGCCATCAATAAAGTTCACAACTTTGACATCAAAAGTACACATGTAATGACTTATGTTACAAAAGCACTAAGTTGTATGATACCTTAGCATTTGCATTTAGTGTCTTTGCCTTCATCCTCTCTGCTATATCTTTCGTCACCTCGGATGAACATCGCTCTCATCCTTCGCATCTTCGATCGACTTCATGATATCACTTTCTTCTCGAGAAGACTTTCGATTTTGCCATTGATTTTCTCCAACTTTTCATTCAAATTTGTCAAGATCTTTAGCATTGTACTTCTCTTCAAGTTTTCGATTCTTCTCATCCTTCGCTTTCTTTCTTGTCTTTCTCTTTCTCATCCTTGCACTCCAAGAGGAAAATATTTTTGCCACTTGAATCAACTCAATATCAATTTTGTATAGAGAGTTATGGCCAATATACTAAACCCCGCTAGTCTTTGGAAATTCCATACGCATTTGGATGTTCCTTGAGATAAATTTCATTGTTATTTGATCATCCATGCTTATTTTGACACACGACTCATCACTATAACTCTAGACTCCATATAGTTGGCTTTCAATTGGGTGTAATCGCTCGATTCTTGATGATTCTAGGTGACAATGCTCGTATTTGTTACAAAATCACTCCAAATATCGTTAAATTCCTACAAAACAAGCAAAGCGTAACACCTTTTCCACAAAGAGCGAACTATATACCATTTCATATGTGTTATTGTATGTTTATAAACAATTATAGCCATAAATATGCCCTAAAATACATGCAAAACTCACACTAAACAAACCTCCAAACTTAAACTATTGGTCGTCCCGGTCAACGCTTTTAAAAACTAGACAAAACATTATTGGGAGTAATGAAAAGTAGAACGCACAACAACTCCATAAAATTCGCATTGTTTATCGTAGGTGTCAAGCAACGAATCAACCAAGCCTCAAACATCTAACATAGAGCACACATCAAAGAAGCCATGGTAAATCTTAGAATTACGCCTCACAAAGATCAAGTGTATACTCTCATCTCAAATGAATATGGGACGTGTGGTAAGAACACACTTGGATGATCTAGGTGATAGGTGCAAGAAGACTGTGGTGATATTCTTATTGAAGAGTGTGGTGCTCTTGAGGTGTTGAAGAATTTGGTGTTCTTCAAGGTTGAAGATTGTGGTAATCTTCACAAGGTGCCGTTGGAGATTGTGGTAATCTTCAAGAGAGATTGTGGTAATCTCAAAGGTGGTGTTGAAGAAGAGTGTGGTGCTCTTCAAGGTGATGTTGTAAGGTGTTGTATTAATTTTGGTAATTAATAAAATCTTTTTTTCTTTTTGAAATCCATCCCGGATATACTAGGGTGGTATAGGATTAGGCCCTAGGTGGGTTGAACCTCTATAAATCGACGCGTGTTATTTACTTCCTGTACCTTTACTTTTGTCGTGGCTTGTTTGATTCGAAAAAGAGGGGTAAATTTAGAAAATTGAGATAATCTATTCACCTCCCTCTAGATTATCGTAGCCGCTTGGACTTACAAGTGGTATCAAAGCCAAACTCTTTGTCAAGCTCGTTCCACATCGCGAGTAAAGAGGAACGATCATCATCTACGAATGAAGTCTACCTTACCGGCGCCTCCACCACCAAGCCACCACTATTTGATTCCAAAAATTATACATCTTAGAAAGAAAGAATGGAATGCTATCTACAAGGTTGCGGGTTCGATATTTGGAACATGGTCATCAATGGAGAATCCATTCCGATGATGGACACACTACATACCTCCAAAGGCTTCAAAGAGCTCAATGATGAAGAGAAGAAAATCATCTCCTTAAATGGTAAAACTCTAAAGATTTTGTATTGTTCACTTACCATTTTGGAATTTGATCATATTGTAGCTATTCGATCGGCACATGAAGTATGACAAAAATTAGAAGCCATCTATGAAGTATATGCAAATGAAAGGAGCAACTCAAAAGCATCTACTTCGCAAATGAGTACAACATCAAACCCAACAACATGGGATGAGCTTCCTACAACTTCCGACGACGATGAAAACGAACGTTGTCTTATGGGCTTCGATGAAAACGAGGTAAGTTCTAAACCTTATACTTCCTATGATAATGAATTACAAAATGATTATAGTGATTTGTTTAATGACTATGATGAACTTCAAAATGAATTCCAAAGCTTGCTTGTTAAATACAAAAATTTGAAAAAGGAATTCAATGTTTTGAAAAATGAAAAGGATATTTTATTTACTTCCTATGAATCACTATCATGTGCTCACACCACCACTCTTGACAAGGTTAGAAACCTTGAAAAAGAAAATAGTACTCTTGTTGAGGATATTAATTGCATGAAAAAAGGATTTATCAAAATCCAACTTGAGTACCGATAAAATGACCAAGATTATTGATATTCATAATTGTGATAATTTGAAACAAGGACTTGATCATAAGCCAAATGCTGTTAATCATATGAAAAATAGTCAAGCCTCTAAGATATTGGTCATTACACTCCTAATTATTACATGTTTCTATTGTGGTAAAAAGGGTCATACGGTAAATACTTGTCGGGCTAGAAATAGCTCTAATTATTGTTGGAGACCTAAAAGTCTCAAAGCTAATCCCAAAGGACCCAAACACTTGAGGGTACCATAAAACAATGTCATATTAGGTACCCGACGGAATAATAATCAAGGAAAATTCATACCGCTAAGAAGACATCAAATGATCATCTCATGTGATCAAAGAAGAAGACATCACCACAATGAATTTCCAAGGAAAAGATGATATCAACAATCGGAAGGACACAATCCTTGGAAATGGAGCAATTGGAAGAGCTATCATCAACAAGATAATTTTCAAAGGGGAAGATATCATCAACAATAGGAAAGACACAACCCATGGAAATGACGTAATTGGTAAACCGTATCTCCCTATTTAAATATGCATTTTATTTTGTTAGTATGCATGTTTTTATTTGTGCCTTAATTGTAAAATGAGTTTTCAAGTATTTATTTTTAAAATTAAGGTATTCAATATATATTTGTGTTTTTTTTTTAAAAAAAAAGGAGAGACCTTACATGATGTTTTTAAAACTCTTGTGCATTTATTAAGGCTAATGTGTTTTACTATCTCTTATGGATTTATATAGCATGAGCATATTTGTGACGCATATTGTTTTTATCCTATACTTGTATCATGTTGTTTTGTGCAAAACTTGTTTACGAATTGTGTAGGATTTATATCTCTTATTCATTGGCTATCTTCTCATAATCCATCGAGAAATGATATCGAGGTACGCTCATCATTGTTATTCGTCTCATAGACTCGATATACTTTTGTCATATGCTTATGTGCTCGCTTTTCAATATATTTCAAAATATCTCATACAAGTGCCATTAAGAGGATTTTTTGATTTTTTAGTCACTATTCGATAAAGCTTATTTTATCCGAGTATTGTAGAGGATTATAATTTGTTTTGATAAAAACATTTGATTTTCATCCTTTTCTCAAAAATTATGCATTTGATTGCTCATATTCATTCTTGTCAAAACTATTGTTCAAATGCTTCTTTTAAATGAGGTCTCAACTATATGCTCTTGAATTTGTCAAATTTCAAAAGAGACCTTATATAGCTTCCTATAAGCTTATTTGAACTTACATGTTTTATGAAACTCTTAATGATTTGTTTGAAAGCATTGTATGTGTTACTTGTTATTGTATCTCTATTATTTGTTATTACTATGCTCTTGTGCAAAAATATCTTGCTAAAATTTTGCAGAAATTTTTGGTATTTTTGAACAAGTTTGATGACCAATGCAAGGTTAGTAGCTCAAAGGTATTATCAAGAAGAATGTATTGATTTTGATGATGCATTTGCAACCGTAGCATGTTTTTAGAAGAAATTCGCATTTTACTTGTCTATTCTTGTTTTAAGAAAACTTCAAGCTTTACCAAATGGATGTTAAATCCACTTTTCTAATTGGTTTTACTCAAGGAGAAGCCTTTGTAAAACAACCGGGGTTGGATAATTTTTAAGCCAAATGACTTTTTATAAAAGGCCTTGTATGTTTAAAACAAGCACCCCGTGTATGGTTTGATAGACTTAGCTATTTTTTGCAAAATAATTTTACAAGAGGTAAAGTTGATCTACTCTCCTTGTTTTTTGAAAAAGGGCAAGATTACTTACTTGTGCAAATTTATGAGAATATTTTTGGTGCTACTAATGAATATTTGTGCAAGATATTTTTTCTAAGTTGATGATAGGTGAACATGAGATGAGCATGATGGGGGAGCCAAATTTCTTTCTTGGAACTCCAAGTTAAACAATGTCAAGAAAGTGGTTATATTTCACAATCAAAGTATACAATAGAACCTTTGAAGAGATTAGGCATTGAAGAAGGAAAAACCATCTCAACCTCTATGGCTACCAATGTAAAGAATGACAAAGGTTGAGGAAGGCATATTGATTGACAAACATACTCGAGGTATGTTCATTAATTTTTCTTAATCCCATAGACTCGACATTTTTATGCCTTATGTCTATATGCTCGACTTCAAAACTATCCCAATGAATCTCATTAAAGTGCCATTAAAAGAAATTTTCAAATATTTGAAAGGCACTTTTTCTTATGGCTTGTATATCTATAATCTTAAAATGTTCATATTTTTTGGGATAACAAGTCCAGTGGTTATAATTTTTCAAAATACGGTTCGTCATAATCGAACTAAAAATATTGAGATTCGATATCATTTTCTAAGGGATTGCGTCTCTAAGAACGAAAAATTGAGATGTGTTTAATTCCGTCTCAAAGATAACTCGTGGACATTTGTTCAATAATTGCTGGGTCTTTTACCTCATTTCGAGCTTGATTATGACATAATGTATATTGAATGAGATTTACGGTTACATTTTGCATGTTTTTAAAACCTAGGGGCGAAAAATCGGATTTTTTGTTAAAAATTCGGATTTTAAAAAATAGAATGAACCAGTGGGCTGACTGGGGTGAGGCCAACCGGTCGGACATCACCTCGACCGGTCGCCCACACCCCCGACCGGTCGCCCACTGCTAGTTTATGGTTAAATTCATCTCTATTCTCAGACTTAGCCATTTTGGCCCTTTCAACTCTATTTTCGTCCAATTTGCAAATTTCACACACAATTCACTTCAAATGAGTTTTGTTGCATAAATTACATATTTTGGGGATTATATTGCTCGTTTATCATCATTATTACTCATCCTCACCAATTAAATGGTAAGAATTCTACTCCTTTTATCTCAATTGGGTTGAACCCTTGAGAAAATGCTTCTACTTGATATATTGATGGAATTCTTATATAATTGTGTTGTGAATGATGATTGTTTTTGGATTATATTTGTAAAATTGCTTTTGGTGATGAAAAACTTGGCTTGATTACATTTACAAGGGCTATATATATCCTTTTCTATTTTTGACGCCCGCCAAGTGTTCGATAAAACATTTCAATGAAAAATTCATCACCTACATGATTCTCTCGTTTTCAAATGTCTTAAATACTTATAGAGATCATGTTTTGCAAATCAAATGAGTTTTTATGAGCTTCTACAAGTCATATGATCGACTTTTCCCTCTTATTTGGTTTATAAGCTTAATTGTTCAAATAGCTCGATAAATCGGTTAAATTGCACACTTTGATATGAATATATGATGTTTTTATCGTGCTAACATTCTTTTTGATGATTCCAAGGGGGGAGAAACGGGTTATAGGCTTATTAGCTCAAAGAAGCTAAAATAAGCTCGCAAAAGAAGCTATAAGATGTGGCCATTAAAAGCCAAAAGTTGTGGATCCTACTTAGTCCATTTGATGTATTATGGAGTTGTTTACATGTCTAATGATGTTTTGTTGACAGGGGGAGCCTATAAGCTCTGGATACTTAAGCTCAATTTGTAAAAGCTGAGCTTTTAGCTTTTGATTGATTGCTTCTACATTACTCTTGTTGTGCATGTTGATAGGGGGAGCTTTTGCAAAAATATTTTTGAAAATCTATACTCCCATCATTGTGATTATGTTGCGTAGAATGTTGTCGCTCACAACAGATAGTTCTTTTTTAACCGGTAAAATTATTTTGTTTTTAAAATCGACCTCTGTAAATTGTTTTGGTTTGTAATCATCAAAAAGGGGGGGATTGTTTGATAAATGGTTTTATCATGATTTTGATGATTTTGTTTATATACCAAAACAATGTTTTTAAATGTTGTCCAAATACTCCTGAATGATTTAAATTGTTTCTACTAATTTTTCGGAGTATTTCTTCAAGATTATTTTCGACAAAATTGGACAACCCTTTTAATGATTTTGTGTTAATTTGTTTTTACATCAAAAAAATATTTCTAATGTTATCCAAAATACTCCCGATCGAGTTTAAAATATTTTTTCTAATTTTTCGAGTATTTCTTAAAGTTTATTTTCGATAAAATATTGGACAACACTTTTGTCTCGTGTTCAACCGGACAACCCGTGTCTGAAAGATTAGTTTTGAAACAGAAACAAGACGTTTTGAAAAACCCTGGAGGTCGACCGGTCGCACAAAGGGCGACCCGGTGCAAGAGAAAGAAAACGAACGCATCGTCTCTCAAAACTTGAGCGGGGTGACCGGTCCCTATGGGGGCGGCCGGTCGGACCCATGGTTGACCGGGCCGACACCCCCGACCTGGTCGAGTAGTGTAATTTTTGTTGTGTAAAATTTTCTCTCAGTATTAGTGCGCGACCGCCGCCTATGGTTTGACAAAAAATTCTAACCGTTGTGCAAATGACAACTTTTCCTTAATTTGTGGGATTGATTTCTAACACTATAATCTTGATTTTAATTGCAACTTTTTGTAGAAATCAGTTCCCAAGAGGAACCTGTTCGCCTTTATTTTTAGCTCACCGCAAGTGTACGATGTACGTTATAGGAAAGGGTAGCAAGGTCGTATCCACTGAGACTAATAAATTTATGTACTAAGTATTTAACTAAGATAGCTTTATTTTTATTTAGACGATCGTAATTTAATGATTGTTGTTGTGAGATCACGACAATTTAGACTACTAAACACAAAATTAAGAGAACACAATTGATAGAAGTATCAAGAAGATAAAACGGATTTCCGAGTTAAGGTTTCGATTAACAACCCTCTTGTTGTCCGATTTAATCCAAGCCAAGTTATTATCAATATTTCTATAAGACGATCACAAGGATATTTTATCCTCCCTCTCGAGATGCATATAAAATATAGATTGAAATACTTATGCTAGCATCTCTACTCAACATGAAGTACTCAACTCCCAAAAGTGCAAAAGATCAAATGTCCTCACATATATTTACAAACCTCTCGATTCATGCAAATATTTGTGTCGAGTACTCAATATCTAATATTGAAACTCATCTCTCGAATTATGAATCAATATATCAAACAAGTTAAATCATTGATCAAGAGATAAAACAAGAATAAGCTCAAAGTACTCAAATGGGCTTCAAGATAATAACTTCAACTAAGATTAAAACATCCAACAAGAGTTCATTAATCTACTTCCAAAACCCTAAAATCTAAAGAGTTTAGCTACACATGATTTCTAAACAACTCATAGACAAATTGTTCATAGCCATGACAACTAAAAATGAAAGATGAAAGCTACAAGAGAAGCAAGAAAAACTTAGGAAAGTCGACAATCTCTCGATGTATCTCCGTTCTTTGAGCTCCGATGCGACCCGATTGTCTCGTTGATGTCTTCTTCCAAGAATAGACCTTTATATTGTGTTGTAGATCCCAAAATGTCATAATATTCCCCCGGTGTACGCCCCAAAAGTGCTTATATACCCTCCAAGTCTAGGTCATTTTGTCGTCAAAATATTGCGATCTGACAACAGGGACGGGCGTGTGTGGACGCACGGGTTACCCGTGCGTCATGCCGTAGGCAATTCCTCTTTTCACCAACCAGCGACGGGTCGCGGCGTGGGGCGACGGTCACCCATGCGCATTGTCGTAAGGAGATTTTCAATCCTTGAGCGCACGGGTGGTGCGATACGCACGGCTACCCGTGTGCATTGCCGTACCTTCAGCTTCTTTTTTCTTGCCAAGGACGCACGGATGGTGCTCAGCGCGCGCCTACCCGTCGTCTTCCATTTTTCCCCATTTGTGGTATTTTTTCCTCCGCAATGCTCGTATTTGTCTCCAAATTACCTCAAATATCATTAAATCCATGCAAAACGAGCAAAGCATAATATCTTTTCCACAAAGAGCGAATATGAACCATTTCACATGAGTTTATGCACACTAAATCGCTATTTTAGCCATAAATACGCCCCAAAATACATGTAAAACTCACACCTATCAAAATCCCCCAAACTTAAACTGTTGACCGTCCCGATCAACAATGTTTTTAGAACAAGGTAAAACACAACAAGGAGATAAGAATGATAGCGCACACAAAGAGACCAAAAAACAGAAATTCATATTGTTCATCATGAATGTCAAGCAACAAACCAATCAAACCTCAAATATCTACTCAAAGAGCATGCATCAAACAAAACCTGGTGAAATGCTCTGAATTACAACCCTCAAAATTAAGTGTATACTCTCATCTCACGAGGATATAGGACGTGTTTACGCTCAAATCAATTCGATGTTGCGACTTACCATAGGCTTGCAATTCGTCTCATATCTCCGCCACTCGAATGTATGCAATTTGTGAATCAAAAGGACTTTCTCATTTGGTTGTAATGAAGGCTCTTTGGTTTGGGAGGGAAATTTTGGATCAAGTGACTCAAACTCGAGCATATAGACCGATGAGCATATCAATCATTTAACATTATAATCCCATATGCTACTCCAATCAACCCTTATTTTCATCAACTTAACTCATCTCCATCTCCTTCATTTCTATTGAGAATTGCCTCAAATTACAATCCTTAGCCCCCAAGTTCTTTTTAGATGAAAATTCACATTGTACGTCGATTTTTTTTTCGATTCTTTTGTGATTTTTCACACTTCTTTTCAACTCCTTTTCTTCCTCTTTTTGTTCCAATTGACCAAATATGCCCAATTATCTTACTTTCCAATTCCCACCCATTCAACCTCATCCATTCCCTTTACTCAACGCTATACACTCGAGTTTAGGGTGATGGATATATCAAGTTCAAGGTTTAAATTTTGTGGTTATCAAAGAAATAGGTAATAATCCCAACTTGGCTAACTAGGAATTTCAACATCTTTAGGTAAGCAAAAGGCTTGAAAGGCTAGAAAAGATGGCTTTTAATCACCTTCACAATTTGCATACAACATGTGGCCTTAACAGAGATGCCCGAGCAAGTTCTAGAATTCTAACAACATGAATGATATGCTCAAATCACAACAAAACTGCAAAAGATATAAGCAGTAAAGGCTCAAAAGCTCACAGGCTTGCAGATACGTAATTCAAAGCATCAAACCAAGTTTTCCATATCAACATGCTCAATGTTATCTACTCAAGGCTCAATCAACTCATAACCAACATCCAATCTCAACAATACAAACTTTTCAATCACACACAAACATCAAGTTGCAACAAGCCCTACAACTCACTCTCTAACCTCTATGAAAGCAATAAACGTGCTAAAACCATAAACGTGCTCTAATGCAATGCAACCTAAAATGCTCTATATGCAACTATATGAAAACACACAAAAACACAATTTTTTTTTGCATCTACACTTTTCATTTATCGAAATACTACCTCTCCCCAAACTTGAATAAAATTATATTTTTGTTTTTCGAGAGGGGAAAATAGAATTTCAATAGTGAAAAGTGGAGATATACCTGAATCATCATGAGGTGGCGGTGGAAAGTGGCCTTATGAGATATGCCACATTTACAACCTTTGGAGCACTTGCCACGTCTCCTCGGCCCTCATGTCATAGTTCTCACGGAATGCGAAAAATCAGCCCGATCTTTGCCTCAAATCCTCCCCTGTTGTCTCAACTCGTCTCCTTGACGATGCAAATCCTCCCAAACGCATATAGCATATCTTGAAAGTCATTGCCGCGTTGGGGCTCGCCACCGTGAGAGGTATCGGGATGATCCCTACTATGTGAGCGTCGGGGGTAATCTCCTCCGTGTGAGGCCTCGGGAATGTCATATCCAATTTGGGGGAGATGAGGTTCCACCCCATTTCGCTTCTATGTAGCTCATCCTCTTCCTCTCGCTACCATATCCTCCACGTCCCCGGAAGCCGTGAACTCGGTGCCTCTTCCTCGCATCTACGGCGCTTGTAATTCTACATGCGCTCCGAGTTCATTAGGAAGTTCGTTGTGTCCGCCAGGGTATCAACAGTGGTGTATGTCGGGTTGGGCAATGGAAAGGAGACACCTTCTTCGTAAAAGAACCAACAGATTATCTTCATTGGCGAAAGCGCATGGTGCAAAGATGCCAAATTAACCCGAGTACTACCCGGTATAGGCTCCGGCCTCTAAACTCGGCGTTGAAATATCGAGCAATAGGGGTAATCGGACCCCTATGGAAATAGCACCACCTCCCACTTTGCTAGATTGTCCACTTTCTCTATGATGTACGCTGGCCGTGTTGTAAGGTGTACTTTCGTCAAAGATACACCACAATAAATATAACTCGGATCGTCATACACCCAATGTTTTCCTCGCAAGACCGGGTCGACGTAACCGTTGTATATACCGAACACCGGATTCTTGATCCAAGAAGATTTTGCAGTCAAGCCTCGTAGAGCATGGGACCCGTTTCTAGCGTTTGGACAAGAAGGCGCCAAAAGTCGTATTGGTCATATCCGTGTCAGTGTCCGGGTGTGCATGTGGGGAACTTCAAATATGGCGTTTAACTCCTCTCGTGGATAATTGTCTCATCTTGTTCCCCAACCGAAATTCTACCCCAATTACCTCGCCGCCTATATTTTTGATCATATTTATTGTGCTCAAAAATTCGAGCGTGAATTTCTTGTAACTTGGCCATCTTCTCCTCATAAAAGTTGTCCACCCAACTCACAAATAATCGCCACACATCCTCGTGTATCCCAAGAAATTGGGTGCGGTCTTCATCGGCGTATTTTGAGGACCCATTTGTCGAACGATGAGCTTATTCCAATGCTCCAAAGCATCCGCATTCGCAATACTATTCCAAAGCGCAACTGCTCGTGGTTGTATTTCCCGTGGTGGTTCCGCCAGGGTCATCGTCTCCGGCCTTGCGGGTTTTGTCGGTTTGCCATCACTTGTGAATGAGTACCTGGAATAACATGTATTAGCAACCCAAGACAACCAAATACAATCACAAGTAAGATGAATGTAGGCAAACAAGTCACATAGGGCATAATGGTTATCATATGTCAATTCAACCAATCAATTGTGCTTCAAGCAATCAACTAATTTTGCAAAAATAGATAATCATCATCTAAAAGCCCTAATAATCAAAGCTCAAGCCTAATTCATCATCAATTCCTTCAAATATGTCTAAATTCACATGCCCACAAGGTGTTTGATAATTTGTCTTAAAGAAGAATTCATCCAAAACATAGCAAAAATATCACCACAAGCACCCAATATCATCCCTAACATGTAATTTCAAGAAATTTACAAGAAACAACGAAATTCTTACCGAAATTTTCGAAATTTCACAAAGGGGGAAAACTTGGAACCCTAGGTGCTTTTGCTCTCAATTCCTCAATCCAAACACGAATTTGACGTAAATTTCGAATAGATTATGATAGGAGTATGATTATATGACCGAATTTTGAAAGGGATTAAGAGTTTCCAACAATGTGGGGAAGGGGCGATTTTTTTCGTTTTTGAAGTAGGAAGAAGTTGTGTGAAGAACAGAGTCTGCCAGACTCTTTTAATCGTCCATCGGGAAGACGCACGGGCCGTGCGTGGGGCGCATGGGTTACCCGTGTGTCATGTCATAGCCCCAAAATTTTTTCTTCAGGTACGCACGGGCCGTGCGTAAGACGCACGGGTTGCCCGTGCGTATTGCCGTAGCAATTCTTATTCCCTCTCCAGGGACGCACGGGTGGTGTGCATAGGCACGAGTTACCCGTGCGTACCGGGATAGCTATTTTCAGGATTTTCATCTTTTTTTCTTTTTTTTTTCACAAAACACACGAAAATGAAATAAAATACACACAAAAAAAATATGAAATGCACACGAAAAACCGTTGGGTTGGCTCCCAACAAGCGTTATATTTAACGTCTTTAGCTTGACGCCTGTTTTCGTTCAGTCATGGGTCGCGCAAGGTGATGGATGTCACCTCCTCTTGATTACCTCGGTGGAAGTAATGCTTAATCCGTTGGCCGTTTACCATGAAAGTCTCACCGTCTTTTGTCAACAATTCCACAATTCCGGGAGGATTCAATACTTTCTTTATCACGAATGGCCCCGACCACCTTGACTTGAGTTTTCCAGGAAAAATTTAAGGCGTGAATTGTACAAGAGGACGGTTCCCCTGGTAAAAACTCTTTTTCTTGATCATCTTATCATGCCACCTCTTGGTTTTTCTTTATAAATTCGGGAGTTTTCGTAAGCTTCATCCCGAAACTCTTCCATCCGATTCAAATGGAGCAACCTCTCTTCACCGGCTTTTTGAAAATCCGATTTAACTTCTTGACCGCCCAAAATGCTTTGTGTTCCAACTCCACCGGCAAGTGACACGATTTCCCAAAAACAAGCTGGTATGGGGAGGTGCCCAACGGTGTCTTATATACAGTCCGGTATGCTCATAGAGCATCATCTAATTTTAACGCCCAGTCCTTTCGATTGATGTTCACCGTCTTTTCAAGGATTTGTTTGATATCCCGGTTAGCCACTTCTGCTTGCCCATTGGCTTGAGGATGATATGCCAATGCGACTTTATGTTTCACCCCATATTTTGCTAACAAGTTGCTCATCAATTTATTTACAAAATGCGACCCTCCATCACTAATTAAAGCTCTTGGAATGCCGAATCTAGTGAATATATTTTCTTAAGGAACCTCATCACAACTTGAGCATCACTTGTTTTGGATGGAATCGCCTCTACCCAATGGGATACATATTCTACTGCGTGTAAAATATATTGATAACCCGAAGATGAAGGAAATGGGCACATAAAATCAATTCCCCACACATCGAACAATTCCACTTCGATTACATTTGTCATTGGCATCTCGTGTCTCCTTGAAATGTTGCCCATCCGCTGACACCTGGCACATTGTTGCACAAACAAATAACATAAGTAAATAAAGTGGGACAATATAGCCCACTTTGCAATACATTCGCCATGCGGTGCGAGTTGGGCGAAATGTCCTCCCGAGGGTCTTGAATGACATCAAGTTGTAAGACTCCTCCCATTCTTCTTGAGGTGCGCATCTTCTTATGATTTTGTCCGCGCACCTCTTAAAGAGTAGGGGTCGTCCCCGCATGTAAAACTTTACGTCATGTAAGAACTTCTTCTTTTGATATGGCGATAAATCCGGAGGTAAAACTCCCGCAACCAAGTAGTTGACAAAGTCCGCATACCATGGGAATTTCGCCTCAAGCATGAGTAATCGTTCATCGGGAATTCCTCTTTATTAATCCCATGTTTCCTTGCGCTCCTCTTGATTTTCAATTCGAGACAAGTGGTCTACCACCACATTCTCGCATCCTTTCCTGGGCCTTGATTTCCACATCAAATTCTTGCAATAGTAAGATCCACCGAATCAATCTTGGTTTCGCATCCTTCTTGTCAAAGAGATATTTGATGGCCGCATGGTCGGTGTGAACAATCGCTTTTCGCCCCAATCAAGTATGATCGAATTTATCAAATGCGAAAACGACGCCAAGATCTCCTTCTCGGTTGTGGTGTAATTCTCATGAGCACTCGCCCAACGCTTCTACTAGCATAGTAGATGGATCTGAACAATTTTTCCCTCTTTTGACCGAGGACAGCCCCTACCGCAAAATTGTTCGCATCACACATCAACTCAAATGGTTGACTCCAATCTGGGGCGACAAGTATAGGTGTTGTCACCAATGCCTTCTTCAACGTTTCAAACGCCTGCAAACAATCATTGGAAAAATTAAAAGCATCATCTTTTTCTAGCAATTGACTCAAAGGTTTAGAAATTTTAGAAAAGTCACGGATAAACCTTCTATAAAATCCGGCATGGCCCAAGAAGCTCCGAATGGCTTTTTCGTTTGTAGGAGGTGGTAATTTCTCAATTGCTACAATCTTTGCCCGATCGACTTCCAGACCTGCAGACGAGACTCGATGACCAAGTACAATACCATCGCGTACCATAAAATGGCACTTTTCCCAATTGAGTACAAGATTGGACTCTTCACATCGCTGTAAGACTAAGGAAAGATTGTAAAGTCAACTATCAAAAGAATCACCAAACACAGAGAAATCGTCCATAAACACCTCCATAACCTTTTCAATTAGATCGTGAAATATAGCCATCATACAACGTTGGAAAGTGGCAGGCGCATTACATAAACCAAATGGCATGCAACGAAATGCAAATGTGCCATACGGACATGTAAATGTTGTTTTTCTTGTCTTCCAAATAATCATAATTTGATTGTACCCTTAATAACCATCTAAAAGCAATAATAATCATAACCTGCAAGACGAACCAAAGATCATATCGATAAAGGGGAGGGGAAGTAATCTTTTCGAGTGGCATCATTAAGTTTTCTATAATCAATGCATATTCGCCACCCTAAATAATTCTAGTAGCAATTTGTTCCTCATTCTCATTTTTCATTATCGTTACCCCTTTTTTCGCACCACTTGTGCATCGGGACTCACCCATGAACTATCAGATATAGCATAAATGATCCCAACATCTAACCATTTCAACACTTCCTTCCTAACCACATCTTGCATGATAGGGTTTAGTCGTCTTTGATTTTGCACCGATGGTTTATAAACATCTTCCATCCGAATTTTATGCATTACAATGGATGGACTTATGCCTTTTAAATCAGGTTGTAGACCATCCGAAAGCCGACTTATGTTTTCGTAAAACCCTTAGCAATTTATCAAGTTGAATAGGAGTGAGAAGAGATGAAACGATTACCGGATTTGCATTATTTGCCCCAAGAAATGCATATTTGAGGTGTTCAGGTAATTGCTTGAGTTCCGGCGTTGACGTCGCTGTTTCAGGGTCACGCACGAGCTGCCCGTGCTCCGACGCATGAGTCGTGTGTGACCCCTTTTCTTCAATCCTGCCTTCAGCAATATACACGGGTTGCCCGTGCTTAGCACCCGACCCGTGTGTCTTTCCCCTGTTTCAATCCTTTCTTCGGCAACACGCACGGGTCGTGCGTCCTTCAGGGTTCTCAACTTTCGGTTCGGCATCACGCACGGGTTGCCCGCGCGTGGACGCACGGGTCGTGCGTTTCTGTAGGTTCTGCTCCCATACTTCTGACTTTACGCTCTCGCCTCTTGTGCTCCTAGGTAGTTCCTGCACATGATCTAAGGCACAAACATAGTCGTACAAATCTTGGTTATCAATATCAAGCACAACACTCGACATTGAGCACGAGTGGGTTAGACCAAATTCCAAATCATTTGTAGACAATGTATGCTCAACATAATCCTCAATGCATGAACTAACTATATCTAAAAAATGACAATGCTCCACCGTATCATGAAATTTCATCGCCTTATATATAGAAAATAAAATGTGCTCATCATTAACACGTAAAGTGAGCTCTCCTTTTTGTACATCTATTAAGGCTTTACCGGTAGCTAAAATGGACATCCAAGTATCGTTGGAACGTCACGATCTTCTTCCATGTCAAGAACCAAGAAATCCATATGGAATATAAATTTATCAACTTTTACCAAAGACGCCTTCTATAATTCCCTTGGATAAGTAAGTGACCGTCCGCAAGTTGCAATGTAACCGTGGTTGGCTTCACTTCGCCTAGTCCAAGCTTCCGAAAATGGATAAAGGCATCAAATTAATACTTGCCCCCAAATCACACAACGCTTTATTAAAGAAGTTACCACCAATGGCACAAGGATAGTGAAACTCCCCGGATCTTTCAGTTTTTGTGGTAGCTTTCTTTGGATGATTGCGCTACATTCTTCCGTCAAATTCACCGTTTCAAAGCTTGTCATCTTCCTCTTCTTCGACATAACATCCTTAAGAAATTTCGCATAATTTGGCATTTGCTCTAGTGCGTCCTGAAAAGGAATGTTAATGTGCAATTTCTTAAATATATCAAGAAAATTTGCAAATTGATCATCAAGCTTTTTCTTTTGAAATCTTTGGGGAAAGGGAAGAGATATAGGCAACTTAGATATATTAGAGTTAGACGATGATTTTAGCTTCTCACCCCTTTTGTTCCGCCTCTTGTCTCTCTTTTTCCCCATCTTCTTCAACACCATCTTTCATCACCGATTCAACCTCTCCCGGCTTAGATGCTTCCTCCGAAATTTTCAGATTTACATTTTTCTTTAGGCCCCTCATATTTCGTACCGCTTAAGTAGCGAATAGCCTTGCATTGTTCCTTAGGATTCATCTCCGTATTACTCGGAAATTGACCCTTTGATGTTGACCACCCACAATTGTAGCTAATTGACCCACTTGAGTTTCAAGATTCTTTATTGAGCTTGTCACTGGGTCATTTGTAGTTCCATCTTATCCATCCTAGAATCTTGCCTAGCGCGACTCCTCATGTCACTCATGAATGCATTCGATTGATTTATGAAAGAGGTGAGTGCATCCTCCAACGATGATTTGCCTTCCACATTTCCACCTCCATTTGAAGCATTAAATCCCGGTGGAGGTTGCAACACATTCATTGTATTGGCATAGGAAACATTTTCATGGTTTCTCAACCCCTGGATGGTAATGTGTTGGGTTTGAATTGTTCCTAAATTGTTAAAATTCCGGTTATTCACATATTTGACCTCCTCCATTGGATATAGAAGAGCTTCACTACCCGTGCTTGTGCTTGTTTTTGGCCCTTTCGTTAAAACACTCAATTGAGTTGTCAAAGCCGCCACTTGTGTCGTTAGCGCTTTAATCGGGTCCCGCATCCGAAATTTCGCTACTCGTTGTACATTGGATCTTTCGACGCCACTGTAATCTGTCATAGCCATTTCTTCAAGAAGGTTCAAGGCATCTTGTGGAAACCTTGCCAAAAATGCTCCTCGCTGCAAGATCAACAAAGGCCCTCGTTTGCCCCATTAAACCATTATAGAAGAAACATAATTGTTGATCCTCCGGGAACCCATGTTGTGGACATCTTCGTAACAAATCCCAAAATCTTTCCCAAGCCTCATACAAAGGCTCCGAGTCGAACTGTCGGAATTGAGTAATCTCGCTTTTGAGCCGCAAAGTTTTGCTCGGTGGAAAGAATTTAAACAAGAACTTTTGGCTCAATTCGCTCCATGTGCTCACGCTTCCTCGTCAAAGTACTAACCAATTTCTCGCCTTATCCTCAAAGAGAATGGGAATAGGCGCAATCTTATGGCGTCATCCGAGACTCCATTCATTTTGATCGTATTGCATATTTGGATAAAATGAGCAAGGTGAGAATTAGGATCTTCAGTTGCGAACCCCAAACCGGTTCTTTGTACCATATTGATCGAGTGTCGGTTTGAGCTCAAAGTTGTTGGCATTTATCGGAATATGGGCAATACCACCGTAATTACGATTCATTTGTGGTCGAAAGTAATCACGAATGGCTTTTGTCGTTGAACCTGTATCGGTAACTCATTTACTCTATTGTTACCCTAAGATTGGTAACTCATTTATCCTGTTGATCCCATTGTTACCCATGTGTTCTTCATTCAAATCCCCCATTATCGGATTTTGTTGTCTTTCAAATCTGCCTAGTGGTAGACTCGATTCTTCTCACGAAAGCCTCAACTTCTAGTATGAGCGGTATTAAGTCCCCGCCTGAGCGCGTGTTCATGCACTACCTGGACCAAACTAAAAGGAACAAGTCAAATAATGTAGAATTAAAGTCAAATCAAAATATAAAAATGTCTAAATTAAGAATAATTTATCTATCGCAATATTAGCACCAAAAATTGTATTAGTCCCGAATGGCACCAACAACTTGTTCGCCTTTATTTTTAGCTCACCGCAAGTGTACGGTGTATGTTATAGGAAAGGGTAGCAAGGTCGTATCCACGAGACTAATAAATTTATGTACTAACTATTGAACTAAGATAGCTTTATTTTTATTTAGACGATCGTAATTTAATGATTGTTGTTGTGAGATCACGACAATTTAGACTACTAAACACAAAATTAAGAGAACACAATTGATAGAAGTATCAAGAAGATAAAACGGATTTCCGAGTTAAGGTTTCGATTAACAACCCTCTTGTTGTCCGATTTAATCCAAGCCAAGTTATTATCAATATTCCTATAAGACGATCACAAGGATATTTTATCATCCCTCTCGAGATGCATATAAAATGTAGATTGATATACTTATGCTAGCATCTCTACTCAACATGAAGTACTCAACTCCCAAAAGTGCAAAAGATCAAATGTCCTCACATATATTTACAAACCTCTCGATTCATGCAAATATTTGTGTCGAGTACTCAAGATCTAATATTGAAACTCATCTCTCGAATTATGAATCAATATATCAAAGAAGTTAAATCATTGATCAAGTGATAAAACAAGAATAAGCTCAAAGTACTCAAATAGGCTTCAAGATAATAACTTCAACTAAGATTAAAACATCCAATAAGAGTTTATTAATCTACTTCCAAAACCCAAAATCTAAAGAGTTTAGCTACACATGATTTTTAAACAACTCAAAGACAAATTGTTCATAGCCATGACAACTAAAAATGAAAGATGAAAGCTACAAGAGAAGCAAGAAAAACTTAGGAAAGTCGACAATCTCTCGATGTATCTTCGTTCCTTGAGCTCCGATGCAACCCGATTGTCTCCTTGATGTCTTCTTCCAAGAATAGACCTTTGTCTTGTGTTGTAGATCCCAAAAATATCAGAATATTCCCGGTGTGCGCCCCAAAAGTGCTTATATACCCTCCAAGTCTAGTCATTTTTTGTCAAAAATATTGCAAGATGTTATGGGGACGCACGGAAACATGCGTGGACGCACGGTTTACCCGTCAAGTCATGCCGTAAACAATTCCTCTTTTCACCAACTAGTGCACGGGTCGTGGGATGCACGGGTCACCCGTGTGCATTGCCGTAAGGAGATTTTCGATCCTTGATGGCGCACGGTGGTGCGTATATGCACGGGCTACCCATGCGCATTGCCGTACCTTCAGCTTCTTCTTGCGGACGCACGGGTGGTGCTCGGTAGCGCGCGCCCTACCCGTGCGTCTTCCATTTTTCACCATTTGTGGTATTTTTTTCTCCGCAATGCTCGTATTTGTCTCCAAATTACTTCAAATATCATTAAATCCCTGCAAAACGAGCAAAGCATAATATCTTTTCCACAAAAGAGCGAATATGAACCATTTCACATGAGTTTATGCACGCTAAATCGCCATTTTAGCCATAAATACGCCCCAAAATACATGCAAAACTCACACCTATCAGAGCCTATTCATGGTAAATCATCTCCTATAAATAGAAGAAGATTTGAAGCACAACATATATGAGAGAATACTACAACACAACAAGATACACTCAAGCATACATATTTGTTCTTCATTGTTATTATTCTTGTTGTAATAGTCTAAGGTCTTTCACTTTCACATCTTGAGGTCTAGGCTTATTTCTTGATTACACTTGCATTCAAATTTGTATCATTCATTATCGTTCGGGTTATCATTCAACACAAGATATCCTTGTGAGTGTTCTTGTGGTAAGAACACACTTGGATGATCTAGGTGATAGGTGCAAGAAGATTGTGGTGATCTTCTTATTGAAGAGTGTGGTGCTCTTGAGGTGTTGAAGAATTTGGTGTTCTTCAAGGTTGAAGATTGTGGTAATCTTCACAATGTGCCGTTGGAGATTGTGGTAATCTTCAAGAGAGATTGTGGTAATCTCAAAGGTGGTGTTGAAAAGAGTGTGGTGGTTTCTTTCAAGGTGATGTTGTAAGGTGTTGTATTAATTTTGGTAATTAATAAAATCTTTTTTTCTTTTTGAAATCCATTCCAGATATACTGGGGTGGTAGAGGATTAGGCCCTGGTGGGTTGAACCTCTATAAATCGACGCGTGTTATTTACTTCCCGCACCTTTAGTTTTGTCGTGGCTTGTTTGATTCGAAAAAGAGGGTAAATCGAGAAAATGGAGATAATCTATTCACCCCCTCTAGATTATCGTAGTTTGCTGACTTACATATATATGTATATATATATATAGATATTCTAAAATTAGATTCCAAATTAATCTTATTAACTATTTTTTTATGCACAATAATAAGGAATAAAAAATGACAAAAATATTTATAACTAAAATTAGCTTAGTCTTATTGAGGGGGAAAAACCAAACTCATGCTATTATATCGGCGGAAAACCAAACCAATGAAATCATCGCTTAAATAATAGAAAAAATACTATAATAATAATAATAATAATAATAATAATAATCAAAGATTCAAGATTTTGAATAATTAAAAATAAACAAAACATAATTCAAAATATAAGTTAAAAAATACAACAAAACTATCTCGGATTAATTTTAAAAAAATGTTTATTTTATTATAGTCACAAAAACATCCATACAGATCTACAATATAGTTTATATAAAAACTCTTGTTTAGTGCGTAATTCGAGTTCAATATCACGATATTGGCGGGACATTTGATAAAGACTGTAATAGGGGGAACATGAAGATGAAACCATAATTGGTGGTTATACTTCAAATTTGGTATCAACAATATCAAAGTGTCTCTCTAAAGCAATTTAAATAGTATAAATATAAGAGGATTCAACATAAATAATAAGCTGCCAAAAAAACTCTCAAAAAAAATCAATTGTTAATTCAATGGTAAAAGATACGAAGATTTTAAGGGCATCTTCCTTTAATTATTTTAACGAATATAATAAAAAGTTAATTATCCATTGAGCAATTTAGGAAAGTTTGAATAGTTACTTGGAAAAAAACAATTAGTACTTTAAAACTTGATTGTATACAAAAAAAGTCACAATCCACTATTGAAGCACATACTATATATTTTTTCAAAATATGAATAATATATATGAATGGAATTGATCGTCAAGAATCATAGTAGTAGTAGTAGTGGTAGTAGTAGTAGTATTAATAATAATAATAATAATAATACCATTTTTAATTATATTGATTAATTATAATCATAGACTATATTTTTTAAAAATATGAATAATATATATAGATATAATTGATCGTACATAATCACTTTTGGTGTAAAATAGGAATACCATATATAATATTTTCCTAATTTATATACATATAAAGTAGGAATATCGTTTATAATATTTTCCTAATTTCTATACATATAAAGTAGGAATATCATTTATAATATTTTCCTAATTTATATACTAAATCTTTGAACAAATCATCAAGATCAACGGCTAGGATTGGACAATAAAATATTTCCGAGTATAAGAAGTAAGATGAGCGGGAATTTTTTGTTTCGGACCTCTGATATTATATATATTGCATCGACACCATTGAAACATATAAATAATATATATGATGAAGATATGATATATAGAATCAATATAATCATTGTAATATATATTTAAGATGAACTGACGTATACTAATATCAATTATAGTGAAATACTATTTATAATTTTTAAAATCTGTATATTATATATAGATAGAATTGATATTATAGACTTACATTTGGTATAAGGTAGGAATACCAATAAATAAAATTTTCCTAATTTTTATACATATAAAATAGGAATACCATTTATGATATTTTCCTAATTTATATAACATATAAAGTAGGAATACCATTTATAATCTTTTCTTATAATATTTTCTTAATTTGAATAATTTCAACGATTTTTCTTATAATATTTTCCTAATATAAGAATTTATAACAATTACCATTTATAATATTTACAATTGTTTCCTATTATAATAAGCAAAAAAAACGGAAAATAAAAGTTTCGCACTTTTGCTATTATATATATAGATTGGGTTGAACCCTTTAGAATATGCTTCATATTTGATACTTTGTTGGAATTCTTATATTCTTATATTGGGTATGATGATTGTTGTTGGATGATATTTGTAAAATTGCTTTTGTGATGAAAATTTTGGCTTGATTAATTTTACAAGGACTATATACATCTTCTTTATTATTTGACGTCCGATGTGTTCGATAAAACGTTTCAATGAAAAATTCATCATTTTCCCGATTTCAAAAGTCTTATACATTTATAGAGATCATGTTTTGATAATCAAATGAGCTTTTACAAGTCATATGATCAACTTTTCCCTTAGCTTTTGGAATTTTAAGCTTAATGATCAATAACTCGATAAATCGATATTATTGCGCACTTTGACTTAAATAAATGATGTTTTTATCGTGCTAACATTCTTTTTTATGATTTCAAAGAGGGAGAAACAGGAAATAAGCTCGTTAGCTCAAAGAAGCTAAAATAAGCTCGCGAAAAAAGCTATAAACTATGGCTCTCTAAAGCCAAAAGTTGTGAAGAACACTTAGTCCATTGGATGTGTTATGGACTTATATTCATGTCTAATGATATTTCTTTGACAGGGGGAGCTTCTAAGCTTATATTGTAAAAGATGAGCTTATGACTTTTGTTTAATTGCTTATATATTACTCTCGTTGTGCATGTTGATAGGGGACCATTTGCAAAATATTTTTTGAATATCTCTACTCTCATCCTTGTGATTATTATGCGTGGAATGTTGTCGCTCTCAATGGATAATTTATTTCTAACCGGAAAATTGTTTTGTTTTCAAAATCGACCTCTTTAAATTGTTTTGGTTTGTAATCATCAAAAAGGGGGAGTTTGTTAGATAAATATTTTTGTCATGATTTTGATGATTTTGTTTTTACACCAAAACAATGTTTCTAAATGTTGTCCAAATACTCCTAAATGATTTAAAATGTTATTACTAATTTTTCGGAGTATTTCTTGAAGTTTATTCTCGACAAAAATTGGACAACACTTTTAATGATTTTGTGTTGATATGTTTTTACACCAAAATAATATTTCTAAATGTTGTCCAAATACTCCCGGTCGATTTAAAATATTTTTACTAATTTTTCGGAGTATTTCTTGAAGTTTATTTTTGACAAAAATTGGACAACACTTCTGTCTCGTGTTCAACCGGTCGCGCTGTAGGGCAACCCATGTCTGAAAGATGATTTCCAAAATAGAAACGAGACGTTTGATATTTTCCTGGAGGCCGACCGGTCGCATGCACAAGTCATCATCCGGTATCTGAAAGAAGAAAGAACAAAACATAGAACACGTTTCTCTTAAAAACCTCTAGGGGAACTGGTCCCTATGGGGGGCGACCGGTAGGACCTTAGGTCGACCGGTCCAACCCCCCTGGACCGGTCTCTATGTTGTTTTTTACTGTGTTATCTCAATTTCTGTATTAGAACGCGACCGGTCGCCCTACCATTTTGACAACAAATTCTAACCATTGTGTAGCATACAACTTTTCCCCAATTTATGGTATTGATTTCTAACAGCTATATTCTTCAATTGTCTTGCAATTTTTTTTACAGATTTCAATCTCCTGGGAGGAGCCTATCAAGTTCAAGACATCCTCTATAAATAGATGAAGAATTGAAGCAACAAAAAAGAGAGAATGCTACAACACAATAAGATACATTCAAGCAAACACTTTTGTTCTTCAATTTCAATATTCTTGGTGTAATAAATTTAAGGTCTTTCACTTTCACATCTTGAGGTCTAGGCTTGATTCTTGCTTACACTTGCACTTCAATTGTATTATTCATTATTGAGTTGTAATCTTGAATTTGAGTTCATCATTCAACATAAGATATCCTTGTGATTGTTTTTGTGGTAAGAACACACTTGGGTGATCTTAGGTGTTATGTGTTAGAAGATTGTGGTAATCTTCTTGTTGAAGAGTTTGGTGCTCTTTGAGGTGTTGAAGAATTTGGTGTTCTTCAAGTCGGAAGATTGTGGTGATCTTCACAAGGTGTCCGTTAAAGAAGATGTGGTAATCTTAAAGGAGATTGTGGTAATCTCCAAAGAGGTGTTGTAAGGTGATGTTGTAATAATTGTGGTAATTATTAATAAAATTCTTTTTCCTTTTTCGAAACTAATCCCGGATATATCTTGGGGTGGTAGAGCACGTAGTCCCTAGGTGGGGTAAAGCTCTATAAATCGACGTGTGTTGTTGTTTACTTCCCGCACTTTCATTCTTGTCTTCGCTTATTACTTTTGAAAAGATATGGCATAATCGATAAAAGACGAATCTATTCACCCCCTTTTAGATTATCGTAACCATTTGGACTTACAAGTCGCCCACTCCTTATGTAATAGGAAGAATAACATGATGACTAGAGTACAAAGCTACAAATCGCCGTCGTATACATTAACTGCTCCTAGCCATAAATTTACTTACCTGCTCTCAATTTTATTATTTTTATATATTAAATTGCAAAAATATACTATTATTGTATATATGATATTCATTTCGTATATTAGAGTATAAGAGGGATAAAGGAGTGTTTGCAAAAACTTCGCTTTTAGAAGAAGTGATTTATTATAGCAGTAAGTAGTAGTTGAGAATCGGAAGTTGGTAGTGTTTGAAAATAGAATTAAAAGTTGAGAATGAGAAGTTGAGAGTGTTTGGTGAAAAAGCGAAAAAGTACTTATTTATATGTAAAATTCAAACTAGAAGCGTATAGAATCTAAAGCACCCCTCTCCTCGCTTTTAGATTCTCGATTAAATGAAGCACTTAGAAGCGAAATTGGTATATGCAAACACTAAAAACTACTTTTTTTTAAGCAAAAAACTAAAAGACTTATTTTAAGTGTTTGCAAACACTCCCAAAATAATGAAACAAACAATCAATCGATAGATAGGCCCTGGAAAATCGATGGACCATGCCGCGCTTATTTCATCAAGTTTTTATAATGAGACAAAAATACATAGAAAAATAGTGGGTTTGTAGCCAAGAAAAACCCAATTTGCCTTTGTGTGAATTTAATCGCACAAAAATAGGGGTTTGTAGCCAAGAAAACCCAATTTGTCCTTGGATTAATTTGTCCTTGAGTCATTCCGTCATTCCCATCAAACCAAGATATTTTTTAGCCATTTTTTAAATACATATTTTTAGCTATTTTGGGATGTGAAAATTCAATTTACCTCGAGTCAATGTAATCGCACAAAAACACACATTCATCCATGTAACTTGGCATCGAGTTATCGTGACTCACATTGAATTATCAGAATTGACATTGTATTAATCTCACTTATTATAACCAAGTTATTAATTTCATATAGCTACAGCATGACAGGATATTATATGTGAAATTTATTTGACTGGATTATGTTTCTTTTTTCATTTTAATCAATATGAGTTTAATTCATTCATCATAATAACTTACAATTATTGTAATCGATTGAAAAAATGGCTAAGTGGCCTACAAAATCATAAACCTATATACCTATATAAAACTTGTTATGTATCACAATTTAATCCCGATTGAATTAGATTATAATGTGTATACTTTTTTTTTTTTTTTTAGAATTGAAACATTTTTTTATGACTTTATAACGTCAATTATTATGACATTTTTTTTAATTATTATGACATACTTTATACACATTTTTAATATTATTAATATATCTCTTAGTACTTGTATCATGGCCACTTACTTTTTTCCAAGATCCCCAGTTTCATTGATTAGTATTGTTAGGTTTTGAGACCATATTCTCTGGAAAATATCTTGCAAGGGAAAAGTCAGCAAAAAATCTCCTTCTCTTTTTGCTTTGTTAGATGTAGTTAGGAAGTTTTGCCATTAATCGAATTTGTCTGCAATGTATCATTTCAAACCTTTAATTAATTTTTAAATAACCAACTTTTATATTTATTACCCTCTAAAAAAAGGGTTAAGAACACTATTGCCCCACATTCCGGAGAAAATGACAATTTTTTACTTTCCCGGATATTTTTTGGACAATTTTACTCTCCCCCGTTTTTTTTGGACAATTTTACGCTCCCTCCAAATTTTCGAGATTTTTTTACATTTTTGTTTTAAGGTTGTTTCGAACATGTTTCATCTAATAATACTTTAGTGGAAAAATAATTTCTGCCCCCACTAAATAATCAATTTTATACTCAAAATCTTATAAAAAATCAAGAAATATACACATAAAATAACACGTATTAAAACCAAACAAATTGAAAATAATATAAAACCAACATGAATTTAAAAAAAACACAATTCATGTTTTGATCTAATGCATTGTAAACATAAAAAACATAGAAACGCAAAACAACATAACACCATTGAAAACTATATAAACAAAACCAAAACAACATAAACAATATTAAAAACACCACATGAACAAAAAGAGTTTAAAAATAGGTAAAATTGCATTGAAACATCTAAAACTACATAGAAACAACAAAGAATCATAAGAACAACATTAAAATATTATAGACACAACCCAAAAATTGTTAGGGATTGTGTCCTTAAAGCAATTATGAATTGTTTTTGATTATTAATAAAAGCGACATTTATTTTCGAACTCTTTTTGCATATTGTATGTATTTTCTTGAACATCATGAAAATCCCTAGTTTATTTATTGTAACCATAATCTTAGTATATAAGAGTTATATACAAGAGGATTAAGATTATGGATAATATACTAAAAAAAAATAAGTCCGTGATGAAATTAATTAAAGTATGGGATCTTTAATTAAAACATCATTAATGCGGCCCGAAACATTTTGAATGTGACTGTCTTATCCGGACCGTCGATGTGGAGACATCTTAGTGGGGAATTTATATATGATTTGATCATATAGGACTTGGGATCGATTTAATTTGAATTTTCCATACAAATTCCGTTGTAGAAATGGAAAAATCAAATTAAATCACTAGATGATCATATATGGATAAATCTTAATCCCGAGTGATTATAGACTCCTGTTTATTTCGGTGTGATTCTAAATTTGCTCGTTTAAGTTTGTCCTACGACATTCCCAACACTTGCATTTTAGATTCACATTTGAATTAAATAGCTGGAATATAAATTCACGTATATGGAATCCATTCTTTCATGCGGGAAGTAGAAGACGATTCCCTCATTTGTTAATTCAGAACTGAATGGTTTGAGATCTCTAATTTATAATCGATTATAAATTAACCATTCACTAGTGAATTAATGGTAAATGAGGATAAGAGGTAATTGAAGAGGTTTAACGGATACTACCTAGCTTCAATTACGAATTGTCTATGGAGGATTAATCTATATGTAATGATTATATCAATGATCTCAATTCGTAGAGTAAGATATTCTATGATTATAAGAGTGCAATTCGAATTTATAGTGGAGTAATATCTCGAATTAATAAGTCGAATAAATTAATTAAAGAGTTAATTATTTATTCAATTTATTGAGCTTATAATTATAGGTCCATGGTCCCTGTTCGCCTTTCCTGAGTAAACGGGTTAGAAATAATATTTCCAGTTCCTAAGGGTTTATGGAAAATAGTTTTCCAAAATATTTGGGCTAATATATTAATATTAGTTAATTAGAATATCCGATATTCTACGCTTTGATCGTTTTGGGAATTAAATAAATATAAGATATTTATAATATTAATATAATTATTAATTTGATAATTATATTGGATAATTATCAATTAGGGTTTGAATCTATCTAGAATTATTAATTCTATAAGAGATAGAAAACCATTTGGAGTGGGAAACTGATTGAACTAGCCTATAAAAAGGGGACCATATCTCACAATTGAAACACACAATCATTACGCCCATCTCATTCAATTAAGAATCTTTTTCTACCGTACATGAGTCGCCGCCCCTCATACAATTGATAAGGAATCTTTGATCAATTGTTGTTTTTGTTTTTAAAAGGTTTGGTCAAGTTGCTTTGATCAATTGGTTTTAAAAGATTGATTAATAAAATTGGACTTCTCCAAAGATACGTCCAAAGGTGGTAAATTGGTTTTGGTTTTAAATTGTGATTTTATGGTTTAATTTTTACCTAGTTCAATTCCCTCCTATCCAGGTTAAGCAATCCTACGATCTCACGAGTTGAGTACATCGTAGGAAAATAAAAGTTAGGAACTTAGAATTATTATTTGGGTGCCCACACACTGCCGTTGATAGGGAGGATCGAATTGGAAGATCGCGGTGTCTACGAGCTTCGGGGATTTGAAGGATTGACGGAGAAAAAGCGAAGAACAAGAAAATCGTCGAAAGAGGTAAATTTTCTTTTCTTCCTTTAGTATGAATAAATTTAATAAGCATGATCTTATGTTCTTATATCTAAAACTCGATTTTTTGAAATCCCACGCTCCGCCTCCGTTCGATTAGATCGAAAAGCGGATCTTATTTGGCCCGGATTAGATCCGGACCCGACATAATTTCCAACAAATGGTATCATAGCCATTTGGTTTTGATATAAGAACTAGATCTACTTTATTAAATTTATTTTGGAGTGGTTTTAGGATTTGATCTTGCATGTTTTGATATATGGATGCATGGGCGTTTTTGAATTTAAGGCATCGATTCAAATCGTCATATTTATCTGATATTCTACAGTTTTGACTGTTTTGGGAATTAAATAAATATAAGATATTTATAATATTAATATAATTATTAATTTGATAATTATATTGGATAATTATCAATTAGAGTTTGAATCTATCTAGAATTATTAATTCTATAATAGATAGGAAACCAATTTGGAGTGAGAAATTGATTGAACTAGCCATAAAAAGGACCACATCTCACAATTGAAACACACAATCATTACGCCATCTCATTCAATTAAGAATCTTTTTCTACTGCACATAGAGTCGCCGCCCCTCATACAATTGATAAGGAATCTTTGATCAATTGTTGTTTTTGTTTTTAAAAGGTTTGGTCAAGTTGCTTTGATCAATTGGTTTTAAAAGATTGATTAATAAAATTGGACTTCTCCAAAGATATGTCCAAAGGTGGTAAATTGGTTTTGGTTTTTAAATTGTGATTTTATGGTTTAATTTTTACCTAGTTGAATTCACCGCCTCATCCAAGCAATTCAATCCTACGATCTCACGAGTTGAGACATCGTAGGAAAATAAAAGTTAGAACTTAGAATTATTATTTGGTGCCCACACAGCCGTTGATAGGGAGGATCGACCAAGATCGCGGTGTCTACGAGCTTCGGGGATTTGAAGGATTGACGGAGAAAAAGCGAAGAGCAAGAAAATCGTCGAAAGAGGTAAATTTTCTTTTTCTTCCTTTAGTATGAATAAATTTAATAAGCATAATCTTATGTTCTTATATCTAAAACTCGATTTTTTGAAATCCCACGCTTCCGCTCCGCTCGATTAGATCGAAAGCCGGATCTTATTTGGCCCTGATTAGATCCGGACCCGAATAATTTCCAACAAAAATAACATAAACAATATATAAAACTACATATGAAAAGAAAAGAGCTTAAAAATAAGTAATAATTGTATTGAAATATCGAAATAACATATAAACAAATAATAAACAAATATAAAGAACATCGAAACAACAGATATAACATATAAAGAACATATGAATAAAAAATTCAAAAAAAACATAAAAATAATAAATAAAAAACATGCAACAACGTAAAAAAAAAAGTCGATAAAAGTGATAAAAGCGTAAATAATGTCTTTTTTCCAAAAATTGAGATATTTCTAACAATTTTTCAGATAAAGAAAAGACACCAACTTTTTTTTTTTTTTATCGGTAGAAAAGACACCAACTTCAGACCAAAGATAATGGCATTGGTGGGCCTTACAAAACAAGAGGGCTCACACGAGCTGCAATGGTGGGCGCAAACGTACCTCTCAATATTTAATTATCATTTTATACAATCATTTACTCTTATATCATTGTTATCTTTTTATATATTAATATAAAGAATTTTTTTGTAGTAAACTTCTTTGTCTGAAATTTGCAAATTTTGTGCAGGCAGTGTATTGAGTGGTGGAATTAGTATTTCATCTCAAAAGGCATCTCCTGAGACGTGGATCGACATGGTTAATGGTTTTCAGAAGGGTTCATTATCGACACGTCTTAAGATACCAATGCTTTATGGGATTGATGCTGTCCATGGACACAACAATGTCTGTAAAGCTACAATTTTTCCACACAATGTTGGTCTTGGAGCTTCTAGGCAAGTGCTTTTTTGGGATCAATGATCTTTTGTGTTGGATTATGGGGTCAAACAATCTCTTTTAGGGATTCGTTGGCTTTTTGCGCCATTGGTGCTGTGACGGCCAACCTGCCAACGTCACGTCGATTCATAGGTCCATGTGTGTCCTTGCGAAGCCCCTCATATCCACCTACCTCACGTGAAACGTGAGGCTTTGCCCTGTTAGTTAAGGGGAAAAAGTCCTTCTAGCCATTAGCTATAGCTTTCAATCTAATCAGTGTTGTAAACTCGACCTGCAAAGACTAGGCGTCCTAAATCCGAGTCGATTTTGTCCAAATAAATTTGGAAAAATCGTCTCGGCCGAAAATTGGGCCTAGACAACCAAAAATCAGCGAAAAATATAATAAAACTTAAAAATTTTAAAAATAGCTGTTTTTCTAGGCGACCGGCCGCCCAACTAAGGCCTAGCAATTTATGCAACATTGGATCTAAAGGTTGGGGGCTTGATCCTGACAATTGGTATCAGAAATATAATCAGCTTTTGGTCTAGCAGGGTTTCATCCTAACATTTTTGTTTTGTTTAAGATAACAATACTAGAAATCAAGAATATTAATTAGTAGTAAGACTTGAGTTTGCACTATCAACTTTCTATAGTGATCTTGAAAAACTTTTATATGTACAGAGATCCTGAATTGGTGAAGAGAATTGGTGCTGCAACTGCTCTTGAAGTCAGAGCTACCGGCATTCCTTATACTTTTGCACCTTGTATTGCGGTACTCAACTTAGACTCTCTCATTGGAATTCAGATTATTAAGTATTTTGCTTCTTACAGCATATTTTTTTACCATACACAGGTTTGTAGAGATCCGAGATGGGGCCGTTGTTATGAAAGTTACAGTGAAGATCCTAAGGTAGTTCGAGCAATGACTGAGATAGTATCTGGATTGCAAGGAGATATACCTGCTAATTCTCGAAAGGGTGTTCCTTTCCTTGCTGGACAGTAAGTATCTAATCGGATTCGTCGCTCGTTTTTCTTTAAATTTTCAGAAAAATGTTTTTCAAATTATTCAGGGCAGATCATAAAGTAAATTGTGATATTGGTATGGAAGAGATCCTGGATATATTAGTCCACAACACAAGTGAATTAATTTGCTTGATGCAATCATTTACTAGTATAGTTTTACAACCCATAACCAGTTTAGATATGTAGACAGCACATTCTCCGTTTTCACATTCAATATCTTATGCTCTATTTGATCATATCAAATATACAGTAACCATAGTTTTGGATGAGTATGCAAGAATATAGAAGCTTCCTAGTGAATGATACCCCTAGATCCAGGGTTAATTACAAAAACTACCCCTAAGGTTTAAGTTGATTACGAAAAAAAAGTGGTATCTTTCAAAATTACAAATACCCTGATATTTGTTCATGTTTTACAAATTGCACCTCAAGAAGAGTATTTATTAGATAAATACAAATTTCAGCGAGGCCTTGTAGCACTTCAAGGGGGGTAATTGTAATTTTCAAAGATAATTTGAGTATTTTGTAATTATGCTAAACCTCGGGGTACTTGTTACAATTATCCCCTTGAACTATGATTTTTTTGAGAAATCCCTTGAACTATGATTAAAACCTACTCTTTTGGCATTTTTTAGCTGGACAAGGACCAGTGACATGGGCCATAATTCCACAAAACACGCGAGATAAAAACAAAACAAAGCCCTCCAACATGTGGGAAATATTTTGTTTTTAAGAATGATTGACATTGACTTGTGTTCAAGAAAGTAAACATATTATGTATAAAAGTTATCCTTAGGTGTAGTTTATTTACAATAATATTCAATTATTTTCTAAAATTACAAATACTTCTGAAAAATATTACAAATAACATTAGAGGTTTGTATATGTTTTACAAATTATCCCTTTAGTAGGTTGCAATTTGTAAGATAGAAACATATATCAAGAGGGCATGTGTAAATGTATAATTTTTAAAAAATAACATAAGTTTTTGTTGTTAATGTAATTAGACTAAACCTCAAGGAAAATACTTGTAATTATCCCTGGATTTGCATTTTGAAATGTCCAATGTAATTTTATAGGTTTGATTCATCTCCATGTTGTGTTCTTAGCTTAATCCTAAGTTAAAGTTGTGTGTTTTCAGGAAAAATGTTTTAGCTTCTGCCAAACACTTTGTTGGCGATGGTGGGACGACGAAAGGCAGGAATGAGAACAATACAGTAGCAAGCTGGCATGGATTGCTGAGTATCCATATGCCTGCCTACCATGACTCCATCATCAAAGGTGTTGGAACAGTCATGGTCTCCTACTCCAGTTGGAATGGAGTTAAAATGCATGCTAATCGGGATCTCATTACCGGCTACCTCAAGAACACGTTGCGTTTCAGAGTAATCCTAATTTTCCATTTGAAGTTTAACTTCATGTGAATACTTAAGGAGTGTTCGCAAACGCTAAAAAAAAGTGATTCTCAGCTTCTACTTGGAAATTATAACTACATTTTCCAGGTAGAAGCTGACAATCATTTTCGTTAGAGTTTGCAAACACTTCCTTATACTTTCAGACGAAACAAGAACAGAATGATTCATGGTTTTAAATTACTTACAGGGATTTGTCATTTCCGACTGGGAAGGAATCGACAAAATCACTTCTCCACCTCATGCTAATTATACATATTCGATACTAGTTGGTATCGGTGCTGGAATTGACATGGTGAGTGCATTATTTTTGGGATAATTACAAATACTACCCTTGAGTTTTAGCTTAATAACAAAAAAAAACTCAGTTACCTTTCAAATTACAATTAGCCAATTGACTTTGTTTCTATTTTACAAATTACACCCTTATACTTTCAGACGAAACAAGAACAGAATGATTCATGGTTTTAAATTACTTACAGGGATTTGTCATTTCCGACTGGGAAGGAATCGACAAAATCACTTCTCCACCTCATGCTAATTATACATATTCGATACTAGTTGGTATCGGTGCTGGAATTGACATGGTGAGTGCATTATTTTTGGGATAATTACAAATACTACCCTTGAGTTTTAGCTTAATAACAAAAAAAAACTCAGTTACCTTTCAAATTACAATTAGCCAATTGACTTTGTTTCTATTTTACAAATTACACCCTATTAAGAAGGTAATACAGACCTCAATTGAGTATTTGTAAAGGGTTTCTGCAATTTTAAAAGATAACTGGAATTTTTGTAATTTAGCTAAACTTCATGGGTATTTTTGTAATTAGCCCTTAAATTTTTCAAACTTAATTATTTGATGCAGTTAATATTATGGCTTTAATGATGCTATACAAGTCAATTTGCATCCAAATGTTCATTAAGACATTTATGTAATGCAGATCATGGTTCCATACAAGTATGCAGAATTCATAGATGGTCTAACCTCTTTGGTGAAGAACAAATTTATTCCCATGAGCCGAATAGACGATGCAGTGACAAGGATTTTAAGAGTCAAGTTCACAATGGGTCTTTTCGAACACCCATTGGCAGATTATAGCATGATCAAGCACCTGGGAAGTCAGGTTAGCTGAACTTTGACATAATTTGTTGCAAAAAGCTCCTTCCAGGACTGAATGTGAGTGTAATTACTTGATTCATTTCACAGGAACACGGAGAACTGGCAAGAGAAGCAGTACAAAAGTCCCTTGTGTTGCTAAAAATGGCGAATCTGCAGATAAACCATTGTTACCACTACCTAAGAAGGCATCAAAGATTCTTGTAGCAGGAACTCATGCTAACAATATTGGCAACCAATGCGGTGGTTACACGGTCCAATGGCAAGGACAGCCCGGCAATGTTACCATCGGTAAATCCATGATCCATTATTTCATATTTCTCTGGATTAATTACAAAAAGTACGCTTGAAGTTCAGTGTAATTACCAAAAGAAAAAAAAAAGCTATCTTTCAAAATTACAAATAACTCCCTGAGGTTTTGTTTTAGGGATAGTTACAAAAGACCCCTAAGGTTTGGCCTAATTACAAAAGAACCCAGACATGTTTTAAAATTACAAAAAGCCTCCTCATATTTGATTGCGCCTTAACTTTAAGGGGTAATTGTAATATTTTTAGAAATATCAGAGGTTTTTTAAATGTTTTTTACTTGTGAAGGAGAAAATGAAACGAATCAAAACTCAAGGGCCTTTTTGTAATTTTCAAAAAATATTTGGTTTTTTTGTATTTAGTCCGAACCTCAGGGAGGTTTTTGTAATTATCCCTTTTTTTATTGGGTGTAATTAGGCCAAACCTCAAGATTTTGCAGTTTACCATATTTCTCTGGGTTAATTACAAAAATTACCCCAAAGTTTGGGTTAATTACAAAAAACCCAAAGGGTTTTTGAAAAATACGAAAAACCCTGATTGTGTATTACACTTCCAAGTACCCGCTACATTTGTAAAATTATTACAAATACCTCCTTATATTTAACAGAGAATCAAACCTCTTAGAGTTTCTTTTGTAATTTCCAACATCTCTGGGTTTTTTTTATTAATCCAAACTTTAGGGATAGTTTTTGTAATTATCCCTATTTCTTTTTGTTTTCTTCCCAAAGGTCTTTGGTTTCAAGAACTCTTAAGAGTAGTCCTATATTACAATGAACTTCCTCTTACAGAAGAACTTTATCCAGTTTCTATTCTAACTCGACCTTTTCTATGTTCAGGTACTACAATACTAACTGGCATTAAGAAAACAGTTCACCCTCAAACAGAAGTCGTATTCAGCGAAAACCCAGATTCCGGATACGTCAAATCAAACAAGTTCTCACACGCCATTGTTGTGGTAGGCGAACCACCATATTCAGAAACATTCGGAGACAACACAAACTTGACGCTTCCTGATCCAGGGCCAAGTATCATCACAAACGTGTGCGCCTCAGTGAAATGTGTTGTCGTTTTGATCACGGGCCGTCCGGTCGTGATCCAGCCATATCTTGCACAAATTGATGCCCTTGTAGCTGCTTGGCTACCCGGAACAGAAGGCCAAGGTGTGGCCGATGTTCTGTTTGGTGATTATGGTTTTATTGGCAAGCTGTCGCGCACGTGGTTCAAGACCGTCGATCAGCTTCCTATGAATGTGGGTGATAAGCACTATGACCCGTTGTTCCCTTTCGGGTTTGGGCTTACAACTAAACCTGTAAAGGCAAACCAAATTTGAATTGGAACATTCAGATTAAGCCGATTTATGGGATTACTTTCGTTTGGAAAGTAGCCTTTCCCATTTAGTAAGGCATGTTAGTAATGAGAATTTTAATGCATGGATGAAATGCAAAAAATAATGAAAAATTTCCATGTTTGATCATTTTTGATCTCTTATAACTTACTATATGAAAAATTTACTTGAGCTGCGCCTGAACAGAATTGAGAACATTGTTTGACCACTTGAAGCCACCTAGAATTCTACTTCATAGTCTTGTACCCTAATCAAGAATCTGTCGGTCTTTTTTTCTATTAGGAATACTTACAAAAACTACCCTGAGGTTTGGACTAATTAAAAATAACACAAAGTTTTTGAAAATTAGAAAAATGACCCTTGAGATTTGATTTTGTATTGCACTTTACCCCCTTCATAAGCAAAAATATTTCACACCCCCACCCCCTTATATTTGTAAAAATACCTTAAGGGATTTTTTGTAATTTTCAAACATCTTTGTAATCAACTCAAACCTCAGGCATAGTTTTTGTAATTATCTCTTTCTATTATGATGATGCCCTTTAATTTCCCCATCCATTTGCAATTCATAAGTCATAACTTTATCTTGAACCAGTTCATTTCTACCAATATGACAATGACTCCCTTGTTCAAAACTAACAAGAGTTCAGGAAATAAGTGGAAAATTTACAGTCAGTGGTATCCACAAGAACCTCTATCATCAACTCACCCAGAAAGCATGTCAAAAACAAGATTTTATTCCATCGATTCCAAAAACAACAAAAAGGATTTATGCCGGGATAAAGATTCATTCACTGCAAATACATCTTCCGCTACAACACTTTCCAAAGAGCAACAAAGACAAGAGAAAATTAGACTCGCAACTTTGACATTAAAGTACATGTGTAATGACTTATGTTACAAAAGCACTGAGTTGTATGCTACCTTATTTGCAGCTAGTGTCTTTGCCTTCACCCTCTGCTACATCTTTCGTCACCTCAGCATGAACATCGCTCTTATCCTTGGCTTCTTCAATCAGCCTCATGATGTCAGCTTTCTTTTCGAGAAGACTTTCGATTTTGCCATTGATTTTCTCCAACTTCTTATTCAGCTTGTCAAGATCTTTAGCATTGTACTTCTCTTCAAGTTTTCGTTTCTTCTCATCCTTCGTTTTCTTCTTGTCTTTCTCTTTCTTATCCTTGCACTCCTCTTCCTTCTCTATTTTTTCCCCATTTCCGTCAACTTGAATAGCCCTAGAGGTAACCTCAGCTTCAACCTTATCCTCATCTGTTTCGTGATCGGATTCCCCTTCTTTTCCTTTGGATTTCTTTTTCTTGCCTTTCTTGTCTTCCTTGTCCTTCTTATGTTTCTTCTTCTCCTTTTCTTTTACTTCTTCAATTTCTTCACTCGCTTCTCCTTCTGACTCCTTATTTTTCTTATCTTTCTTGTCCTTGTGCTTCTTTTCGTCGCCTTTCTTCTTTCCTTTCTCCTTTTGTTTATTCTTCTCACCTTCGGATTCATCCTTAGACTCTCCCTCTAACTCCTCTCCATCCTTCTTGTCCTTCTTGTGTTTCTTAACCTTGTCTTTCTTCTTTTCCTTCTCTTTATCACTTTCTTTTCCCTCATTTTCCTCTCCCTTCTTTTCTTCGTGGGCTTCTCCGGCAAATTCTTTATCTTTAGTGTCGTGATCATTTTTCTTCTTCTCTTTTTTGTCTTTCTTTTTCTCCTCATCGGTTTCTTCCTCGACTTCTTTATCCTTCTTGTCCTTCTTCTTGTGTTTTTCTTCTTTTTCACTTTCTTTTCCCTCTGTTTCTTCATTCGATTCTACAGAATCATTTTTCTTCTTCTTCTTCTCTTTCTTGTCTTTCTTTTTGTCTTCATCCTTCTCCTCGTCTGTTTTTCTTCTTTTTCTTCTTTTTTTTTTTCTTTTTCGATTTTTCTTTCTCCTCTTCCTCTCCACTCCCAAGCTCCGCCTCTATATTTTTGTCCATGCATTTATTCTTCTCTTTTTTAGGTTTCTCTTCATCAGATTGATCCTCGGACTTCTCCTTTTTCTTCTTCTTGTTCTTCTTTTTATCCTCCTTATCTTCGTCCTTGTTCGTTGCATGCTCTTCATCCTCATCGCTCTTCTCCTTCTCATGCTTTTTTTCTTCTCTTTATCTTTACTATTCAATTTCTTTTTCGGCTTTCTCATGTTTTTCTTCATCGCCTTCTTTGTTTTTTGGCTCGTCTTTCACTACTGACTTGGTTTCCAGTTTAAGTTCCACCTTAGTCTTTTCTTCTGCTTCATTGGGCTTTTCGATTTCGCTCTCAACTTTGAAATGAAGTTTTTCCTTCTCTTCTTTAATAAGACTATTGTCGGTTTTGTCTTCCATCACAACACTTTCTTGTTTAATTTTTAAATACCTGAGGAGAGAAAGATGGATGCCATAATCAACATCAGAAACTTCACATAATTTAACACTACTATTAGCTTTAATGTGAGAACAAGAATTTGAGATATAGTACTCGGTGCCACGATGATTATACACGACAAAGGCAAACATAGCTACCGAGCAATACATGAAAAAATTCTAAAAGACTGGAGCTCTTGGTTCCCTCAAAACTTAAAACTCGATTGTGAACAAATCTACGCAACAAAAGAATACAATAGAACAATCATTAGACCATCTCCAACATTTTGCACCATTTTAGTGCATAATCTACGCTCCATCTATAGCGGTTTGTACTAAATTATGCACTAAATGGAATATTATACATTTTAATACAGTAAAACCATACTTAAAAGAAAAAGAAAGAAAATAATTAGCGCAACACTGTTGGCGTAGTTTGCGCCTAGTACGTCCCATCCAGGTCAGGGTTTACCCAGTCGCACTTTCGAAGAGTAAGCGGCTACGCAGATTCCCCCCGTCATAAAAAAAAAAAAAAAAATGGTGCGGGCTTTGCCGCAGTGCTATAGCAAATTTTTGTTCCAAATCGAAAATAGAGCACTCTTGCAACTAGTTTAATCCCACCATGTGGTGAATAGTAAATTAAAAAACTCTGACAAGAAATGGGAAGGACAAACAAAGCACAATTAACATGGTCACGATAAGCAATGTCAACAACAATTTACCAATACATATTTTATTTGAAAAAAAAAAAACAAACAAACAAACATCAACACTTACATCTCAACATATGCAAAAATTTCTAGAGATACCACACTATGATTAATGAAAAATCAAGATTGAAGGGACAAAAATTACTAATAGAAGCATCGATGGCTCGTGTCACACAATCTCCATAAAAATTTGATATCTTTAAGACACATCCACACATTTTTATGCACATCATTAATAGGACATTTGCTACCCCTGTGTTCAACATGAGTTCAAAAGTTCGAATAGGATAAATCCACCATACCAGAATTTTAGTTTTTTTCTAGATTAAGAAAAGCATTATCTATTGCGTGTAGATCGATCAAATGCCAAATCCAAATTCCTTCTCCTTTTGTTTTCTTAACCACTAGTCAACAATTACTCAGATCCACCACTCCCAAATCAATGCAAATCAATCAATTATTCTCGAACAGACCAAAAGAAAAAAAAAATCGAACATAAACGCATATAATCTGCGACAAAAGGCATAAAAAAAATAGACATGTAATAATTAAACAGAATTATATAAGGGTACCTCTTGATATGATGCAAACCAGTAGCTCCAAGAAAAAATGTGCCCAGAAATAGAGAATTTTCTTGTAATGTGTATAACCTTCTAGTTTCTTGATTATGATTCAAGAATTTAGCTGTTTATATATAGTTGGCGTCCTGAGAGTGATCCCGCGTGAGGAACGCAACACGGTGTGACAGGTGTCATTTAACGAAGGATTGGATGTGGGGCCTATATAAATCTACAACGTCGGTAATGGAAAAAGGACTCTGTATAATAAATGGCACGTAAGATCTAGATATTATTTTATTGTATTTTAAATTGCTAAAAAATTATAAATTTTCCCCAAATTTACTTTCCTTCGATTTATGGGTTTTTTTTTTTTACAACGGAGATTTCATGTTCAAAATGATTAGTTCTTGGTGAAATAGTCTCGTCCCCTCAAGAACTCGCCCTATATAAACCGCGAGAATGTATAACGCCCTGATCCCTAATATTCTCAACTACCGCACAAGACAAGAGTTGTCCCAAATGATTCTTTCCATGTTGACTCCCCTCTATCCAAATGGCATGTGCAGAGATAAGTACAACTAGTCTCTTTTTGTCGATTAACTGTTTCCATAATAAATTCGATCATATTGGCCTACATTGCAGATTTAACTTGGAAACAAAAGATATGGGATATGTCAAGTATAATAAAAGCAAGGCCGTCCACAAAATCGTCGAGCTCATTATCCACCCTAGCGGACATGTCAAACGGAGAATTTTGCATGGATCGAACTGACCAAGGTACCGATCAGAAAAAGCAATCATGTCTAAGGCCTTGTGTGACTTAATGAAGAAGAAACTCATATCTCAATAAGTGTAATGGGAAAAGGACAATCTATATAATAAGTGGCTTGTAAGATCTAGATATTATTTTATTGAATTTTAAATTGTTAAAATTACAATTTTATGGCGCATTTAATTTCTCAAATTTATTTTCCTTCGAATTTATGAGGAGTTGTTGCTGATGTTAATTGTTAACTATTTGATTTGATTTTATTATTTCAAGTGCAAAGTCAAGATTTTTGTGAGACCAGTTGAAAATAGAGGGTGGAGATCATTACAAGTGATCTATTTTGTCGGTTAACTGAATTGGGATCTTTTAGATAATAAAATCGATCACAGTGGCGTATATTGCAAATTTAACTCTTAAAGATTTTTTTTTTTAATCACTCATCTATATTATATATAAAACAGGTTAATTACTATATTGGGAAATTTCGGCCAAAACTTAGTTGCTATTTTTGGTAAGATGTTCCCATTTATTTGCAGGATTAATTATTGTTTTTCTTTAATTGACATGTATCCTTTATTTGGCATTTTTTGATTATATCAATTTGTTATTGTTGCCTCGAAAATAGAAACATGCTTCGGTTTGTTTACATAATGGGTTAAATATGTCAGCAGCATGGGATATAATTTTTTTTACTGATAAATAGTTTTTTTCGGTAAGTCCTTCATTTATGTTAATAACATTAATTAATTAATTGTATTATATATGGTTATTAGTTATTGTTTTATTCAATTTAGTGGACCACTAAACTTTTCATATTAGTTTAATACAGAAATTAAAGCACGGGTGGGTAATAGAAATGTAAAGTCATTATGGGTTTTATACTTCCCACAGCATGCATGATTTTTTTTTGACTGAAAATAAAATGTTGCATCGAAAGATGAATATTTTGTATGCTTGCAGAATTAATTATTAATTTTTTTTACCTTACTTTAAGGCATGGATCCGATTTGCAGAATGGGTAATATTTGTTTACTGACAAATAGTTATATTTCACTGCATTCAATGTAAAACAAATAGTAGTAAAACATTGCTTTAATTTGAATAATTAACTGATTCCAAAAGCCATCTAAAAGGATAAAAGTTATTATAATACATCATTATGGATAGGAACTATTATAATACATTCAACCCCAAAATCAATTTCAATGGATCAAGCTTATTATAAATACTAGACCCATTAACCCCAAAAGCCACACAACCTGTATTTTGCATGGAAGCTCAAATACTTTCAAGATATCATTCAACACTGAAGAAATTCACACTCTGAAGAAATGGCGCCACTATTCAGTTTAGTAAAATATATAAACCCCAGCAAAGTTGAGTGGGCAATGAAGTTTCGCTTGGTTCGTGCTTATCATCTACCCTCATTCTCAAATAGTGCAGATGTATACATCATGGAGTGCATATTTCACGATATATTTAATAAATTTCTTTTTAACATCAGTTTCATATAATGATAAATTAACCAATAACTATTTTTTTTAATCTTCTATGCAGGGATCTAGACTCCATGCAACAATCAAGCGTTGTCAAGTGACAAATTTAAATCAATATTGAAAGAAAACAGGTTGTACGCAGTTAAAATTTTTATGGTGGTCGATAATATCATGAAATATAAAACAACAGTTGGAATGTACAAGATTGCATTTGTGGCTAAAAACACAATTGACAGAAATTTTTGATGAATCATTTCCCCATATGATCTATGATTTCAAATCATTCGACACTTTTTCAAATGTAGACTCTATCAATGAGAATATATTAATCGGTAAAGTTCTATTTTTGAAATTAAATATTTTTTCTATTCAAGTTTATACAGTTATATACTAATATGTTACATTTTGAAGATGTGATTGGAAAACTAGCATCTAGATATCCTCCACAACGTAGGGACATTGATGGCCGACAAACAATTATGATTGATATTGTTTTGGAAGACATTAGGTAATTGATTTCTTCCTTGATTACTGTATAATATTTCTTATATTATTTTTAATAATTTTTAGTCATGGTCAAATTGTATGTTGTTTTTTCTAGAGTAACTAATCCTAAGGGTCTTAAAATTTTAATATGTAGTGGTGATAGTGATAGTGACCATTCAAGTGTTAGTCCAAGTGGCTGCACACAATAATCTGAGGGGGTGAATAGATTATGCCGATTTTTCGCAAATCACCCTCTTTTTCGAATCAACAAGTAAATGACAAAAATGTAAATACGGAAATTAAACAACACTCGTTGATTTAAAGAGGTTCAACCCACCTGGGCCTAATCCTCTACCACCCCAAAGATTCCTGGGATGGATTTCAAAAAGAAAAGATTTTTATTAATTACCACAATTAATACAACACCTTGAGGATCACCACAATCCTCTTACAACACCTTCAAGGAGATTACCACAATCTTCCTTCACCACCTTTGAAGAGTACCACACTCTTCAAACACCTATCACCTAAATCACCCAAGTGTATTCTTACCACAAGAATACTCACAAGGATGTCTTGTGTTGAATGATGGACAAAATTCAAGATTACAACTCTATGAAACCAATACAAAGATTGAGTGCAAGTATAATCAAGAATTAAAAAGCCTAGACCTCAAAGATGTGCAAGTGAAAGTACTTAGCTATTACAACAAGAATGTAAAAATGAAAGCTTGAACAATTTGCGATTTCTTGTTGTGTATTTTGCTTGTGTGTGTTATTTTTTGTGTCTTCAATTCATCCTCTATTTATAGGGAAGTTTCACCAACATAGCTCCTCTATCTTCACTTTTGTCTACAAAAAGAAGATCACAAGATGTAGAAATATTGTACAAAATTGAAAAGCAAATCTTGTGTCACAGATTAAAACGGTTGGAATTTTGTCAAAAAATAACATAGTGCGACCGGTTGCCCTGTTGAAGATTTCGACCATTTGAAAAAAATAGTGCGATCCGGTAGGGGGTTGCGGGGGCGCGACGGCCGAGGTGGGGTGCGACCGGTCGCCCCTAGGGTGCGCGACCGGGTCGACCTCACCCTCGACCGGTCCCCTCCCCTTTTTCAAGACCTGTAAGTTCTGCTTTCGTGTTTCTTATCTTGGTATCGGCGACCATTTTGGCACCGGCCGACCTCCCTTTGAAATGTTGTCCGATTTTTTTTTCAAAAATAAACTTCAAGAGATACTCCAAAAAATTAGTAAAAACATTTTAAATCCTTTGGGAGTATTTAGACAACATTTATAAACATAGTTTTGGTGTAAAAACCAATTTAAACAAAACCATCAAAAGTGTTGTCCAATTTTTATCAAATTAAAAACTCTAAGAAATACTCCAAAAATTAGTAAAAACATTTTAAATCATTTAGGAGTATTTGGACAACATATAAAAACATTGTTTTGGTATAAAATCTTATTAAAACAAAATCATCAAAATCTTGATAAAAACATTTATCTAACATCAAGTTCAACAATCAATGTTGTATTCAAAGAAGTTTTTCAAAACTTATAATAAATTTGTTTATTTGTTTTTAAATGTTTTCTTTCATATATTGTATTTTTATGTGTCATTATGTTTCAATCAAAATTAATTCATAGTATCTATTTCTCATATAGTTTGTTTTTCCATGTGCATTTATTTCATTGAAATGAATAAAATATTAATATAACCAAGAATTAATATATAATCCGTGCACCGCACGGATGGTATACTAGTAAAATTAATCCCAAATTCATTGTTCTTCAAGGCTTGCATTGGAACTAGGTGTGTTTGATACCTCTGACGTTAAAAAAAAGAAAAAAAGGGCTTGCATTGGAAACTGCTGAAAGTGGAAACCCACGAGTAGATGGTTTCTTAAATAGTTAAATCCACACAGCCCCTGGCCCCCACACACTACAATTATTTTATAGGGATAATTACAAAAAGCTCCATGAAGTTTGGGATAACTAAAAAAAAAATTCAGAGATATTTTAAAATTACAAAAGACTCCTAAGGTTTGATTATGTCTTATATTTAAGAGGGTAACTATAGTATTTCTATAAATATCAGGGAGAGTTTGAAAGTTTTTTGCTTATGAAGGAAAAAATGTAAGACGGAATCAAACATGATCAAGAGATTTTTTGTAAATTTCAAAAACCTCAGGAGTTTTTTTGTGATTAGCCCAAATACCGTTTTTTTTTTTTTTGTAATTATCCCTATTTTTTTTAATTTAATGTTAGGTATATCATGTTTGTAATTCTAGGGGTTATTGTGCTCATCCAGCATGGAATAGTCAATTAGGATTCACGCCAGTTAAAGGGCCTACTAAGTATAACGAGAGTTAAAGCGATAGTCAACGAGATTCCATCTGACCCAACTTGTGCCAATAAAAGATAGGAGATAGGCCAAGTGCCATAAAAATAAGGCCGTCCATTAAACCATTAAGCTCATTATCCATCCTGGCGAATGATGGCTCAAAAGCTACTCTAGAAAACCATAGCAAGTGCACCTATCGCTTTGTAGTATAGATTATTGAGTCCGAGTGTCATTCCCACGAGGATTATAAGTACTAATAATTACCGTCTTTTTTGTTATCTAATCTAGTAATTTTCAGAGTTTTGTTTGTTAAAATGGAAAATGAAAAATAGAGAATTTAAGATAATTGCAACTTACAAAAAGAAATCATATAAAAATAGATTGTAGAATGAGAAATCAAGAGATAGAAATGTGTTGAATGTAAATCCCTCTAGAATGTTTTTGTGATTCAATCAAGATAAAAATACAACCATAAGCCCTTACAAAAACCAACCTCTTTTAATAAAATCTCATGTTATGTGGACCGTAGAAATTCCCGATTTAAGTTAAACCCTTTCTCAAGGCGAAAAACTCCTAATCTCAAGTTGATTAACTGAAATCTCTTTCTAGTTAAAACCCCTAAAATTGCATTATAACGATTTATGAATTCCCATATTAGGTTTGACCCTAATTCGGAAGATTTATGTCGTCTTATATCTAGGATTGCATGCAACTCTTTTCACTTATATAGGTTCTTTCCCACCATAAATCTCTCGATTATCCGATGAGGAATAAATATCAAATTAATATACCGGAAATATCAACTTGAATGAAATAAACATGATATAAGTGAATCACACAAGACATGAGAATTTTATTAAAAACATACAAACCTTAATCACAAATCCATTCTAGAGTTCATTACATTCAAACACTAGTAGTTTAGCTACTCATGAATTTGACAAAAGAATAAATTACACAAGAAGATTTAAGTGTTGTAAACATGGTGTACTTATCTTTCTCAAAATCTCAATGACTTCTTCCTTTGATAGATGATGTTGATCCAAGCCTTCTTCTCCAATGTTGCTACAAGCTTACTCCTCCAAGACCTCTTGATCCCAATTCCACTCAAAATGTTAAACACAATGAATCTCTATATGAATGAATATTACATGAATTATGAATATTTCCAACTCAAACTCTTGACTTTTATAGGCACCATCTTTGTGAAAGGACACATCAATAATGCTAACAAATGCTCCACTTCCATGGTTGTTGGTTGAATCATTTTGTGCACATTCATGGTTGAGTTGGTTGAATCATTGTGTCCACATGACAATTGAGGGAATAATAGAGCTTGGTGAATCAAAATGAGGTGTAAAAGTTGCTCAAAGGTTGTCAAAAAGCGTAGAAGGAAAGTCTCCATAATTTCCGCCAAAGAAAAACCGTCTGGGGGCCGATTTAAAAGCACGCCCGTGCTTTAAAAGCACGGGTAGGCCGTGTTTTTGGAATTTCCCGAACACGGTCGTGCTTGAAAAGCACGGCCTGGCCGTGTTTGGTACGTCGGGTCGAAAAATTGCTCGTTTTAACTTTTAAAAAGCATGGCCGTGCTTAAAAACACACCCCGCCGTGTTTGACTGAAAAGGCCCCCGAAATGACGCGTTTAACTTGGGATTTTGAGTGTTTTTGCATCCGAAACCCCGGGTATGTTTTGACATGAAACCATGGCCCAAAATTCACCAAAAACAAACTCCAAATCATCAATCTACACCAATAAAAGACACCTCGGAGTAATGTGAACCATGTACAATCAAAAATTTATGAAACTAATGATAAAATAACTCAAATCATACTTAAATATACACATAAAACATGCATAAAAAGACCCTTATCAAACCACCTCAACTTTGAACTTTGCTTGTCCTCAAGCAAAACATTAAATCAAAAAAAAAAATTGATTCAATAAATTAAAACACACAAGGATTTTTTTTTTCTTCAACACATTGAGTACAAGCAACAAGTTCTTAGCCTTCTCAACCCGAATTAACCATTCAAGAAAAAACACAATTTTGCAAAGCGATCGATCAAAGAAAGACCGTAACATCAAAGCAGACATTATTCAAACTTGAAATCATCACTCCACAAATATTGATAGTTATGAATAACTTCAATTCAATAATGTCATGAAAATACAAGAATTCAATAGATCATTGTAGTTAGCCTACTAATCATATAACCAAGCTTCTTGAACTTTTATTGGAATGCGAATTCAAGGAATATACATTCTCCCTTTGATTTTTTTTTTTTTTTTTTTTTAGGTCCTTTCGAGGCATTCTTCCACTAGGTTTATATTTTGAATTTTCATTCAAACACTCTTGGGTGGTTTCCCATACTCATATTTGTGTCGCCGTTTTACGTAAAAGACAAACATGGGCTCATGAATGCTCCTAGTTACTAAGCAACAACAAATAGAGAGTATAACCTCGATTGATTCCCTTTTTTTTCTTCTTTTTTTCATTTGTTTTTTTCACAAGCTTGGTATAACAACTAGTTAACCACCACTAAATCATGAATTCTCAAACGTTCATAACACTAAACTTTGTCGTAAATGCCTTAACAAATCAAGTATTATGGAGTTGGAAATCTCGTCAAAATTTAGCACACATCTACATCAATCTATTCTAGACAATCAATTGCTTCACATTGAAAACATAAATCAAAAAGTTAATTTTGGTGTGATTGGGCTAAGTTATTGACTAGCAAACACTCAATTTGTTAAAAAAATTACCTCTTGTCGACAACCTAAAAATAAAAGCAAGCACACACAACTAAGAATGTAATTGCACCCACCTCCAACTTTAAAGGTTCACATTGTCCTCAATGTGAAAGAAAGAGATGAACGAACACAAACAAAACACTCAAAAATCAACCATACTAGAAGAAAATAAAAGAGGTGGAAAAGAAAAATACGACCTTACTAGAAGAGTGAAATCGGTATTGAGCGACCATTGGGTTGTTTAAGATACAAGACCTTCATCGGCATCTTCATACCTAATCAAGGATACACAACTCGAATACCGTGAAATCATCAAATATATATATATATATATAATTTTTTTGTGAAATTTTTTTTTTAATAAAAAACACGGCCGTGCTTTTTAAGCACGGCCTGGCGTGTTGTTCATGCAATTTTTTCGATAAATTTTTTTTTTTTTGAATTTTTTTTTGAATTTTTTTAATAAAAACACGGCCGTGCTTTTTAAGCACGGCCTGGGGCGTGTTCGCAATTTTTTTTCGATAATTTATTTTTATTTTTTATTTTTTATTTTTTATGTTTTGAAAAACACGGCCGTGCTTGAAAAGCACGACACTGGCGTGTTCGCATTTAATTTTTCCTACAAAACCTTGGATTTTTTAAACACGGCCAGGGTGTGTTCGCGAATTGAGTGATTTAACATGGCCGTCTTTTTAAGCACGGCCAGGACCGTGTTTTTTTTTTTAATAATTTTTTTCAATTCCCAAGCAATAAAAAATTAAGTAAAAGAAAATGCACACAAAATGCCGGGTTGCCTCCTGGATAGCGCTTCGTTAACGTCGTATAGCCGGACCTGTTTTACCTCTACTCGTGTGGTGTATTTTGGGGGTCGTCAAGACGGATGGAATCTCGATAATTATCATCGATGGTGCCCCAAAATAAAGCTTTAGACGATGTCCGTTTACCTTGAATGTTCCCATTTCCTTGTGCGTGATTTCAATAGTCCGTAAGGAACACTTGAGTAACAAAAACGAATGGGCGGACCACCGGGATTTTAACTTACCCGGGAATAGTCGAGTCGGGAATTGAAGAGTAACACTTGATCACCAGGTTGAAATTCTCTTGTTTGCTTAATGCGTTTGTCATGCCATTCTTTGTTCGCTTCTTTGTAAATTCTCGAGTTCTCGTATGCCGAATTTCGCCATTCTTCGAGTTCGTTAATCTGCAATAAACGGTTATCTCCTGCACTTGACAAATCATAATTAAGCATTTTAATAGCCCAAAAGGCCTTGTGTTCAAGCTCAACCGGTAAATGACACGCCTTACCATAAACGAGTCGGTATGGAGTAGTCCCTATTAGCGTTTTGAAAGCAGTTCTATAAGCCCAAAGGGCATCCTCGAGTTTGAGGGACCAATCCTCTTGCGAGATTGTCCAACCGTTTTTTCCAAAATTCTTTTAATTCGCGGTTGGACACTTCAACTTGACCACTAGTTTGAGGGTGATAGGCGGTGGCGACTCGGTGTGTGACACCATATCGTTTTAACACTTTGTCAAATTGACTATTACAAAAGTGAGTGCCTCTATCACTAATGATGGCTCGTGGAGTACCAAATCGGGTAAAGTTTTTGAGAATATGTACCACCACTCGAGCATCATTTTTAGGCAAAGGCTTGAGCCTCTACCCATTTAGACACGTAGTCAACGGCTACCAAAATGTATTTATTGCCAAAAGACGCAGAAATGGTCCCATAAAATCAATACCCCAAATATCAAAAATTTCACAAACAAGAATACCGTTTTGGGGCATTTCATTTTTCGAGAAATATTTCCTCGCTTTCGTTGACAATTATCACAAGTTTCAACATACCGTTTTGCGTCTTGGAAAAGTGTAGGCCAATAAAAGCCCGACTCAAGGACCTTTCGTGCCGTGGTATTCGCTGATAGTGCCACACGGTGGGTCCTTTGTGACAATAATTCAAAATGGAGATCGTTTCAGGAAGTGCGACACATCTTCGTATGATTTGATCCGCACAAATTCTCAAGAGGTGGGGATCGTCCCAAATATAGTGTTTGAGGTCCAAAAAGAATTTCTTCTTTTGTTGATGGGTCAGATCTTTTCGGTAGAACTTTTCCTGCAAGATAATTAGCAAAATCTGCAAACCAAGGATTATCAATTGAAATTGAGTTCAAGGAAAAGAGTTGCTCATCCGGGAAAGAATCTTTGATATGTCCTTTGTGTTGCTTGTCGGTGTCGGAGTGCTCAAGCCTTGACAGTGATCGGCGGCAAGATTTTCGCACCCGTTTATATTTGATTTCCACATTAAATTCTTGGAGTAAGAGTACCCATCGAATTAGTCGTGGTTTTGCATCATTTTTGTCAAGCAAATAACGTAAAGCGAGTGGTCCATATAGACAATGACTTTGGATAGGATCAAATATGAGCGAAATTTGTCAAAATGCGAAAACTACGCAAGTAACTCTTTTTACGTAGTCGTATAATTGACCGAGGATTCGAGTTTTGCTTGCGTAGTAAATTGGTCGAAATGCTTATCTTTTCGTTGCCCAAGCACCGCACCTACCGCATAATCGGCATCACACATGAGTTCGAATGGTTGAGACCAATCCGGAGCTACCATGATGGGAGAAGTGGTGAGTTTTTCTTTCAAAGTATTGAATGCTTGAAGGCATTCATCATTGATATGAAAGACCGCATCCTTCTCCAAGAGGCGAGTGAGTGGCCGGGCAATTTTTGAAAAATCTTTGATGAATCGCCTATAGAACCCGGCATGCCCCAAAAGCTTCGGATTGCTTTCACCGACCAAGGTGGAGGCAATTTGGAAATTGTCTCAACCTTCGCCTTGTCAACTTCAATGCCCCCGCAAGAAATTTTATGTCCCAAAACAATACCTTCTTGTACCATGAAATGACATTTTTCCCGATTAAGAACCAGGTTAGTTTCTTCACAAATCGAATGAGGACTTTTTAAGATTTGCAAGACAAAGATCAAATGAGTCCCCAAAAACCGAGAAGTCATCCATGAAGACTTCCATGATATCTTCTACAAGTTCGTCGAAGATAGCAAGCATGCACCTTTGAAAAGTTGCTTGCATTGCACAATCCGAAAAGCATGCGGCGATAGGCAAAAAAAGTACCGTAGGGGCAAGTGAAAGTGGTCTTTTCTTGGTCCTCCTCGGATCGGATCTGAAAATAACCTCGACATGCCATCAAGGAAGCAATAATACAAGTGACCGTGATAATCTTTCAAGCATTTGATCAATAAAAGGTAAAGGAAAATGGTCCTTGCGAGTAACATCATTGAGTCGTCGTGTCGATGCAAACTCGCCAACCTCGCTATTCGTCCGCATTGGAATAAGTTCATTCTTTTCATTTGGTACCACCGTCATTCCACCTTTCTTTGGAACCACTTGAATCGACTCACCCAATTATCGGAGAAATGGATAGATGAGCCCAAAGATCAAGTAATTTGATTACCTCCGCCTTGACTACCTCTTTCATGTTTGGATTTAAACGACGTTGTGGTAGAACAACCGCTTGAAATTTTCCTCCATCGTAATTTTGTGAGTGCAAAAGAAGGATTTATCCCTTGAATATCGGAGATTTTCCAAGCGATGGCCTTTTATATTCCCCGTAATATTGCCAACAATCTATCTTTTTGATGAGAAGATAAATTGGAGGAAATAATTACGGGAAGTTTGGCATTCTCGGCTAAAAATGCATATTCCAAGTGTTCGGGTAACTTCTTCTCACTCCAACAAAGGTGGATCCTCAATGGATGGTTTGATATGCCCCACCGTGAGTTTTCAATTTTTTCGAACTCTTTTCGTCGCTTCGTTGGTTCGTTTTCCTCCAATGCGAGTCTGATTCCCTAAGAAAGGGGTTTTCATCCGATATACCCGCACTTTGAACAATACAAGTCTCCAAGAATTCGTTAGAAATCATGCTTGGTAGAGAATTTGTTATCTCCATATCGATAAGATCAATAGCAAAACAGAGTCATCTTTATCTATCGTATTTTTCATTGATGTAGCGATTTTAAAAATGACTTGTTCATCTTCGACTCTTAAAATTAGTTTGCCATCATGCACGTCAATGATTGCCTTAGCAATAGCTAAAAATGGACGCCCTAGATCAAGGGAACTTCGACATCCGTATGCATATCAAGAATTACAAAATCGACAGAAATATAAACTTATCGACTTTGACCAAAACATCTTCAACAATGCCTCTAGATACTTAATAGATCTATCACCTAATTGCGGGCTCATCCTAGTTGGTTTTGGCTCCCTAGACCCATTTGTTTGAATAAATCATAAGGCATCAAATTAATGCTAGCCCCTAGATCGGCCAACGCCCGATCAACAATCAAATTACCGACATGACAAGGAATAGTGAAACTCCCGGATCTTTGATTTTCTCGAGGTAACTTGTTTTGCAAAATTGCCGAGCATTCCTCATTTAATTGCACCATGGATATTTCTTCAAGCTTCTTCTTATTTGAAAGAAGATCTTTTAGGAACTTGGCATATTTTGGCATCCGTGAAAGGGCTTGCAATTGTTTAAATAAATCCAAGAACTTACCAAATTGGTCGTCATGTTTGTCCTTACGCAATCGACTTGGATACGGAATATGTGGTTGGAATTCCGGTACCATTTTCTTTGTTTCCTTGATACCGTTCGTCTTTTGGTTGTATGGGTGTGGGTTCGTCCTCCGCATCCGTGCTTCGTCTAGCTTTGTTCCACTCCTTAGAGTAATTGCTTTTACCTGCTCTCTTGGATTTGGCTCGGTGTTGCTAGGTAAGCTCCCTTGTGGCCTTTCGAGATCATTTTGGCAATTTGACCAATTTGATTTTCCAAGTTGCGAATAGATGCTTCTTGGTTCCTTAAGGATGTTTCGGTGGTCGTGAAATGGGTTTCCGTTGTTTGGGCGAATTTGGGATAAGTCCTCCAAACTTGGTTTTCTCGGTTGAAACCGGGAGGTGCGACAATTGGGGAGTGCGTTTGGATTAAGCTTCATGACCTTGATTTCCCCAACTAAAGTTCGGGTGTTGACGCCAACCTGGATTATAAGTGTTACTTGAAAGGATTATTTTGAAAGGGTCGAGATTGATTACCTAGATAATCCACTTGTTCATGCGGCGGTATCGCGTGAGGGCAATCTTGGTGGTTGTGTGATCCTCCACAAGTCTCGCATGAGAAGGCTTGTTGTGGTGGTGGTTTTGGAGCTGCCAACCCGCCGATTTTTTCGAGTCGAGCTTCGACCACTGTGCGGGCTAGTGTAACCACCGCGTCCGCATTATATACTCCCACCGACTGTTGGTTTTTCCTCGTACGGATTGCCATTGATAGCCATTCATGGCCATTCATTCTATGAGATCTTGGGCGGCTTCGGTGTTTTATTGTTCAATGTCCCCCCGCCGCATCGATCATCTGCGCTTTGTCGATGAGAGCAACCCATTGTAAAATGTTTGGACTTGCATCCAAATGGGAAGACCATGATGTGGGCATTTTCGCAAAGAAATTCTTTGAATCTCTCCCAAGTGTCGTATAAAGTTTCATCGTCCTCTTGAGTGAATGAAGAAATCTCATTCCTCAATCGTGCGGTTTTAGCGGGTGGGAAATACTTTAGCAGGAATTTTTCCGCCATAATGCTCCATGTTGTGATTATTCCCTTCGGTAAAGTGTTTAGCCATTGTTTAGCCCGTCCCGAAGAGTAAATGGGAACAAGCGTAACGGATGGCATCGTCGGAGACTCCATTTATTTTGAAAGTATCGCAAATTTCGAGGAAATTCGCGATATGATTATTTGATCTTCGTCCGGTAGTCAGTCGAATTGAACAAATTGTTGCACCATTTGAATGACATTCGGTTTGATTTGAAATTATTGGTCGCAACAATGGGCCTTACGATACTAGACGACGCATCGTCCATAGATGGCTTGGCGTAGTCGTACATGGTTCTTTGTTGTTCATCCGCCATATCGGGATCCTTGCTTTCGTTAGTATCCTCCTCGTGATCTCTGTCTAATACTTTCCTCTCCTCGTGTTGCTACCGGCGGTCTCGCTTCCAAATTCGGCGACGAGTAGGCATGCACTGTGGTAAACAAGGAGGATAAGTATAATCCAAGACTTACAAAGATAGATACCTAGAAAGACAATTAATGAAAATAAAAAAATGATTAAATTAACAAAATAAGGTGTTCTTAATATTACAATCCCTGATAATGACGCCAAAACTTGATGGCTCAAAAGCTACTCTAGAAAACCATAGGCAAGTGCACCTATCGTTTTGTAGTATAGATTATTGAGTACCGAGTGTCATTCCCACGAGGATTATAAGTACTAATAATTACCGTCTTTTTGTTATCTAATCTAGTAATTTTCAGAGTTTTGTTTGTTAAAATGGAAAATAAAAAATAGAGAATTTAAGATAATTGCAACTTACAAAAAGAAATCATATAAAAATAGATTGTAGAAAGAGAAATCAAGAGATAGTAATGTGTTGAATGTAAATCCCTCTAGAATGTTTTTGTGATTCAATCAAGATAAAAATACAACCATAAACCCTTAAGCAAAACCAACCTCTTTTAATAAAATCTCATGTTATGTGGACCGTAGAAATTCCCGATTTAAGTTAAACCCTTTCTCAAGGCGAAAAACTCCTAATCTCAAGTTGATTAACTGAAATCTCTTTCTAGTTAAAACCCCCAAAATTGCATTATAACGATTTATGAATTCCCATATTAGGTTTGACCCTAATTCAGAAGATTTATGTCGTCTATATCTAGGATTGCATGCAACTCTTTTCACTTATATAGGTTCTTTCCCACCATAAATCTCTCGATTATCCGATGAGGAATAAATATCAAATTAATATACCGGAAATATCAACTTGAATGAAATAAACATGATATAAGTGAATCACACAAGACATGAGAATTTTATTAAAAACATACAAACCTTAATCACAAATCCATTCTAGAGTTCATTACATTCAAACACTAGTAGTTTAGCTACTCATGAATTTGACAAAAGAATAAATTACACTAGAAGATTTAAGTGTTGTAAACATGGTGTACTTATCTTTCTCAAAATCTCAATGACTTCTTCCTTTGATAGATGATGTTGATCCAAGCCTTCTTCTCCAATGTTGCTACAAGCTTACTCTCCAAGACCTCTTGATCCCAATTCCACTCAAAATGTTAAACACAATGAATCTCTATATGAATGAATATTACATGAATTATGAATATTTCCAACTCAAACTCTTGCTTTTATAGGCACCATCTTTGTGAAAGAACACATCAATAATGCTAACAAATGCTCCACTTCCATGGTTGTTGGTTGAATCATTGTGTGCACATTCATGGTTGAGTTGGTTGAATCATTGTGTCCACATGACAATTGAGGGAATAATAGAGCTTGTGCATCAAAATGAGGTGTAAAAGTTGCTCAAAGGTTGTCAAAAAGCGAGAAAGGAAAGTCTCCATAATTTCCGCAAAGAAAAAAACCACCGGGCGAAAAGCACGCCTGCTTTAAAAGACGGGTAGGCCGTGTTTTTGGAATTTCGAACACTGTGTGCTTGAAAACGCACGGCCTGGCCGTGTTTGGTACGTCGGGTCGAAAAATTGCTCGTTTTTAACTTTTAAAAAGCACGGCCGTGCTTAAAAACACACCTGCCCGTGTTTGACTGAAAAGGCCCCGAAATGACGCGTTTCGCTTGGGATTTTGAGTGTTTTTGCATCCGAAACCCCGGGTATGTTTTGACATGAAACCATGGCCCAAAATTCACCAAAACAGCTCCAAATCATCAATCTACACCAATAAAAGCACCTCGAGAGTAATGTGAACCATGTACAATCAAAAATTTATGAAACTAATGATAAAATAACTCAAATCATACTTAAATATACACATAAAACATGCATAAAAAGACCCTTATCAGCCGAATATATTAAAAGGAGAATTTTTCATGGACCGACTGACCAAGTACGATCAGACAAATTAATTTTGAGGTCTTGTAACTTAACAAAGAAGAAACTTATAATTCAAGAAGTGTCAAATAGTCGCTTCTTGACACGTGGTATTCTTAATATAAGGGTATCAGTCGACCTAAAAAAAAAACAATCATCACCCATATAGCCACCCACACCACTTGTACATAGGGCATATGAATGATTGTAAGAGAGTCCTGGTTCGATTCCAATTACAATATCCACTACTTTGTATTTAAAAACATTTGTTGTGTTTAAGCTTCCGAGTTAAATAAAAAAATTATAAAGTTTGACCTATCATTCGATAAATATGCATGTTTTACTGCTTTAATAATCTCTTTTATATAAGTTTTGACAGTTGTTAACAACAAGACCTTTATATAATAATTTGACGCGTTGGAAATACAAATCCACACATTACCATGGGTATTTGTAAATTTGAAAAATGATTAATTTTTATTAATTATGTGAAACCTCAAGGGTTAACTTTGCAATGTACCCTAATAAGTATTATCAACAAAGGTGAATTACATATATTTAGCCTAGTTTTAGGATGATGCAAGGTGTGGTCTAACTCTAGTATGACTAATAATTCCTAGGAAACCTCATTTTTTAAACCTCAGTTTACTGTTGAAGGGGGAACTCTGTGTTTTGGGTCAGAGAGGTTTTGAACTATGAGGGAAAAGCTTGGAATTCTGTTGTGGTTAAAAAAATACTTAGTTGGGTCCAATGTAGATGTGATTTTGAGAATCCCGATCAATCAAAATGGTGTGATAGACAGGATCATTTGGCATCTTGATAAAACAAGGGATTTCTCGATTAAAACCGCTTATGTTCTTTGCTTTGGATAGAAATTGGCATTGTTGGAGGGCCCCGAATCAAGTTGCTCTAAACATAAGAATGCTTCAATGTGGGAAACCTCTTGGAAAATGGGAGTTAAATGGAAGTTGAAACACTTAATTTGGAAGTGTTGGCACCACTTTATTGCTACTAATGATCAGATTATTAAAAAAAGAGTTATTGTTGATCCATTGTGCTTATTAGAAATTGTTGCAAATTTCTAGATTAGTCCAATTCTAGAATGTAATTGTATTGTAAACTAGAAAAATCTAGAGAATAGAAAACTCTAGACTAAAGGTAGTAAAACAAGAAAAATCTAGATTAGATAATAACAAATCTAGAAGCATGTAAATTACAAAGTGAAACTAGAAAAATCTAGAACAAGTACTAGAAGCCTCCTTAGACTAGTATAAATAGATGTGGAGGCATTCTTGTGTAAGTAAGCAAAATCAAATACCAAGCAATAAAACTTCTACTTCAAAGTTCAAACCTCTCTTTGCCTTAGTTCCTCCATTCTTCAATAAACCAAATATATCTTCTTCACTTACACTACATACTATATTAAACCTACAAAAATAAGCCTCCCATTTCCAACCTTACTATAAAATAAAAAAATCTTATCATACCATAAAACTATTTCCATCGGTGGCATCGTGAGCCTAGTTCGATTATCGGCGATACAATGGCCGACACATTCCGCTCATCTATTCTAATTCCGGTCTTTCGGTGAAAACTACGATTTCTCGGTCTATTAAAATGAAGACCTACTTTTGTGCTCAAGATTTGTGGGATATTGTTAATAATGGATATACTATTCCAAACGGTATTTCCACATTATCCGCGATACAAAAGAAGGAATTGAAAGAGAATCAACAAAAGGATTCTCAAGCACTCCTCTTCTTTGAGATGAGCTTGGCGGGGCGAATATTTTCCAAGGATCATGGGAGCAAAAACTGCTAAAGAGGCATGGGATAAGTTGCGGGAGGAGTTTCAAGCGCAATGAAAAGGTCGTGCTACTAGACTTCAAACTTTGAGAATGAAGTTTGAGAATTTAAAAATGTTAGATTCTCGAGATCAAAAGACTATTATTAAAGAGTAAATGAAGTGGTAAACCAATTACGAGCCTATGGAGAAAATTTTCCAAAGTAAAATTGTTTCCAAAATTTTAATTACTTGCACGTAAAAAATATGATCCCATTATTGCGACTCTTGAAGAATCCAAAGATATAGAAAAATTAATCTGCTACAGAATTAATGGGATCACTTGAGGCTCACGAGAAAAGATTAGAAAAACGTTACGAAAAAAGACATAGATAATGCATTTCAATCAAAATTAAGTATGCGATCTCGAAAAAATAAGAAAAATGAGAGAAAATCTAATGAAGGAAGCCAACAGATAATAATGATAAATTTCCTCCATGTGGTATATGCAAAAGGAAAAGTCACTTGGAGAAAGATTGTTGGTTTAAAGGAAAACCACAATATCAAAATTGTAAGAAGTTTGGACATGTAGAGAAATCATGTCGGATAAAGCAAAGACACCAGGCTAATTTCTCTCGAAAATACGAGTTGAGAATAATCTCTTTTATGTCCTAAGCCGCATCGAAGAAAAAAATAAAGATACTTGGTATTTGGACAAAATGTGGTTGTAGCAACCACATGACTAAAAATGAAAGTATTTTCTCACAACTTGATAAAATAAGTACAAAGATAAAAATTGGAAATGATGATTATATGGAAGAATCGCAAAAAAGGCACTATTGCTATAGACACGAAAAAGGGTAAGAGATATATTAATGAAGTTCTCTTAGTCCCTACAATAGATCAAAATCTACTTAGTGTGGGACAAATGATGGAGAAATGATACTCTTTGTATTTCGAGGAGATTCTTACACAATCTATGATAAAAAGGATAAATCCCTCGTAATTACAAAAAAGTTAAAATGAGGAAAATAGATGTTTTCCCATCCAATGGAGATATGCAAACGACGCCGCAATGACGGCCCAAGTTGACGATACTTGGCTATGGCATAGAAGGTTCGGACATTTCAATTTACAAGGATTAAAAATCCTAAATCGAAGAACATGATGCGTGATTTGCCAACAATCAAAGAGCTTGATGGAGTCCGTGAAGGGTGCATGCTCGAAACAACACCAACCTTTTCCATCCGGAAAAAGCTTGGAGAGCCAAAAAGCCATTGGAGCTAGTACACACAGCCATTTGCGGTCCGATGCGTACTCCTTCAAATGAACAAAACAGTACTTCATACTCTTTATCGATGATTATACTAGAATGACATGGGTTTATTTTCTACGAAAAAATCGCAGTATTCGATATTTTCAAGAAATTCAAGGCATATGTCGAAAAGCAAAGTGGTCACAAAATCAAAACAATAAGGAGTGACCGTGTGAAAAAGAATACACTTCTACTCGGTTCACAAAATTTTGTGAAGATGAAGGCGTGGAGCATCAACTCACATCGGATACGCACTTAAACAAAATGGCGTCTCGAGAAAGAAAGAATAGAAACAAAGAATGGAGAGACTGCAAGATCTATGCTAATGGAGAAAGGTTTTCCCAAATCCTTCCTCGGCGAGTAAAGTGTAAGAAATCGTAGTCTATCTACTAAATAGATGTCCTACCAAAGTCAGTACAAGACAAGACACCACCAATCGAAGCTTAGAGCGGATTTAAAAACCATCGGCTAAACATCTACGAGTATTTGGATGCATCTCGTTATGTTCATATTCCACAACAAAAAAGGAGCAAGTTGGATGAGAAGATCAAAAAGGTATATTCTTAGGCTATAGCACTCAATCCAAAGGTTATCGAGTGTATAGCTTAAGCACAAGAAAGTTGATCATCGATCGAGATATAATTTTCGATGAAGATGTTGCATACAATTGGGAGACAAACCAAGTGGAAAAAGGAGTATCAACCTTCCTAAACTAACTCATGAACAAGAAGAAACCGCAACGATCCGCCGAGACGCTTAAGCGAGCAACAACTAGAGATCCCGACACATCTCCGGACACAACACCAAAAGGACCAGATCGCTCGAGAAAATATATCAAACATGCAATTTGACAATTATGGAGCCGGATAGCTACGGCGGCTGCTAAACAAGAAGTCCGGTAAAAACAATGGAGGAAGAAATAAAAATGATCGAGAAAAATGAGACGGGAGAGCTCACGGATCTTCCGCAAGATAAAGAAGCCATTGGAGTTAAGTGGGTCTATAAGACAAAACTTAACCCCGGATGGTTCAAGACAAAAATACAAAGCAAGACTTGTTGCAAAAGGATATGCACAACAAGATATGGCATCGACTACGGTGAGACTTTCGCTCCAAAGAGTGGCTCGACTCGACACGATCGAGCACTTATTGCATTAGCGGCTCGAAACAATGGAAGATATATCAACTAGATGTGAAGTCCGCATTCCTTAATGGTTATCTTGAAGAAGAAATCTCACGTCGAACAACCTCGAGGGTTCGTGGTACAAGGAAAGAAGATAAAGTTCTCGGTAAAGAAAAGCACTATATGGATTAAAGCAAGCCCATGAGCCTGGTATAGCGAAAATTGATGACTACTTCACCGAGCTTGGATTCGGGAGGAGCCGAGTGAGCCAACACTATATATCAAGACCCAAGGTACGAACAATACACTCATTGTCTCTTTATACGTGGATGATCTCATTTTCACAGAAAACAATGAAAATATGATTATGGAGTTCAAAGAAGACATGATGAAGACATTCGCGATGACGGACTTGGGTTTGCTTTGACTATTTCCTTGGTATCGAGATACATCAAAGAAAAGATGGTATCTTTATCTCACAAAAAGATATACGCAGAAAGCTTACTTAAAAGGTTCAAGATGGAAGGATGCAAGATCGAGCAACTCCACTTGACAACAACAAGGCACTCAAAAAGGAAGATGGCTCACCAAAGGCGGACAACTCACAATTTCGCCTAATTGGAAGCTTACTCTATCTAACCGCAACTCGACCCGACATTATGTACGCAACTAGCTTCCTATCAAGATTCATGCGAGAATCCAAGTCAAATTCATTACGGAGCAACAAAGCGAGTACTCCGATATCTGGAAGGAACAAAGAACTATGGTATTTGGTATGAAGTCGTGATGGACTCAAAACTAATAGGCTATATATCTGAAAATGATCGGGCGGGATCAATCGACGACATGAAAAGCACATCAAAGTATGCATTCACATTGGGTTCCTAATATTTTCTTGGGCATACGAGAAAGCAAGCAACGATCGCACAATCATCAACAAGTGAATATATAGCAAGAACAATGACTACCACTCCAAGCAATATGGTTGAAGTGCATACTTGAAGACATGGGAGAAGTATAAGAAAAGGCTACAAAAATTTTCTGCGACGAAATCCTATAGCAATGGCAAAAAATCCCGTGTTCCACAAATGAACTAAACACATCAAAATCAAGTATCACTTCATCCAGGAAGCGAGAAGCAAAACAGTGAAATTGAGTGGAGCATTGCAAGACGGCGAACAATTAGCGAGATATTTTCACAAAAGCATTACCTCCGGAAAGTTTGAGATATTACGAGATATGATTGGAGTAAGCGAAATATGCAACAAAGAGGAGTATTAGAAATTGTTGCAAATTTCTAGATTAGTCCAATTCTAGAATGTAATTGTATTGTAAACTAGAAAAATCTAGAGAATAGAAAACTCTAGACTAAAGGTAGTAAAAAAGAAAAATCTAGATTAGATAATAACAAATCTAGAAGCATGTAAATTACAAAGTGAAACTAGAAAAATCTAGAACAAGTACTAGAAGCCTCCTTGACTAGTATAAATAGATGTGGAGACATTCTTGTGTAAGTAAGCAAAATCAAATACCAAGCAATAAAACTTCTACTTCAAAGTTCAAACCCTCTTTGCCTTAGTTCCTCCATTCTTCAATAAACCAAATATATCTTCTTCACTTACACTACATACTATATTAAACCTACAAAAATAAGCCTCCCATTTCCAACCTTACTATAAAATAAAAAATCTTATCATACCATAAAACTATTTCCATCAGTGCTGCTTTTGTGGTGAAGGGAATGAAAATCTGGAACAATTGTTCTTCTTCTATGATAGAGCTCAAAAGATTTGGAAGCTCTCACATGTTCAATGGGAATGTATTGCTACAACTGGAACTTCATTTCCTGATTGGTGGTGGCAGATTTGTAGTGCAAAGAATCAAGTTTGTGCAGATGATAGGATTCATCTTACAGTGTACATTTTATGGTGGATTTGGAAGTCTAGAAATCTTTGGGCCTTTCAAAATATTTTTAAATCTGAAAAATAGGTGGTGAACTTGGCTTGGAGTGAATGGGTGAAATTTAAAGAGGCTGGAACTTTTGGCTTTCGTAAATTCCTTGTGCAAAATTTGAAGAATCATTGATGTCAGAAAGGAATTGAGAAGGATAAGGAGGTAGGACTGCAAATTTTTGTGCTTTGTCTTGTCCTAAAGGGGAAGCAGTTTTGGATGGGTGATCCTTGATGCTGATATTAAGCCAATGATGACATGGTATTCTTCCAGGAGCAAATTGTCTTACCCAGTGCAAGCACTCCTTACATTATTCAAAATGAGTGAGGCTTGTCTGACTATCTGCTGGGATAAGATTTAAAGTGAGTGCTGATAGAGGTGAAGGAGATTGCCAGAAAGGTTGATAGGGATCAGGAATTTGAACCTACTTGCAAGACAATTGCTGAAAACAACTATCTTCTCAAAAACATGTTCTATTCTGTTTCGTTTTGTTTTGAATTAGATAGTTTTGCACCTTTGTGTAATATATTAGCAAAATTTGCTGTTGAGGGGGTGATTTCTAAGGAATGGCGCCCCTTTTTCCTTCTTGGATGTGTTGATCCTTGGGAAGTATTGTAACTAGACGGTTACAAGGCCTTGTACATTTGTTTCGTTCCCTGAGTTTTTATAATATTGTCATCATTTGTTAAAAAAAAAAACTTGGACTCAAGTACGATAAAAACGATTTCATCTTTTGCCAAGACACACAAAGTTATTATGTTGCCTTTACAAATATATAAAAAGTAACAAAATTGCATTTTGTTTGCACTTAATTACCTTTATTGTTCTCGGTTACTCTCCATCTTTTTGAAGGGCACGCTTTTTAGATTAGAGTCATTGTATTCATTAACAAAATTGTATTTGTAGTCCCATAAAACTCACCTAGTTACAATTTTAGTCCTACATATACAAAATGGTCCCATAAAAATGTTTTTTTAGTCCGGGTTATAATTAAAATGGGTGGCAAGAGACATGTTGCCATCGGTAAACATTCAAAATTGGTCCCATAAAAGTGATTTGTTTTTTGATTAGCCAAAAAAAGTAAGAAACAAGAGATGTAATGGAGTGCTTGCCTGTGAAAATATTTCCACCTCTTCCACTTTTTGGACAAAAATTTGGATGAACATGTGATTGCTTGTGAAAATTTTCAAAAATACACTATTCACTTTTCTAATTTTTCAAATCATCAATCACATATACTTATAATTTAAACAAAAAATATCACATCAACTATCATTATTATACAATCATATCACAAATACACTATTCACTCTCTCTAATTTTTCAAATCACCAATCACATCTAATCACTATTATATTAAAAAAAACTATCACATCAACTATCATCATCAAATTTTCATCTTATATCCAATCAACACTCTCAAAATCCATTCTCATTTTTATAAAATAAAATTTTCACACTATTCTCTCTAAAAGTAAAAATGAGCGGAACGAAAAGTCAAACAATAACTCCATAAACATTTCCAATGTAACAATAACATAAAACATTTTTTTTGAATTTGGACCTCCCTCATATATTAAATTTTATATTTTCCTTCGGCTCTACATAAAGCTCTTCCACTATATATATATATTCATTTTTTTTCTACTAAGTATACATTTCATTATATTATACATAATTTAGTGAAATTTGATATGTTATATATTGACATATACTATTTTTGTCTTTTAATTTTATTTTATTCATATTGTCAAACTTGTATTGTACCTAGTATCTTAACTCATAAGTTATAAGCATGTATATATTTATCGCTTTTACACAATGATTCAACTGATAGAACCAATAATTCAATAACCTAATTAATCCTCTGATTCGATATCCGGCCTGTTTTAAAAACACTGACAAAAAATATATATTTGGTTTTCATTATAATACTAAATCATCAGTGGATTCAATTGGTTCAGAATCAAGATGATTATAACTTTATATTTCACATTTTTCTAAACTTTTTTACAATTAGTTCAATTTATTTTTCTTGCAATTGGTTAAAAATCATCAATGGATTCAATTAGTTATTATAGTTTCACATTTTTAAATTCTTGTTTATTATAACGAGATTAATTACTGACAAACCTTTTTGGTTTTCCAATTTCAGCACCACAGTCAGACATGAGACAACCACGTACCCACTTGTACAATTTTTACTTCCTCAAAAAATGGAAAAAAAAAATTAATACTAAAAGGTAAGTTGCCAAAAACTTTCAAACCTTTAATTAATCAAGGAAGTAATAGTTTATATTGATGGTAAGTTGCCAAAATTTCAAACCTTAATTAATTAAGGAAATATAAAACCTTAAGCATTAAACAAAGAGGTGAATACGAGAACGAAGAATATTTGGAAATTAATTAAAGAAGAAGAAAAACGACGTGCGTTCATCTTCTGAAATCTCTCTGCTCTGTTTTTTTAATTCCCAACGAAAAAGCACACAACACACACTATTTCTCTCTCTCTCTCTCTCTCTCTCTCTCTCTCTCTCTCTCTCTCTCTCTCTCTCTCTCATTGAACCCGCGTATTTCCAAATAAAGGAGAAGAGAGAGATAGGAATTAGGAGGAGGAGGAAGAAGATTCTCTTCTTCATTAATCTTCTTTCGTCTCTTGAAATTCCCAGCTGCTAATTTTGCAAGATGAATGACCTGTTGACGGTATGTTTTTCTTCCTCTTTTTTTTTTTTTTCTTTTCAATGTTGATTATTTGTGTTCTGTTGAGAAAATGGTGAGATAAATTGTGTTGGGGTTTGATTTTGGAAATCCTCGCATGTATACGGAGGTTTTAGCAGCTGAAAATATAACAAAAAAATTGTTACTATATTCTAGGCCCTTTTGGCTGGAGTTTTAATTGCCATTCCCAGAACTATGATGCATAAAGAAAGAAAAATATTGAATGCTTATGACAGGATTTGGCGTATGATATGCATTCTCTTTTGTGATTGCCTGTTCTAGTTGGGCAGGAACCTTTCTGCTTTTGCATGAATTTATTAAGTTGATATTATGAAAAATAATGATATGTGTGCATGGTTTCATCTGTACATAGGTGAAGCTTTTAAACGGTTGATGTGGGGGTTTTGTGCTCTAAGTTGGAAAGTTGATTGACTCTTACATTCAAACTCTCAATGTTTATCACCGTATGAACTCAATGTGGTGGCTTAATTTAATGTTCCGTAATAGACATGGAATGGGCTTTTAGTTGATGTCTTGAGTCATTTATAACGGTGATTGATTTTCGTTAATGGCACAGTTTTATTTGGTTAGATACGATTCAATGTGTCCTGTCGTACCTGCTGATATAAAACATAGACCATTCATTGCTATGTGGCCATTTATCAACCTAATATGCGGCGCCTAGAATCATATGACGTTCTTCAATTTTTGACGAGCCCAAAAATCATGCATTTGTAAAAGCCTAATTAAGATCATTATATAATTTGTTGAGACTCGATTGTTTGCAGTTCTTGAGTGCATTCACGGGCCTTAATTCTCTGCTTTTGAATTCGTATTTTCTGTTTGTTAATAAAGAGATGTTTTTTGGTGCCATGTATCATGGTTTTGTCAAGGAACGAGCATAGAGAACGTTGTACATTTGAGTTACAGATTCCAATATGACCTGGACTATCATAACTTCATAAGTGTTTCAATCTGCATGTAAGATGTAGACCGACAGAATGATATAGGGACCAGAAGAGATCTTTCCTTTGTCTTTTTCAAAATCTAAGTTCAAAAGTTTAAATATCCTGGTGTAAGTTCACATCAAATCTCATATATTAGTAAAGTTGTTTTCCCGATAACTTTGCAATGCTAACAGATTCTGGATGCACACTGCATTTTGAACCTAGTACTATTAACACAGAAGCAGCATTAATTTTTTTTTTTCATGGTCTATAACATTGCTTTAAACATCATACCAATTGACAAATAACCAACATAAGAAGCCTGAAATATATGCTTTCTCGGCCATGTGGGACACGAGTGGTCCCTATTGTCATGCATTTCTTGGGTTAGCTAAGGGTTATTAGTCTGTCGGTCCAAAGTAGAATTTAAACTTAAAAAAACCCTCTTATCCATGATTTTCTTGCTTTCCCCGTGCTTACAAGTTACTTTAAGCTCTCCATTTCTGGTTTGGGCAGTTATAAAGTGAGTGGAGTTCAATTTCCGAGTTTTGGAGATGTTGGTTATTTGAATTTCTTCACAAGTATATCTGATTTTAAATATGCACTTAACGAGAATTCATATATGCTCTTTTCCCCCTCTCTTTTGGGATTCTTTTTCAGGATTCTTTTGTGATCCCCCGGAATCAAGCAAACAGAAATGGAGATGTTGAAATGGGAATGCATAGACCTACGAATTCGGGAGAACTAGGCTTGGAGAATTTCTTTAATCAGGTGACTACAACATAGCACAAATGTTTCTCTGTGGATTACGAAGAGGAATTGTTTATTTGGGTCCTCATGTTTTCCCCATGGGCCTAAGATATCAAGAATTGTACTCGCTGTCATTGGTCCTTATCTTGTTTTTCTCGAACTAAAGCTTTGACTTGCATCTTATTCTGCATTCTAGGTTCAAGTGATTGAAAAACAATATGAAAAACTCAATTCACTGCTGAGAAAGCTTCAGGTATGAGACTCTGTTCTTCTATACACTAGTTATCTTTCCTTCCTGTAATTTGTATCTCTTTAGCTACTAATTTATCCACTTTAAGAAAGTGGGTGAATTTTCTTCTTATTTCCATTTGTTTGTCGTGAAGTCTAGGAGACCAAGTGATGAAAACTACTTGAGATAAGCTAACCATTTTGTGTGATTTTAACTAACACAAATTGAAATTTCATTTTGTAATAAAGTTATATCTTGTGGAGGTGTTGTGAATTCTAATCATCTTGCTCCATTAGCTGATTACGCAACCCTTGATTAAGGGGCAACCTTGTTTCATCCGAAGTTCGGCTTATTCCTTCTTTGAATGATACTAGCAATTTAATTCTCATTGTGCTCCTCATTTAAGTGCTCAGTTTTTGGCATATGCTGTATGCACGATCTTTTTCATTTTAAATGGACATGATTTTTCTTTCATCACTTGAGATTTTGCCTACTTTAAGGAAATAGTTAATGTGGTTTCTGAGCGATGTTTTCCTTTATCTTGTAAGTGCTGAAGGTATCACAGAATTCTATTCAGTTTTGGTTAGGGCTGTAAATGAATCGAGCCTGAACGAACGAGGGTTGTTCGTGTTCGTTCGTTTATTTTAAAAGGCTGTTTGTGTTCGTTTGTTTAATAATCGAACACGTTCACGAACGGTTCACGAACATGCTCATTAATTGTTCATGAACAACTATATGAACATGTGTATAAAAAAGTAAAATACACATTGTTCATGAACACTCAACTCAAAATAAATGAACATTATGATGATTACAAATGTAAATATGATGTAATAAACTAAAATAAACTTTTTTTTCATAATACATTAATGAATATTAAGCAGTAAATGTATAATTAATAATTAAAAAGTAAATAATAAACAAACATCAAACGAACACTAAATGAACGTGTTCGTGAACAGTTCATGAACATAAACGAACAAATTTTCTTGTCCGTTTATGTTCATTAAGCTTAATAAACGAACATAAACGAACGCTAACCGAGCTCGTTCACGAGCTGTTTGTCGAAAGCTCTGTTCGTTTACAGCCCTAGTTTTGGCCATGGGAGCAAGAAAAATTTACAAACAAAATGGAGGAAAGAAGACCATGTTAATAGATTAGGACTATTGGCTCAGTTGTTCCCCTGAAGAGAATAAAAAGATTTTTATATGTAGTATATATTCACTTCCTTACCTCCATTAGTATGCCTCTAGTATGCATATGACTGTTTGCATAAGATTTATATTGGAAAAATGTGCTGCAGCTATGTAAATCAAATTGTGAAGTCCCTTGTATAGGTAGCAAACCAGTATTATAGACTTTTAAGCTTAGAAAATTTTGGTTCATGCCAACATGTCTGATAAATGATTGTATTCACCCATTAGAAAATTTTCTGCAGGATGCTCACGAAGAATCAAAGGCCGTTACCAAAGCTGCTGCTATGAAAGGTATTGTCTTCATTGACTTGAAGTGCTTCAATGGGTGTTGCAGATGAATTTCCATGATGTTTTGAAGTGCTAACACACATGATATTAAGGGGGGTTCTTTAAGGGAGACAGAATACTCAAATCACAGTATAAAGACAAGTCTGAGAATTTTTTTATAACCAAAGCAGTGTGCATCTTGTTGTACAAGAGATTTGCCATTTGACTTGACTTGTGGTTATCTAAATCTGCAGCAATCAAGCAGCGAATGGAGAAGGATGTTGATGAAGTTGGAAAAATTGCCCGTTCTATTAAAACAAAAATTGAGGAACTTGACAGAGAGGTGAGGCAATATATTGTATGCCTTGTTGAAGTTTGGCTGTTTAGATGTCTTCTGAAAGTGATATTTGTTGTTCGCTCTTGTCCAGAACTTAGCGAATAGGAAAAAGCCTGGATGTGGAAAAGGATCAGGGGTAGACAGATCAAGAACAGCGACAACAGTGTAATTACACTCTCTTTATGATTTCCTGGCTATTATTATCTTGCATGATTCTGATGTTAAGCATCAACATTGTGAAATTAGCATAATATTTGATATCCTTTGTGCTTTGTGTAAAGCTACTTTTTAATAATTTGATAGCTGCTTAGAGAATTAACAAAATTGTGATATAAAACCTATGATAGAGTCTCCTTCTCTTCTATTGTGTGCGTTTTTTATTAAGTAATGATCTGGACCGAAGCGGACTCCTCGGATCCTCTCCCTAAATTTTCCCTTCAACGTTGGCGTGCGTTGCTGAATGTATGGATCAGATGAATATTTAATGATGAAAAAATAGAACATAACTTCTTGTGTGGGTTTGCTTGCAGGGCATTGAAGAAGAAATTCAAAGATAGGATGTCCGAATTTCAGGTAGACTAAGTGCACGATATATCAGATGATTTTATTTTCTTCCACTTTTATTTCCTATTTCTCAGTTTCTCCTAATAAATACTTTTGTAGACTCTAAGAGAGAATATACAACAAGAATATCGTGAAGTTGTCGAGAGGCGTGTATTCACAGGTGATAACAGTTACTAATAAAATACGTTGGAGCTTTTGCTAACTTCTACAACAGTCTCTCTTGCTCTGTAAACCAATGCGACAGTTTCTTGTTTCACCTGTTTTTCAGTGACTGGTACTCGAGCTGATGAAGAGGTAGCTGTTGCTAACTCTTATAAGATAAACACATCTAATTTCTTTACACAATTTCCGCTTACTTAAATCATTTTTTCCCAGACAATTGATAAATTAATAGAGACTGGAGACAGTGAGCAGATTTTTCAAAAAGCAATCCGAGAACAAGGCCGAGGCCAGGTATGGTCGCTTTCTACTTATCGTCACTCTACTTTCTTTTACCCTTTCCCTAAATTGCTTACTCCATTCACGAAATTTGGTTAATGGGTTTTGCTATCCTCTAAACTTGGCTAAATTTATGCCGACTGCTTTCAGTTATGCATAGAATATTTTAGCTCTTCTTGTTTTTATTTCAGGTAATGGGCACTCTTGCAGAAATTCAAGAGCGACACGACGCAGTTAGAGATTTAGAGAGAAAGCTTCTTGAACTGCAACAGGTATGAAAGTTTCTTACCGGTGATGACTATGGGAGTATTAACTTTATTAAGTAGAATATTACACATGCATGCTGTCTTCTGAAATAAAGATCCTTTATATATGTTAGGGATAATTACCAAAGACCCCTAAGGTTTGGGCTAATTACAAAAGTACCTAGACATGTTTCAAATTTACAAAAAGGCCCCCTCAAGTTTGATTATGTCTAAAATTTATGGGGTGATTGTAATATTTCTAGGGGGTGTTTGGAAATGTTTTTGCTTATAGAGGAGAAAATGTAAGACGGAATCAAGCCTCAAGGGGTTTTTGCAATTTTCAAAGATCTCTGGGTTTTCTTGTAATTAGCCCGAACTCAAGGGGTTTTTGTAATTATCCCCATATGTTATTGTGTTGTTTGCATAAAGGAAATATTTATTTCACCATTTACCGTTTGATACAGATATTCCTGGATATGGCAGTGCTGGTTGATGCTCAAGGGGATATGCTTGATAACATTGAGTCACATGTAAATTAAACTTTGATTTGACTATTGTTTGTTGAAGGTTTCTTCATGATAATAAGATAAATAATGCTTCTCCATATTTTGGAAATTTATCAGGTTTCATCTGCTGTAGACCATGTGCAGTCAGGAAATACAGCCCTTCAGAAGGCCAAGAGTTTGCAAAAGAGCTCTAGAAAATGGATGTGCATTGCAATCCTCATACTTCTCATTATTGTCGCTATCATCGTTGTTGGTGTACTCAAGCCATGGCAGAACAACAATGGTGCTTAAGCTCTCATAACAATTCATAATATATACACATGGAATAATTACAAAACTACCTGCGAGGTGTAGTCCAATTACAAAAAAGCTCTAGTTATCTTTCAAAATTACAAATACCCCTTGATGTTTGTATTTACCTGAAAATAACTCTCTCAATGCCTCTTGAAGGTGCAATTTCGTAAGCTAAAAACAAATGTTAGGGGGTATTTGTAATTATAAAAGATAACTGAGTTTTTTTGTAACTACGCTAAACCTCGGGGGGAGTTTTTGTAATTAATCCTAAATACAATTGTAGGATGCAAAGGGATTTGTTTTCTTTCTTACGCCATATTCTTTTACTTGTGCACGCCCAAAACTCGGGTTTTGTACACCACTTGCACTCATTTACATCTACACGCAGTCTGCAGATGTGTATCGATACATCTTACAAACAGTTTATTGTCATTGTTTTTTTTTTTTTTACTTGAATCTGGGTGAAAAGAAGTTTATATGCATAGATTTCTTATATGCATATAAAACGGATCTTGCCATCTACTACCCAAATATCACGCTAAGCGTCTATTGAATCTGGATTGCCTTCATATAGATTTCTTCTGTGCCCCATATATATATAGTTGTTGAATATCAGCTCTCTTTGGACAAAACGTAAAATAAAATAATAATACTCACCCTGATTCCCTTAAGGGACAATTACAAAAACCAACCGGAGGTTTGGGTTATTTTGGGTTAATTACAAAAAAAAAAGATGTTTGAAACAAAAAACAAACTAAACCATATCACTATGTGGGGTCGGCTATATGGATCATATCATACCATTATTTACATTTAAAAGCCAAATTTTCATTTGTTTCTAACGAAGATGTTCGAAGATTACCAAAAAAAATTGATTATGTATTGAATGTAAGGTGGTAATTGTAATATTTTTACAAATGCAAAAAGGTATTTGAAATATTTTTGTTTATGAACTGAGTAAAGTGTAATTCAGAATTAAACTCCAAAAAGTTTTTTTTTTGTATTTTCAAAAGCCTTTTTTTTTGGGTAATTACCCAAACCATTTGTAATTATCCCGAGAATGCTACAAATTTAGCAAATTGAGTGTCTGTGTATGCATAAAATAATTCCATGAATTACAGTAGACTACTTGTAACAATCTAAATAAGACATCCTACAGTAACATGCACATGCTTGTGAAATTATCTACGAACACCTAAGCTTTAATTCTTGAAGAACTTCGTCGAAGCCATAATTCATACATAACCATGTAAAAAGCATCATAATCAACAGGAGAAAGATGCCACTGAAAATGTTTTCTAACCTTCAACACATTGTTCTGTAAAATCGAATATTCTTCGACACTTATCCCTTGGAGGATTTTCTTCAGAAAAGGGATATCTAATGTGGCAACAACAATTGAAAAACTCTTCCAGTTGAGTATATCCTGAAAAGGGATATCATAGTGGTTGGCGATTATTACAGGGACGCAACCGTAGTATAGCGCATCACCAATACGAGCCGTGTTGACTTCAAATCCTTTGACATGAAGGCAAAACTTGCTTCTTAGAAGCTCCTCAGAATAAGATGTCGGGAGGTGACCGAAATGGACTGAGATTTCGGAATCATTTTCCCATACTTGAAGAAGCTTTTCACGCACTGGTGAGTTTATTGATCCAGCGAAAAATGCCAGTTTTGATCTGAATTTATCCAAGAAAACAGTAGTGATGATCTTTAGCTGCACAGGATTATTTTCTCAAGAACTGAGATTACAGTGTATCTGCTATAAATGTTTTTTTTTTTTTTTTTGCATATAAATATAAGGTTTGCAGAAAGCTAGGCCTATAGTAAGTCAATATTTCGACACATAATTATCAGCAGCATAAACTGGCATTTGAATAAGAAATCATAAATGAATCATACTTTGAATTGATGAATATCACCTTCCAACTAACGAAAACTTATGCCTGTATTGGATATTTCGAATTAAAGTTTGGGTTAATTACAAAAACTACCCCTGAGGTTTGCGTTAATTACAAAACAATCCGCAAGTTTCTGAGAATTACAAAAAAAATCAAACCTCAAGTGAGGTTTGATTCATCCCTGTATTACAGTTTCACCCCTTCATAAAGTATGCAAAAAGTTAAGAATCTACACCGTCCACATATGTTCAACTCTTTTTGACAAAAGAACCATAAATTCTACACTAAATAGAAAGACTAAACAACTGGATGCAATAAAATCTGAATACATAAAAGAATTAACACACCTTTCATTTGCAAGATTTGGAGGGTCGCCTTGTCTAGGCCAAATTTGAGGCAAGGATGCATCTTTATGAGCAACATAGGAAGAGAGATAATAGCTCGAAGAGCATACAATTTGGATAGCATTAAGCTTAACTCCAACAGCTTTCTCCATAGCAGAACGACCAATCGAATGGCAAGCAACATAAAAATGATCCGCACCTCCACTACGATTCCAGTAAGAGTACACATGACTAATATTGAAAATATAATCTCTGATGAAATCTTGGATATCATTTATTCCTACCCGTGGGTCATGCCGCAACCTTGCAATCGAAAAAGGTAAAAAGAAGAGATCCGCTGTGGAAGGGTCCTTCGTCATAAAATGACTACTCGCAAGAACCTTTTTGAAGTAACTTTCACTGGCATAGTTACCACCAGGTTCAAAATCCACGGGTAAGAGCACATTAGCGAACGGATCGTCTTGTCTGTGTGGGTAAACATAAATCTTGAAGCTTTTGTTCATCTCCTTGTAGTTTTCAAAGAAGACATCTCTGTCATGGAACAGCTCTTTGTCACTAAAATACATTCCTGAACCTAGAGCCAACAATTTAAGGGTCCAAAGTTATGCAATAAACTTTATAAAACACAAGAATTGGTACCTTAGAAAGGTACCATTGCCATGGTTTGCAAAAATCATAAATGCATCAGATCTTAAATGACAGTTCCAAATAGTAAATCCAGTTCCAAAAAGACATTCTATGGAAGTGTTTTCAAAAACTTATGCTTTTAGAAGAAATGATTTATAGTAGCCGTAAAAGTAACTCGAGAATCGAGAGTTGTTTGTGTTAATTAGAAGTTGTTGTGTTTGGTGAAAAGGTTTTAAAAATGTATTGTAAAAAGTCAAACCAAAAGCAAAATTAAAATTTAAAACACACATCTCTTGTTTTTAGATTTTGATTAAATGAGCGAGAATCGAATCGAAAGCAAAATTTGCAAACATTGGATAAGAAACAAAATTCATTTTTTTAGTGATTTTTTACACCAAACATATGATTGTTTATGAAAAAACCCCAAAATATACTAAAGACTCACTTTCAACTTTTTCTTATTTTTTATCACCAATCACATCTACTATTTTTCACAAAAAATTAATCATTAAACATTCTCCTTCTAAAATTTCAAAGCTCATTCACTCACACATTTCTAACTACCAATCATTATTTTACTATTCTTAAATCAAATCAACTTTCATCATTACTTTTCCATCTCACATCCAATCACAATCTCAAAAAATCATCTTTTTTTTTAAAATATTTTTAAAATAAATAAATAAAATAAAATAAAAATTATAACATATCCAAACATGCGAATTTAAAAACACTAAAGTCAAAGTTGAGAAGCACTTTTTTAGTGATTGCAAACACTAATGATAGTGGGCTTTTACATAACATAAACCCCAGAAGAGACCAAAAAAAACATTAATTTGTTCAACTATACTCCTTATACAAGCCATACATAATAATAATTCTATTTGCCCATTTGCCCAGTTCATCCCTTAAAAGGTCCCTTCTAAATTCCAAGCTCAGAAAACTCAATTGTAAACAACACAGATCATCATACCTTGAGAGATGAAAATCTGCACACATTTAAAATTATAAGAAATGAATTAAACACTAGCTATCACTCTTTCATACCCTCCAGATGAAATCTTGAACCCATGTGCAGACCATTTACCAACTTTAGACAAAAATGACAAAAGAAAATCTTCCATATGCAAAACAGGAATGAACAAATTGCACAGCAGAAAGCCTCCATAAGATTTGCAAAATTACTAGCCTACTAAAAACCACCAATAACACGAGTAAATTCAAGAATTAAGCAAAACCCACCAAAAAATATTTAAAAATTAAAAACGGAAAGCGACTGAAAACTGGAGACTTCACATTCACATACCAGGAGAACCCATATGAAGTTTGAAATCACCACTCTGATCCTCACCATGTCCAAGAAACCCATCCTTTTTCGCAAAACGAGGAATTTTCCTGAAACCAACAATTTTCGGAGGGGAAACGGAGAAAAATTAGTGGGCTTTTCATGATTGATCGAAGCACCACTCGTAGGGTGGGTTAGTTGGAGATGGTGCGGATAAATGAAGAATAGATTAGAAGTTGAAGAGATGTAGAGTAGAATGAAGAGAGAGGTAGCGAGAGCTAAGGTTGTGGGCATGAGAAAGAATAAGGACTTGAGTGTGCGGGTGTGATAGTTTGCGTCACGGCGGCGCGTGAGGAAATTGTGGAGCAGGTCGAATGAAGATGTAGCCATTGTTGTGTTGGTTAATGACGTCTATGCAGGCTGCTTGGCTAAAAACAAGATGATAATTTGGAAGCATTAAATGAGGAAGGTGGAAACTGTAAAGCTGAATGAGAATTAAGACTAATACAGGGGTAGTATCGTCATTCTTAAATCTCAAGCTCATAACTTGAAATATGTGTTGGAGAAAGGAATCAATTTTTCGTCAACAATATTATTAAGATTTTAATTTCGTTAATATTGTCTTTGAGATTAATTTTGGTGACAAACTTAGGCAGATTGCTAAAACCCCCCATATTACATTGATGTATTTTTTAAGTATAATTACAAGAACTACCTCTGAGGTTTGAGTTATTACAAAAAAGCCCACAAGTTTTTAAAAATTATAGAAAACGTGTGGTTTGATTCTCTAATAAACTTTACCCGTTTTCTAAGTAAAAAACATTTTAACATCCCTACATTTGTAAAAAATTGCAAATTGTCCCCTTATATTTAATACTGAATCAAATCTCAAATTTATTTTTTTTTTTTGGTAATTTTCAAACATCTATCTGGTTTTTGTTGTAATTAACCCAACACTTTACGGGGTAGTTTTTGTAATTATTCATTCTTTTATAAAAGCTGTTAATTGCCTCATTTCTTGTATTTAACATATTAAAAACTAATTAACGAGTAAGTCTAGATCCAAATTTGAATAAACTAACTATTATAAGTCATTTTAGGATCCGTCTCAGAAAAATTCAATTCGTGAGAAATTTTTTGTCCTAACTAGATACTATTTTGTCCCTAAATCATAAGTATACATCTAAGTCTTCAGATTTAATAACACTTGTAAGCAAAAATTATTTGGCAATGTACAGTGCTTGTATGACATTTACCTGCCTATAGAAGTGTTCCAAAACTGTACAAAACTAATCAAACAATGAATCAAATCCAATTAATTCTCATATGACTTCTCCTAAGCCATAACTCATACATAACCATATGAAACACATCATAATCAACAGGCACATTGTGCCACTGGAAATGCCTTTGCACTCTCATCACATTCCTCTGTAGCTTCAAATACTCATTGGAGCTTATTATTTCCTCAAGTATTTTCTTCAGCATTGGGATATCCATCGTCGAAAAAACAACAGAAAAACTGTTCCAATTCAAGATGTCAGCATAAGGGAGATCATAGTGATCTGCTAGAATTACAGGGACACAGCCATAGTACAAAGCATCCCCAATTCGGGCCGTGTTCACTTCGAATCCCTTTGCATGAATGCAGAATTTGCTGCCCAGAAGGGCCTCTGAGTACGGCGTTTTGAGGCGCGAATGATGGACCGAAATGTCGGAATCGTTCTCCCATGTCTTAACCAGAGACTCGCGGACCCGAGAGTTCATTGCCCCGGCATAGAAGGCTAGCTTTTTCCTGCAGTGTCATTTCGGGTATATATAATGAGTTGTAGTGATAACCCAGTAACTGTGGTGATGCACTATTTGGTTTGAGTGGTGTATTATTTCTCCGTATAATTACAAAACTACCCCTGAGATTGGGGGTAATTACAAAAACACCCATAGAAGTTTCAAATTTACAAATAACCCTCTGAGATTTGATTTATGCCTTAAATATAGAGGGGGTGTTTAGAATGTAATTTTTTGCAATATTTTTAAATATGTAAAGGGGGTTTTTGGAATGTTTTAGCTTATGAATGGGTAGTTTTTGTAAAATGAACTAATGAACTACAAATCATGTCTCAAGGGGTTTCTTGTAATTTTTAAAAACATGTGGCAACAATTTCAATCAAATACCCCAAACCTCAAAGGTAGTTTTTGTAATTTTCCCTTATTTGTCCCTGGAGATAAAAATGCTAATTTGTGTCATTTTTTTATGAAAAAAAAATGCAGCAAAAAAATTAATCATAAGTAGCTGAAAAACAGTACGACAATGCAATTTAGTTTTGTTGGCTAAACTGCATAGTCCTATAGCTATAGGGGTTGCCAGGTTGGTCCTATAGAAGTCAAAATTCATAAAAATGTCCCAAACTTTTCAAAAAATTCTCTATTTCAGTCCTTTCGTCGCCAGAAATGAGGAAAATTGCCAGGAAAATCAGCATGCACATTTCCAGCCAAATGTACTTGAACTGAACACAATAGATTTTCCCGGCAAATTTTCAATTTTTTCAGCAATCAAAGGACTGGAAATCAAGATTACTATGAAAATTACGAGACTTTTTTGCAAATTCGTAATTTAGATGCAATTTAGCCTAGTTTTGCTACATGAAAATGAGAACTGGCCAACCTTTCTGATGGCGAACGAGCCGGGACGCTGCCTTTCCTCGGCCAAATCTGCGGTATCGATGCATCTTTATGAGAAACATATCCCGACAAAAAATAGCTCGACGAACAAACAACCTGAATAACGTTAAGTTTCACTTCAACCACTTTCTCCATAGCCGATCTCCCCACAGAATGACAAGCAACATAAAAATGATCGGCCCCTCCTGTCCGGTTCCAGAAAGGGTAGTTTCGACTAATATTGAAAATGTAGTTTCTAATAAAATCCTGAATCCCATTAACCCCAACTCTCTTGTCATGCCTCAAACTTGCAATTGAAAATGGCAGATAAAAAAGGTCTGCTTCTGAAGGGTCATTTGTGAGAAAATGGCTTTTAAAGAGGGCTTTTTTGAAATAACTCTCACTTGCATAGTTGCCCCCTGGTGCAGAGTCCACTGGCAACAGCACATTGGCAAAGGGGTCGTCTTTTTTGTGGGGATATGCATATATTTTTAGGCTTTTCTTCATTTCCTTGTAATTTTCCATAAAAATGCTTCTTTCATGGTATAGATCATTGGTTTTCTTATCCTTCTCTGAAAAATAAATGTTGTGGTGAAATTCATTATATGACAGAACAAACAAAATTACTAAGAAGGGAATAGGGATAATTACATAAAAAACAACCTTCACGTTTGGGCTAATTACAAAAAAACCCTCAGGTTTGATTATGTCTGAAATTTAAGGGGGTAACTGTAATGTTTCTATAAATATTAAGGGTGCTTTTGAAATTCTTTTCACTTATGAAGGGGGAAAATGTAAGACGGAATCAAATTTAAGGGTTTTTTTCAATTTCCAAAACTTATGGTTTTTTTTTGTAATTAGCCCGAACTTCACTATTTTTTCTTTTTTTGTAATTAGCCTGTATAAGGAGAATGTGGCATATGAATCCAAGCATTCAAATTACATATTTTCTGCACATTTGATGCTTAGAGATATGTATGATTGAGTTTTTGGTCCCCATGGGAGATGCTGATTGCAATAATTTATTCTATATAAGAACAAAAGTTATTTCATGGTATCTAATTCTAAAACCAGATAAATGCTTCTGTTTTTTGATAGGTGCCAACTGCCAAGGATTTTACTATTGTTTTACTGCTTAATATTGATAGAGACTGATTAAACAATTTTATGTATACAAAATATATTACTTCTCTTGACCAAACCTCTATAGCCGCCTGTTTTTGACGTACATTGTGAATATTACTGTAGAGAAGAATAACAAGAATAAGAAAAAGAATGTCGCAAATCCTAATTTTTCAACTTATGGCTAAGCTATTACCATGGACCATCAGGTTGGTCTAGCAGTTTTTGGTATTGAATTTCATATTCCATACAGAACATAGAAAAATAAGCAAATTAAGGGAGTTTTCGCTTTTATAATTCATTTAACAGAAATAAAAGTAGTGAATGTTTGGTGAAACAGTTGTAAAAATGTTTATTTGTTTGTAAAAGTCGAACGAGAAGCAGAATCAGAAATCTAAAGCGCACGTCTCTCTACTTTTGGATTTTCATTAAATGAAGCAGAATCAGTAGCAGGAATTAGCATTTGCTAACACAAAAAGTGATTTTTCTTTTAGGCAAAACTTGATAATCACTTTTTTTTAGTGATATTGCAAACACTCCCTTATACTCCCACAACATATGATCAATTTAGGACTGTAAAACGAATCAAACTACTCGATACTTGATCCAAAATCGATCATTAAAAGCTCATTTGAGTTTGGAACGTTACCATAACGAACCAAACTTGAACACATTTTTTCGTTTGATAGATGTAAAGCTCGACTCAACCTCGACTCAATTAGTAAAAAAAAAAATATATGTGTAAAAATATCAAGCTACTCGAGCTCGATTCATGTTCGGCTCGACTAAACCTCATTTAAGCTCGATTCGATTAATAATCAAATCAAGCACAGACACATATTTTTAAGCTCGATTAAATTTCAAACAAGCTCAAACGATACTATGTTCGGCTCGACTTGACTCATTTACACCCCTAGTGATCATTCACTGATATGTAACATAACCACAAAATACAAACTAGCTAATTGTAACTAAGAACATATATTTGAGTAGTTAGACTGAAAATTTTTCTTACCAATTAAGCCCACTTTTTTGTTCCCTGTTGGCCATGGACTCTCAAGATCATCATCCCTGCTAACATTCAGTGAGGAAGAAATTACACCGTCTTGTGCAGGTTGTCGATAAATACGAGAATGGTTATTGTTAATCTGTTGTGCTATTGCAATTCTTACAATCGTCGGAGGATTGATTTTTGAGAATTCGAGAGACGGGTTTACATGAAGCCATGTTTGGCCTGGATTAATGTACAGTTTTGAGGTGGTTGATATGTAGCAAAACAGGAAAACAGAGCTTGTGAAAGCTAAGCAAACAGGCAGGAAGAACAATAAGCCTCTCCGTGAATCTTTCAGGTGGCGACGAGAAAACGACGACGTGCTAAAGAAGATGCAACGAGCGGTGGTGGCCGCCATGGACGACAGCCTGATCAAAGAGAGAAATATTAGTTCTACCTTAAAAATTGAATGAGTCTGGTGGCAGAATATGTAGTCTGTAAATGAATGCTGTTTGGTGATATCATGGCTATTTTCTCAAGTTTTTTACTAGTTTAAATTTGTACGTCATATGAACCATATGAGGACTATTATAAATTATGGAATAATTATTAAAAAAAAAAAACTGAGGTTTGGCTAATTACGAAAAAAAACCCAAATATTTTTGAAAAACAAAAACTCACTTGAGGTTTAATTAGTTTTTTGAAATTTACAAAAACTCACTTGAGGTTTTTTGAAATGTTTTTCGTGTTTGAAAAATTTAATGGCAATTTCCTCCGAACCCGACGGAGGATCCGATAATATTTAGGGTATGGAGGTTTTTTTAAATAAATGTTTTTCGGGATGGGTATGGAGGTGGGTCTAGGTACATCCTACTCATACCCTACCCGATACCCGATTAAATAATAATATTATATATATAATATATCTACATATATATTTATTTATAATATTTTACATATATTTTTTATTTATACAACTCTATTTATTTATATTTAAAGAGGCGTCTCTTTAGGCGAACCGATTTTGAAAAAATTTTTGCAATAAGTTGTTTTAAGTCTCAACCAAAATGTGGCCTTTTTAATATTTTGCTATATTTTTATAATATATAGTTCGCCTTATCTCGATTCTTTTTCCTTATTGTTTCCGTTAGAATTTAGTAAATATCATATTTTTATTTAAATAACTCAATTTTCTCTTTAAAAAAGAAATAACTAAAATTTGAAAAAAATACAATTGTAAGTGGTAAGAGGGTATGGGTAGGGTATGAATACCCGATCCTCCGATGGGTATGGGGATGGGTATGAAAAACCGCAATACCCGATGGGTATGGGTAAAAATGTCGATAAAAATATAAAAATAGAAAGAGAAAAATCCTACCCATTGTCATCCCTAGTAAAAATAGTACTTTTGAAAAAATTTGCAATAAGTTGTTTTAGTCGAAAATTGGCCTAGGCAACAAAAAAACGGGCCTAGATGCTTACTTAGACAGCCAAAACATCGGGTCGGGCTGTCTAGGCGGGAAAAATCGATAAAAATATAAAAAGAGAAAGAGAAAAAAATCCAAAAAATAGTACTATTTCTAGGTGGCCTAGGCGCCAGCCGCCAAGCGCAAGCTAACACTTGACTAGCGCCTAGCGATTTCTGCAACCATGTGAAAATGTAAGATGGTATCAAAATGTAGGTTTTTGTTGTTTTGTAGCTAGCCCAAGTCGGGTTGTAATTATCCGTGATATTGTTTCATTCAATAATCAAGTTTGACAAAATACATACGAAAATATATTATCTAGAATGGGTCATTGATAAACCGTGCAAGTAATCCTGAAAACAACAAGTTGAATAGAAAACAGTTATGTGGAATAATCAAACATATATAGTTAGTAAGGCATGGGTTGTTGAAGAAATATCTAATGGGCTTGGAAGTAGAACGGTAGAAGAATGATACCATACCAACATCATATTATAGCACTTTGGATCATATAATGTCAAATGTATAAATTATTTTTTTTTATAAAAATAATATTTAACGTGTACCATATAATATATTCATCCTTTTGTTAAAACAAAAATATTCAAAGTGATGTTATAGAAACCTATTAAAAACACAAAACTTAGTCTATTAGTTAATATTGTTTTGTTTAATTATTGAAATTCCCTCCATGATTGAGGTGCATACTGTCGGTGTTGATTTGGAATTATACTAGCCTAATGTTGACAGCTCTGCCAATTCTCAAAACTAAATAAACATAATACACAGAAGAGTCAAAGACTGCAAAAATCATGACTACTTGGGGAAGAGAATATCAAGAATATATCATACTATATAAAAGACATTGTGATCAAGAAAAACTATGAGTCTGATGGATTCATTTTAAAATGCAATATAATAATAGAAGTTGATTTCATACAAAAATAATAAAATAATGATTCGATATTATTGGTGATAAAAATATATGAGTGAGTAAATAGTGGAACTTGTGATAAAATATGTAACATTGATTAGCTAGTGATTTGCTGGTATTTTTTAAAAACATGAATAGATATAATTGGTGGAGACAAATTGAAAGCGAGTAAACAAACGTATTTTTTGAAAAATTTCATCAAAGAATCGCAGGTTGGGATAAAACAAATTCTCTATCGAATAGAAAATGAAAAACTTATGATATCCAATCGCGGCCTTATTGTTTAATCTCTACAGTGGTCATATGGTAAAAAGAGTTGTATGGCACAACTCACAAATACAAGGGTACACACAATATACAAATATAATAGCATCTCCAAGAGAGTGTTCTATCTTTAATTTGGAGCAAAAATTTACTCCAGCATTGCGCCATTTTTGAAGATGTACTAGTTTTGCACTTGAAATAGCGCAACACTGTAGTTGCGCTAAATTTTTTCTTTCGTTTTTGTACGCACTAAAATGTAGTATTATGGAATATTCCTTTTTAGTGCAGAATTTACTAGAGATGGTCTAAATAGATATTTGGTATTTGATTAAAAGATATATAGATACACATATAACCTTTTATTAACCTCACTTGAGCCTTTGTCATGGCAAAAGAAAACAGAAAATCCAGTGGAAATCAATAGAACAAAGAAATAGTACAATCTACTTCACTATCTAAACCTTATTAATCAAACACTAAATTACACTGATGTCTGCACTGCATACTTACTACTGGATACCTTTTTTTCAGTCATGAGCCGATTTGGTAGGAGGCTTCACGATTAGAACGGGGCAATTTACGTGATGCACACAGTAATTGCTAACACTTCCCAGCAATGCCCTGCAAGAACATATTTGTCGATTAACGACATCGTTAATGTGGTGATTATAATCAGTCCAGGGACTTATATATACAGAACCGGACATGCCAAGAAAAAGAAATTATCGGCAGGAATTGGTTTCTTGCATATACATTACAGTTCAACGAGGCATTTTGGTAGACATTATGTAAATTTACATACCTTTTAATCGTGCCAAGCCCACGACTGCCGAGAACTACAAGATCGACGTGCAATTCTTCTGCTGCTTGACAGATCTTATCCTTTGGATCTCCTTGAAGAATCAAAGTTTCGGCCTTCACCTGAAACAAACATGAAATAAAATTCACCTATGTAACTAATTGAAACATTGTGATCGTTTGCATATTCGCTTTCTAATAAGACGGATGATAAATCGCCAAGAAAGTTGTGCTAAGGATTTTTGTTTCACTAGTCACTTGCATTAAGAGTAAATTTAGAGAACAACTTTTGGAAATGTTATTTAAATTACTTGAAGTCAATTTTTGCTACATTTTTTTGTTATACTTGTGTCAAATTACAATCAATTGACTTAGCTTTCAAGACTGTGTACAGTTCTAATTCCATCTCGGCAAGACAGATATAGCATAATAACTTCTCAAATTATGCATTGGGGATACATACAAAGACTTAACATGAGCAAGTTCTACTAACTCATATCAAATGACTTTAGCACAAATGTAAGAACAGGTACCAAAAGATGGAATTGACCCCTTTACAAGCCAGCCTTTAGTTTATGTATCCTGTTATTCATTCAATTAATTGGTTGATAGGGAGGGATAATTACAAAAACTACCCCTAAGGTTTGGATTAATTACAAAAAAACAGACATAAGAAAAAAAGACCCTTAGGTATGATTTTGCGTTAAATGTGAGAAGGCAGTTGAAATATTTTTAGAAATGCAGGGGGTACTTGAAATATTTGCTTATGAAGGGCTAAAATATAATGCACAATCAAACCTCACCGGATTTTTGTAATTTTTAAAAATTTACCCAAACCTTAGGGAAGTTTTTGTAATTTTCAATAACTAAGGATTTTAATTTTTAAAACCTTTAAATAATTTACTTAGGGAAGTTTTTGTAATTTTCAATAACTAAAGCACCTTCTTTTGTCTGCACATTTGCAAGGCACGAGAGAGTATATTAGCAGCATTCTCCTCTTGGGCTTTCTTCACAGCATCAATCACTGCCGGAGTTGCATACACAACTACCGAATATGCATAAATCAAAAGTTAAAACACACAAAACGTCAGTCCTGATATCCAACTTCAAATTTTTTTCTTGAAATAATTAAATTTAAAATTTCACTTTCTTGATACAAGTTGAAGTACAAATTTTTGTAATGTGGAAATAGTACAAAATAGCCATTTCCAAATTGTAAAGATTAAAAATAGCCAACTTTTTCAAACACATCTTTTTTAGCCATTTTGGGGTGTGAAATGACATTCATACCCTTTAAGCATTAGGTCATATACCTCTCTTTCTCCTTTTCACTTTCTCTCTCTCAGTTTTGGTTCTAAGACATAAAATATTCCGGCGAATTTCCGGCCACCGTGTTTTTCGATCGTAATCTCGAAACAATGTAACCATTTTGTTTTCTAGTTCATCCTTTATTCGTTTTAGTGTCGTATTTAGTTTGAGGTTGGGTATACAAAAAATTTGAAAACCATAAACATGAAAAAAAATCCAGTTCGAAATAAGTTCGAACAACAACCTGCAAATATAACTCGACATTTCTGTAAATTTTTTCTTATCTAACTTAACTTCGAGTGACTCGAAGTCGAGTTTTTTTTCTCGAAATCGAGTCAGTTAAAAACTCGAATTCGAGTTGTACCACAAAAAAATTCAAGTCGAGTCATATTGATATCGAGTCACAAAAATGTTGGTAATTGCAGACTCGAAATTGATTGATTTTGTGGTAATATTGAGATCGACTAATACTGATATCGACTAAAATTGCATGAATAATTTTGTGACTCGACTATTATCAATAATAGGAATTAGCAACATTTCGAGTATTTCAAAATAATATAATCAAAAGCCCTTTTCGAGTTATACTACAAAAAAAATTCAGTTCAAACTTGGCATGTAACTCGAAATCCAACAGTAACTCGAAATGTAACTCGATTTCGAGTTACCCATCATCTTCTTCGCCGAGCCCCTTTCCGCCATTAACAACATCTGAAGCTTCACAAAAACCAACTATCCCATCTAAACCCTAGAATTTCTACAAAGCCTACAACAAATTCTAACCTAAAACAAGTATAGACAATCTAAATCAACAAAAATCCATGAAATTACACAAAGGTAGAAAATAGGTTAGAGGTCGATGCGGTTTCTATCTTCTTCTTCGCCGTCAATGTCGCCGGTTTCAAAAGTTTTGGGGGTTGGTCACTGTAGCTTTTTTGAGTTTTTGGCGTGGTTAGTAATGTTAAACTTGAAAAGGGCTTTTGAACTAGTGAAGGACAAGTTTGGAATTTCACACTAAAAAATGACTAAAAAAGACGTATTTGAAAAATATGGCTAAAAAACATTTTCAATTGGCCTAAAAGACTAAAAAAAACACTATTTTGTAATATACCTGGGCCGGCGGGGTAGATGAAGGGCTGGAAAAGTGGCTGCACATTGACTAAGGTTATTGAATTTTGTTCCTGTTCTTGTAGCTCCAAACCCGCCGAAACAGGGTAATTGCTGAAGAGTTGATCAAGCGCCCATCTCAGTGCACAGAAACTCCCATCACTCTCATCTATCGCCACCAATACCTTCATCTTATTCTCCACCGACGCCTCCGTCCGCCGCTCAACCGCCGCCGTTGTTTCCATCGAGATAAATCACACTATTGTACCAGCAATAAACAAGTTAGACTATTATAAACTGCTTATATACCCTTCGATATATCTATTAGATTAGCAACAATAAGTTTTTTTATAGGGTAGATTGTGATTAAATGAAATAATTTATCACCACGAGTTTGTAGCTCAAGTGGTATCGCTCATTATTTGTAATCGTATTGACTGGGTTCAAACCCGTTATATTTTAATTTATTTGAAATTTGCTCATTCCCTCTAACCAATACTCCCAACTTATTAAAAAAATAAAATAATTTATCGTAATAGAATAAAAGATCGCAGTTTTCAAACACTAAAAACAATTTTCTTTTAATTTGAGTGTTTGCAAATTAAATACTTTCTAAATATATTACCGGAGCCAGAAAATGAAGATTGGGGCCTAATTTAATTTTTCTTAAAATTAATAGATAAAAATGTATGTTTTATTTCTTTACGGGCAAAATTTTAATATGTGGAAATGGTACAAAATAGCCATTTCCAAATTGCAAAGATTAAAAATAGCCAATTTTTTCAAACACATCTTTTTTAGTCATTTTGGGGTGTGAAATGACATTCATACCCTTTAAGCGTATTAATGGTCATATATCTCCCTTTTCACTTATCTCTATATATTCTCTTACTCTTTCTTCCAAGTTTTGTTTTTAAAAACCGAATCTGTATTTTTCGTTTTTAAATATGCAATATGGGTGTTGAATTATAGATATCGAAAAGGGGATTAATTTGATATATTATACATGCAAAACGAATTTAAAATGAAAAATTATTTGAATTCAAAGTTTTTGGAAAAAAAAAAATAATAATTCTTCTGATGTCGAGCTTACACTAACTCATTTCTGATAATTGTTATAATATCTTTGCTTATGTCGAGTTACAAAATTATAATAATATCAAAAAATTTGAAGTTGATGGGGCGGCCGCCGCTTGCTCTGTCCCTGCTTAATTAGGTTGTTATGCTTCTTTGATTGATGAACTTATTGACTAAAATAAAATGCAAATATGTCACATTACAAGGATGGCCAGTCTGTGTAATAAACACTTAACAGAGTTCAACGTATCACACTTGTCATACATGCAGCAAGAAACATCCATTTCGCCATGCAAAGAAAGACAAAGGCTACATTCATTACATTAGTCATGCTTAATTTGTCAATATCCCACGCATATTGCAAATAAATTTTCAAGAAACATAGAAGGATTGGCTAATTCAGACTGATAATTTTAGCTATACAATGGAAGAAGCTTACTAGTGGTGGAGCAGGCAAGGAGGCGGCGCCGCCGTCACCGGAGGTGTCCGGAAAGACGATGAACGTTTTGGTGGCTATTGACGACAGCGAAGAAAGCTTCAACGCTCTCCAATGGCTAATTGATAAAATATTGAAGCGAACAACAGTAACTACAGAAGAGGAGGATTATAATTCCAATAAGGTGATTACGATAGCCCATGTGGTGGAGCCATTGCCTCGCTACGCCTTTCCCGGTGGATACGGTTTGTTGTTCGTTTAAACTGAAATCGTGTTTCCATCCATAAAATATGTATCCATCGTAATTAGGCAAAATTATTTTTTCAGTCTCTAAGTAGGACTACTAGGAGATTTGGTCATTTTCTTTTTCCCCAATTTTGGGTTTAATCCTTGAAAAAAATCAGACTTTTAGTCCTTTGACTCTTTACAGTAGGTCATGATGATGACTTGAACGCAGATATATATAGATTTTTTTTTAGTCCTGTGATTCCCTACAGTACGTAGGTCATGGTGATTTGAAACGTTGATGTTGATTTTTTTTTTTCTCCATGACATGTTGTAGGAGTCATAGGACTAAAAGTCTAAATTTTTTTCCACTAAAGGACTGAATACAAAGTTGAGAAAGAAATAATTAAATCTCCCAGTGGTCCTAACAAAAAAAAAGTATAATTATATTCACTATTCATTAAATTTAGGGATAATTACGATAAACTTCTTGCGGTTTGACCTAATAAAAAACAAATACGGATGCTTCCAAATTACAAAAGTCCCATAGCCTATTCATTTGATTTTGTCTTAAATTAAATTTAACCCGTGAAATACTTTTTGCTCATCCTTATAACAGTCTTTTTCGCAATTTTCAAAAACCTTTAGTTTAATTTGTAACTATGCCAAATCTCAGGATATTTTTGTAATTATCCATCCCTTAAATTTATAAAAGTCATTACATCATTTGATTAGGCAATATCGGAGCAAGATTTTTTCGCAATGGTTGAAAGAAATTAAGAAATGCAAGTAATATATATTTATCTAATTTATATATATTGTTATTTATTTTCCTTCGTTAAACTGTCCAAGTTACAAATCCAGTGTTGGAATCTACGAGCCAAACCCAAGAGCAGAATGCTGCAAGAATTCTCTCCCGCGCATTTGACATGTGCAGAGACAGTTCAGTATGTTGGCTTCCACTTTTATATAATCTGTTCTAACCCCCAAAAAAAATTCCTATTCTTTTTGCAAATAAAATAATAGACGTTGGTTTGATTATTAATTGATGTAGTTGAAAGCTAAAACGCTAATTCTGGAGGGCGATCCAAAGGACAGAATATGCCGGGCTGTAGAAGAGATGAACATAGATCTTCTTGTTGTTGGAAGCCGTGGATTAGGCCAAATTAAGAGGTGCTTGTTTCTTAATTCCTTTAATATTATACTCACTCCGTCCCAATCATATAGTTCAATTGGACTTTTCACACAGATTAAAAAAATGTATTGGAAATTATAAATGTGTAAAAAAATTACTTGATTTGTCCTCATTTAATGAATAGTGTGAATTACAAAATTCATATTAAATAGGATTATAATAGTAAAAGAATAAAAAAAGTACTACTCCCTCTGTCCCAATCATATAGTTCAATTGGACTTTTCACACAGATTAAGAAAATGTATTGGAAATTACAAATGTGTAAAAAATTACTTGATTTGCCCTCATTTAATGAATAGTGTGAATTACAAAATGCATATTAAATAGGGTTATAATAGTAAACGAATGGAAAAAATACTATTAAATAGGGAAAGTGGACTATATATTTGGGACATCCCAAAAAGGAATATTGGTCTATATAATTGGGACGGAGGGAGTATTAAGTAGGGAAAATGAACTATATATTTGGGATATCTCAAAAAGGAATACTGGACTATATAATTGGGATGGAGGGAGTATAACATTTATGCAGTCACACTAACAAATTGAATATGTATTTAATTAAGTTGGTGCAACTATATATCTTTTTGGTTATTCTTCTAATTTTCAGGGCGTTTTTGGGAAGTGTGAGCGATTACTGCGCCCACCATGCAAAATGTCCAGTCCTCGTGGTAAAGCCACCACCCAAGAAAAAGACGTCTTGATCCCCATCTTAATTCTGCAGGAAAAAAGTCCGTCCATGCATATATCTTTTGACTAAAACAGTGTACTCCTAGTAAATAAATGCGAGTCTTTGTAAATAATCTATAGTGCTGATTAATAATTAAACTGGAGCATTTTTCTTTGCCATTTAGTGTTGTAATTGCGGCTGGTTTAATTTGAACTATCCATTATTTAGCACAGATTTACGTGCCAATTTTTGTTCCTCTTAAATCGAAAAGTGACGCGTTTATATTATTTTAATATATATATATATATATATCTTTCATTTATCCGACGACAGATCCACAGTAAGTAGTGGAACGGGTCAACGGGTTTCTAAATCGATGTATCCTAAATTTAGCGATTCCACAATAAACCTTTTTGAACAATAAATTAAATTACATACAGAAAGGTCGCTCTATGCTAGTCTAAAATATGTAAAAGGACATTATAGGAACAATGAGTTTTTTTTTTTTTTTGGTCATTTTCTTTCAATAAAGATATTTTTTAGCTATCTTTTTTAAACACATGTTTTTTTAATTATTTTGGAGTGTGAAAAATCCAATTTGTCATTTAGTCAATTTAACTGCACAAATCGAGTTACAGTAACTCGATGTCGAGTTACTGTAATTTGACACTGTACTGTGACTCGACATCCAATTTTCTCATTTATTATAACCCATTTATTTTGTTTTTCTCCAAAAAAAACTTTGAATTCACATAACTTTTTCGTTTTAAATCTGTTTTGCATGTATAATATATCAAATTAATCATCTATTTGATATCTACTAGTGCTTTACCCGTGCGATGCACGGCAAGTGTAATATTGGACAATATGAAGTTTATTGTGTTTTACGATATTTGGTTTGTTGTGTTCGACCATGTAGATTGGATGTCTATAAAAATTATTACACATTAAAAAAATAGAAAATGTACAAACATCTACTCGAACAATTTAATATCTACAAATTTTGAAAAACTTCTTTGTACACCACGTTTTGCGTCTGTTTGTTTTTTGATTCATCTTCGCCCGCAGACTAATATTTTCAGATCCCTTCCGATTGGTGACTCGGGAAACGGCAACGTATAATTAATCGCGGATCAATACGGATTCTTCAAGTATAGACCAACATTTGAGAGAGATTGGTCTTGACTCTTGTTTATGGTCATTGCATAAGTGATAAGGATCTTTTTATGCATGTTTTATGTGTATGTTTGAGGAATTCTTATTTTATTGTTAGTTTTGTAAATTTTTGATTGTACATAGTTCATATTACTCCGAGGTGATTTTATTGATGTAGATTGACCATTCTGAGAATTTTAGTGAATTTCGGACCATGGATTCATGTTAAAACATGCCAAGTTTAAGGATGCAAAAACGCTCGATATTCCAAGCAAAACGTGGTCATTTCTTCGGGCCTTTTTGGTCCAACACGGGCAAATCGCAACACGGCCGTGTTCACGGAGCTAAAAAAAACATTTTTTACCATTCAAAAATTTGGCCGTGTCGATCATGCAAGAAATCAATATTACCGCCAGTTGTACAACACGCCATGTCGCCAGCTTTGTAGTCATTTTGATTTTTTTGTGTGCAGTAAGAGCGTAAAGTGTTTAGAAGCCGCTTTGAATAAACACTTACCAAACCTTTTTTGAACTTTTCTTTTAAAGTTGGGAAAACTCACCAACCAACCCATTTTGGCCACTTTTGTACACTTTTAACACCCTATTTTCTCAACATGTCTCCATGTCCCTCCCCTTATCACTTGAATAAAGAATTCACCAACCAACAAGGAAAATGGAGGCAATTGTTTAACAAGAAGACTTCAATGTACCCTTAAGTTAAAAGTTAAGGGTTGAAGTTGGGAGAGGGAATTGATTTACTCGGAAATATTCATTGATTATTTCATTAAGCAAATATGGGATCAAGGGTCTAAACAAATATGATGCAATATTGGAAAGAAGGCTTGAAACATCAAATGAAAGAAGTCAATTGAGATTTTGAGAAAGATAAGTACACCATGTCTACAATACTTAAATCTTCTTGTGTAATTTATTCTTTGGTCAAAATCATGTGTAGCTAAACTCCAGTGTTTGAATGTAATGAACTCTAGGATGGATTTGTGATTAAGGTGTGTATGTTTTTAATAAAATCTTCATATTTTGTGTGATTCACTTATATTATGCTTCGCTCATTGATCATATATGCGCAATATTGATTTGAAGTTTATTTTTCATCCGAAATCGAGAGATTCATGGTGAAATAGAACCTATATAAGTGAAAAGAGTTGCATGCAATCCAAAAGATATACTTGGTTCGACATAAATCTTCCTTAGGGTCAAACCTAATATGGGAATTCACAAATCGTTATAATCTTGTCTTGGGGTTTTAACTAGAAAGAGATTTTCCTTAATCAACTTGAGATTAGAAGTTTTTCGCCTTGAGAAAGGGTTTAACTTAAATTGGGAATTTCTACGGTCCACAAGACATGAGATTTTATTAAAAGAGGTTGGTTTTTGCTAAGGGCTTACGGTTGTATTTTTAACTTGTCAAATCACAAAAACATTCTAGAGGATTTACATTCAAACACATTTCTATCTCTTGATTTCCTATTTTACAAATCTTCCTTCATTTTTACAATTTATAATTTGTTTTCCTTTTTCATCAAACAAAAACTCAAAATTGTTAGATTAAATAACAAAAAGACGGTAATTTTAAAGTCACTTGTGGTCAATCCTCGTGGAATGATTTCTCTCGTACTCAATAATTCTATACTATAAAACGATAGGTGCACTTGCCTACGGTTTTAAAGGTAGCTTCCCATTGAGCCATATTCCTTTTGACACGCTCGTCGAGGAAACCGAGCTCACGTTGAAACTTGAATGGAATTCTGAGATCCGATGGTGTTAGTGTCATTCGCGGTATCAACACCTTATGACCTTCATGCGTTCGGTGAGAATTTTAGCTTCAAGTGCGTGTCTAGAGAGCCTCGTAATCACCAATCTAATCTGTTAATCACAATCCAACTGAGTGGTCCATGTTCCTCGGAGCATAAGCTGAGTCCCAACCTTGACTTCAATCATTGGATGACAAATGTAGCTCATGATTGGGAACGTCGGAACATTTTATACCATTCAAAAAGTTCCCGCGTCTCTCATTGCAAGAAATCAATATTAGCGTCAGTTTACTCGTGCTATCTCGAGCTTAAATAAGTCTTCTTGAATTTAAAGGGTCATATATTGATTGATCGACTCAACAACATCAAGAGTCTGGTTTATTATCTTTCAAATAAGTAGGATCATCAATGGCGTCTTTAAACATTGGATACGTATTCTCTATAATTTTACATGGATCATTGATTCAAAAATATCTAAATCGAATAAATTTCACAACCATTATTAGATCCTCCTTTTTGATCTGCCAAAACTTAAAACATTCAAATCAAAAAATCAAGATAATCATCTTCACCCGAAAGGCTTTGAAGATGCATATTTTTAGTCAATCAATCTTGTACAATCTTTCCACAAATACGATGCATTTATCGTGGCATTGACGCATAATATGAGTACATCATAGACTTCCTTCGGTATAACAGCAAATCACATGTCTCAAGTCACCCCGAACACAACGGGGAATTTCCCTCCAAAACTTAGGTTTTGATTCAAATTTTATGGGTTAATTAATTTTAAAAATAAAGTTTCATTTACATGGTTCAAAACAATGCGTGTGCATCATTGGGGGCTTCATCCTGATTATAAGTTTACATCTCATTCACCAAGCAAGCGAGTCCCCTCTTGATATTGCAAGTTGACTCTTGATTTGGGTTTAAAGAATAACAAAACGGAATGAGCTCTTTTTCCATCATCAGAATAGGGACGATATTCCACTCGATGCCACGCTTCAACACAATTTCTCCTTTCATATGCCTTAAAGCGGCTTAAAGCCCTCCACAAAAATGTTTTGCTTGTTTTCCTCCCATATACAAAGAACATCTCTTTATTTGATTCCACCGTCTTTTTAGAGTAAACATTTTTTTGTTCATCATTGAGTGTTGGAAATTGTATTGTGCTCTTACCAAAAGAGCATCACTCATAATACGTTGCCGTCACGTATATCAATCTGTATTCCCGATGTGTCATCATCGGGAAAGCCTCGTTCAAAATCATGTACACTTCTTTCACTACTTCTCAATATTCTTTCAATCTCCAACAAAGCAAGATTTTTATCTTCTTCTCACTCAATACCAATGACAAGAGAAATAATAAGACATTGAATAAATAATAAGATATATAAAATAATGTTATTAGAAATAAAAACATGACATTTAACATATAATAATAATACCTTCATGTTGAAGAAGACGTCGCAGTCTATGTAGAATATCATTAGAAAGATATTGCCAACACTTGTCCCATACTACTTCTGGTCTGCTCAAAGATTCTTGATAGCAACGACGCAAAAAGACTTCTGAGACTCTTTGCAGAAGCCCAATGGCTCGCTTCAATGATTGCATCAACATATTCCCTATCATCTTCTAACAGACCAAGAGCATAGCAAACGTCACGGTATGAACAGTGTTGAGTATCGTTGACCTTCTTGTAGTCATCATGACATGTAGCCCCACGGACAATATTGAGAAGACACCGTAAATAGTATATATCACCATCCCCTGGAGGAACGAAAAACACTCGACCTATGGATTTCCCCATTTTTCTTGGCATCCACTTCCTGGTTCTTTCTTCCATGTGAATTTTGTTGGGGCTTGACAAAGATAAAGTTAGCTCACGGGCTTAGGGATATATTTTATTTGCTTCCATCCATACTAAAAACATGCTCTCCTTAATCTAATCTTTACTAAGCACATCGCCTATTCTCTCATTATCACCAAAATAACACTCCGCTCATTCGGAAGATGGAAGATAAGTCGTTCGAAAGGATATTTGTACCAATCTCAAACCCCAATAACCTCCAGGGGAGCTTCACATGACGATATATACCTACAATCATAATACATGCTCACTTCATCAACGTTTTCCCGCATTCCTCATCGTTGGTGCTTGTATAAAACGACGATGTCATGCGATCATTTCCTTTGTTTACATACTTGAATAGATACTTAATAGATCTAGCCTGGTTACACCATTAGACATTTATGTGAGCTCCATATTTGAGTAACAACTTACGATTATGAGGCACCACATATCTCGTTGTCCAATGGCACACCATTTTCTCAACTATTCTTCCGTCATTTCTCATGCCTCGTAACGCTGGATAACCTTCTTCATCAAAAGTAGTCGCATCCACAAATTTTTTGGGAAAATGTTTAGTCTCTAACCACCACCATCGCCATACATGGAGAGTTTTTCCCGACATCACCACATGGACCATGAATCATATGATCCTTTACTACAAAGATAATAACATGGATCGTTCTCTCGTCAGGTATTTCAAATTTGATATGATTCGATCTATGTCATCTCGCAGTTGGATATTTATCTTCTTTGCCGTAAACAACAATATATGTGCATGAGGCAAGCCACGCTTTTGAAATTCTATCGTATAGATAAATCGCAATAAAATAATAAAAAAAAAGGATTTGAGACACTAAACTAAGTAAATATATTATTAAAAATATGTATAAAATATTTAAAAATAAATGCTAACCTACAATTACTTTCCCGAATAGTTTATTTTGCCAAGATCTTTGATCAAAGAATCTAGTTAGCTTAAGTTTAAAGATTCTCGCAAACAATATCCGGTCGATCTTCGGATTTAGATTCTTTTTCGAACAAAACGAATAATCTCCGCCATTTAGATTGCAAGTAAATGTTATAAATGATCCGGATAACCCGCCATCGACATATAGCCATCGCGTCTTGATAATTCATCATATATCGAGCACCTCCGGTGAAACTTGAAGGTAATATAATGCGTTTGCCCCGAGTACTTGATCAATATCACCACGCAAAACAACATCCGTCAAGCCTTTATATATATCACAAACTTTTTTCGATTCAAACGGATATATTTCAATCGAAAGTGGATTGCGATCATTGTGTATGCATCAACAATAAATGTTGAAACAATCTCCCAAAATAGTAGATGATTCATGTTCTCTCGTCTAATCATCGACGCAAAAGTATTCACACACACTAATTGTTTTTCGGCACCAATTTATTAGTCTTATTTATTGAAAATGGTATATCTTCTCTAAAACCATCCTCACCATAAGGTAATAGTAACGGATATAAGGCCAAATAAGAAGCATTCAATTCATTAATCCGAAAAAGACCAGATCTTGTTTCAATAACAATATCCCGATCGCTTAAAGCACGATCAAAATCATATAATCAAAGCGCAACGATCGGTGTAGTTTATAGAATAGGGTAAGCAAGGTCGTATTCACGAGACTAATAAATTAGTGCGCTAAGTATTGAACCAAAATAGTCTTATTTTTATTTAGACGATCGAAAGTTTGATGGTTGTTGTTTTGAGATTAAGACAATTTAAATCACTAAAACACGAAAATAAGATAACACAAATGAAAGGTATCAAGATGATGAAATGGATTTCCATTAAGGTATCGATTAATAATCCTCTTGTTGTCATCAATTATCAATATTCCTATAAATCCACAAAACAATCTCCGAGATGTAGAGAAAATATCTATGTAGTCTGATTCCCAAAAGCATCAAAGATCAAATGTCCTCACAATATTCGCAAACCTCTCGATTCATGCAAATATTTGTGTCATGTATTCAAGATCTAATATTGAAACTCATCTCTCGATTATTCAATCTATCAAACAAGTTAAATCATTGATCAAGTGATAAAACAAGAATAAGCTCAAAATACTCAAATAGGCTTTTAAGATAATAACTTCAACTAAGATTAAAACATCCAAAAGAGTTCATTAATCTACTTCCAAAACCCGGAAATCTCAAGAGTTTAGCTACACATGATTTCTAAACAACTCATAAAACAAATTGTTCAAAGCCATTACAACTAAAATGAAAGATTGAAACTAAAAGAAAGCAAAAAACTTAGGGAAGTCGCAATCTCTCGATAATCTCCGTTCCTTAAGCTCCGATGCAACCCATTGTCTCCTTGATTAAGAATAGACCGTGTTGTAGATCCCAAAATATGTTTGATTCCCCTTGTGTGCGCCAAAAGCTTATTTCATCATGTTTAGGGCTTAATGCTATTTATGGGATATCCCGTGGCACCACGATATGCGCCCAAGGTTACCGTGCGCCACCCTCGGAATACCCCAATCTCTGTAGGGCGCACGGGTGGTGCGTCGAACACGGCGAAGCGCCACTCAAATGAGATATCCACGACTCATGTAGGGCGCACGGGTGGTGCGTCGACACGGCCTACCCGTGCGCCACTCCTGATATCCTGACTCCTAGCGCATGGTGCGTCGGAGCACGGCCTTCTACCAATCAAATACGTGCATGGTGTCTTGAGGCACGCCCCAACCCGTGTGCCCCCCAAGTATTCGCTAACTCCTCTTTTAAGCTTGTATATCCAAATTTTGTTTCTTTTTTCCTCGCCAATTAGCTTCAAAAGATTCCTACAAAATAAGCAAAGTGTAATATCTTTTCCACAAGGAGTGAATATGTAACATTTAATTCATTAGTATATGCATGTTTACTTATCATTATAACAACATATTATATGTCCTAGCATCCGTACTCTTCTACCAATCAAACGTAATTTTACGCCTCCGAATATCCATGTTGTCGAATCTTTTCTTTTGCCATTCTAAAAGATTTTACGAACATTGTTCTCGTCAACATTTTCTTCAATTCGATACACGGTAACCGTGCAAATTATTGTTATCACTTCCTTGCCTACAAATTTAAACATGGTTTTTTAAAAATTAAATAAAATTTGTGTTTAAAAATTTAAACAAATTAATAATAAATAAACAAAATATAATAAAAAAATAAACAAACCTTACGGAATTCAACCTATGACTTATTTCATTCTCTGTATCATATATGTATAGCTGAGCGAATTTGGGAGTAGATCCATCTGGCGACAACAAACTTCCAATAAGATGATAATTTTGGCCATACATTCGAAAAATCGGTGGACATCTACCTTTGGTCACATCTGTGTCAATCTTTCCTCCCATAGATGTAAAACAGAACATATTGTTATAAGATCGTATATTTTCTTGAAAGTGCTTGCTTTTATTTCCATTTCCAAACAAAAGATCTTCAAGAACAGTTGGTGGTTGTCTGATTGGCGGAAGTTGAATATTTCTGTGGCCACAACACAAAGAGTAGTGAGGCTTTGATTTTGGAGAGGATGATAGTCTTTCTTCTAACCAAAATAATGCTCCACAAAATTGGCATTTAAAACTCGCATCCTCTATATCCCAATACTCTGAAAAAAATAATAAATACACTAATTCATGAAATTATACTAAATAATATTAATAGACTAAAATATATGAAATTAACAAATATAAAAAATTGCACCAACCATCATGTGAAGGATTTAATACTTCACTGAGTTCAATCTCAGTTACGTTAACACTAGAATTCTCATACATCATAGGATCATTTGAAGTAATATGGGCTCCATTTGGTTCATCTTATGTCAGATCAACTACTATAACTTCTTTCAAACTCATCGAAGAGGGTGTCCCGGAAGTACCATAATTACATACGCCACGATTAACGATATTTCTTCCAGATAGTAATCGCGCGCCAGAAACTATATTATTTTTTAAAAAAAACAATATTATCATTATTAGTATTTAAATACAACATTGTATATTTGTTCTATTTATAACCAAAAAAAATAATTGAACATACCGTTTGTGATATCGCTGAGCGGACTGTTAGATAATGGATGAACCATTGTACTTGATGAGCTTTTTTCAAAAGACGTCCTTTTAGATATTATTATATTTCCTAAAAAATAAATTTAAAATTAAAATGTAAAAAAATAATTATATATCAAATTAAACAATAATAAAATTTTTATACATAAAAATTATTAAATAAAATTTGAATTGATTATTTCAATAACAAATATAATAATAAAAATTATTATTATTATTATTATTATTATTATTATTATTATTATTATTATTATTATTATTATAGTAATCATCCATATTCATGATAATAAGTATATTAATAATAAATAATAATATTAAAATTAATAATTATAAAATCGATTGGCTTAAACTAAAATGTAATAATAATAATATAATAAGTAGAGTAATTTTATACGAAAACTTAATAATTATTAAATAATAATAGTAATAATATATATAATACGTATATATATAACATTTATTAATAATAATATAATTAATATAAATATTAATATATTAAGGAACCCTATATATATGTAATAAATAAAGTGATATAATACAAAATTTCTTATATTTATATATTAAATTATATAATAAAATAATTATAAGAATACATTATGACTAATTGAGATATATTTGAATACGTTTTTGTATCCTTAATCTCTATTTTTTTATTTAAATTTTTATTTACTTTAAATATAATACAAAATATCTAATATTTATATATTAAATTATATAATAAAATAATTATAAGAATATGAATTTGAAAACGTTTTTTGTATCATTAATCTCTATTTTATTTTTTTATTCGAAATTTATTTATTTTAAATTAAATTAAGTAATAATAATAATAATATTTAATTCAATTATTTTCATATAATAATAAATATTAATGATAATAAACAATATAAATATAATTTCAATTTTGAAAAAAAAAATTAAAAAGCCCAATGGATACATATACATATAATATATAGATACCAAACCCAATTAAAACATAAGCCTTTAGAAAATATTGGCCCAAAAAATGTATCAGCCAAAAAAAAACACATGTCATCATCTTGTACTGCATTTAAAACGAATGACTCGGATTCAAACACGTGTCCATCATCAGACGGTTCTAAATATGGATCCAGAATCTTCCCTATTCTATCTCACAACCCAACACCACCTACCACCACCTGGGTACCTGGGTACCCTCCACCTGCCAACACCCTCAGATACCCTAACTCTCCTCACTCCACCTAACCCTAATTCTCTCATTCTCACGCCTCTCTCTATCTCTCTCGATCTCATTTCTCTCATTTCTGCCATTTTTCTACAAAACTCTCCCAAAAGATTTACGCTATTTTTGTTTAAATCAAGTTTTGATTTATTGTTTACATTTCCACCGATCGTCTTTTTTATTTTGAAAAACAAATCCTTGTTTTTCCTTTAGTTGATTATTCAAATTTTTTGTTTTCAAAATCGGCGAAATGAAAAAAAAATCGAAACACTTGAAAACATTTTGAAGTTAGTTTTCAAAATGTAAAAGGATTTCGAACAAAGAAATCGGTGGAAAATACGTTTGTAAAGTATTTTTTTGGAAAAATAGGCGGATAAAAAAAATATTTTCAGAAATCCTTCAAAAAATCATTTTGAAGTCAGTTTTCAAAATGAGTAAAGGATTTCAGACAAAAAATCGGTAAAAAATACTCCTCCAAAGTATTTTTCAGATAATGGATTTTTCCGTATTTTTCTTTTTTCAGTATTCTATATTTTCGTTTATTTTTTTTATTTTTTGTAACTATATTTACAAAAAATGAGCAGATCCGTTTGAATCTGATTTGTTTTATTAATAAAAATTTTGCAAAATAATACCGTTAAACTATACATATGAATATTTTTTCAGATCTATGGTTTTTTTAGTATTGTATAATTTCCTGTATTTGTTTTCGAACAATATTTAGAAACGACAAACCTTATCAGATCTTTTTTTTTTGGTATTTTTGTTTTAATATTTTAAGAAATAATAAGGCTAAGCTAATGACCTGCATGCGTTCGTATTTATAAATGGAATAACTGAATAAATTTTCTGGAATTTTTTTTCGGCCAAAAAATCAAAAAATCGGCTTCTTTTTTTTATGATAAGATTTATATTTAAAAATATGGAAATACAAAAAAAACTATAAACAATTTGGCAGAAAAAAGGAAGAATTTTCTGCAATATTGTTTTTCCAAATATTTTTTTAATTTTTGCCTTTTGTTTTTAGATGAATGTCAGAGGTGAGAAAGAAATTGTAGATCTGATGTAGCTTACTCTCTTAAAATGCAGATAAGTATTATTTTATTTATTTTAATTTATTTTTTGAATTTTCTTAAGTATTTGTTTACTAACCAAAATATTATTATCTTGTTGATGCAGGTTTTAAAATACCATAAGAAGAACTGAAGTACCATAAGAAGATATGAAGTATGACTGACTTAATCCGAAAAAAGATAAGTTAATATTTGTAATATATTTTTTCTTTGATCAAACCATTTTTTTGCCTTTTTAATTAGCTGAAAATACATCTTTATTGGTAAATTGTTTTTCAACCCTAGTCTTAAATCCATTCATTATTGGTAAAACATTTTTCTTAGCATTTTATTTACCTGATCCATTACAATATTCTGAATTTTTTTAGTTGATCCATATCATTATTCTGAATTTTTTTTTTGCATTTTTTTAACTGAAAAATCATAAAAACATTATTTAAAAACATAATTGTTTTTCTTTTTTTTTTACTCTGAATTTTTTTGCCTATAATTAAACTGCAAAATGCCTATTGTTAATGACTGGAATATGATTATTACTCTGATATGATATTCTCTGCATCTATATGAATTGTGATGAGTATTAACCTTCAAACTATAAATTGAAACAGAGTAATATATATATAGAGATTTAACAGAAATAAATGTGAATAATTATAAATAATATTAAAAAATAGAAGTTGTTTAAATAATTAAAAAAACTTGGAACATAAATTACCTTGATCATCTATGCTAGAACATTTACGTTTATTGTAAATTACACTATGACCGTTTGTTCCTCATTACGTAGAATAAAGTGTATATTATGTTATGGCTTGGGCCTTGGAGTGTTTTTTGGCTGTGATGCTTGATTTGGATTGATAATTAGTCGAGATATGCAAACATAGAAGATGTCACTACTTATACAAATGACAATGAATCTGTTTTTTGGTATGTGATGATAATTAAAGGAGTGAATTTACGTAATATATACAATACGATTCATAATATATACTTTTAAATATAGATTACGAGAAAAAGATTAACATAAAAATAAATTAGAGAAGCAAAATAAAGAATATTATTTTGTAAGATATTTTTACTTGAAAAACACAAAGAATAAAGATTGAGTTGAGCAATATATAAGGAATGTAAATTATTTTATATTATTTTGCGGGATATTTATACTTGAAAAATATAATAAGAATAAAGATTGACGTATGGTTATATTAGGCATGTAAATTATTTGTACCAAAAATATACAAATAATAAAGTTGGACTTAGGAAAAGATTAAGAATGTGAATCAAAAATATGTAATTTGTAAATGAAATCAAATAAAATAATAAAATAAAATATTTAATAATAAAATCTGTAAAACACGAGTATTGTTTGGAAAGATGAATGTGTTCAATGTAATGTTCTATGTTTATCAATTCATTGTTTACATCCAATGTTCTATATAAGTGGTGTTGAATGGTTTATGATTATCAAATGATGTTTAGACCTGCTGTTAATTTTTATGCTGATTTTTATTGACATGTTTGTTCTATTTTATGTTTATTGTATTGTCTTAATTTAAATGCTTGTGAAGTATAATAAATCAAAAACCATATAAAACCTCTTGACCGTACACAAAAAGTGTATTGGAATTCTGTTGGTTTTAATGGTTAAATCTTTATTAAGTGTTCATTTTTTAATTGACTTCTTCTAGATCTGTATTTATTCTGTATTTTTTAAGATCCATCAAAATAACACCACTTAACCCTACAACGTGTTTGTAGTGGAATCCTGCTGGTTAAAACAGCCTTCAATTAAAAACTAAAGATCTTTAAATTTATGTAAATTACTTTCTGATTTATAAATAAAAAATTATTACAGAAAAAATTGTAAATAATACAAATACCTAGTTAAATTTTTTTATTGATTTATATAAAATTGAAATTACATAGTGGACCATAAGAAATTAATTATAAACAAATTCACAGTTTAAAGTTAATAAATAACTAAAACATATATTTGACATTATAAAAACCTAAAAAAAATAAATATGCAGATTTGCTCCTGTTTTTTATTAATCGAAACATATATAACATATTATCTCTCCCAAGACCACATCCATATTCCTTTTACTAATCTAGATACAAAAACTTTTAAAAACTGTTTTAACTAAACAATATCAAAAATGATTACCTAAATCTTAATAAGAATAATAATTAAATAACAGAAAAGCCATTAAAAAACCGATGCTATAAACAAACCGATTAGATAAAACAAACACAACGAAAACAATAAAAATAAATAGATATAAATGCTGAATTATTATTAAGTATTGGGAACAAAACTCAGTAAAACCCATTAAAAAGTATTCTTCTCAAAACAGCAGGAAAAACCACAAAACTGTGGTGAAAACATCCAACCAACTAAAATTAAATTTCATTGTTCGCAAAAAAACAACTATACTATGAATCACTAAAGGCTCCTTTAGCCATCCTTCTTCTCATCTTCAATCTTTATAACACTTTTCAACTTCATAGAAGTGTTTGATGAAGAAAAATTTTCACACAATCTACGTTTGCACATAGGAGATTCGGAGTATTAACTTCAGATTCTGATGAAGATTCTTCCTACAAACAAATAAAAATATATTGTGTTAATATTTAAACATATACAACAATACTAAAATTTATTTAGTCCCATTAAAAAAAATAATGTAGAATAACAAATATAAAAAAACAAAATAATAATAATAAGTTACAAAATTACACCTTATCATCACAAACATCATCTGACTGCAACTTGGACAAACAATTTGATTCCTAAACATCAAAAAATTAAATTATTGATTTATAATAATCATTTGTAATAATTATTATAATAAAAATTTAATATTTAAATAACCTGACTCTCGAGATTCATCACTCCATATTTCCAAATTAAATCTGGATCTGCCGAAAGCTTAGCAACGGAAAAGATACCAGAATAATTATGGAGCTGTTCACATTTTATTTGCACTTTGAAAAGAAGCTTCTTCCCGATGAGTCCAGATAGTTCCTCGGGCAATTCCTCACCTCCACGCTACAAATATTCGTACAATTTTATTATAATAATTCCTAAAAATTAAATAAGTGTTAAAAAATATAACATAAAATATATATAATAAGTTAAAAACCTCAAGATGCTCCTTCCTCAAATCCGTGCAAGACTTTCCAATCAGATTTTTCCAATCCCTATCCCAACAAAGTAAAATGGCGCTTGCATTTTCATCAACAACTTGGACAATAATCATGTACCTAGTAAAAATTTTATTTGAAAAATAATATTAGATCAACTAAATAATAAATTGATTATATTAGAACCTAAATAAAAAAAAAGGAAAAATTTACCTCAAAACCCCTGTGTGAAACAAATCATCACACTTCACACAATAAAAATTGTCCACCGCTTCTGGTGCATCTTCTTCCCCACATTAAGTTAGTACACGCAAGATACCACCAATCTTCCGAAATTGAAATGACTCTTGCACAAATCCAAAAACTACCAAATTTATATAGATTATATTAGTAAAATAGAAATAAAATATATACAAATAAATATTTATTATTTATTTAAATTTATTATTTAAATAAAGGGATTATAAAAAATAAAATTACCTTTTCACAATTATACAAATAATCAACAGTTTTTACCGATGCATCCGGCGCTTCAAGTTCATCTTTAGCCGTCCGTGCGGAGGGTAAACTAACATGACTGATAGAGAATGTAGGATTGTTGCTGCTCAAAATCCTGATTTTAAAAAAAAATTGTTAATAAACGTAGATAACATATTCAATATTCAATAATTGAAAATTGTCAAATAATATTACCTCTTCTTGAACTCTTGGATCTCGGCAACTTTCTCATTCACAAACAATTTTGTAACATGAAAGGTATTGGATACCTTAACTTTGTTTGATACATGTTTTTATCTTAATTTTGATGATTTTATTTTGTCACCAAAACAATGCTTTTAAAGGTTGTCCAAATACTCCTAAATGATTTAAAATGGTTTTAATATTTTCCGGAGTATTTCCTCAAGTTTATTTTTGATAATAATGGACAACACTTTTAATGATTTTATATCAATGGATTTTTCACTCCTATAACAAGTTCCTAAATGTTGTCTAAATACTCTCGATCGGTTTAAAATGTTTTTACACAATTTTCGGAGTATTTCTTGAGTTTTATTTTCAACAAAAATTGGACAACATTTCTCCTCGTGAAATCGACCTGGCCGCCCTATAGGGCAAATCCTGAAAGATGTTTTTAGGAATGAAAAATGAGACGGAAGGAAAACAAGCGAGTTGGCCGTGCCGCTGGCGTCGGCCGATCGGTCGGCCGATCGGCCGCCAGTGCGGCCGACTTTGACTGCAAAGTATGTTTGAAAGCAGAACTTTTAATCTTTGCAAAATCCATGAGGGGACCGGTTGGGGTGATGGTCGGCCGGCCGAGGTAGACGTCGACCGTCGCCTGTGTTATTTTCTTTGTATTTTTTTCCAACGTCTATTTCTCGCGACCATGTCGCCGTGTATTGACAAAAAAATATGACCGTTTAACAAAGAAACACATTTCCTTAAATTGTGGGATTGATTTCTAACAGCTATATTCTTGATTTTAATTGTATTTTTCTCAGATTTTCAATCCCCAAGAGGAGCCTATGCTTGATCAATCATCTCCTATAAATAGAGGAAGTTTTGGAGCAACCAATACAACAATTGAGATACAACACAACAAGATACACTTCAAGCAAACACTTGGTCTTTCTTTGTTATTATTCTTGTTGTAAAATTGCCTAGCTTATCACTTTCACATCCTTGAGGTCTAGGCTATTCTTGATTACACTTTGCACTCAAATTGTATTATTCATTATTGAGTTGTAATCTTGATTTTTGGTTATCATTCAAACACAAGATATCCTTGTGAGTGTTCTTGTGGTAAGAGCACACTTGGATGATCTAGGTGATAGGTACAAGAAGATTGTGGTAATCTTCTTATTGAGGTGTTGAAGAATTTGGTATTCTTCAAGGTTGAAGATTGTGGTAATCTTCACAAGTGTGCCGTTGAAGGAAGATTGTGGTAATCTTCAAAGGAGATTGTGGTAATCTCCAAAGGTGGTGTTGAAGAAGAGTGTGGTGCTCTTCAAGGTGTTGTAAGTTGAATTTGTATTAATTTTGGTAATTAATAAAATTCTTTTTCTTTTCGAAATCCATCCCTGGATATCTTTGGGGTGGTAGAGGATTAGGCCCTAGGTGGGTTGAACCTCTTTAAATCAACGTGTGTTATTTACATTCCGCACCTTCATTATTGTCTTGAGCATTTGATTCAAAAAGAGGGCGAAATCGAAAAGATGGAGATAATCTATTCACCCCCTCTGCAGATTATCGTAGCCGCTGACTTACAAGTGGTATCGAGCCAAACTCTTTGGCAAGCTCGTTTCACATCGCGAGTGAAGAGAAACGATCGACGCTACTTAACGAAGCTCATCTATCCGGCACCTCCACCACCAAGCCACCACTATTTGATTCCAAGAATTTTAATTTTTGGAAAGAAAGAATGGAATGCTATCTACAAGGTTGCGGGTTCGACATTTGGAACACCGTCATTAATGGAGAATCCATTCCGACGAAAGATACACCATACACCTCAAAAGGCTTCAAAAAGCTCAATGATGAAGAAAAGAAAATCATCTCCTTAAACGGTAAGGCTTTAAATATTTTGTATTGTTCATTTACTAATTTAGAATATGAACATATTGTAGGAATAAAGTCGGCACATGAAGTATGGCAAAAATTAGAAGCCATCTATGGAGTATTTGCAAATGAAAGGAGTCAAACAAAAGTATCTACTTCTCAAGATCATACAAGCTCAAATCTAAGGAATAAGCCTCTTACAACTTCCAATTATGAAGAAGTTGAATATTGCCTTATGGGCATCAATAAAGAAAATGAGGTATGTCTTAAGCCCTCTACTTCTTATGATATTGTTATTCAAAATGATTATAGTGATTTGCAAAATGATTTTGATGATCTTCAAGATGAATTCCAAAGCTTGCTTGTTAAGTATAAAAATTTGAAAAAGGAATTCAATATTTTGAAAAATGATAAGGATAGTTTATTAACTTCTTATGAATCACTATCATGTGCTCACACCACCACTCTTGATAAGGTTAGAAACCTTGAAATAGAAAATAGTACTCTTGTTGAGAATATTGATTGCATGAAAAATGATTTATTAAAATCCAACTTGAGTACCAATAAAAAGTCCAATATTGTTGATATTCATAATTGTGATAAGGAACTTGATCATAAGCCTAATGTTGTTAATCATATGAAAAAGGATCAAGTCACTATGCATATTGGTCATTATGCTCCTAAAATTATTACTTGTTTTTATTGTGGCAAAAAGGGTCATACGGCTAATTCTTGTCGGGCTAGAAATAGCTCTAAATATTGTTGGAGACCTAAAAGTCTCAAAGCTAATCTTAAAGGACCCAAACACATGAGGGTACCACAAAACAATGTGCTATTAGGTACCCGGCAAAGCAAAAATCGGAGAAAATTCATGCCACCAAGAAAACATCAAATGAACGTTTCATTTGATCAAAGAAGGAGAAACTACTCTCAACAAAGCCAATTTCCAAGAAGAGCGTATAATCAAAAATGGGAAGAACACAATCCTTGGAAATGGCAAAGACATCATCAACAAGATGATTTTCAAAGAAGAAGAAATCATCAACCATGGGAAGGTAACCAAACTTGGAAATGGAGAAGTCATCATCAACAAAGTGACTTCTCAATGGGAAGATATCATCAACAATGGGAAAGACACAACCCATGGAAACGGCGTAATTGGTAAACCGTATCTCCCCATTTGTATATGCATTTTTTTTGCATACTTTTAATTGTGTCTTAATTGCAAAATGAATTTTCAAGTATTTATTTTTAATATAGGTCTCTTATATATTTATGAGTTTAAATTTTTTTTAAAAAAGAGACCTTGCATGATTTTCTAAAACTCTTGAGCATTTTAGACTTATGTGGCTTATTATCTCTTATGAAATCTTATAGCATAAGCTCTTTTGATATCTCATATTACTTGCCTACACTTGTATTTTCTATGCATATGTTGTCTAAGAATTGTGTAGGATACATACTTCATACTCATTGGCTATTACGTCATCAAGTTTCTTAAACCATCGAGGTATGTCTACTCGTATTTTTCTTTAAACTTGATTTCATACTTATGCACATATCTTTCAAGATATTTCATTTTGATCCCTTAAGTGCCCCTAATTGATCTTGCAAATATTTTCTCTTAAAAGGCACTACGTGTTTAGTCTCGATTTTATCGTTTATATGTTTTCCAAAACCCATATTTGTTGGATATAGTCCAAAATTATATTTTTTGCAAAGTTTTAAAACTTTTGGGGTGAAAAATCGAATTTTGGAAAACTCTGGGAGAAAGAAAAATCACCCGGGACGGTCATAGCAGGGGCGACCGGTCGCCCTGCACCTCGACCGGTCGCACCCCACCTCGACCGGTCGCCCAGGGTTATTTTTGCAACTTAAAACGGTCTGTTCTTCACTTTCAGAAACAGAACAAAAATCTCCCCAAACCCTTATCAGCGTATATCATCCCCTTTTCTTTAAAATCTTCAATTCTTCATCAATCCTTGAAATTTTTCTTGCTAATTCACTTCTTTTTGCAAGAACTTTACATATATGGCTCCTCCAAGAAATTCTACCGAACGAAATCCTCAAAAGAGGAGAAGGAGGCAAAGGGGTGAATCTTCTTCCAATCCACAACAAGATGATATTCTTCAAGGAGACTATCAAAATCGGCTTACGGAAGAGGAGATTGCCGAATTAAGAGCCAGGGTTTCAAAATCGAGCATTCATTGGGACTCTAGTAAGTTATCACTCCTCTACGAGCCTCCCTCTAGAGCTAATAGATTTCGATTCTTAAATAAACTTACGGAGGAACATTATGAGAATATTGGATTGAATGATAAGAAAATTGCGTGCACTCGTATGGTTCGTTTTCAAGCTTTTCATGATGAATTTCCGATATTAGAGCTTATTTTGAAATTCAAGGATGGGTTTCACTTTGGGATAATCCGTGTTTGCACTATGATGACGAGCTTATAAAACTTTTCTATGCAAATATGTGGATTGTTAATGCTACGATAGATAATCCTTTGAACTTCACACATTTGTTAATGGTAGGCATTTTTCATGGACATTGGCGATATTTGTAATCACTTTAATGTGCCAAATGATGGAGTAGTCAATGTGGATTGCGCTCATTGATGATAACGTTTTCGGTGTTTCACTAGATGATGTGAAAACCTTTTTAGGAGTATATCCCGAAGTGACATACTCGGCAATGCCGCCAAATTATCGGATTATATCTATCATTTGCTCCTATTGTGTTTGTGGAAAGGAAGTAAAACTTCCAAGCAATCTCGAACTCTTTCTCACCTATAAGATTGTTCAAGGAGAAAGAGTAAATTATGGGGCAATTTTTTGTATATTGCCTGTTGGAATCTAGAAAGCTTACCAAGAAGAAATATACCTTGGGAAATTTGATTTGCCGACTCTTATACTTATCGGGATACCCGGAAAATGAAATGAATACCGAAATTCGTCACAATAATTTTGATAATGCCAATATTCTACAAATGGTAAGAATGCGACGACATTTACCACGGGTTCCTACCAAAGCCGCTAGGGACGTGCCGACATCAACAACAACCTCGGGATGATTTCTTTAATGACAATGAGGTTGATAATATTGGAAGAGGTGAGTTTGACGAACAAGGAGATGATGTGGGAAATGAAGAGGAAAATGAAGAAGAAAATGTGGAAATGAACAAGAAATTAGGGAGGTAGAAAATGAGGAAGGAGATGAAGACGAGTTGGATGTTGAAGATCTAAATCTCAAAGAGAGAATGGCCAAAGTGGAAAGAGAAACATTTAGAGATGTGGCCTCTCTTAGAAAAGAGCTCCGGTTGTGAAAAAGGAAAATTCTAGTTTGAAGAAGTCAATTGGCAAATTGAAGAAATTCATCAAGGACCTCATACCCTAGAACTTGCTTCTCTTCTGGACGAAGATTGATATCCCCATCTCCTTTACTTTCTAGCATTTTCATTTATATTGTTTTGTACTTTTATGAACTTTTGTAAAACTCATTTGTACTAATGATATTTGCTTGTTTTTCTTAAAGGGTTAAAATTGCAAGTTGATAATGACTTGTGAATGATCATGACTTTGATGGAGTATTTGATGGTAAAAATACTCTAAAGCATTGTTTGATAATTGGTATGAAGTACTTGATGGTAAAAGTGCTTCTTTTATTGCTTTGATCATTATGCTTAGTTGGATATGTTGGGACATTTGATACATGTATTGTTGAAAGCATGACTTATTACTTGATGGATGCTCTAATTGTTGGCATTTGTAATGCCTTGATCATTCTTAGCTTATCTCAATTGGGTTGAACCCTTGGGAATCTACTTTGAGCTTCTTAATTGATGAACAAATTGTTGCATATGGTGCATATGATTTTTTTTGAGCTTTGAAATGAGGTTGATTGATGATATGAAATTTTTTTGGCTTGAACCATTTACAAAGGTTATATACAACCTCTTCTATTCTTCACGCACACAAGGTGTTTGTTGAAATATCGCAATGAAAATTTCAACTTCTACATGATTCTCTCGCTTCCACAAGTCTTCAATACTCATTGAGATCATGTTTTGGGAAACAAAACGAGCGTATGAACTCATCATGATACATTTCTCCCATTTTCCTTGGTTTTTAAGCCTACATTGCTCATTGGTTGATAAACCATTTCTTTGGCGCACTTTGATATACTTCTATGATGTTTTCACCATCCTAACATTCTTTTTGATGATTCCAAAGGGGGAGAAAAATAGGATATTGGCTCATTAGCTCAAAGAAGCTAATAAAAGCTTGTCATAAAAGCTATAAGTTATGGCTCATAAAAGCTATAAGTTGTGATTTGTTCCTAGTCCAATTGTTGATTTATGGACTTATAAAATTGATTAATGATGTTTTGTGACAGGGGGAGCTTATAAGCTCTTGAGAGCTATGGCTCATAAAAGCCATAAGTTGTGATTTGTTCCTAGTCCAATTGTTGATTTATGGACTTATAAAATTGATTAATGATGTTTTGTGACAGGGGGAGCTTATAAGCTCTTGAGCAAATTGTAAAAGCTAAAGCTTTTAGCTTATGGATAATTGCTTTTACATTATTCTTGATATGCTTGTTGATAGGTGGAGCTTGTGCTTATTATTGAAAAATATTTACTCCCTACTTGGTTGCTTTAATATTTTTGGAAATTTTGGTTGCTTCCAAAACGGTCAAATGTTTTTACCGGAAAATCATTTCAAAATTGCTCTCTTAGTTTGTGTAAAAATTGTTTTGGTTTGTAATAATCAAAAAGGGGAGATTGTTTGATACATGTTTTTATCTTAATTTTGATGATTTTATTTTGTCACCAAAATAATGCTTTTAAAGGTTGTCCAAATACTCCTAAATGATTTAAAATGGTTTTAATATTTTCCTGAGTATTTCCTCAAGTTTATTTTTGATAATAATGGACAACACTTTTAATGATTTTATATCAATGGATTTTTCACTCCTATAACAAGTTCCTAAATGTTGTCTAAATACTCGATCGGTTTAAAATGTTTTTACACAATTTTCGAGTATTTCTTGAGTTTTATTTTCAACAAAAATTGGACAACATTTACATCTGTCGACGGCCGCCCTATAGGGCAACCGGTACAGACTGAAGATGTTTTTAGGAACAGAAAAAATGAGACGGAAGGAAAACAAGCGGTTGACCAGAGGCCGCCACTGGCGTCGATCCGAGTCGACGGCCGCGCCAGTGCGGCCGACTGCACTGCACTGCAAGTATGTTTGAAATGAACTTTTAATCTTTGCAAAATCCATGAGGGGACCGGTTGGGGTGATGGTCGACCGGTCGAGGTAGACGTCGACCGTCGCCCGTGTTATTTTGTCAGTGTATTTTTTCCAACGTCTATTTACTCGTGCACCGTCGCCTGTGTATTGACAAAGAAAAATATGACCGTTTGACAAAGAAACACATTTCCTTAAATTGTGGGATTGATTTCTAACAGCTATATTCTTGATTTTAATTGTATTTTTCTCAGTAGATTTTCAATCCCCAAGAGAGCCTATGCTTGATCAATCATCTCCTATAAATAGAGAGAAGTTTTGGAGCAACCAATACAACAATTGAGATACAACACAACAAGATACACTTCAAGCAAACACTTGGTCTTTCTTTGTTATTATTCTTGTTGTAAAATTGCCTAGCTTATCACTTTCACATCCTTGAGGTCTAGGCTATTCTTGATTACACTTTGCACTCAAATTGTATTATTCATTATTGAGTTGTAATCTTGATTTTTGGTTATCATTCAAACACAAGATATCCTTGTGAGTGTTCTTGTGGTAAGAGCACACTTGGATGATCTAGGTGATAGGTACAAGAAGATTGTGGTAATCTTCTTATTGAGGTGTTGAAGAATTTGGTATTCTTCAAGGTTGAAGATTGTGGTAATCTTCACAAGGTGCCGTTGAAGGAAGATTGTGGTAATCTTCAAAGGGAGATTGTGGTAATCTCCAAAGGTGGTGTTGAAGAAGAGTGTGGTGCTCTTCAAGGTGTTGTAAGTTGAATTTGTATTAATTTTGGTAATTAATAAAATTCTTTTTCTTTTCGAAATCCATCCCTGATATCTTTTGGGTGGTAGAGGATTAGGCCCTAGGTGGGTTGAACCTCTTTAAATCAACGTGTGTTATTTACATTCCGCACCTTCATTATTGTCTTGAGCATTTGATTCGAAAAAGAGGGCGAAATCGAAAAGATGGAGATAATCTATTCACCCCCCCTCTAGATTATCGTAGCCGCTTGGACTTACAAGTGGTATCAGAGCCAAACTCTTTGGCAAGCTCGTTTCACATCGCGAGTGAAGAGAAACGATCGACTCTGACGAACGCTCATCTATCCCACCTCCACCACCAAGCCACCACTATTTGATTCCAAGAATTTTAATTTTTGGAAAGAAAGAATGGAATGCTATCTACAAGGTTGCGGGTTCGACATTTGGAACACCGTCATTAATGGAGAATCCATTCCGACGAAAGATACACCATACACCTCAAAAGGCTTCAAAAAGCTCAATGATGAAGAAAAGAAAATCATCTCCTTAAACGGTAAGGCTTTAAATATTTTGTATTGTTCATTTACTAATTTAGAATATGAACATATTGTAGGAATAAAGTCGGCACATGAAGTATGGCAAAAATTAGAAGCCATCTATGGAGTATTTGCAAATGAAAGGAGTCAAACAAAAGTATCTACTTCTCAAGATCATACAAGCTCAAATCTAAGGAATAAGCCTCTTACAACTTCCAATTATGAAGAAGTTGAATATTGCCTTATGGGCATCAATAAAGAAAATGAGGTATGTCTTAAGCCCTCTACTTCTTATGATATTGTTATTCAAAATGATTATAGTGATTTGCAAAATGATTTTGATGATCTTCAAGATGAATTCCAAAGCTTGCTTGTTAAGTATAAAAATTTGAAAAAGGAATTCAATATTTTGAAAAATGATAAGGATAGTTTATTAACTTCTTATGAATCACTATCATGTGCTCACACCACCACTCTTGATAAGGTTAGAAACCTTGAAATAAAAAAAATAGTACTCTTGTTGAGAATATTGATTGCATGAAAAATGATTTATTAAAATCCAACTTGAGTACCAATAAAAAGTCCAATATTGTTGATATTCATAATTGTGATAAGGAACTTGATCATAAGCCTAATGTTGTTAATCATATGAAAAAGGATCAAGTCACTATGCATATTGGTCATTATGCTCCTAAAATTATTACTTGTTTTTATTGTGGCAAAAAGGGTCATACGGCTAATTCTTGTCGGGCTAGAAATAGCTCTAAATATTGTTGGAGACCTAAAAGTCTCAAAGCTAATCTTAAAGGACCCAAACACATGAGGGTACCACAAAACAATGTGCTATTAGGTACCGGCAAAAAAATCGGAGAAAATTCATGCCACCAAGAAAACATCAAATGAACGTTTCATTTGATCAAAGAAGGAGAAACTACTCTCAACAAAGCCAATTTCCAAGAAGAGCGTATAATCAAAAATGGGAAGAACACAATCCTTGGAAATGGCAAAGACATCATCAACAAGATGATTTTCAAAGAAGAAGAAATCATCAACCATGGGAAGGTAACCAAACTTGGAAATGGAGAAGTCATCATCAACAAAGTGATTTCTCAATGGGAAGATATCATCAACAATGGGAAAGACACAACCCATGGAAACGGCGTAATTGGTAAACCGTATCTCCCCATTTGTATATGCATTTTTTTTTGCATACTTTTAATTGTGTCTTAATTGCAAAATGAATTTTCAAGTATTTATTTTTAATATAGGTCTCTTATATATTTATGAGTTTAAATTTTTTTTAAAAAAGAGACCTTGCATGATTTTCTAAAACTCTTGAGCATTTTAGACTTATGTGGCTTATTATCTCTTATGAAATCTTATAGCATAAGCTCTTTTGATATCTCATATTACTTGCCTACACTTGTATTTTCTATGCATATGTTGTCTAAGAATTGTGTAGGATACATACTTCATACTCATTGGCTATTACGTCATCAAGTTTCTTAAACCATCGAGGTATGTCTACTCGTATTTTTCTTTAAACTTGATTTCATACTTATGCACATATCTTTCAAGATATTTCATTTTGATCCCTTAAGTGCCCCTAATTGATCTTGCAAATATTTTCTCTTAAAAGGCACTACGTGTTTAGTCTCGATTTTATCGTTTATATGTTTTCCAAAACCCATATTTGTTGGATATAGTCCAAAATTATATTTTTTGCAAAGTTTTAAAACTTTTGGGGTGAAAAATCGAATTTTGGAAAACTCTGGGAGAAAGAAAAATCACCGGGACGGTCATAGCAGGGCGACCGGCCGCCCGCACTCGACCGGTCGCACCCACCCGACCGGTCGCCCAGGGTTATTTTTGCAACTTAAAACGGTCTGCTTTCTTCACTTTCGAAAAGCAGAACAAAAATCTCCCAAACCCTTATCGCGTATATCATCCCCTTTTCTTTAAAATCTTCAATTCTTCATCAATCCTTGAAATTTTTCTTGCTAATTCACTTCTTTTTGCAAGAACTTTACATATATGGCTCCTCCAAGAAATTCTACCGAACGAAATCCTCAAAAGAGGAGAAGGAGGCAAAGGGGTGAATCTTCTTCCAATCCACAACAAGATGATATTCTTCAAGGAGACTATCAAAATCGGCTAACGGAAGAGGAGATTGCCGAATTAAGAGCCAGGGTTTCAAAATCGAGCATTCATTGGGACTCTAGTAAGTTATCACTCCTCTACGAGCCTCCCTCTAGAGCTAATAGATTTCGATTCTTAAATAAACTTGCGGAGGAACATTATGAGAATATTGGATTGAATGATAAGAAAATTGCGTGCACTCGTATGGTTCATTTTCAAGCTTTTCATGATGAATTTCCAGATATTAGAGCTTATTTTGAAATTCAAGGATGGGTTTCACTTTGGGATAATCCGTGTTTGCACTATGATGACGAGCTTATAAAACTTTTCTATGCAAATATGTGGATTGTTAATGCTACGATAGATAATCCTTTGGAACTTCACACATTTGTTAATGGTAGGCATTTTTCATGGACATTGGCCGATATTTGTAATCACTTTAATGTGCCAAATGATGGAGTAGTCAATGTGGATTGCGCTTATCGATGATAACGTTTTCGGTGTTTCACTAGATGATGTGAAAACCTTTTTAGGAGTATATCCCGGTGACATACTTCGCAATGCCGCCAAATTATCGGATTATATCTATCATTTGCTCCTATTGTGTTTGTGGAAAGGAAGTAAAACTTCCAAGCAATCTCGAACTCTTTCTCACCTATAAGATTGTTCAAGGAGAACGAGTAAATTATGGGGCAATTTTTGTATATTGCTGTTGGAATCTAGAAAGCTTACCAAGAAGAAATATACCTTGGGAAATTTGATTTGCCGACTCTTATACTTATCGGGATACCCGAAAATGAAATGAATACCGAAATTCGTCACAATGATTTTGATAATGCCAACATTCTACAAATGGTAAGAATGCGACATTTTACCACGGGTTCCTACCAAAGCCGCTAGGGGACGCGTGCGACATCAACAACAACCTCGGGATGATTTCTTTAATGACAATGAGGTTGATAATATTGGAAGAGGTGAGTTTGACGAACAAGGAGATGATGTGGGAAATGAAGAGGAAAATGAAGAAAAAAATGTGGGAAATGAACAAGAAATTAGGGAGGTAGAAAATGAGGAAGGAGATGAAGACGAGTTGGATGTTGAAGATCTAAATCTCAAAGAGAGAATGGCCAAAGTGGAAAGAGAAACATTTAGAGATGTGGCCTCTCTTAGAAAAGAGCTCCGGGTTGTGAAAAAGGAAAATTCTAGTTTGAAGAAGTCAATTGGCAAATTGAAGAAATTCATCAAGGACCTCATACCCTAACTTGCTTCTCTTCTGACGAAGATTGATATCCCCATCTCCTTTACTTTCTAGCATTTTCATTTATATTGTTTTGTACTTTTATGAACTTTTGTAAAACTCATTTGTACTAATGATATTTGCTTGTTTTTCTTAAAGGGTTAAAATTGCAAGTTGATAATGACTTGTGAATGATCATGACTTTGATGGAGTATTTGATGGTAAAAATACTCTAAAGCATTGTTTGATAATTGGTATGAAGTACTTGATGGTAAAAGTGCTTCTTTTATTGCTTTGATCATTATGCTTAGTTGGATATGTTGGGACATTTGATACATGTATTGTTGAAAGCATGACTTATTACTTGATGGATGCTCTAATTGTTGGCATTTGTAATGCCTTGATCATTCTTAGCTTATCTCAATTGGGTTGAACCCTTGGGAATCTACTTTGAGCTTCTTAATTGATGAACAAATTGTTGCATATGGTGCATATGATTTTTTTTGAGCTTTGAAATGAGGTTGATTGATGATATGAAAATTTTTTGGCTTGAACCATTTACAAAGGTTATATACAACCTCTTCTATTCTCCACGCACACAAGGTGTTTGTTGAAATATCGCAATGAAAATTTCAACTTCTACATGATTCTCTCGCTTCCACAAGTCTTCAATACTCATTGAGATCATGTTTTGGGAAACAAAACGAGCGTATGAACTCATCATGATACATTTCTCCCATTTTCCTTGGTTTTTAAGCCTACATTGCTCATTGGTTGATAAACCATTTCTTTGGCGCACTTTGATATACTTCTATGATGTTTTCACCATCCTAACATTCTTTTTGATGATTCCAAAGGGGGAGAAAAATAGGATATTGGCTCATTAGCTCAAAGAAGCTAATAAAAGCTTGTCATAAAAGCTATAAGTTATGGCTCATAAAAGCTATAAGTTGTGATTTGTTCCTAGTCCAATTGTTGATTTATGGACTTATAAAATTGATTAATGATGTTTTGTGACAGGGGGAGCTTATAAGCTCTTGAGAGCTATGGCTCATAAAAGCCATAAGTTGTGATTTGTTCCTAGTCCAATTGTTGATTTATGGACTTATAAAATTGATTAATGATGTTTTGTGACAGGGGGAGCTTATAAGCTCTTGAGCAAATTGTAAAAGCTAAAGCTTTTAGCTTATGGATAATTGCTTTTACATTATTCTTGATATGCTTGTTGATGGGTGGAGCTTGTGCTTATTATTGAAAAATATTTACTCCCTACTTGGTTGCTTTAATATTTTTTGGAAATTTTGGTTGCTTCCAAACGGTCAAATGTTTTTACCGGAAAATCATTTCGAAAATTGCTCTCTTAGTTTGTGTAAAAATTGTTTTGGTTTGTAATCATCAAAAAGGGGGAGATTGTTTGATACATGTTTTTATCTTAATTTTGATGATTTTATTTTGTCACCAAAATAATGCTTTTAAAGGTTGTCCAAATACTCCTAAATGATTTAAAATGGTTTTAATATTTTCCGGAGTATTTCCTCAAGTTTATTTTTGATAATAATGGACAACACTTTTAATGATTTTATATCAATGGATTTTTCACTCCTATAACAAGTTCCTAAATGTTGTCTAAATACTCTCGATCGGTTTAAAATTTTTTTACACAATTTTCGGAGTATTTCTTGAGTTTTATTTTCAACAAAAATTGGACAACATTTACTCCTCGTGGTCGACCGGTCGCCTATAGGGCAACCCGTACTGAAGATGTTTTTAGGAACAGAAAATGAGACGGAAGGAAAACAAGCGGTCGGCCGACCGGCCGCCTCAAGCGTCGATCGGTCGTCGGCCGACCGGCCGCCAGTGCGCGACGGTACACTGCAAGTATGTTTGAAATGAACTTTTAATCTTTGCAAAATCCATGAGGGGGACCGGTTGGGGTGATGGTCGACCGGCGAGGTAGACGTCGACCGTCGCCTGTTATTTTGTTTGTGTATTTTTTCCAACGTCTATTTAAATGCGTGCGACGGTCGCCTGTGTATTGATGAAGAAAATATGACCGTTTGACAAAGAAACACATTTCCTTAAATTGTGGGATTGATTTCTAACAGCTATATTCTTGATTTTAATTGTATTTTTCTCAGAGATTTTCAATCCCCAAGAGGAGCCTATGCTTGATCAATCATCTCCTATAAATAGAGGAAGTTTTGGAGCAACCAATACAACAATTGAGATACAACACAACAAGATACACTTCAAGCAAACACTTGGTCTTTCTTTGTTATTATTCTTGTTGTAAAATTGCCTAGCTTATCACTTTCACATCCTTGAGGTCTAGGCTATTCTTGATTACACTTTGCACTCAAATTGTATTATTCATTATTGAGTTGTAATCTTGATTTTTGGTTATCATTCAAACACAAGATATCCTTGTGAGTGTTCTTGTGGTAAGAGCACACTTGGATGATCTAGGTGATAGGTACAAGAAGATTGTGGTAATCTTCTTATTGAGGTGTTGAAGAATTTGGTATTCTTCAGGTTGAAGATTGTGGTAATCTTCACAAGGTGCCGTTGAAGGAAGATTGTGGTAATCTTCAAAGGGAGATTGTGGTAATCTCCAAAGGTGGTGTTGAAGAAGAGTGTGGTGCTCTTCAAGGTGTTGTAAGTTGAATTTGTATTAATTTTGGTAATTAATAAAATTCTTTTTCTTTTCGAAATCCATCCCGGATATACTGGGGTGGTAGAGGATTAGGCCCTAGGTGGGTTGAACCTCTTTAAATCAACGTGTGTTGTTTACATTCCGCACCTTCATTATTGTCTTGAGCATTTGATTCGAAAAAGAGGGCGAAATCGAAAAGATGGAGATAATCTATTCACCCCCCCTCTAGATTATCGTAGCCGCTTGGACTTACAAACTTGACCTTCAAAATAAAAAAAATATTAAAAAGTTAAATTACAGAACAAAATCAGAAATATATTTGAAGAAAAAAAAATAAAAAAACAAATAGAGCAGAAAAAGTAAACAAATATTAAATAGTTCAATTGCAGAAATCATTCAAAAAATATAAAAAATCAAACATTACATAATTTTTTTTTAGAAATTTCGAAATCAGAGTGTATTTATGGTACTGAAGATAAATATAGCAGGAAAAGTAATTAAATATTACAAAAACTTAAATTAAAGAACAAATTCAGACATAAATTTTTAAAAAATATATTATATAGAAAATTAACAAAAAAAAACCGTACCTTTAAAAACTTTTGCTCGTCCCATCTGCAAAATTATAACCAACGGCTCAAATAATTCCTGCTCCAAGTGCGGCTTAATCTGTTCCGCATAATTCTCCCAAAGAGTACATGTGATGCGATTGTTTCTAAAATATTAAAATAATATTAAATTTACACGTAAAAATATATAAAACACTTATAAAAACTATGAGATCTAAAATAATTTAATATTACTTACTCTAGATCCTCCAAAGTTAAATCCAAAAATTTGGTAAGACGTCCATTGATATCTTTATTTTGTGCCGAGTGCATCGAAATCACCTTTCCAATAATATCTACAAAAAAACGTTCAGTAAATTAAAATCAAAGTGTAGCAAATACATTTACTATGAGAGAATAAATGAAATAAAAAATACCTATTAGCATTGTGTCATCAACCTTATTAGTGTCAGCCAAATCACTAAATTTTACGAAGTTGTACATGAATCTAGGAAACGTTTCATCAAACATTTCAAAAATATGCGTTTTTCCATAAAACATAATCTTCAGATGACTGGCAGTTGTTTTATATTTATCAGTTTGTTTTTCAATAATAAAATCTTTGATCGCATAAATATGGCCTTCTTTTAGACTTTTTCGATAATTGGGAATTTGATATTTTCTAATAGTACCATGAATTCGATCACCCTGTAAATCAGAAAATAAAAATAGTAAGATTATTGAGAATAACATATATAAAAATCGAACCAAAAATGCATAAGAAGGTCAGAAAAATATTAAATTATCAAGCATCGTGAAAAATGCATTCAATACTCCCTATTTGTTTGTTATCGTGAAATCTTTGGCTTTTCATACTTTCTCACGAGCCGTAATTTTATTGCCTAAAGTGTTTTGCTATCGTTCAATTCACGAATTAGATTGAAAATAGGTGCCATGTGTTTTTTCGATAATAAAGAAAGGATGTGTAATAGAAAAGATATTTTTCCTTCTTTATCGAGCTTTTTTGAATGTGTGTAAAATTAAATGATCGTCATTCTTATGTTTATAGTCAGAATTTTATTTCATCGTCGGATCAATAACGTTTTGGAAAATATTGTAAAATCCACTTTACAAAAATAACATATTCGAAATATATTGTAATATATAATATGCAATGATAGTGAAAGGAATTTTAGACCAATTTAAATGGTATGTGCAATATAAGAATTAATAATTTTTTTTAACTATGAAGTCAATATTTATTCGCATAAATTTTGTTTGGATTGTAATTCCTTCTGTAGAAAAATTTTGATTTATGCAATCTAGAAATCGGATCTGTACCATTATTTTTCAATCAAATTATTTATGGTATTTTTTTAATTTCGATCTGTATAATATTTTATTCCAGTTGTAATGTAAAACAAAAGGACTTTCAATTTTCATTATGGTATATATTTAGTATTGTATGTTATTCCAGAAAACAGCCTCAAAATTATGTATGGTTTTTATTTTTACGATCTGGCAACGCGTGGGATGTATGCAACAAAAACAACAAACAATTTTTTTATGGTATTGTTTTTATTTATTATGCACAGTTTGCGAATATTTTCCATGCCAGTACAAATACGAAATCTTCAAAAAACCGAAATCAATTGAAAAAATATCCAAATATTATATCAAGTCAAACTTTCTTATTTTATAAATATTGTAAATGCAAACAATAAATTAGTTCATTAAATCGATTAAAAACCGATCACAACTTTTAAGATAGTCAAACTTTCCATTTTAAAGTAATTGTGTAATCTTAACAGATCGGTAATATTGTCAAAATTGGCCAAAAATATACCCAAAATTTTTAGCAATAGCGTTTAGGCGGAAAACATTTATAGAAATCATTTTGCTATTATATATATAGATAATTCAACAACCATATTGCATATTTAAAAACGAAAAATATAGATTTTATTTTTTTAAAAAGCTTGAAAAAATAGTAAGAAGATACATAGAGATAAGTGAAAGAGAGAGAAATAGTCAAATATCAAAAATAAATATCTAAAAGGGTATGAAGTCATTTATTTGGCCAAAATGACTAAAAAGATGTGTTTACAAAAGATGGCTATTTTTCATCTTTACATTTTGAAAGGGCTATTTTGACCCATTTTCATTTATAGGAATGTTAATGAAGCATAATACATATTAAATTGAATGATGACTTTTACGAGGGTGTGTGTCTCATTCTTTACTATCTAGAGTTCGATCTCATACGAGTGCGTGTATTTACGTAAAAAAATCTGGGACGACATGAAATTACCGTCGTTGACTCAAATCTCTAGTCTAGCTTAGATTCTTATCGGTCAATTAACAAACACTGAACAATGATGACTTCTGTTAAATAAAAAAAAGAAAAAATAGAGCGGCGGCATTTGGCTTTTGATCATGATCACATCATATGAGTTGGATGCCCGCCACTGCTACCTGTGTTCCTGCCCGCCACGTTTCTATTTGAGTTGCAAATTTTCGATTGTTCATGCGATCTTATCCGCATTTTATGAAGAGGTTGAATGATGAATAGTTTTTCTAAAGTTGGATATTTATTAATTTGTTGGAAATTTGATTTTGATAAAATGGGGGTCGATCCAACTTTGTCAAATTTTTGGTAGCCGAGAATTTAATTCTGTAGGAATAAAAATTGTGAATTATTAATCTACGTTCCGAGCAGATGTTCGTAGTATTTTTTATTTCTCAAAATCGAATTTCGGTGAGTGAGAAATTAATACACGAAGTTGGTTACTCGCGCGAATGAGCATTATGTAAAGGGCATAGTTTATCCTAGTATAAATACTAGAATATGTTATTGGTTGAATAAACTATAACACAAGTGTATGATCACAAATGGGCCTTGGACCGGCCTGACTATTTGGGTTCGGGTTCAAGTTCAATTAGTTTTGTCACTTGAAAATGAGATTGGCCCAGATTCAAGTAACTGTTGGGCCTGATGAATCTAGATATTGGAGGTGTCCAGGTTCGTGTGTCTATGAATCTGGACATCGGAAGTGTCCATGTTCATGTGTCTTTTGGAGTTTGTAACTCCTCAAGTAGTGGTCTTAAGAAGAGGTTTGTAACTCATGGAGTTACAAATGGTTTTAATGCCCACTCTCTTTATTTTTAATTCCCTACAAGTGTTGGAAATGATGACCTATATAAGTCTAAGGTGTTTTGCTGCATTGAGAGGGTTAGAAAGAAGAGAGGAAGTCAAAATACACAGATCGCATATCTCTGCATATTCTTCAAGTGTCGGTAAAAGTGTTGTAACATTTCGAAGAACACTTCCTAGAACACTTCCTTCTGCATTCTTGTCTAGCAACCAGTTCTCACTCCTTCAAGTTCGAAATGTGATTTTGTGTCAGTGGTGCTACTGTACACAAAAGAGGTAAAGTCGTTTTACATTACGTCGTACCGTGAGCATTAGTCGGGACGTATTTGTCTTGTGAAAAGAGGTCTTCCTCGACTCGGCTTGTAAAGTATTGTCATATTCATGCTTCTGAAGTTGGAATCCATTCAAGACTTATAATAGTTAGGTTTTACTTTTCTTGTAATTTTATGTTTCTGCTTTGTAAGCGTGAAGGCTTTTCCCGCTTACGCAACTACTGTTAATCCAACAATATTTTCCACTACTCAATATCTCGTTCGCCAGATGTAACATTATTTCAAGAAGCGATGCGTACGTAGATATGAACGAAAAAACATATCAAATATCATATGATAATCGGTATTGTAAACAATATACACAATGAATCTTTTCATAATTTATTTAGAAGAAAATTAAAAAAAAATCTATCTTTTTTTTTACTATAAAAAAAATCTATCTTAATTAATGGTAGTCAAGTTTTATTATATAAATCTTAATTATTTAACTTTTATCTAAAAGGTATTGTCATGCTAAAAAAAGGTATTGTCCTATATATCAATTGCAACCAAATTATTCAGCTGACGGCCAACATCTAATTAAAATATACCACATCAAAAGGTAAATGTACGGTACGTTTTGTTTTTTATGATTTTCATTCTGCAGCATTCCATCGATTATATTTTCTCTCTCTGTCGCCTCGATGACCTAATTAGCTTCCATTGGACAAACTCAAAGCCTGTATTTGTGTATTGTTTGAGGTCGATTGAGGAAATTAATCGTGAAATTTCTGGTTTATTTGTACGTAGAATTCCAATACGCGTCATAAAAGTTTATATATCACACATTTTCTAATATAATCTTTCTATATTGCATAAGTTATAGTACACCCACAAAAAATGGCCTGAGGTTTGGGTTAGTTAAAAAAATATATAGATATTTGAAAATTACAAAAAATCACTGCGGTTTTAATTATGTGTTGAATATAAGGGACAATTACATTACTTTTACAAATATAAGGGGATGATTAAAATGTGTTTACTAAAGTATAATATAAAATCAAACCTCATGGGTTTTTTGAAATTTTAAAAAACTTGTGGTCAGAGGCGGATCCAAGGGGCCTTCCTAGGCCCGCCCCTCCACCCCCTCCAATTTTTTTTTTTTCATTTTTAATAAGTTCAAAAAAATTATATGTTTTTTTTAATTGGAAAAAATAGTTGAGTTAGGGGAAAAAAAATTATGTAAATTTAGGAATAATAAGAGGCTCGCTATACCCTGCTTGTGGTATAGATCCAATGTATCTGAATATGAACATGACTGACGACTACAATCTCGGTGATGCTTATCAGCCCAGTTTTTGCATATATTTAATTTGTTGCTCTTTTTAAAAGGGCAGCTTTTAATTAATTGGGGTCATATTAGGATAATCATCTGAGAAAAACAAAATATCGACATGGAGAGCATGAGTGGAGGCCCGGCGGCGGCGGAGGAGGAGAAGATGAGAGTGATGGTGGCGGTGGACGACAGCGACGAGAGTTTCTATGCTCTCCAGTGGGTTCTCGATAAATTGTTAGGAGTTGGTAATAATAATGCTACTGATCAGGATGAATCTATGCTCAGAATCATTCATGTCATGGAGCCTTTTCCTCACTACGTCTTTCCTGGAGTTCATGGTAATTACTCCCCAAAATATTATTTTTTCCCCAAATTTTTATCCATGTCAGTGAAATCTGTCCATTTTTCCGCGAATTAGGACTGAAACTGCCGATTTTAAAATGTTACTGCACGTAAAATTGGCTGAATTGCATATTTGGTCCACTAGTACCTCATATCAATAGTTGTATTTCCATTCACTAATTTAGGAGTATGACATTCACTAATTTAGGAGTATGATAAAGTAGGACAATAATTTCTAATTTATTACACGTGGAGTCCAATTTTTCCGCGAATTAGGACTGAAACTGCCGATTTTAAAATGTTACTGCACGTAAAATTGGTTGAATTGCATATTTGGTCCACTACTACCTCATATCAATAGTTGCATTTCCATTCACTAATTTAGGAGTATGACAAAGTAGGACAATAATTTCTAATTTGTTACACATGGGGTCCAATCTCCATCGTCAATTGTGAAATCAACCGAATTACCCCAAGTTTTGGGGAGTTCAATCCCTCCGGCCATCTTCAATGGCATTGGCATATTGAATTATTTTTTATATCCATATGACATGACCGGTCTTATATAAATCCCAAAATTTAAGAGCAATTTCGGTGGATCTCACAATTATCGAGTAGAGATTGGACTCAGTTATGCGCAACAAATTAAAAGTTAGAGTTCTATTTTGTCACGCTCTTGAATTAGCGGTCGAGAGTGCAATTCGGTATAAGTTTTTTTTTTTTTTTTTGAGAAAACTCGATATAAGTAGTGGACTAATATATATGCAATTTAGCCTCTAAATTGGAACAAAGTTGAAAATTGGACTAAAAGCCTATGTAGGCCAACCTGGTTAGATGATTTGGCTGTCTCGTGGACCTATAAATATTTTTACATGAAATGTAAAGGGAAAAAAAAGGATTATAGTAGAAAATTTAGCAAATTATTACACAGTATATTTACATGAAAGATTTGGTCGATTAAGATATTCCATTCTTAAAACATAGTTTTTTGATAATGGATTCTCGGAATTGGTATATTTAGCTACGTGTCTTTTCTTATACCCAATCTATATAGTTTGCAATAGAAAATTTTGTGCCCTCTGAATATGGTATTTCAATTTATTGTAAGATATCTAATTATATTCACATTTCAATTTATTGTAAGATATCTTATTATATTCACAGGTATATTCTTGTATCTTTGAAGTCCAATATAACACATATCACGGTCACTCGGATATTGTTTATCCCATTCCCATTAGGAAATTACATTATGTTAGTCTATGACTATGTTTTGTATCCGTCTTTGGATTTAATTCTCCAAAAAATTGCAATTTCATTATTCATAAGTTGATTGCAAGTATTGAGTTTGCGTTTTTTTATATGTAAATTCTAATTGTTATCAGCCGTGTTTCCGACCACCTCAATAATACAATCTGTGAACAAAGCTCAAGAAGAAAATGCCTCCGCAATACTCGCTCATGCAGTCCGCATGTGTGCTGAAAGAATGGTTAGTTTTGCATTTGAATTGGCTTCTCTAATCGTGTGTTAAAAACGTGTTATTGGATTTTTATTCTCTCTCTTGTGGTACAAATGTGAATTTATTAAGATGCGAAAAGATGATAGATTAATTAAAATCATCAAATATTGTAGGTAAAAGCAAAAACATCTGTTCTTGAAGGAGATCCAAAGGAAATGATATGTGATGTCGCAGAGCAAATGCACGTTGATCTTATAGTGATGGGTAGTCGTGGACTTGGAAAGATCAAGAGGTAAAGTTAATTAAGATGCTTTATATGCAGTTATATATAGGGTGATTTACACAAATTATCAGTACTTTTGATGTATCTATTCACAAACTACTCCTTTTGAAAGGTTATTTGTAACATAAATGCAATTGATACCTCAAATGGGTATTCGTAATTTTGAAAATAATGATATAATTTGTCAATTATTTTAAATCTTAGGATAGTTTTATAATTTACCCCATTCATTTATGTTTGCTCACCTATCACATTCATATGCTTAAAAGCTTTTGCTTATAGAATTGGCTTTCCTCTTTTTTATCCGTAGTATATATGTCAAATTGTCATTAATCTCTTGTACTTAAACTGCCTAAATATATACTATGTTGTTTTGTAGGGCATTCATCGGAAGTGTTAGTGATTATGTCATTCACCACGCAAAATGTCCTGTTCTTGTCGTAAAGCCACCAGCAGAAACTAACTCACTGATGTAGTTGCTGGTAATATATGACTTGAATCTTGGTTGAGGGGCAATTCTACAATCTATGCCAATATATACCACCATTATGTATTATTCGAGTGTTTTTGTAATATATATCCTAGATTTTTTTTTCTTTCTTTTGGTGTGAGCTTATCCATTAGTTAAACTAAACGATTAAATACGATAATAATTTTCTCTCTTTTACATTTTATGGTACTTTGTTGCTTTTATAATTTGTGTAGCACTAGAGCATGGGTTTGCACAAAACTCTTCCTTAGATTGGACAATAACTTTCATTATTCTAAAAGTTGTATCAAATTGAGCGATGCGACCGGTTCAATCCTGAACCGATAATCTGCCCGAAAAGAATGATACATAAAAATCATTTTTATTCCAGTAGAACCAACTAAAAATTGAGCAAAGTCGGTTGAACTGACTGGTTGACCCAGTTAAAAGATGGTCCTCATCTATATTTTCTTTAGTTTTTTTTAGGTTTTTATAGAAGCTTAAATTTTTAAACTTTGTATTTTGTTGCATTTATGTGATTATTTGAATTTCGTAAAATGTTAGATATTTTTTAAGTTGATTATTATATTTTTCATTTTTAAATGTATAATAATAATTGATAAACTATTACATTATTATTTTATAAAATATAATAAGAATCATGATTAATATTCATTACCGCCATAATTGTCGAACCAGCCTGACTGATTGAAACGTAAATATTGCAAGATTTGATTGAAATCGATCATTAAAACAATGGTTACTCCATATATTATCATTATGATATTCAAGTATCACTTGGTTAGTAATTATTTCAAAAATCTCTCCTCAATATATGGAATTTATTTATTTATTTAAATTAAATTTTAGTGGAAATTAGTCAAAATAACCCTTTCCAAAATGTAAAGATGAAAAATAACCATCTTTGTAAATACATCTTTTTTTAGCCATTTTGGCGTGTGAAATGACATTCATACTCTTCTCGCATGTTTGTTTGATATTTTGATTATTTTTCTCTCTTTCACTTATCTCTATGTATCATCTTATTCTTTATTTCAAGCTTTTTTAAAAAATTGAATTTGTATTTTTTTGTTTTTAATATGCAATATATGTGATGAATTATAGATATCAAAAAGATGATTAATTTGATATATTATACATGCAAAACGGATTTAAAACGAAACAGTTATGTGAATTCAAAGTTTTTTGAAAAAGAATAAAATAACTGAGTTATAATAAGTGAGAGAACTAGATGTCAAGATACTGTAACTCGATGTCAAGTCATTGTAATTTGTTGTCGAGTCACAGTACAGTGTCAAGATACAATGACTCGATGTCGAGTTACATAGATGTCAGATGTGTGTCTTTGTGCAGTTAAAATGACTCAACTCACTCAAGGGCAAATTGGGTTTTTTACACCCCAAAATAGTTAAAAAATATATGTGTTTAAAAAAATGTCTAAAAAAACATTTTGATTTGATGAGAATGACTAAAAAAATCCACTGTAAATTTTAAGTAATATTTTTTAGTAAATATTCGCCCTTAAGTATGTGTTGGTGGACAAAATAAAAGTGTCATTCGGTTGATACAGACTAGTGGTGATGAATTAAACATACATGATTGATATAGTCATATAGGTCATTTCAGTAGGCCCAATATATGAAAACATGCTTATGAAAAAATGGATTGGCTCAGACTTGTGGAGCAGTTGCCCTTCACAATTTCTACACAATTATAATTCAATTACAATAACATTATATTTGTAATAAACTTATTAAATTCAAAATGTTGTCCATCTATATAAGATAAAGCCTTTGATATGATTGAATGTATATTTTTCTGTTACTCTTAAGGAAAATCAATTTCACTCTAAATCTAAGGTTTGTATGTTCTTTCAAACAAAAAAAGAAAAGAAACAAAAAAAAAGGGTCTTGTATGTTTTCTATATATATATATATATATATATAGGATTTGGATCAGGTGAGTCCACATATCCTATGTGAGTATGTGAGACCAAATCTGGAACGTTGACTTATTTTTTAAACGGTCTAGATTAATCGCTTTTTGTCCTTTTTAAAGATTAATTTATTGAAGAAAAGGACTTTTTGGTAAATCCAACTTTATATCGCTTATTAGGGAGAGAGTTATATTTGGTAGTGGCTTTTCACATTCTTAGAATTAAGGGAACGTGATTCTCTCTCAAATCTTCTACGCTCTCTCTCAAACTCCTTCCCTACATAATCTCTCTCCACCAGTCCTTCATTCATCATCTCACATAAATATATGTCGCCAAATGACACATTCTTCTCCCGATGGCAAGATTGCGGACACAACGGCGCCACGGAATGGTCCTTCTCTCACCACTTTGCTGTTCCAACAACTTCTACTAATCCCATGGAAATTTCTTCCGTCGACTAAGGCTCATGCAACCGATGCCCCTCCCCTCAAGTCGGAGCCCTCCTTCCCGCACATGTCCGCCGCCCACATCCTCACGTCTTTCGTAAGGTGTTGATCCGGATGATACGGTTTGTTGGTATTTAGGGCGTCTTGAAATTTGCGAGAGTTGAACCATTTGCAACACGCCACTTAGGGCGTGCCTCAAATTTCTTCAGAAGTAGCGGTCCGGGAACCCCCAAATTTGTTGTAAAATCCCTATTCGAGCAGGCACCAAATTTATTTCTTTCTTCTTCGTTGGTTTTTTTTTATTCAAGCAGGTACCAAATTTGTTGGATATTCGTTAAAATTGCATATTGCTGTTGATAAAATTGCTTATGATTGTTATGGAAATTGCTTATGATATTCGTCAAAATTGCACATTGTTGTTGACACCAAATTTAGGTTATTATGTCAAATGGGAGGGGAGAGTGGCAATTAGTATTTCCCACTTTTCCCAGAAGTATTGGGAGATTATTTTAATGTGGCAAAAAACTGGTTATTGTTGTCAATAAGTATGCTCACATCTGTTTTTACATGTAGTTGGTGACTGCTTTAATGAGACAAAAATATTGCTTATCCTTGCGATATATTATGCTTATGAATATTCAAGTATATGCGAAATACTGGGAATGAGTTTGTTTTTGATCCTTACTGTCTTTATTATTTGGAAAAACAAAGTCTGTGCAAAAAAATCAAGTATTTTGGTGATTGCTTTAATGAGGCAAAAACATTGCTTATCTATGTTTTATATCATGCTTATGTATGTTCAGGTATGTGCAAAAAAAATACTAGGATTGGTTGTGTTTTTGTTCCTTACTGTATTTATTATTTGTGCATGCCTTGGAGGGACAAGGATAACAAAGTTGATTGCGGTATTTTCGCAATGCGCCATATGGATACCTATATGAGAGGTGGGATCAAAACTGGGATAGCGGGCTCCGGAAAAACGACGAGGCACAACTATTGATGATGCATAAAAAGTGTGCAGCTGCAATATGTTTGGATGCAATGAATGAGCTGAGGGAGGCAGTATTGGGACGTGCGAAGGAGTTTCCCAAAATGAAATAAGATCAATCTGAAACATTTGGTTGCTTCGCACTTTTTTTGATAAAAATATTGGTTACTGTAGTGTTTTTCAGACACGGTAAATTTGTTTGGTCTTTTGAAGTACCTTGTAGTGATGTTTGAATGTTTTTTTATAATTGTTGAGTGTTAGTTCATAGTTATACTTTCCTCAAAGCAGAATTCAGTTGCTTATGTAAGCAGAATTCAATTAGTCTGTATGCAGAATTCAACTCTATTGTATGCAATCATTTTCATGGTATGTTATAATGTTTCTAATATTATTTCAAATATATTTTAAGCAGTGCTTGTGTTCTTTGTAAGCAGAAATCAACTGCATTGTAAGCAATATTCAAATGTTTTATCTTTTCAAGCATCTTTATACTTCTTTAGCAGTATTCAAATATTTTGTAAGCATAATTCAAACGCTTTGTAAGCAGAAGTCAATTGACTTGTAAGCACTATTTCAAATATTATAACTTATCAAGTATCGTATACTTCTAGCACTATTCAAATGTTTTTTGTAAGCGTGATTCAAATGCTTTGTAAGCAGAATTGAATGGACTTGTAAGCATGTATCTCATGGTATGTTATACTGTTAGCAAAATTTATCCCTTCTTTTGGAGTCATATGTTCGTCACAGTCTGATATCCAATTCGGAGATGAATCCGTTGTTATTTCAATCCACTATTGTGAAACACTTGCAATTACAACTGTTTCAACAAAAAGAAATAATTAAGCAAGATTTTGAAAACACATTAGCATAATGGTAAACGAGTATAAACAATTGTATAGTCATACATAAGCAAAGTATTGGGTCAGGACAAACGGGGTTGTAATCAAATAATTTCAATAGATACAACCTATATATGATGAAAAAACAATGACCAATTATCCTGATAGTTTACAACACCGAAAAAATGCATCTACGACCATAACATATATGTTTTTCAAAGAAAAAAACGAGGGACGAAGAATTGCATTTCATGCTTCAGCAATATGTTCATAATGATAAGCATATTCATATTCATCAATAAACAACATTATTGATACGAACAAGCAACTTGTCAAAATATGAAAAAAAACGTGGATGAGAAATTGAATTTTTCTGCATTCGAAAGTATGTTGATACTTATAAGCACATTCGTGGGCAAGTGAAAGCATAATTGTGATCACGAATAAGCAATTCACTGGATAAACATAAAAAAAAATTGGGATGATGAAGAATTGAAAATTTTTCTTGACTACCAAGTACGTTCATATTTATAAGCATATTAGTTGGCACGCATAAGCAAAATTATAGACACGCATAAGCATATTTCTGGGTAACAATTACAAAAAAAAATGAAATGATTGATCGAATGATTGATTTAGGAAAAATTACGAATCACATTTTAAATTGATTCAGTAAAAAATGGACAATATAAACAATTTAGAAGACAAGAAAAAGTGTTACCTTATTCTTCATTAGTGTTGAAGCATTCCTCATAGGTGTCATCCATTTTTTTTCTTGCTTGAACTCCGGAAATGTCGAGTTTTGCGTAATATGGAGGAAGATTTGAGTTGCAGAAACACGGTGGAGAAGGTGATCCGGGCGATTTTTTCAATAACAGATTGTGTGGATTTTGATTGCAAATTTGATGGTAAATCATCCTATTTTAGTGGGATTTACTAGATTTAGCTAATACAACTATTATTATATGGACCGATTTACCCTCACATTGACTTTATCACATAATTTATCATCATTAATCGGGTTTAATCTCAAATGATCAAATCACTATATTTGTGGCTTGGATCTCGCAGTCCTATGTACTCATATAATAGGGGGTCCTATATAACACTCCCCTATATATATATATATATATATATATATATATATCCAATGACCCATTTCTATTTTTACACTATTCATAAAAACATAATCATGTTTATTTGAAAAAAATCCATTGGAAATGGTTATTTCTCTTTTTATTTTCCATGTAAAATAACATTTCAAGCTTATAATTACAATTCTCAAGTCTCAACTGTATACATAATACTAGAAACACCCGTGTGTTAGATGAGATTTATCCAAAAGATAAAATTTTAGTGTCTCAAATTTGTTTGCGATAGTTAGAAGAGACCTAAAATATTGATTATAAAAAAATAAATTTGAAAGCTACATACATATTACTAAAAAAATCAGCTTGTAGCTCAAGTGGTATCACTAACCCTTTATAAGGGTGTTAACCAGGGTTCGAACCTTGTATCTCTCAGTTTCTTTGAAATTTATCTCCTCCCCCAAACCAGTACTCCAACTTATTAAAAAAAACATATTACTAAAAAAATCACTACAATAAAATAATCAAATTCCAACGAAATAGAAAACCATTGGAATATTAAAAATTCCAATGGAAATATCAATGCTATGTTATACCATTGGAAAATTCCAATGATAATCAAAACCATTGGTATAAACCGTTGGAATTCTCGTTGGAATTTAAAAGTCCAACAGAAATTCTAAAATCACAACAAACCATTGGAAAATTCAAACAACAATTCCAACAATAATAATAATCTATTAGAAATACGGTTAGAATTTTAAAAATTCCAACATAAATTCCATCGCTAAAGCACACCATTGGAAAAATCCAACGTAAACAAAATATTGGAATTAATCGTTGGAATTTTCGTTGGAGTTTTTAGAATTCCAACGGATATTCCAACGCAACAACATGTTGTTGAAAAATTCCATTGGAAATTCCAATACCGTTGGAAAATTCAATAGAAGTTAAAAGATTTGATAATATAATATTATTCATATCAATAAAATATATTTTCTTTTCTGGAGTCAATCATATTGAAACTATAAATACAATTAAGCGTGCTTGACTTATGACAAACTGATAATAGGTGATTCCCTAGAAAAGTTAAAAATATTAGATAATGAGATGAAATAATTAAATATTCCAACGGATATATATATATATACATATCATATTTAGACTCAATTCCAATAGTATAACTCTATCCGAATAACTGTTTGGAGTTTTTTCCAATGATTATATATTCCAATGGATATACTGTTGGACTAAATTGCAACAGTATGACTCCATTGGAATTATTGTTGGAAAAATCGTTAGGAGTTCTTTCCAACGGCTAAATATTCAATGGATAAATACCATTGAAATTTTTATTACGTTAGAAATTTCTTTAGAATTTTTGTCATTCCAATGGCTATTTTACCAACAATGTATTTTCTACGTTGGAAATTTCATTAGAATTTCGCCATTCCAATGGCTATTTTACCAACAATGTATTTTCTGTTGGAATTTTCGTTGGAATCGATAATTTCAATGTAAATTACTAACCAAATTCCAATGAATTTTTTGTGTTGGAATTTCCTTATTTTATCGTAGTGGAATTAGTTCTCATGTATATAATAATTTTAAAAATAGATAGTGCTATGATCGACTTTCAATATATAATTTAAAATATATGATAATTTTATGTGGTGGGTCCCATTAAATAGATATAATTTGAAGATAGTTATATATTAAGTAGATATACTTTATAGTGTCTCACATATAATTTGAATAAAAAAGAAATGAATAGAGATTTGATAAGTAATGTAAAAATCAATCATATATACTAAAAGAAAAAACAAGTTGTCACATGTCATCACAATATTTACTACAAGAAAACAATCAGATTCCAACAAAAAAATTCCAATGAAGTAGAAGATAGTTGGAATTTTTACAATTCCAACGGAAATTCCAATGCTACATTATATCGTTGGAAAATTCCAATGAAAATCCCAACGCTAAAGAAAACCATTGGTATAAGTTGTTGGAATAATCACAACAAACCGTTGGAAAATTCCAACAATAATTCCAACGGTAATAAAACCGCTGGAATAAACCATTGGAAATACTGTTGGAATTTTAAAAATTCCAACAGTAATTCCATCGCTAAAACATATCATTGTAAAATTCCAACAAAAATTCCAACAGTAATCAAAATGTTGGAATTAATTGTTGGAATTTCCGTTGGAGTTTTTAAAATTCCAATGGTACAATAAGTTGTTGAAAAATTTCGTTGGAAACTCCATTACCGTTGGAAAATTTTAATAGGGGTTAAAAAATTTGATAGTATTGTCCATATCAATAAAATATATCTTCTCTTCTGGAGTCAATCATATTAAAACTACATAGTTAAGTGTGCTTGACTTGGGACAAATTGATGATGGGTGACCTACTGGGAAGTTAAATATATTAGACAATGAGATAAAATGATTGAATATTTCAATAGATACATATCATTGGAATTACCATTGGATTTAATTCCAATGGTTTAACTATGTTGGAAAATATGTTGGAGTTTTTTCCAACAGTTATATATTCCATTGGATAAATACCATTAGAAGTACCGTTGGAATATTTTTTCCATTGGAATTTCCATTGGAATGGCAATTCCAATGGAATTTTGCCATTCCAATGACCATTTTACCAATGGTGTATTTATTGTTGGAATTTCCGTTGGAATCGATAATTCCAACGGTAATTGACCAAATTTCAACAGATTTTTTCCGTTGGAATTTTCTTATTTTCTTGTAGTGACATAATCTCAAGAAAACCAATAAATTTTTAAAATTCATTTTTCGGTAAGGCCTAAAGTTTTTCGTTTCGTACTCGGAAATGGGTGTTTTTTTTATTTACTACGTAAAAATAAATACTCCCTCCTATTCACAATAAGTGTCTTTTTGACACATAAACATTTATTCAAAAAGAAAATCTTTTTGATGTTTTCAATACTATTGAAAAAATATTTTTCCTAAATTGCCCTTATATTTATTAGCAACAATGTTTAATTTTGTTTTCTTTCAAAGCAACATGTATGATTAATTAAGGGTGTATTGGGTATTTTATGCATTTCTTAATATGTGTGTTTTTTTCTAAAAAGACACTTATTGTGAATAGGAGGGAGTAACATTTTAATGCCCACAAAAGTCATTTGCTTTCTTACAAAGTGCCTAAACTTTATTGTTTTCTGAAATACTTTTGTTTTTACGAGAAATATTGAGATTTTAAAATCTTTATATTTCTCGTAATAAGGACATAAGTTCTCACAATAATTTTTCATTCATTCTAAAACAAAAGTACTGTTCCAGAAAACAATAAATTTTATAGGGCATTTCTATTTCTATTTTTTTCCGTTTTCATTAGTATGCATTTTAGAATGGCATATCATTTATGTACTTATGTTTCTTCAACTTGAATACCACAATAATTTTCCAGCCATCAATTCAAAGATGACCCCATAAATTATAGTTTTGTTAAAGCTTATATTAGTTGAAGTATTGTGCAAGTAATGCTTACATTTATTTCTCAAAGTAGACATCGTTTGTTTTACTTTTACTGTAAACGTGTTTGATTTCATCAAAATATCTTAAACAAATCATTTATTCTGTTTTCATATATTTTAACCAGTAATTTTAAATCTAAGTAATCAAAGTAGAATTCATCTCATAAATATTTAATATGACGTTACAATAATTTGAAATAATAAACATCAACAGATTTTTCCGTCACTAAACAAAGAAAATCCATCGGTAAGTGATTTACCGACGGAAAATTTCCGTCATTAAATTATGGATCGCGAAACCATTAACGATGCATGAAGCTTATCCGTCGGTAAATTAAACCTGCTAGCTAGGGGATTCATCTCTATCAATTCGCCTTCTCATGTTACTGATGAATCGTTCACTCTGCACCCACTGCTTCTTCGGATGCTTCTCCCATTGGTCAAAAGATAAGTGTTGTCCGAATTTTGATAAATTATCTATTGGACTTAGGCAATCAGTTACCCGGCCAATCAGAGGTCATGCGTTTGACCACAACTCCATGGCAAACGTATTTTGATGGCTCCAGTATGCAAGGTAGCGCCTCTATCTATATAGCATAGCTGAAAGCAGACAAAAAAAGTTGTTCCCATAGGGTTACGTAGGTTTAGCTTAGCCTCTTTTTCTATCTACATTTATATATGATAATATCACCAGTGGACAACGAACAAAAGAGAAAGATGCCACACTAAAAAAAACATGACAGTTGACCGACTCAACCCATCAATGTTTTCTCCCGCCTATATATCCGACACGTGAAGCTGGAGCTGAGTGCGACTGATACTCAACACTCACATCGGTGAAATAACGTCTAATAGATAGTCCTGGAAATCGAAATAAATAAATCTTCCCGCCCGATAATACTAGTTCTTAAATCCGTTGCTAACCGTGATTTCTCTTCCTAAAATGGAATCACTAAATTAAATAATACTAGTTCTTTTCCAACCTAATTTCATTGATCAAACATAAAAGGATTAACAAGACCATTAACTATTATTCTTTATTGCAAAAAAAAAAAAAAAAAAAAAAAAAAAAAAAAAAAAAAAAAAAAAAAAACTATTATTCTCACATTATCTCATTTCTCTATTTTTATTTCCACACAAATATTAATATAAAATTAAACAAAGACACTCTAAAACAAGTAAAGAAACAAGGCCGTACTTTTCAACTCTTTTTATCCTTCTTTTTTTTTTCATTTACTTTTTATTTTTTCAGACAATGAGAAGGCTGCTGAAATTCTAGAAGTTCCAAGGTTGAAAAAACCAGCTTACTAAAATAAACATAAAAATAAAAAATGCAAAAACGGAAAATCAAAATGTCCAAAAAAACATTAAACAAATGTCGGCTGATCAGATGCTTCGCTCTGTAGCCTGCTCTCACGTTCGAGAACTCCAACTCTTGTCGTGGAAGGCCAATCATATTGGACTTTGTTTACGTGCCTGTATTTCATTGGATGTTTAAAAGAACGTGACATTGTACTCGACTACAGTCAGCTGCCCCCTTCCCACTATTTCTCAATCCCTAATTAACCCTTGACTTCCCTAAGAATACCCAGCATATCCCTGTCGAATAGCCAACACCGAAACCCCAGAAGCCTTTATATATTTCTCTCTCTAACACACTGTTTCTCTCTCCTCCTCCTCCATCTCCTTCTCTTTCTCTCTCTTACCCTTTTTTCAAATTAGATTAAATCTCTGTGATTTATCAATCAGGGGGCTGTAATATCGCCAGCCATGACGATGATGACTCCTCAGCCATTGGATGTAACTCCACTCTCTTCTTTCCTCTCCCATTTTTTTTTTTTTTTTTCAGTTTATGCTCATTTTCACTCTCCCGTCGTCTGTGTCTGTAGATATGCATGCATAACTAAATTTGTTAGGAATTTGCTTACTTTATGTCTTGAGGCGGAGAATTGTGTTGTCTATGTGTGCGTGTTTGTGTGTGGGGATTGAATGGCTGTGATCAACTAGGGTTTTGCGCGAGCTAAAGGGAGGTTTAAGTAACTTAATTCAATTTGATTTCTTGCAAAATTTGTTAATTGAACGTGAGTGAATGAATTTAGTGCTCAAATGTTGGAAGAAAGGTTATGGTTTTACCGGATCAAGCTTGTTTTATTTTACTCCTTTTTTTTTTTTTGGCTTCTGAAACTGTAGCAACAGGAAGATGAAGAAATGCTGGTGCCACATTCGGATATAGTTGAAGGGCCTCAGCCGTTGGTTGAAGGGCCTCAGCCAATGGAAGGTGCTCACTCCCATGCTACTTGAATTTTTGTTGTTTGTTTCGTATAGTGATGCATGCCTGTGTATGAAGTACTGACTTAACTTATATTTTTGTTTCTTGGAAGATTATTGTTCGATTTTTTGTTTGTTCCATTTGGCATAGGCCTGTTGGGTTGTTGTTAGAGCTTATGATTTCTATCAGTGCAATTGTAATTCTTGAGGCCTTGTTCTATGCATATTACGTCTTGATGGCATTGTCAATTTCTTAGTGGTGCCAGCGGAGAATGCTGGAACTGTGGAAAACCAGGCAAGTGACGAGCCACAAGCATCACGTTTTACATGGACAATTGAAAACTTTTCCCGATTGAATGTGAAGAAGCTTTATTCTGATGTCTTCACTGTTGGAGGATATAAATGGTAATTTTTGAAAGCTTTAAATTTGGTTGTCTCTCTTTTCATCTAGATTGTTGCGTGCTAGGAAGGAAATTTATTATGTTAGTTGGAATTTAATGAACGAATAATTTTCTATTTATACCACCACGTGTTACAAAGCTAGATTTCATTAATCTATGGTTTACGTTTACATGATTTTTTGAAAGTAACCAGATTGCCTTCGAATTGCATTGGTTTCTGCAGGCGGGTGCTTATTTTTCCGAAGGGAAATAATGTGGACTACTTGTCGATGTATTTAGATGTGGCTGATTCAGCTACTTTGCCATATGGGTGGAATAGATACGCGCAATTTAGCTTGGCTATAGTTAATCAAATGCATAACAAGTTCACAATAAAAAAAGGTAAATCCTTGAACTGCCTTATTTCTGATTTCTTTTTTGCAATTAAAACTTGACACATGCCCTTGGGTATTCGTACGCACAGACTGACCACCCACCACCACCCACACAGACATCCGTTACGGTGCTATAGATTTGCGTCTGCCGCCGATTTCCTGAAACTTATTATATAAAGCTGTAATTGGATGTTATCTTTGAAGATCTGCCAATTACCACCCCCCACCCCCTTAAAAAAAAAAAGAAAAAAAGCCTCCTTCCCCCCACCAAAAGAAAGGAAAAAACATGAAAAGAAAATAGATAAAGATCTTGGAGTTGCTAAGTACACTTCTACAGGATATTTGTGGGTTTGTTCGAAAATGGTTCTCTTGGTTTAGTTTCATAGTTAATGACTTTGTCCTGATAATGGTTGAAGTTTCCACTTTGAGTGATTAACTTGTTGAATGGCGGTATGTAAAATTTATTTATTTTACCTAACTCAGATATAGAATTTGCTACCTGAATTATGATTGTTGTGATGAATTAAGCTTTCTTGTGGATCTCACAGACACTCAGCACCAGTTCAATCAAAGGGAGAGTGATTGGGGTTTCACATCTTTCATGCCTCTTGGTGAGCTTTATGACCTCAACAAGGGGTACCTTGTGAATGATACTTGTATTGTTGAAGCTGATGTAGCTGTACGTAAAGTCATTGATTACTGGACATATGACTCAAAGAAGGAGACGGGCTATGTTGGACTTAAGAACCAGGGAGCAACTTGTTACATGAACTCTCTGCTCCAAACTTTGTACCATCTTCCTTACTTCAGAAAGGTTACCATTGGTTTCTGTGATTCATCTAGTTCTGATATATTGATTTGTTTGATGTGTGAACGATGATTAAAGAAGCATGAAGAAGCCTCACTTTCAAAATGTTTTATCAGGCTGTATATCACATGCCAACGACAGAGAATGATAACCCCACAGGAAGCATCCCTTTGGCATTGCAAAGTTTATTTTATAAACTCCAATATCATGACACCAGTGTTGCTACAAAGGAATTGACTAAGTCATTTGGATGGGACACATATGATTCCTTTATGCAACATGATGTGCAAGAACTTAACAGAGTTTTATCTGAAAAGCTTGAAGACAAGATGAAGGTACTGCCGCACTGGTGTCCGACATCACGGAGTTTATTTAAATATTCTTGTTTTCTGATGTAACTATAATGAAAGTAACTTGTGAGGTAATTATGTTCTTTTACTGGCACAGGGAACTGTTGTGGAAGGGACTATTCAGAAGTTGTTTGAAGGGCACCATATGAATTACATAGAGTGCATCAACGTAGACTTCAAATCTACAAGAAAAGAATCATTTTATGGTATTAGTTGTTTCTCATACTTCTCCTCGACATTTTAGCATGATGGACAAATTTATTTTAAGACATGTCCGTGTGCAGACCTTCAACTTGATGTAAAAGGTTGTAAGGATGTCTATGCGTCCTTCGACAAGTATGTGGAAGTTGAACGTCTTGAAGGAGATAACAAATACCATGCTGAACAACATGGTTTGCAGGTATTTTGCTGCTCTGAGTAGATAATGACGCTTTTGGTAGTCTCTTGATATATCTTTTGTTTTCTTGTGAAGGTCTATGATACCTTGCTGATATCAATGATAATTTAAAGTAATATGAATGAAAGTTGGCATTTTGAGATAAAAGAAATTTACGAAACCAATAGGAGGATGAGGCCTATGTTATGCCAGCCGCTTGTGTGGAAGATTAGTTTTACCAGTCTAGTAAGTGTAGGAAATTGTAAGAAAAACCAGTGATGTATTTTTTCAGGACTAGGTGAATTGATATAACAATCCATTGCCACAGGCCTACAGCCTCTGCCTTCTATGGAGATGCCATCCTCAGCCTCTTGAATTTGATGTTTATGTGAAACCATTCTTCATCTTACTGTCTGAGAGATGCTCTTGTATTTCAGCAATTGCCAGAAGACTGATATTTTGGATTAGCAAATGTAAATATCATTACTTTTTGAGGAGGTTGATTTTTGAAGCAGCTTTAGAAGGCCAATTTCATTATATAAAAAATTGCTTCATAGTAATATGTTATTATTATCAATTGAAGGGTGACAAATTAAAATTAGATTATATGCTTGGAAAGTCCTTCAGTCTATGTTTTTTGTTTTTGTATCCTTAGTTTTTCTGTTTCTTCACGATGTAGATCTTTGGCACATAGTGAAATTGGATGCAGTTTTCTTCATTTCATGTTTGTAATCTTGGCTGTCTTTCATTTCCGGGGCTACATTTGGTCCTTGAATTCTAGTGACAAATAAACATAATGAAATTATCCTCACTTTTAATGATAGTACTTTGTGTTTAAAATTATTTAATTTTATTTCTGTTTCTTTTTCCGTCACAAAAACCGAGATCTAGAAATCTGTTTGCTTCGCTTACATTTTTTGATAGGACAAAGCTCAGGGTGGGGGTTTGTTTTAGATTTTTGAATTATTCAAAACAAGTTGTTATATTATGCGGCTCATAGCAAAATTCTGTAATGAGATTCTTTTTTGGTCGTCTTCAGTTACATTTTTGACAATAATGACCAGTGGACTTGTTGCCGTGATTAATTTTCCAATTTTCTGCCCAAGGGAAAAAGCATCAATTGCTGGCCTAGTGTTTGACTTATTTGAGAAGCACGAGGACTGGGTCGCCTGTGATTGTGCTCTTTAAGAAAAAGCTTTGGTTATGAAAAGTTGTTTCAACCTGTTGTGTCAGATACTTTTCATCTGGTTAAGTTCATTTCCGGGCTGGTGGGGAAGTTGTTTTCTATTGATTTGAGAATTCTACTCTGACTTTCTTAAGGTTTTCTGCCTCTTTCTGTTGAGATCCTGGTCAATAAATTAATTGATGTAACATTTGATCTCAATGTCCATTTTTCTTGCTAATTTGACATGGAGAATATATTTTGAATCTTAGGATGCGAAGAAGGGTGTATTGTTCATGGACTTTCCTCCAGTTCTTCAGCTTCAGTTAAAGCGTTTTGAGTACGATTTTATGAGGGATACAATGGTTAAGGTTAGTTGTTAAAAAATTAGTCATGGTTCACTCATTACTTGATTGAGGTCAATGCTTGAATGTCTTTTCTATTGTTTTGGTATTAATTTATGCTGGCATATGTTTTCTGAATATGGTACTATTTTCTTTGCATCTTTGGTGCATGACCGAATATTGGCATAAGCCATGTTAGTGAAACTAGAGTGATAAAATAAACCGTCGTTTGTTTTGCTTTTTAGTAGTTAGCATACTTACTCATTGTTCGCAAGTCTTCGACAACAGTAGCTTTTTGTTCTGCCTCCAAGATTGTATTCTGCTAGACTTATGGATTGTAAGGGTAAATATTTATCTTGGGGTGCGACGTTAAGTGTTATCCTATTTTGGAAAGTTATCCATAGTCGTTTTTTTTGTTTCAGATTGTCTTCTCGGTAGCTTAGGTGTTGATTAGTGTGTGCTTCCGCAAGAGAGAACTCTTGGTTCTGTGTTTCTTTTCGCTAAATCTTTTTGTTCTCCTCTCCAAGTTATGTGATATGATATGAGTGCTCATATCCAGAGGATTTTAGTGCTGTGTTTGTTCAGAGTTGTCGTTTTCTAATCGTCTTTTATGAAATTCAATTGTGGCATCTCTTTTTGCTTTTGCTGCTGCTTATTGTTTGCTAGAGCTCCTCAAAATAGATTAGATGGAAAATATGTTTTTCTGACGTTATGCCCTTGACATCTGTTCTTGGTGATCTGTCCAAGATCTGCTCCATTTAATTTCATGGTTTTTTCAATTTCTATAATAAAGTAGATTGAGCTGTATCAATTTTTATCCCTGTACATTTCTTTTGGAGGGGATTCTTGCAGAAATAAGCTTTTAAAGGAACTCTTGTCTATAAAACCCTGGGTGATTTCAAATGAAACCATGAACATTCATTTGATTTTCTATTTTTTCTTGAGTTTCAAAATTGCTTCATGGTTGCAGATAAATGACCGGTATGAATTTCCATTGGAACTTGATTTAGATAGAGAAAATGGCAAGTATTTGTCGCCAGAAGCAGATAGAAGCATACGAAACCTCTACATGCTTCACAGGTTATTGTGCACTCTTTACCTATATCTCCCTTTCTCTACCTGTTTTGTGCCTTTATGTCTATTCTTCTGTTAATTTTCCAGATGTTGCAACTTCTTTTCCAGATTTTGGTTGAGGACTTTTGGAATGTGTTTCCATGAATAATTGAGCTTGTGATTGTGGTATACTGTATGAGATTTTTTTTGGAGTGGAAATTTTGTATTGTAGTAGTTGATAAATATGGGTAGATATGGCATAATATTGTCTCCTTACTGATCTTTGAAGATGACAAACTTGTATATGGGTCCAGTCAGTGGCAAGATCTGGAAGACATGCTTCTGTCATTTTATCTGCAGCAAGTAGGCAATAAGAACTTTTCTTCATATGGTTTTTTCCCTTAACATTCTCTTTTCTTCTCTGGTTCTTTCCCCTCCAACAGTGTTCTGGTTCATAGTGGTGGGGTGCATGGTGGACATTATTATGCTTTCATCAGGCCAACACTTTCTGATCAGTGGTATGTTTCTTACTTCTGGAGAATCTCTCTCCCTTTCTTGTCCTGCACAGCTGCACCCACTTATATATCATTGAGATTTTTGGGGAGGGGGGAGAGAGAAAAATTTAAAGTTTCCCATGAAAATGACAGAATAAACATGAAATTTTCTGAACCCATGTACCAGTTTACTTAGTCATGGTTGCTTGATCAATCACATTTTAGCCTTGTCTATATGTTTATAGTTTTAGTTTGCTGTATCATCTAGACAAACCATTATGAGACATTTTTGTGCTATATGATTCACTGTTTAGGTACAAATTTGATGACGAGAGGGTCACTAAAGAAGATGTGAAGAGGGCATTAGAGGAGCAGTATGGTGGTGAAGAAGAGGTGACATTTCTGCCTTTTGATTTTCATTCTTTTGTACGTCCTTGTTCGTGTGCTTATGTTCTCTTTATTTACAGTTGCCACAAACAAATCCTGGCTATAACAACACTCCATTCAAATTCACAAAATACTCAAATGCATACATGCTTGTGTATATACGAGTGAGTGACAAGGATAAGATAATATGTGATGTGGATGAGAAGGATATTGCGGAACATCTTCGGGTAATTTTTGCAGTATAGAATTGATTCTATCTTGTCATTTTTTTTGCATAGAAGTTTGTCACGAAACATCGCATGCCTTACTCCAGATAAGACTGAAAAAAGAACAAGAAGAAAAGGAAGACAAGAGAAGATACAAAGCGCAGGCCCACCTTTATACTATAATCAAGGTTATTGTTACAAATGGCAGTTCTTGTGTAAATTGATTTCCACATTTTTGTAAATGGAATGCCAAAGCAATTTATTAACATATGCAGGTTGCTCGAGATGAGGATTTGAGGGAGCAGATTGGAAAGGACATATATTTTGATCTTGTAGATCACGATAAAGTCCGTAACTTTCAATCCAAAACAAACGCCTTTTAATCTTTTCAAGGTAGAGTTGAATGAAGTTTTTGTCTGATATGGACCCAACTTATAGATTCTGTCATACTTGTTGGTTCTGTTTTTCACCACTAGGTTACTACTTTTTCCTTTGTCTTGTTGATATTTGTTTGTAGTTTAATGAATTTTATGCTTGTGGGCGCACTAGCTTTGATCTTCTTGATTTAATGATTAATTGGATTTGGAGGTTAATTTGGTTTTAATTGCCTCTAAATAATATTAGAATTTATTATCTGACCTTTATCTTATTCTTTTATTTCTACTTTATTATTTCGGATTGTTACGTGAAACTAGTTCTTTTGGAATAATAGTAAAATTTTATTGTTAGGAAGAAGTTTGCCCTGTTCAATAAAAACTGCTGGATGTGCTGGCGAATGAAAATGATTGCACAAATAAATCCAGTAAACCTTTTAGAGGTCCATGTAAAATTACATGAAGTGGGATCATTCATAAGGATTTGTATCATCTTTGTGGTTTGTATTGGGAGATTACCCTTTATAGAGTGGAGTTGAGAAAAGATGATATATGTCACTGGCTGAAGACTAGTTTATGGAGTTGTGAGGGAAGAATGGAAGATTGCACCACATTTGAGCACAAAGGTGCCACTTATACAACTTTTGGGAATACGAGTTCTGTGAATACTATAACTCACATAACGAGAACAAGAAAATTAAGTCACACTTATTTTGAAACTGAATAGTGTCAATCGGTCTAATGAATGAAGATGGTTGCTTGGCCATCAGAAAGACAGAGAAGGAGAACTCATTTCCTAGTGTCCTGTGGCAAAGGAGTAAAATGACTAGAAAACCATTTTACAGCTTTATTCTTCTTCTCAACAAAGCTCACCTGGGAACACCAATGAGACTCGGTAACTTCTTCGAAGTGATTAGGCATGGCAAATAAAATTGGCATTTCACGTAATGCTAAGAATAAACAATTGAGGCCCTCTTGTGACCGTGCTGGTCAACTTGCTTGTCGAGGGGATAATGTTTGATGTGCTTACCAGCTGAAAACTATTAGGATCCAAGTAACAACATCATGTGCCAACAATATTCCTATCAGTTTGACATAATGTAATGGAATTTCTAGCAATTAAAATGCTTTTGTGCATGAGATGATTAGTCTACATGAAAGATCTTTCATGCAATCTCATACTGAACCTGTGGGCACCTCTGATTAGGCATATCCTTCCAGTCCATAATGTGGGGAATATTGTTGATTTGGGGGTTGGGGTTGCTGATGCTGGTAAGACACACACACTGTCTCTCTCTGTGTGTGTGTGCGTGTGCGTGCACGCACGTGTGCATGTGGCTGCCCTTGTAAGCACATTTATGCCCTTTCCCTCCCTCTCTCAGTGTATCGCTGTGCCCACTTGTGTTAGTTGGCTTGAACCATTAAATTTATTCTTCTACCCAGTAGCCACTTCTTTGTGTTCACAATTTATTTTGTTTAATTCTGCAACTTCACTTTGGAGTTTGTTATGTGTTCACTATTATTTTAATATTTCAAGACTTTGTGCAAGTAGTGTTACCGGATCATAATTTAGTTTTCTAATGCTTATTTCCTTCTTCCGTCATGTTTGTTTTGTTCTTACTGTACCGCACTTTTAAGTCAGTTATTTATTTGTTTATTATTAATGAGTTGATGCGGTTGATTTTATTTATTTATTTATTTTATGTTTTCATGTAGAATGCTATCTAATATTCTGATGTTTCATGAAGGAGGAAGTTGCCAAAGAATTTGATATACCAGTTCAATTTCAGCGCTTCTGGATATGGGCAAAAAGACAGAACCATACTTATCGTCCAAACCGTCCATTGACACCACAGGAGGAAGCACAAACTGTAAATATATTACTGTTTTCCTTTCCATTAATATAATTATGGGTTGATAAAGTTCTTTGTGAGTATGCGTAGTGGGCAGCATATTAATTACGCATTCGTGAACCTTTAGAAGTTGAGACATATGAATAATATATGTTAAGTATGAAGAATACTGATTTACCAGTTATCAGTGGTTGATGAAGGTTTGTTAAAGTTATCTAGTCTGCTATGTGATAACAAAGTACAAGATTCTGCTACTTTCCAGTGGGCAAAATTAAAGTTCTCTTCATGTAACTCCTTATATCTGTTCATTTTGATATGTAAACAAAGACTGGTCGATGGACTGGAGACTTCGGAAGATGCAAATTATGTAATTTAGGATTCAGCAAAATGTAAAGAATATTAAAAAAAAACATAATAGAATTGTAAAAGCGAAGGTGAAAATGCAGATTGTGCCAGTCTGTGTCTTGGGATCACCATCATGGGTATCATGTCTGGATGTCTCACTTTGTTTCGCGATTGTGATAAGCTGTCTTAGTTGATTTTGGTTTGTTGAATCTCTTCAGATTTAGTAAACTTTGTTTCGCGATATTTGTGCAGTGTTTATTGCCTATTTCATCAATCTATTCTGTTTTCTTAAAACTTTAGCCTTGTCCTAATTATGGTGCGTAGGTTGGAGCATTGAGGGAAGTTTCCAATAAGGCCCACAATGCAGAACTGAAGTTGTTTTTGGAAGTAGATTTTGGACTGGTATCACTTTGACATTCTAGATAATCTTGTTAGCTGGCTTTGTAAATATGACAATTGGGGGATTTCATTACTCATTTCTCAAAGGTGTTTGCTGTGTTGTATGTATAGGACTTACATCCTGTTCCTCCACCAGAAAAAAACAAGGAAGACATCTGCTGTTCTTTAAGTTTTATGATCCGGAGAAAGAAGAGCTTCGTACTTACATTTTTATAATTGTAGTCATTATTTCCTTTTTTTTTCTTTTCTTTTCTTTTTTTTTTTTTTTTAAATAATTTTGGCTGCCATTTTGCTCTCTTATTTTTCCAGATATGTGGGGAGGCTCTTTGTGAAGAGCTCTGGAAAGCCCATTGAGATCCTAGCAAAATTAAATGAAATGGCTGGATTTGCTCCTGATGAAGAGATTGAACTCTTTGAGGTTTGTCTGGTCATTGAATTATAGCACAATTGGATTTTTACTTGAATACACATAAAATCATGTTGCATAGTAAACCATATGTATTACTTTTCCTTTTTAAGATCCATTTGATGTTTTTTCATAATGCATTGTTATTGTTTGCCATTCTACAGGAAATAAAATTTGAGCCATCTGTTATGTGTGAACCCCTTGATAGAAGATCTTCATTTCGATTGAGTCAGGTACTTTTACTATTTCATTGTATTTTTATCAGTCCAATATATATCTGTTTCTTTCTTATGTACTCACTCCTTCGCATCCTTTGTTGCCCCCAAGCTCGAAGATGGGGACATTGTTTGCTTCCAGAAACGTTCTCCACCTGATCGTGAAGAGCAAGTCCGTTTTCCTGAAGTTCCTTCATTTTTGGAGTACGTGAAGAATCGCCAGGTCAATCTTGTATTCCTTTAGATTGTCTTTTTCCGGCCTTTTGTTCCGTAACTAAACTAAGGGGTGCAATGTACCTGATGTCTCATTGTGCTAATGTTATCCAAAATCAGAGGACCCCATGTTACTAAAAATACAGATGTTTTGCGCATTTGCAATCACTTATTCATCTGAATTTTTTTAGATTACCATGCCCAGCAAGGTTTGGATTGACTGGGATGACAGTTTCTCATTCCGAATCTGTAAAATCATAATTTTGATCAAATCACACATCGCAGTATACTAGGCCTTCTAATCTCTTCTCCCCGTCTTCTGACATGGCGTACCCTATGAACCATGCTTTTCGGCCTGGTGAACAAAATTATACCCATAACACCTATGTCAGCTTTTTGTCTGAATACAAACAAAACGAATCGCTTTCTAGATGATCCTTCTAGAAGAAGGTGATTCTAACAATCTTTGCTTTCTGTTCCAGACACTTCTAGGAATTCTGTTGAAGTTACTTTCTTGCCTTTTCCTATTTCAGTCTCTTTGCGTTTAGTGAGGGTAACCTACATTGTCCTTTGTCCTCTATGAAGTTTTTTACTCGTTGACTTAAATTAACTGGAAAGCTCTTGCCCTGCATCCAGAGAGAGAGTTGGGGTGGAGGGGGTGATCCTTTAAAAAACTGTCATTTTGCAGTATCTCTTCTCTTCAAACTCCTTTTCAGCATGTATTTTTTTCTTTTTTGCAGATTGTGCATTTTCGAGCCTTGGAGAGACCCAAGGATGATGAATTTTGCCTAGAATTGTGAGTATTGTCAGATGCCAATATCTAGACTTTTAAGGAATGCGATTAGCAAGTACTATTTTCCACTTGTCTACTTTTGGGAAAGTTGTATGTGACTATCTCTGGCATATATCTACAGATCAAAGAATCACACTTACGATGATGTTGTGGAAAAAGTTGCCCAGCGCCTTGGTTTGGACGATCCATCTAAAATTCGGCTTACTCCCCACAATTGCTATTCTCAGCAACCAAAGCCCAATCCCATTAAATATAGATCAGTTGATCATTTGCTAGACATGCTTGTCCACTACAATCAGGTAGAGGCATAAAGTATTGCATCTCTGATTTGTTTTTTATTTCTTGGGGGTAGGATTTGGCGGTGTGTGTGTTGATGGAAGTGATGGACTAAGACAATTTTTGGTTTCTTATGATAGGTTTCTGATATACTGTATTATGAAGTGCTGGACATTCCTCTTCCAGAATTGCAGTGTCTGAAGACACTGAAAGTCGCCTTCCATCATGCTACCAAGGATGAGGTGCTGATGTCGCTATGCTCTATTTGTGTTTTCATTGTCAACTCAAGTTGTATAAGTTCATTGACCTATGACATCTTGTCCTTTTCAGGCCATAGTTCTCAATATTAGATTGCCAAAGCAAAGCACTGTTGGAGATGTTCTCAATGAGATCAAAACAAAGGTTAGTTCATTGCTGCATGCAAGTTGTATTCCAATTTCCAAGCCATAAAGTTTGAATTGGAATACTCATTATTTCTTCAACACTTGTCCTATTGGAAACAAAGATGAGGAATACTGAAGTTAAAAACTCTCATTAAACTGATTTCATTCTTCCCCATATCTCCTCTTCTTGGGGTTTTTTAACAGAAAAGTGTGGATTGCAAATAATATTACACATTTGGGATAGATTCTGAGTTTTTTAATAATTTAAAGTGAGTCGTTAATTGAGTTAACGACTCAAAACGAGTCGTTAACTATTGAGTCGTTAACTCAATCAACGACTGAATGTTTTTGTTTTTTTTTTTTGAAAAATTGATTCGTGATTAGAAATCACGACTGGGCACAGGCACCAATTAACTAGATAAATTGTGGGTGGTGCTTAGATTTTAGAGGATTTTGCAATGATCACTTCCTATATTCCAATTTTAAGTTCTTATCCGAAATGTACATGTATTGTCTACGATATACATGTTAAAATAATTGGACTAAAATAATTAATGTAATTATTATTGCTTCTTTGCCAGAATATTTCATTTCAAAATCCTCTAAACACCACCCACAGGTAATCAAATTAACAAATAAATTAAATAAAGTTAATATCAGTAATTAAAGGGATCAAAAAGTATGAGCAGAAAACCTTCTTTGTAAACTATATTAAATAAAGAAAAAACACTCATATAGGACGGTTTTACAGGTCAAAATCCATAAAATGGATCCTAAACCCATAGGTTTTGGTGGAACTATACAATTTCTAAAATTAGGCACAAAGAGAAAAACAAAGAAAAAAGTTACAAAAAGATCACTTCAAATCAATTAATTATACCACGCAAATGGTGCTTGTGCGGTGTGCCCAGTCGTGAATTGAGCTCACGACTGGAATAAATTTTTTAAAAAAAAAACTTTCAGTCGTTAATTGAGTCAACAACTCATCTTGAGCCGTTAATTCGATTAACGACCCACTTTAAATTTTTAAAAACCTCAGAATCTACCCCAAATGTGTAATATTTTTTGCAGATCACAATTTTCTGTTAAAAAACCCTCTTCTTGCTTAAATTATTTTTGTTCTTTAACCTTTTAAAGCAAAGTTTCCTATGATAAAAGTGAGAAAATAGCTGTGCATAAGATAAGATAAGGTCTCACATCTTGTTCATCTTATAATAGGTAGAGTTGTCTCATCCAAGTGCTGAGCTTAGGTTGCTTGAAGTTTTCTATCACAAGATATACAAGGTAATGTTCTCTGCTCTAACATGTATTGGGTCTTGATGTGTTGGCAAAACTTTGCTGAAAGCCTGGAACCATACTTCTGTTTTAGAAATTGTCATGCGGAGAGATCTGTTGAGGAGGATTTGTTATTTACTATATTATATCTCAGGAATTTTGGTTAGGATTATCAGCAAAATGATATTGTAATTGATCTAATCTTGGTAACTTTGTGTTCTTTTGGAAATTCTTCATGGAGCCAATAATTCTAAGTAACTTCTGAGATTCTATTAATATAAATATTTAGCTGAGTTAAATTCTACTTTATGAGAAATTTACAATCTGCTTTCTCATTTTTTCAGATTTTCCCCAACCATGAGAAAATTGAGAACATAAATGACCAGTACTGGACTTTGCGTGCTGAGGAGGTGAACTCTCTTTCCTAATACACTTTCTTGCTCTCTTTGCTGTCCATGATTTGTGTGCGCACCATTATCTGAACTGGTTGAACCTTCCTAAATCTGTAGCTTTAAAACTGATAATATGATCTACTCATCTACCAGATGAACTCTGAACACTGTTTGACCAAATTGAGGAAATGACAATATTACACAAGTAATAAGGTGCATCAAGAAAACAATCAACAAGTCGATATGAATATCCTACATCAACTCTAAAAATACTGGATCAACCCAAAAAACAAGTTTCAAGCTATTTCAGATAACAAACCTCCCTATCATTTGCATAGAAGCCTATTCAAGAAAATCATCTGTCAACTTCCATTCTCTGCATAGCCATCCATTGCCTTGTGAGAAATGAATTCTGAGCCCCATAATTCAGCATCTCACCAAGTCAACCTAGTATGCGCCACCAGAGGAAGATAATTTGTGGAGACCCTGAGTGAACTATGAAAGAACTGAAAGCTGGTCTGATTCCGGGATTCAACAAAGTTCAGACTCTCTTCTTGCTTCAGAACCTCACCTCTAAAGAAGAAAAGAAACCGCTGATTGGCACCGTTTTTCCACAGATAAAGCATTTCTATAAACATTTCGAAATAGCCTGTCGTTTCTCACTTCAAACTGATAAATTGTTGCTCCCACAGCAAACTTCAAAATCAGATACTGAAAATTGATGTCAACTATTTGAGAAGATATCCACCCAATAATTTGCTGCCAGTTACCTCATTGCCATTGCATACTGCATTTACTAAGGAGAAACTATCAAATTCTGAAAGTGAATATATGTTAGTTTTGAATGAACTTACTTTTTCTGCTATGGTAGATATGTGGATATGGCCTAATGGATTCATGCATCTTATATTTATATGGTTTTGTTCTCTCAGATTCCAGAAGAAGAAAAGAATATTGGACCCAATGATAAAATGATTCACGTTTACCATTTCACAAAGGAGATTGCACAGAATCAAGTGGTATTTCACCCTTGGCTGGATTCTATGTCTGCAAGTAGATATCCGTATGAGTATTAACTAATTAAAATGTTTGCCTTTTATTTCCCTGAACAGCAAGTCCAGAATTTCGGGGAACCATTCTTTTTGGTCGTTCATGAAGGTGAAACATTAGCAGATGTTAAAGTACGCATTCAAAAGAAATTACAGGTTCCAGATGAGGAGTTTTCCAAGGTATGTTGTATTACCACTATGTTTGGATATCTAGAAAACATGGAGACTTCTGTGAGGATGACATATCCGTACCGGATATGTATCAGATACGATACTTTATCCGATACTCCACGAATATTCCGTTCATACATATCTATAGTATCAAATTTAAAAAAATAAAAAAATTGGCCTAGACATCCCAATTTGAAAGAAACAAAGCCACGTCCATATGAATTCTTATAAATCCACATATGGAAAGAGATAGAATCTACTCTATTGCTGATATTTTCTACATGTTTTTGTGTTTCCATGTGAGTTATCACATTTCAGATTTGAGTATTTATGAAATTCCAGTTTTTTATGTTTGAAACATTGTTTTTTTTTTCTTAAATTATACTTGGTAAGTCTATATTTTCAATAATATAAAAATATATAATTTTATATGTATATCTGTACCATACCCATATCCTTAAAATTTCAAAAATATGACGTATTCCCTTACCCATATCGTATTGTGCCCGTGTCGCGTACTTGTATGGCCGTATCAGCGCTTCATAGTTGGATATTGAACGGATGAAGGAAAATTATTTTCTTGCTAATGATGTAACTTTGTATTTTATGTTTTACAAATCTTTTTTTCTTCCTTTACCAATCCAAATGTTGCATACTGATCCATTTTCAAGAATTCTGCTTCACTTTCTAAAAGTTGCCCTTATTAAGTAGTTGTATTTAATTGCTGAAGTAGTATTCTGATCATTTGATACTTTGCTAAAATGACCAGTGGAAGTTTGCCTTTCTGTCATTGGGACGTCCAGAGTATCTCGAGGACACTGACATTGTCTCCGGTCGTTTTCAGGTGACACTCTCATTTTGATTATGACTACTATGTAGTTCTTCAATAATTAATTTCCTCGAATGTTGTAACTAAGACTGAGAAACTTGTATTCCTCTCTTCCAGAGAAGAGATGTCTATGGTGCTTGGGAGCAGTACCTGGGGCTAGAACACTCCGATACTACTCCTAAAAGGGCATATGCTGCGAACCAGGTAAACATATACACACACAGAAAAGTCATATACTGCTGTAGTGTATTTGAATTTCGAACTGGGTTTCAACTGTTTATTATGTGTGTCTCGGTTTTTTACCTTTGCAGAATACATAGAGCATGATCCCTAAGCTTTTCTTGAGACTTTTTCATTTTTCTGATAATTGCAGAACCGCCACACATTTGAGAAGCCCGTGAAAATATACAATTAGAGTTGAGTTGCACTTGTCTGACAATGCCTACTCCGATGCCATGATTAGATAGGCAAAATGGAAAGTGTGGATATGGAAAGGAGAATTAAGGTAAAAAAGAACAAAGGCTATGGTGATTCTTTCACTATTATTTATCATTTCGACTAGAGTTGGAAGAGGGGCTCCACTCATACATGTATGTTGTGTTAAGTGGTCGGTAGATCTTGCGCCTCTCGTCTTTACATTCACCTTGCTTTGTAATTGGCGGAAACTATGACATTGTCCCGTGTAATTTGTCATGCATAACAAGATTTTGGTTGGTGGGTTTGTAAAGTGGGTATAGTTAGGTCTTCTATAATGTATTATGTTTTACTGTAGTCATTTTTGTCATATTTCCTTTTGAGCTTCATGTCCCCTTGTTTTGGTTGTATTTCATGTCTTATAAATAGGGGACGTGATTGTAACAGAAACAATTTTTACATTGCTTTTTTAAATAGATATATTTGATTAGCCACCATTATTCAGAGTATTAAATTTGGTCCCTATATTTTCCTTTTTCTGCCTATATAGGATGACGTGTGCTCAATTTTCGCACCTTGCGTTCCCTAAAATATTTTCCCAAACAGCCCAGTAGTCTTTGAAGGAATAGGAATAGGAATAGGAATAGGAAGAAACAGAAACATGGAAAAGTTTTATGGCGCTCGACACTAAGTGGTTAGTATCGATATTAGTAAAAGTAACAGAACTATCCGACTGTAAACGAAATGCAAGGAGCAACCCAATGAACATAACCATCTATGTGAAAATTCAGCAGCTTTGTGATATTCGATTGGTTTGTATCTAAAGTATGGAGAAAAAAACCCAGTAAACCCACACTTTAACTATGTAAAAACTTGGTGACGTTACAGATATGGATTGCCAGTCTACAAGACTCTGTAGGAGATCACACCTTCATTCGTCTCAATGCTTAGGCGATTCAGTTTTATGAGCAGCAAAAGATAAGATCTTGCTTTATAGCCTGCATAAGAGAAAGCACTATCAGTCAACTGAAGTTTGAGCTAGTAATTAAACTGTCCAAGTATTTATCGTCCTTCATAAATTCCTATTGTGTACACATTGTATCAAGTTTATTTGTAAAGATCTAATGATGCTATAGTTCCAAAGAAAATGATGAACGTTAATAGACGCAACTACACCATATTTTTTATCCATGTTCTACAGGTGGAACGTGCCAATTCTATTTTTCAACTCCATGCCGCCTTCATTTACAAAATTAGCGGAAAATCATCCAAATATTGTTTCATACCAAGAACTAAGCTATTGAGAATATGGCAGTATCTTGTTTTGTGCCATTTTATGAAGCTAGTATGAAATAAAATACGAAGACAATACTACGAACATTTCCTGCCCTTGGAACCTAGAAGATGAAATCAGATGCAGAGTAGGAAATGCCCAGGTGACAGGTCATGCAGCTATAATCAATAGCTGAACTTCATGCTTTTGGCCTGTGAAAAGGGAAATTCAAACTAGAAACTAGTGTTACGATACATACCCAATTCTAGTAATTCAATTTCATCTTGTCGGAAGGTGTCTGGCTTAATCTTTCTTGTTGCTATGCATGAGTTCATCTTTTCAACCGCAACTAAGAGATCCTGCATAAAGCACACTTATATGATTTTTATTAAGGAGAAGACGTAGTTGATAACAACAATTTCAAACTTCTTTCTTAGCTATTACTATCCTTGTATGGAGCATGATGATCATATAATGATGTGACAAAAATAGCAATGAGACTTGGTGCAGAAACCAAACAGCACCTTCAAGTCACAAAAACACAAATAGACTACATGTTTGCTTGGTCCTTTCGAAATTTCTTAGAGAAGATTGTTTTATGTAGCTTTAGTTAGACTCTTCTGTCTCCAGCTAATGGGCTAATGAAGATCCCTTTTCCACCAAAGACTCGGCATATACCGAAGTCAAAATTAATTGAAAATCAAGGTTTCAACTTTCAAGTTGCTTCATGTGGCACAAAGGAACCAAGGTGGCCTTAAATTACATAATACAGCTAATAAAGCCTTTCTTTCTATATACTCACAACTATAAATGTAGACTGCGTAAGTTCAAATTTTACTCTTCCTTGTCGCAAACAGTTAGGTGTTGATCACAGTTAGGTTTACATATTATCCATCGAAGACTTGGGAAAATTCTCCCAAGTAATCTCAAAGCCGAGTCAAAGATATTTGACTAGAAATTTGTGTTTTTCCTGATACATGTCAATGCTGCATCCTACATTTTACGCTGGAGATGCATGATTGTGTGCCAATATTGGAGATAAAGTATTACAGAATCAGTTCAAAATCTTACGATGAACTTTGAAATAAAAACATCTGAAAACCAGACCAAAACAAAAATATCATACCTCCCAGGATACCAAACCCTTCATGTGTTTCGGCAGACTTTCATAATCATCTCTTGAGATATTCAGAAGATGCCTGGAATCTTCATATTGGTTCAGATCATCTGTTGTTTCCCCTAGTTATTTATAAGCAACTGTATCAATCAGTCATACTATTTCATACTCCTATTAGACTATGTATAAGAATAAAATTTCATAAGTCCAAACTTTTCATACCTATCTGAAAATCAGGTTCATCCATCTCAAAACTAGTGTCATCTTCACCACATTCACCATGCACATGAAAGAAACATCAGTTATTTGTAACAAGTACATGGCTGGCCATTCTATTGTTGGAGTATAGTCAACTCACCTTGAGATGCAATGGTTGCAAGAGAAACATCAGAGATCCCAAAATTCTTTAAACTCAATGAATCATCGAGCCTACATCACGTTAAGTAAAGCAAACTGATATATGTATATATACAATGGCGAAGCCAGCACACGAAAGTGAGGTGAGACGGATAAAAAACTCAAAAAAAAATCCATACAAACTCTAACTTGTTTTTTAAAAAACATCTCTTAGTGATATAAGATATTAAAAACAAAAATGGTTTAGCTCCGCTAGTGTATATATAGCCATAACAGCATTAGAAGATGAAATCAAGAAAAACAACAGAAGTTTCCCTACACACAAATCTTACAATCGAAATTAGGAGCTACTAGATTTCTCTAGTGAAATTCAAAGGACACTCATACAAGGGATCCTCTTCTGCAACATCATCACCCTTGGACTCATTGCTACTTCCCAGTGAGAAATCATCCAATGCACAATGGTCTAAAACATCTTCTTCATCAAAATCGACTAAAACCCCAATGAAAGTAAGACAAGAAATAAGTGTTATAAAATTGGAAGCAAATGTCAGGAAAGATAAAAAGGAATTGAAGAAAGTGAGGCGAATGAACGTGGGGGAATGTAGTTGGAGGAGGAACGGAGGTGATCCTGGAGGGCAAAAATGTCATTCTGATTCTTCTTCAAGACCTCATTGCAGTATCCCAACAGCTCCTCAAAAGAGACTGTGGCAAAGGACATGGATTCCAGCATGTTCAAGTCGTCTCCGGCAGCAGATACTCTTCTATTAACGCTTTGCACGAAGGTTGTTGATGCAGAATCTACCGATTCAAAATTCAGGTGAGATGCATAAATAAAGATTACAAATAAAGGAGGTAAATTAGAGAGTTTATCCTCCATTTAACGAGCTAAAAAAGTTTTGGAATTGCGGAGGTAACATACCAAGGGGGATGGGGCGGCGGTCAACGGATTCTTTCAGGGCGGAGCAGCTTGTTTGGAGGTGGTTGCAGAATTTCGTCACCGTTCTGCACAATTTTCCGATCGGCTCCTCCATTGCCTTTTTTCCCTCCGACTCTACAAATGACCGCTTTAAAAGGATTTTTTGAATTTTGTCACTAATAAGAGTATATTTATGTTTACTAAGACTGAAAAAAAATAAAAGCGCCTGTAGCTCAGTGGATAGAGCGTCTGTTTCCTAAGCAGAAAGTCGTAGGTTCGACCCCTACCTGGCGCGTTTAATTACTTCTTTTTAGTCGCTTTGTTTTGAAATACAGATTTCAAATCCATTGAGATCGATTAGATGTGGTTATTCTATAATAGATTTTAAATTCTTGAAAGCTATTTGACGATGAGGGATGGATTTTACAAAAGGGTACACTCTCACAAACCTATTTGTGCCTTGAAACTTGCAACGCGGTTGGCAATCTATTCCAGCCCACATTTGCCACTCGATTCTTCCATTTTATTACTCGTGTTTGTTGGGACTTTGTTTGGCCCCAGTCCAACCTTTAGGGCGTGATACTCCGTACATTTGCCACTCGATTCTTCCATTTTATTACTCGTGTTTGTTGGGACTTTGTTTGGCCCCAGTCCAACCTTTAGGGCGTGATACTCCGTGTACCCTTTGGTTTCTCCAGACACCAAAAGAGACCTTAAGCTAGGGGTGTCAATTTGGGTTGGAGTCCAACCGTAGGTTCGCGTGTCGAAAGCAAATGACCGACCTTGGACCGACTGCTTAATTATTCGTGTCGAAATATTGAACCCTGACCGACCCACTTATTTCACGAGGTAACCTGGACCCGACCCACTTAACTCGTATAATAAAATTATTTTAATATACATCTAATAGTTTTAACTTAATAAATTTTTTTTTCCAAAATCAATCAATATCATACATTATTCGATCAATAAACAATATTACAATTCACAACATACAAAAAAAAATATAATTGCATAAATAACATAACATACTAATCAAAAAGACATGCATAATAGTAACAAATACATAATTAATGAGGTTTTATAATTTGAATTTTAAAGATATGTCTTGTTTGTTGTTTCTTCTTACACTTAGTTATTTACTTAAATTTTTTTTAAATTCACAAACAGGTTATACGGGTCATAGTAGGTTGACCCGGACCCGACCTGTTTAATTAGCAGGTTAGTCGGGTCTGACCCAATTTTGACCCGGACCCACGAATCCTGGACCCATACCCATTAATTTCGTGTTAGGTTAGGTATCGGGTTTTGCGTGTGGTCTAAATTGACACCCCTACCTTAAGCCAATAATAAACTTCGGTTCTACTGTTTTTAAATGTACTATTTTTTTTTTTGTTTGGGGGGGGTGAAAGCCCCTCCCAATGTGTTTCCCTTACAAGTGCAACTATAGTTGGTCTCATAATAAAATATCAGTTATCTTCTCCTCGAAAGAGGAAAAGTAGAAAACGTCGTGGATATGATCTGCATTTACCTCAATATAAATTTATACACAGAAAAAAGGTGCTGCCAAAATAAGATGCTGCAAACATTTAAACATGCTGGAAACAATGGGGTTCACAAAGGCAATCAATAGCATGCATCAACTTTCTCCGTGGGCCAACAGCATCTGTACCCATATCTTGAAGCTTTTTCATGGTAAGATTTGCCAGTTGAAATTTATTAACACTTCTCCTCTGAAAAACCTTGACAAAATGGCCAAGCCCAAGAGAAACCAGCCAATTCTCCAATCCCCAGCCTTCTTCAGTTTTATCTCAAGATACGACGCTCTCATTCTTCGATCTGAACGCACGGCTACCAGCAAATATCATCATTCCCTTATTACCTTTTGAGGCGCTACATTTACCAATGCCCATGCCGTAATTGTCTAAATCGATCCTATGACATGGCTTTTGGATCGTTATGTTCGGTTTAGAAGGATGTAATATTGCAGGAGGATTAATATCCTGTTTTGGAGACGATGACAAGGATTCATGTGTTTCGTGAACTGATTCCTTTGAGGCAGAGCTCGTTGCTCTGGGCGGCTGGGAATTGGTACTTCTTGGCCTTTCTTGTAGCTGAGCTTCTCCTACATTAGGCATCGTGGGGATCACCTTGTTAGGCAATGGTGGGATTAAGATGGTGATTTTCTGCTTTTTGACCACCATCCAATCTCCTTCATCAGATGAATCAACTGCTTGGGAACCTTCATTTTGATGCTTCTTGCGAGGAGCACGACGGATGTGTCTCTGTTTCGGCTTCACCATTAGCTCTATATCTGCCAAAATTAAGCCATGTGAGGAAACAAAAATCTGGCAAACAAGAATTGAAAATTTATGACCTCAACACACGGTCAATTGGTATATATGAATGAGAAAGGGTATTCAAAGTTGATTTACAAGCCAACTATTACGAGTTCATACCATCACATCATGCTACAAAACAAAAAAACTTGTAAAGGCAAATTATATGAAAAAAGTACTCGGATGATCAAGCATAGACACCGGAATTAACACAATGAAAGAGGTAAAAGTGTATCATCTCTGCTTCGTTATGTAACCAAAAGAAAAAAATCAAGATATGTAGATCAAACCATTGCAGTATACCTATTTTTAAACAATAGCTCCAGTTTCTCCGGATTCATCCGAGAAACGAAAAAAATGGAGAAGAAAGAAAGAAAGACAGAACAAATGAATATGCCGAGGGATAAAGGAAGGGTTAAAAACACTTGGACCATTATAAACTGCACATACAAGATCATGTTCCAAGATTCATTGCTAGCTGCTCTTAATCTCATATTAGAAATGCATACCCGATTCAGTCAAGCATTCAGTAACAAAGCACCAGATAGCAGCCACATGTATTATTTACCTCAATAAAACAAATTTTGAATTTAAAGATTCACTTTACTTATCTTATTTGGTTGGTTAACCAAACCCTATATCCAACTGAGGCTTAAACTCCTGAACTATTACATAGCAAAAAATAGTCACAACTCACAACCATAAACACATCAAATTTCTTAAAGCTTTCCATATACATGATAAGGAGCCATTATAACCCTTTATCAAGACAGCTAGGTTATATCAACTCATAACACAGAAATTCCTGCAAGGGAATCTGGATTGTACCCAAACTATTATCCTATTGATGAAGATTTCCTTGGTCAAAAACCATACTATAATCGTAATCTTCAAAAATACTGCAATTTCATAGAGGTCCATCGCTTTAAGCTTAAAAACATGTAAATCCGCCATTACTCCTCTTCGAGTTTAAATTCACTTATTAAAAACGGGATCGATCTAAACTCAAGGGTGAGGAATTTCCAAATCAAGATAATTGAACATGTGAAAATTTCAAGACACTTCAGGAGAGAGTGATAAAAGTAAAAGAAAGAAGAAGAACCTGGTGAGGACGCAAGAAAGATTTCTGAGAATAATCGAGAGCTCCAAACAAATCCCCGCTTCGATCTCTTAAAGACGTCACCGCTTCCAACGATTTACTTCATTCGTTTACAATGTCTACTGCCTACAACGCTTTTCTCCATTGGATAAAATTGTAAATTCAACTCGAATCTTCTTCTTCTTTGTTTGTTTTTCTTTATGATGAACCTTTTTTTTTTTTAGAAACTTTATGATGATGATGAACTTTGAAAAGACTGAATAAATTTACACATTTTTAGTGTAATAATAAATAGGGCAAAATACAATCACACTCCTCAACTTGATCCTATATTTTATTTAAGTAGACATGTTTGGAGATTTGGTAATAATTTTTTTTTTGACTTTAGATTTAGTCCTTTAAGTGGGTAAAATTCAGATTTTTGGTCCTATTACCTCCTATAGCAGGTCAAGGTGACTTATTAGGCTTACATGGAATATCTTTTTTCCAATAATTAATATTTCAATTATAATGGATGAAATGGAGCTTATTTGATAATACACTTGGCAAAAATGGAGAAAATAAAATTCAAAATATTTTAATTAGATAAATATATTTGAAATTCAATAAAAATATAGATTTTACAAGATTATTAAATTACTTCTTATGTTTTTCAAAATATAAATAATTTAAGAAAAATCTTATTTAGAAATAACTTTCAGTAAAATAAATCAACATGTAAAATATTTATAAATAATTTAAAAATAAATATTTTTTGGATAAAATGTAAAATATTTAGTAATCATTGTACTTATAATTAGTGCTTTTTTCGCACAAATATATTTTCTTATATTTGTGCAATGATTACTAAATATTTTACATGTTGATTTATTTTTCAATTTTTTTTAAAATTATTTTTTTTTAAATAAGAAGTTACGTAAACTAATGATGTAAAGTATTTTTTTTTATTACTGAATTTCAAATATATTTATCTTATTAAAATATTTTACCACAAGCTTGTAGCTCAACTGGTATCGCTGACTGGTGTTCGAACCTGATATCTTTCAGTTTCTTTGAAATGTATCCTCCTCCAACTAGTACTCCCAGCTTATTATAAAAATTTATTAAAATATTTTAAATTGTGTTGCATTAATTATTTTTTTTTGTAAATTTAAGATATAATTTAAGTATATTATGTAATTACAAATTTTATTTTATTTAAATTTTAATTTAATTATAATGTCAAGTTGGATTTGTTCTTATTTTTTCCTCCATTTTTGGCAATTGTGTTGCCAAATAAGCATTCATCTCATCCATTATAATTGAAATATTAATTTTTGGAAAAAGATATTCCATATAAGCCTAACAAGTCACCTTGACCTGCTATAGGAGGTAATAGGACTAAAAATCCGAATTTTACCCACTTAAAGGACTAAATCCAAAGTCAAAAAAAATTAGGACCAAATCTCCAAGCATGTCTACTTAGAGGACTAAAAAAATAATTTTGCCATTTTATTTATCCATGAACTTGCAAATATAACATGGCCTAACTGTAAAAGATGCCCTGTAACTTTAGGTGAGTGGCGTTTTAGGACAGTAATTATTAAGTTTGCAAAATATGCCCTGTAAGTTTATAAAGTGTTGCAAGATTGGTCCTATAAGTTTTTACTTAAGCAAATTATGTCCTATAAGTTTTGAATTGTTGCAAAATTGGTCCAAAGGGATAATTGAATATTTCCATAATACCAACTATACCCTTATTCATACATATTGCTAATTTGACTAAGGGTCTTGCGTAAAATGGTATCAGAGCCCAGATTTATTAAGAACTTTTGTTATATTTATGTAATTATCAATTGGTGAGGAGAAATCACTCCGAGATTATGGATCCTGACCGATGTCCGAGATGTACTTTATAGGACATATCGTCAAATATTGACGATTTACGCACAAGAACACCTTGACCAGGTTTCATATTGGGAATACCAACATGAAGAAAAAGAACAAGCGGAGCCGACGGGAAACCTTAAAAGCAATGCAAAATGCGAGCATAATATTATAGGCGATTCTGGATGCTTAACTGGACCTATATGTTCACTTGATGAACCTTCAAGAAACGGTTCATGAAAATTCCCATCGAACAATGATTCCCCGATGGAGTACCCGAGTGGAACGAGATACTTCCAGACAAATCTAAGTTCTCAAGATCTTAGAAAGTCGGAAGGCGGTGCGAGAATTATGGCAACCGCCATATTCATCTACCAAAGATACAAGTTCATCGATCGAACTGGATGGAGACGATGGTGAAATATCGAAGAAGAAACTCTTGAACTCCTTCATGATATTAAAAAACGAGTCAAGAACCTGGAGGACAAGCCGAGTTCTTCCGGAGAAAAGAAGCGTATAGATTTCGGGACAGTACCCTATTTACACCAAAAAGAGAAACCAACCGAAGTTATACGAAAGATGACAGATGAGGAGAAGCTCATCGCTCTAATCAAAGGAAAATCCATCAAAAATTAAAAAAGATGGATATGGAAAAGATGAATCTTAAAGATCTACATGACCTTGCAGAATCCTTCGCAGGATTAGGAATTGTAGATTTAAAGATGAACAAATGAGATGGAACATTGGTCACCTATGATCCAGCAGGGAGACCAATTCCACCGCCACCACTAGTTAATCCTAACGTCGAAGAAAGTACGGGTTCGAATCAGGGAGCTCGGGACGAGAGGATGCCACACGCGGGGGATTTCACGACTGGGAGTGATCCACTTTCAGGGACAGGAGGTCGAAACCCTCTTGCGAACTCGTCAACCTACCTAAGGCGAATGTTTATCGACGCCTTATGGAAGATCGCACCTCGACCCAATACATCCATATGGGTTGATGTTAAATCTGGACATCCCAGATTGTAAAATAGAGAAGTTCTCATTGATGAATGGGCTTCAGCTATGAGAATTTCAGCAGGAACCTCCGATCTTACAAAGAATTTATTTATTTTACTCCTTGAAATGAGTCTTGAAGGATCGGTAAATATTGCCTGGGATATGACCGATGCTAGTACGAAAGGTTCGGTCACATCAAGAGAATCACTTAAAGGAATTGTCGATGATATGGCAAAATTATTCAAAATCCAGTTCATCGGCACATGTTATTTTGAGGGATTAGAGGATGAAAAGAGAAAGAGATATAAACAGGCTCTCTATAGCCTTGAGTTGTATGATATTTGTCATATTGACGAATATATCAAGTTGTTCACCGAATATCGGTGGAAATCCAAGATTGAAGAAAAGGAAGCTGCACAGCTATTCTTTGCCAAAATTCCGAGTCCCTGGAGAGAAATGCTTATCGGGAATACAAGGATGGAGCGAAAGTAGAAATCGTGGCGGAAAAATGTCTTTCCTAAAGGCCAAGTTATCGAATGGTGTTACCAAGCAGACTCTGTCACAGAATTACAAGATATTAAGAGGAATTAACAAAGCGGTTCATCTATGTTGCGTGGACAATGGCATCCCAACAATTGTGGGAAGTCAACCAAGGCGGCACAGAAAGAAGAAGGAGCGAAGCCATCCATACCGCCGAGGAAGCAACAAGAAAAGATGCGCAGTCTTCATGGAGACCTAGAAGGTTTTGGTCAAAACAAAAGCCTGAAGTTACAAAACGGGGCAAAGACCGGACTGCGGGAGTAGAGCCTCTTCATCGGGTCTAATCAAGCAAGTACAAAGAAATCCGGGAAGGAGAACTTTCGGTGTGCTCACACCGAGCAAATGAAAGTTTCAAAGATCGTAATTGTGCTTTGGACATGCGAGAGCAAGAGGGCATATCTCAAATCGGATTGCCCGGCATAATCAAAAAACGAGGAGTCGAGGCGATTCGATGCCACACCGAAATCGAAGAAGGCATCTATTATCGATTTAATACAGTGTATCGGTTTGAGGATATTCCCTCGGATGAAAGCATCTATGAAGAAGAGATCTATTCGACGATGGAAGTGACTCCACTCGAGATCGAGTGAAGAAGAAATTCTTCAAAGACGATCGGGGAGGATATGTCGATTCCTCTCTCACACGATGGTTTCTCATAAAACTCTTATGAGAATCATGAAGGAAGATCCAAAGCTTCAAGTCTATGATGGATTTACAATCGGAGCTATGGAAAAAGCATTGGATAAAATTGGGTTTCGTAATAGAAAACACCAAATTATTCACAGGGTAACAACCGGAGAATTTGCTATTCTGATGGAATTTACCGGTAACCTGATCGAGATGCAGTTGGTCCCTATTAAAGAAATTCAGGAGATCAAAAGTAGAGTTAAAAGAGAAGTTGCAAATACACTCTCATGGATTCACATCGGAGCCATAAGAGTCATTATTAATGCAACAATCAAGGAATGAATAGATTCGCCACTCAATCTTGCTATTTTTGACAAGCGAATCTCACATCTCAAGGATTCATGCCTTGGAGCGGTTACAGGAAATTTGTATGCAGGAAAATTAGCATTTAATGTCTACCCAAGAATTGCATACAATTTGGGAGATCGAGATTTTAATAGAGTCCTAACCCTTCATCAAGATTTCAAAAGAGTCGATTTGATGAAAGAAGGAAATAAGCCTTACTCGATTACATACAAGATTTCCTATGCTCTCTCGAATACCCATCATTCTGAAGTATTCTTGAGAAAGGAATTCATTGAAGTCCCAAGAATCTTTGAGGACTTTGCCAGGGTGGTTCTACCAGAAATCATTTAATCTCCAACTATAAAGGAGATTGATATGATAATTCAAGATCAACCAGTCTTCAACAAAAGTCGAAGTCTCAAAGTTGAGCCCAGAAGGATGTCTTTCCAGCAGGACAGAATGGTGAGTAGTAGCCGATGGGAAGAAAGGAGACCAAGTACAGTTCAGCGCATCCCAGATGTTTTCAAAACAACAGGAGAGCTGAAATGTCCAGAAGGATGGCGAGAAGTTGAAGTAATATTTGACATCACTTAAAAGGATAATATTTTTCCTTGTGATGTTCTATATTATCTCCAACAACCAATAGTTGGACGGTATCAGGGAAGCCTAAAGATAGGAGAAATTGAGCTTACTATCACAAGAGTTGCGGGAAAAATCCCGAACAATTGATACATCGGAATTGAATTTCTCGAGGATCATAAACCTTGGGAAAGATTACAAGAAGGAATGGAGTTCACGGTGGGCGATAAAAGATACGAGAATCGGATGACCACTAGTCCATTCTCCATATACATTTCTATCGGAATGTTATATCTTTCAATATAAGGCCGAGTATTTCGCGCCTATATTGATTAGTCTTTGGAATATGTCTTTGCAAAGCGGATGTTTTTCTTAAAGAGATTGGAGAGGATTTACCAGCTATTGCGGGAAGAGATTTCTCTAAAAGGATTCTTATCCTTAACAGGGGAATTAAACAAGCGGGCGTGGCGGTACCCCATGGTACAAAGTGAAGACGCCACCAATCTATTTCCATGATACGAGGGCGATGTTTTGCTAGGAAACAATTTCCTACAAACATTCAAGCGATTTACACAGGAAAATGAGACAAGAAGACTTATTTTCACAACGTTATGTGATCATAAGATTATTGTCCAAAGACTGCGAGAAGCATTTTACAGAAAAAATGCCTATTACTTTTCGCAGCAAGCGTGGTGATGAAGCTAAACTTCGCAATCCAAAAATGGCGGATCGAAGGAAATTTGGCGAAGCTTTATTATCCTATAGACAATTTGGTTCCATTCAGAAGGATCAGAAGATATGGGATAATAACTTGTATTCATTCAGAGTACAAGGAGAAGAACGATTTACTCCAGAAGCCATTGCAGAATTATGGATGAGCCTAATGGAGAATCCACAGAGTGACGTAACCATTGAAGAACAAATATCACTCGAGGATATCAAGAAGAAAATCCAAAGGAATTATAATGAAGATCCTTTGGCATGGTGGGACAAGAATGAGCTCAAAGCATCCTTAAAGGTTAACCCCTAAAGGAGTACGAGTTCGTAAGATTCAAACCAATCCTTATGAACCGGGAGGATCGTGAGGATATGCGAGAAGATACTTAAGGAACATCTTGACCTTAAGTTAATTTCACCGAGAAGTTTCTCCATATAGCGGACCCGTGATTCTTAGTCGAAATCATGGAGAAATCAAAAGAGGAAAACCAAGACTTGTTATTAATTACAAAGGGATTAATAACATTTTGGAATTCGATGGATACTACATCCCGAGCAGAGAACATCTGGTTAACTGTATTAAAGGTGCCAAGATCTTCTCAAGTTTGATTGCAAGTTTGGGTTCTACCAGATTAAGATGGATGAAGAAAGCAAGAAGTTCACAGCTTTCTCTACACCAAAAGGACATTATATTTGGAACGTAATGTCTATGGGATTGGCTAACGCACCCCAGATATATCAAAAGAAGATGGATAATCTCTTCAAAGATTATTTCAGTTTCATGTTCGTATATATCGATGACATTCTGATAGCATCAAAGAACATGAAGGAGCATCTCAAACATTTGGAAATATTTTCAGAAGTTTGTCACAAAGAAGGATTAGTGCTTTCGGAAAAGAAGGCGGTGATCACAACAAGACAGATTGAATTCCTCGGAATTGAAATCGATGAATCTGGAATTATTTTACAGAATCATATTGTGGAAAAGATACAGGGATTTCCAGATACACTAAAAGACAAGAAGCAGCTTCAAAGTTTTCTTGGAGTTGTTAATTTTGCTGGATGTTCATTAACAATCTGGCATATTACAGGAAGGTGTTTAGCCCATTACTTAAAAAAGATGCAGTATTCAAATGAGAAGATGAACATCAAAAAGGAATTATGCAACTTAAAGAAGTTTGTAAAAAGCTTCCAAAGCTTGCAATTCCCCAAGACGAGGACGAACTGGTTCTATATACAGATGCCAGTGATGATTGGTAGGCAACAATTCTTACTAAGGTCACACCAAATGAAGAAGTGCCTGCAGATATTGCGCGGTTTATTCACACCAGGTGAAGCAACCGGATGGCATATCAACGAGAAAGAATTCTTTGCGAATCGAAAGGCTTTTAAAAAAGGGCCTCTATTTTTATGGCTAAAAGTTTACTTTAAAAATTGATAATTCAAGTGTCAAGGCTTTTAAAAAACAAAATTGAATCAAAACCGAGAAAAGGCTTGATTACTTAGATGGCAAGTCAATGTCAATATTATGATTATGATATTGTCATTATAAAATCTCATGAAAATATTCTTGCAGATTTCTTGACACGAGATGGAAGGACGCGTTGTTGACGAGGTCCTTAAATGAGTAAGACATCTCGGGAAAACCTGGAGAGTCTAGAACGAGATTTTGGGACGTTATGTCTCAATGCGAGAGTTGCGGGGCGACTTCAACAGTGACCCGAGAAATCTGCTTTCTAGTCAAATACGAGCATGCCAGTTCGCTCAAGGACAATTGTTCTTAGCGTTGCAAGGGCCTCTCCTCTAGGCCGCATCTCATACGATGCAAAAAGGGGTGAATAGAGAACGGGGCTCTAACCCGGAGGTTATGGATTCAAGTACCATAATCACAAGTGTTGCAGGTGATGCATCCCCGAGGTGTACAAATCAGAATGAATGTTGAATCTCCTGTCACAACCCGAAGTCTTCAAGTCAACCCGACTGGGGTAAAGAGGGAAAGTTGGATCTTAGGCCACGAGATGTGGCAAATCTAAGGTCCAAACTGACGAGATTAAGATTTCTCCAATGCAGGTATATCAACGACAATGGGAAAAATTGGTTACAAGGAAGTCATCCAAATGAAGTACATGAATGGTATACTTTTGGAGCTTTAACTTCAATCTATACCGTGTCACCAGGATTCCCAGAAATTTCAAAATTACTTGAAATGGATTGGGGAAACAGATTTACGAAACCTCGGCCAATAATCCACACTTGGCCGAGAGGAGATATTTTGGAATCGTATTTTATCAAGATGCTGACTCCCAAACTGAAGAAAAGCTTTAATGAAGCTTTTCATTTCATCAAGCTAAGAAGACCGGATGGAAATGCCTTAAAATATATCAAGGCGGCTTCACCTAAGAAATACCAAAGGTTAGTAGGAGCATTTTCTGAAGATGAAGCTTCTACACCACGACGAGCATGGGGTCTTTGGGTTTGTCTAACAGAAAATGGACAAAGTCAAATATCCGTTTAAGTTTTTCCGAATTGAAAGAAATGGATATTTCTTACTAAATTCAATGACGGATCAACAACGATTTGCGGAGGAGCTTTTGAGACGAAGAGAAGAATTCTCTGGGAGAACAAGATTCCTAAGCAAGCAAAAGAAATTACCGGAAATTCTCAGTAACACGGCGCATGTTGGTCGTTGGATCGACCGGATCTGTCAAGCATGCCCCGAACAGAAGGAACCCGAGTTTGGGAAAGTATTCCGACCCAAGGGCCCAGCTCACAAGACGTGTTATCCTCGTGGACCACGAAAACCAAATTTTTAAAAGATTTCCCGAAAACATCACATGGGCTGAGTCACGCGGGAGAAAAAGAAAAATAGCTGGCGAGGCAATAATGTGGGATATGACGTAAGCAGTGACATCATAGATATCAGCAAGATTTGAAGTCCGCCTTTGAAGTCCGGACTTACCTCTATAAAATGCAGGATTTGAAGGAAGCTGAGGACATCGAACATTTTCCTTAGTTTTCTTACAATAAAATCTGAGTGAAAAATTTGTAATATTTTGAGTGTTTTAGTTTTAAGTTTTATGTATTTACGAGTGAAAGCCTCATCTATGAGAGGCTAAACCAGTATTCTCCTCCCAAAAGGAGATTACTAATGTAATAAATATTTCAATAAGTTCTTAATAAAAAGGGGCTTTTTGCTTCAATATGTCTTCATAATGTTCCATTAATTTATCCCGTTTAAGAATTACTTATATGTCTGGAGTAGGAAACGAACCAAATTTGTCTTTGAGCGATTCTTTGAAGGAGTCGGATAACTTGCGATCATCTTCCCCGAGGTGAGGTTGAACAGTGAGGAGTCGTTTGTCAAAAGATCTGGGCGATAATTTTTCGATTTGGTGGTGTTGCGAGCCACTTAACCCTGGTCTTTGTTTCGGTCGAAGAAGGTATGAATTTTAAGGGATTTATTAATTTTACGGAAGCATGTTGGGCCTGATATCGTCGTGATGGACTATATTTGTTTTATCAAAACCTTAGTCTGAAATCGAATTTATTTAGAATTATGAAGTATTTACAGAAGTATGTCCTATTGAGTTTATAGACTGGAAACCTGACATGATCCACTTAAAACCTCTGAATAGAGACTGGATCTAAGTAGGTGTAACAATGCCACGAACAAAATAGGTATCAGAAAATGTAAATTTTCATAATCTATAAAATTGGGATTTATTGAAAAATAGCCATAGTATGAAAGGATTGAAATTGGGCAAGATTGTCCAGGGCATAAATTGCCACTTAAACAAATTATTGTCCTCTTTTGCCACCATACAAAAGTTAGAGGGCAGATTTTGCAATTTAGCCATATAACATTTACCCTCTCAATCAAATTAAAATAATAATGTATAGACAAAATTATCATTTTTTTTTAGTCGAAATGAATTTCATTCATTAAATAGAAAAAAACTTACAACTGATTACAACAACAAATATAAACCAATTGCAAGCCTACAGATTATAGACCTGTATAGATCTAAAACAAAATTTTAAACCTAAACAAATCTAACTAATCCGTAGATTCAGATGTTCGTAACGAAGGCGCTGGACAAAACAAGTACCAAAGGACTTGATCTCGTTTCTGTCGTATATCGTCAGGTACTAGCACATCTGAGTCTTCTGAGCAAAATCCCATAAATGGGACAAATTTATTAACTGAAAAGAAAAAAGCCACTTATTGGGACAAAAAAAACTACCTGCTGGGACAAGTAAAAACCACCTACAGAGAAGACAAAAACCAAAGGGCATGAAATCTGCCTCTCCCTCCCTCGGATCCACACCACAGTCCATTTCCACCAAAACCACCTCCAAAAACCGCCGCCAACCGCTTTCACCAACCCCTAAACCCGCAAGCCAAGTTCAGAAGAATCATACCCGCAAGAAGAGAAACATCCACATGAAAGAGAGGGGCTAGTGACCGGAGACCATGAGAATTCTAGTCTCCGGCCATGGTAAAGAAGAGGGGCAAGGCCGGAATAAAGACTAGGTGGGAGAGAGAGAGGGAGGGGGCGGCGATGGGTGAGTAGGGTTTTCTTAGAGAGAAGAGAGATTTTTTTCTTTTTCTGTGTAGTTACTCGACAAAACTATCCTTAATAAAAATGAATCTAAATATTTTTTTTAGTGAATTTTGAATATTTTGTACCCTATTAGATTTACTTTCGTATTAAATTCTAAAGTCATTTTTTTAAAATTATACATTAAGTAATTTAAACTTAAAAATAAAGCAATGTATAATAAATACAAAAAAAATTAAATATGAACGAAAAAAATAAAATATTAACTATTTAAATTAAATTAACTTTCAATATTACAAAATATGAATAAATATATTCTCCTACACCCTAATTTAGACATATCTTTTACACGTCTTTATTTCTTGTTTATTCAATATGATCGTAGTCCAAAACATTGCATTATTAAATTGACATCTTTAATAAATAATCAATATTATTAATGAAACAATATATCGAAAGCAAACCCAATTAGTTTTATTAAAATATTTTAGATACTAAATCTTATTATTTCAGCAAAAGCTAGCTGTTCAAAATATTTAGATATTACTAAAGAAAATATTTATTGTTCTTCTTTCTTACTAAACTATCACATATATATTCTTTACAAAATAATTAGTGAAAAAATAAATTTTCAGTAAAATATATTTTTTACTAAATAATATTACCATTGACTTACCAAAGCAACACTAATTTTGGATAACTCCAAAACATGTATTGGTTAGAACAATTTTAATATTATATTGATGTTGTCCAATATTTCGTATCTTATTCTATATAATTTATTTTATTTTCTTTATTTTTTTCAATCGAGTCATCTTAATATATTTCATATACTAATATTTTCTACAGTTAGAGTCATTAATTATTAACACTTTTGAAAACTAATATTTAAAAAATGAATGTAATAAGTAAATACTACAACAATAAAATTATACCAAAATCAATTGAATCGATACGAAAAAAAAGATACATATATTTATTCAAAAGCATGATATAAAAATCAAATATCTCATTAATAATGAATTGTTCATTGAAATTATCCAAAATCAATTTAAATATAACTGGAGTCTAGTAGTAGTAAAAAAATATTTCAATCAAATATCACTTTAATCATTCTCCTTGATAACTGTCTTAGTTTTCTTCATATAGACGTCTTAGAGAATTTTATCTCAAGCTTTCTTTTTAAGCTATTGTCATCATCAAGATCTAGAAAATAAGAGTTAACATTCTTCAATTTTGTCTTCTCTGGAAAAGAAATTTATTCCTCATAACAATTAACAGGATTCTGTTAAAGTTTTGTATCAATAATTTGCTAATATATACGAATTTCAAATGAAAAAAGAAAAATTGAAAGCATTAAAAATCCAATCAACTATAAAAAGATTGACACATTTTGCCAACGGATTCTAAAAGAATAACTTTAGAGTTAAGATCTGATTCTTATGACAAAATAATAAAATAAAATCAACATGTCCGATATACAAATTTTCTGTGCAAAACAGTAAATCAGAAACCAAAATAATTAATATCTAACTTTTAATAAATGTTGCTTGAATATGTGAACTCTGGATATATAGTCAACTTAATGACTGTGAAGTACATCTAATATTTTTTTACTAGACCCCTTTTACTCTGCACTTTGAATAGAATCTTATTGTCCACGAAATCCTTGATCTTGTTTGGAACACATTGAAAATTAGTTTCCTGCATAAGGTCGGTTGATACAAAATATTTATTTAATTTCAAAGATACAAATTATAAAGTTATTTTCAAATGTTATAAAAAAAATTATGAACTATAAACAAAATTCACAATAATTATTTTGAACTCAACTACTCTCTTTCTAATCAAATCAACTCCAATGAACTTAATGCATCCACACATACTTTTCTGTCAAATAAGGAGTAAAATATGCAAAAATACAAAAAAATTATAAAGTTATTTCTTCAGATGTTATAAAAAAATTATGAACTATAAACAAAATTCACAATAATTATTTTGTACTCAACTACTCTCTTTCTAATCAAATCAACTCCAATGAACTTAATGCATTCAAACAGATTTTTTTTGTCAAATAAGGAGTAAAATATGCAAAAATACAAAAAAAAAAATTAATGCATTAACATCTACAAAAATAATTATAAACCACCAAATAAGAAAGAACTAACAAATAAACTGCCAAAAATTCTTAGATTCACACGCATTATTAATGCATTAATTAATATCTAATACATTCACACGAATTATTAAGCCAAATAAGAAAAAAAATGACAAAAAAATTGCCAAAAATATCTATTATCAATTAATTGGTACCATTTAGTTGAAAAAATATTGGATCATATGTCTGCTATATAAATAGATAATATCACATATATAGCTAGGTAAACAGTAGAAATAAATATGACATGTGGTATAACTCCAACTCGATAGTACTTCCTGGACTTTGAATTCGACTCTTGAGTGAGTCACTACCTAAACCTGCAACACAAAAAGTTGTTAAGAGTGCCAGGTGTTGACCCGACGAAGACTCAATGCTCATGTCAATTCCAAAGCAAGTAAGTATAAGTCGGTAAACTTGAAAATTAGTAATTGCTTAAAAATATTGCTTACCATTGTACAATGAAGGCTAGAGGCATTTGCTTAAGCCAGAAAAAATATTGGGGTGGGCCAATACATGAAAGTGGGGTGAAACGGATAAAAAACTAGAAAAAAATCATATAAATTTTAACTAAAATATTTTTTAAAAATTAATTTCTTAGAAAAATTAATTTTGTTTTTAAGGGGGGTTGGGGAGTTTGCCCCATGCCTGCACCAATGGTTGAAGGTATTTTTTTTTCCCGAAAAGATATAAATATATTCCTAACTCAAAACAATATTACACTGTCAACTGGCAAAACAATCATCTTGAACCAGATATAAATGTCAAGGGGAGAACTCCGCTCGAGAGAAAAACCAATCGCTTTCCGAGGGAGCAAAACACGAGCTACATCACGCACTGCAAGACAGAAACTACTGACCCACCTACGAGTTTCGCAAATCAACCGGGAAAAAAGACACAAAAAAACATAACAAAAACAAAGACAAATCTAAAAGATCTACAAAGAAGACGAAAACAACCGGGCAAAAAGACAAAATTGACCTCTCCCTCCCTCAAATCCCATCACAGCCCATCATCGCCTACACCACCTCCAAACTCCATCGTCGTTGTCGCCGCCGCCGCAGTCACCCAACCTATTGTAATTTATATTTCCGTTAGTTCATTAGTATGATAATTTCCTTGAACTTGGCATCTTGGGCATTTAGGCTCATCAAAGTGGAAGAGAGAAGAAAATTTGAAAAGCAAATTTGAGAAGAAAGAAAAGAGAAGAAATTCATTCTCTAGAATAAAAGTAAAGTGGAAGGAAAAATTATTTTGTAATAAGCTAAGAGAACGGAAAAAAAAGAAGAAAATAATGAAAGGAAAAAACCGGTCACAAGAAACCAAAAAACAAAAAACAAAAATAAAAAATGAAAACCTCGCATTTTTTGCAACAAAAGACACACTTCAATAAAATTAAGTTAATTAGTTATTACCAGGAAAAAAAATATAATATGGAACATGTTTTGAGTGGATCCACTAAGATCGATACTCAAATCCAGTTGAGTTATAAATTTAGAATACGTTACTCATCCCCATACTCATCTAGCTATATAGATTTGAATGTTGAACACAAAACTCAAATGAAATGAACAAATTACAACTTCGAATTGAACCACTCGAGTCTCCTCTTAGTTGTGGTTGCTCATACCTCTAACTTTTATCTGGTTTAGTGATATTTTCTCTACGTTAATTTGTTCTAGCAGCTTCACGACACATGCTTGCACTACTCAAGAAATATATTATTGTACTACAGAGACACACAATTGTGATTATTATATTTGTGCTGCATGTGAACCTTTAGGGAAAAAAAGGGGTGCATGTGAACCTTTATGGAAAAAGAAAAAAAATGATGATTAATTCAAGTCTGGCCGACCCCAGTCATCTTGGAGAAAACCATAGTACTACCAATTATACGTAAATGAACAAGTAATTTTTGTAGTATTTTATCTTTTTCAAGATGACTTGGTAGTCCGGACTTCAATTGTTTCAAGACAGACCATTTTGGCTATACATGAAACTGTTAAACAAGCAATATCAATTGCATTTCCTAAATTTGCCAAAACAGTTGTTTATATAGAGAAGTGAAAAATTGAGATCATTTCTTCACATTTTAATCAAGTGATCATCTCTAATTATGTTAGTTGCCGTCACTATATTCATGAATAACTTTGGCCGCCACTATATTCTATGTATAGCTCATCCAAACTCAAGTGCAAGATTAGATTTTTTTTTTTTTTTTGAGGGAAGTGCAAGATTAGATTAGATGTTCGTCTTTCAACATTACTTTTAAAACAAAAAAAAAAATAATTAAAATAAAATAAAATTTAGGAAATAGATTTATATTTTCTCCAGTAAACTAAGGACCGAAAATTAGTTATATACGACTCGGCCAACATTTGCTGCAAGTTGGGATAATTTTGTTCCAAAAAAATGTGTGTAATGATTATGTAATTCAACTTTATACCGTAATAAAGTAATAGAGGGAGCATTTTCTTGGTAGGGGAAAATAGGGAAAACAAGAATATAAAATATGGTGACAACTTAATTATCAATAGTAAAAGTATACATATAAGAAGTAAATATCAGTAATTAATTAAGAGCACATGCATATTGTTCCCACAAATTTGACTTCATGGTAAGGCTTTAAATTTCCTTTTTTTTTAGGGGGACATGGTAGCTAGGTTAGTTAAGTAGTCTTTAATTAAGCTAATTGCATTACCACTAAGTAATTATTACATTAATATGAAGGCCTTAAATATAGGGGTGGCAAATCGTGTAACGTGTCTTTATCGTGTCGACACGATAAGAACACGAACATGATAAGACCAAACACGAATACGACATGATAAGGATCTATTTCGACACGAATACGAAAATTTTCGTGTTGACACAACACGATTTGATACGATAAGTCAAAACAAAAAGAAATTGATTAACACGTTAATACATGATAGCGAATTACATGATATGACATGACAATACACCATAAAACACACAAAATATTAGGTTATTGTGTCACTAATAGGTAAACGTGTCATTATTGTGTCACTATCATATAAATATGTCATTATCGTATTCTTATCGTGTCACTATCGTGTTCGCGTCCTTATCGTGTTTACACTGATACAACACGAACACGACACGAAATTTTTGTGTCCACAATAAGACTAAATACTAACCCAGTATTTTTGTATCATTTTCGTGTCGTGTTATCGTGTCATGTCAAGAATTACCACCCCTATTTAGTGTCAGGAAATTTATTGAGCAGATTTTGATGATACCATGTAAAACTTAAACTAGGAAGTTGACGCCCCATTTTCCTTGTAATTTGTATTGTAATAGATAGGGCTGCTCCATTGGATAAAATTGTAAATTCAACCCGAATCTTCTTCTTCTTCGTTTGTTTTTCTTTATGATGGACCTTTTTTTTTTGAGGAACTTTATGATGAACTTTGAAAAGACTGAATAAATTTACACATTTTTAGTGTAATAATAAATAGGGCAAAATACAATCACACCCCTCAACTTGGTCCTATATTTTATTTAGGCAAAATTGTTTTTTTAGTCCTCTAAGTAGACATGCTTGGAGATTTGGTCCTAATTTTTTTTTACTTTGGATTTAGTCCTTTAAGTGGGTAAAATTCCGATTTTTGGTCCTATTACCTCCTATAGAAGGTCAAGGTGACTTATTAGGCTTACATGGAATATCTTTTTTCCAATAATTAATATTTCAATTATAATGGATGAGATGGATGCTTATTTAATACACTTGGCAAAAATGGAGAAAAAAATAATAACAAATCCAACTTGGTATTATAATTAAATTAAAATTTATATAAAATAAGAATAGTTTAATTATATAATATATTTAAATTATTTCTTAAACTTAAAAAAAATAAATTGTGCAATAAAATTCAAAATATTTTAATTAGATAAATATATTTGAAATTCAATAAAAATATAGATCTAAGATTTACAACATTATTAAATTACTTCTTATGTTTTTCAAAATATAAATAATTTAAGAAAAATCTTATTTAGAAATAACTTTCAGTAAAATAAATCAACAAGTAAAATATTTATAAATAATTTAAAAACAAATACTTTTTGTGAAGCCCCGATTTTTCCGAGCTTATAATTGACTCTTTTTGTCGTCTATGTATTTGATCGACTGTTTTACCACGTCACTTTGACGGGTAATTATTAATAATATATATATTTTGTATTTTAATTCATTTCATTTATTACTTGTGATCATGATCTTTATTAATTCTATTTCTCATTTATGATCACTTGATTGATCATTATTACTATTTTGTATTTATTAGTCACCTTAGAATTTTAAGAGACTATTTATTTTATAGAATTTTACCTTATAGAATTAAGATTTTGATTTAGATTAAGTGATCATGAGACTCATAAGTGATCAAGGAAATCACTAATTATTTTGGAGATTGATATATTTCATCTATTATCATCAAATTTGGGACCAAAAAAATATATGGAATTACCATAATGCCCTTATAATGGACGGCCATGATGATGCTTTTTGGAGTAAAAATATCATACAACTCTTGTACACTTACACCTTATATTAGTCATCTTGTGTATAATTATATCATTAATTCAAACATTATACACATCATCTCATACATTAATTCTTTAATACTATTTTTCCCAACATATTGGAGTCTTCCCAACATTCCTTTTCATTCCATACCTTGCCCATACTTTGACTAGTCTAATTGTCCCCATGCAAGAGACAATTTGCAAGACACAAAATTGAACAAAAAAATTCCTCCCTCCCCCCCCATGGTGGACGGCCAACATGGCCTATTACACAAAAATTCATCTCATTTTTTCATCAAACACATTCTAACTCTCAGGCCTTTTCTCCAACTTCTCTCTAATCTCTCTCTAAGAATCATTCACATCTTCAAATCTTCAAACAAAATTCATTCATATCTTCAAACCTTCAAACACCAACTCTTCACATCTTCAAATCTTCAACATAAGTTCTTCATATCTTCAAGTACCATTTATTCATATCTTCAAATATTCAAACCCAAGTCCTTCACATCTTCAAACCCATCTTCATAACTCCAAGAAAATCTTCTTCCTAACATCAAACATACTTTCTTTCTTCAAACATCTAAACCAAAATAAACAATCTTACCACTAAAACTCAAAAAATTCGAACACCCCCTTTTCTCAAGGTAAGAAATTTCACTCCTCAATTCAACTTAAATTCTTTCTACTCATCACCTTCTTCTTTTAACTTAAGTTTATATTTTCGATTTTGAGGTACTTAGAAGACCACTTGGAGACATGCATGCATGGTGGTGAAACTTGAAGACTTGAAGAAGAACTAGTATATAAATTTGGACTACAAGGTAAGAATTGGACACTAGAACCCTTCTTTCCTCTTCTTTCTATTTTTTTCAAATTTTAACACCCCTTTTTCATTTTTGAGAAATAGGGGCTGACCTTAGGTGATTTTGGAGTTGAACCAAAAATTCCAAATTTAAAGCTTCAACTAGTCTCCAATCACCTACTACACAAGGTAAAGTGTAGTCTTTCTCATTTTCTTATCTCCTTCTTTTTCTCCTTAATTTTTCTCTCATTTTTCTAACATCAAATTTTTGATATTTCTTGACTTAGGGGCTGACCTAAGTGATCTCATCCAAAAATTGTGAAATTTATCCTTTTATTTCACAATTTTCCAATTTTAAGGTGGGTGGGAAAATACTTTCCAACTTCTAGGTGTTTTTATTAAAATGCATGTAGAATTTTGAACATGAGCCATTGAGATATATAATCTATGTATTGCATGTCAATTTTATGTATCAAATCATGAAAATTCTCAAGAGTTGCTCAAAATTGCTATTTATTGAATGTTAGGTGCATGCATGTACAATTTAATGTTTTATTTGATGAGTTCTTGTATGTATTGGACATGCATGTGTATGATCTTTGAAATCCATGTTTTGGATGACTTATAACCTGGACAAGTCGAGCATAATTGATTAAATTTCAATTTTGGACTTAAAAATGTAAAAATGGAAAGTTGGTGGACTAAATTGCAAGAAAATGAAAGTTAAAGGACCCCTCTGCAAATTTCGATTTTTGGGACTGTACTCAGGTTCAAAAATGGCTTTTGGACATTTTAATAAAGTTTTAAGAGTTTTAAGATAAATAAAATCAACCTTTAAAAGCCTAAGGACTAGATTGTAAAATTTTGAAAGTTTAAGGGCTACTTTGCAAATTTTGAAACTGTACCAGACCTTAATTTTAAAATTTGAAATTTTCACTCTTAAGGTACTGGAAATGACATATTTTAAATATATTCCAAAAATCCAAGTATTTAGAGCTTGGAAATTAATTTTACTAAAATTGAGGGACTAAAGTGTAAAAGACTAAACTTGAGGACCCAAATGAAATTTCCAGGACTTATGCAGCCCATGCACCTGGAAATACTAATTTAACTATAACATAATTATATTTTGGACCCAAGGTTCAAATTTCATAACAATTGGACCCCTAAAAGCCTTAAAGGCAAAAATTTCAAAATGGGACAAAAATGAGATTTTCAAAAGTTAAAGGACCTACACTTATTTCTTTTAAAAACTGCTTTTGTCACAATATCCTACTAACCTTAGTGACATTTTCCAACTGGAATCACATTAAAATTCGTTCCGGTTTGTGAGTTCCGATTATTTTAAACTTAAGGTCCGAAATGATAATTTTTACAAATTTGGGGCCAATGTAAGAATTTTATAAAAACTCGACCTCAAAACTTTAAAAACCTGAATCTCTGAACAATTTGGAGAATTTAGGAACTGACCTCATAATTCTTCAAGGTCGGGATATTTATTTATTCAATTTTTAACCCCAAAAGTTTTGGTATTTACAAAACGGGGCTAAATTGTAATTTTCTTTTATAAAGGACCTAACCCAAATTATTTTCCCTTTTACTAAAATATCCTTGGACCCTCTGACTTGGAGATTTAATTAAAATATTTTATTTTCCCAAAAACCCTTGACTTATCGGACCGATTTGACCGATTAATACCCGATCGCGAAGCGACTTCCTCGCCTTGCGATGTTAAATCTATAACGGGACTTATGTTCCACCTAATCTTTCAAGATATCGAAGGTTGCTTATCCTTCCGATAATCATCTTCATCCAATAACTCCACCAACACCATAATTGCCACTCGTAATTTTCGAAAAATTTTCCTGAACTGCTTCCCTTAATCAATAATATTCGACTGCCTGGTTGACTACCCGAACTTGTATTTACTTTCCTGCTTGAGTCAACTTGGTGTGTCGAGCTCAATCGGAATGGATACGTCGGGGATGGAATCGGGCAGCTCGGCCGCTATTCCACTCTTCCCCCATCGCCCTAATCCCGCAACCGAGGGACGGAGTTTGTCCAAGAGGAAGCGGTCGTAGTACTTGAGGGTATAATCATGATTATGACAATCCGGGCCTAGCTAGCTCTCTTGTGGATTTGTCTTTGCCTATGGAGCGATAAGGTGACAGTCTTGGACCATCTTGCTCGGGAGTTACAAGGAAGAACGAAGGAATCGCTGTCGATCCACACGATTCGGAGTTATCGGACCCGCTTGGTTGGCGCTACAAATATGTACGCAACCGCTACTTGTTTTGCATTGGTTGGCGCTACAAATCCGTGCGCAACCATTATCTACCTTGCATGAGATTGGCGTTACATTTCCGCACGCAATCCTACTTGTCTTGATCGAATCACATAGTGCATGTGTGACCATGAACTCTTTTCTTGAATCATATAAGTATATTACTTAAATATATTTATCACGACGCTTGGATGGTGTGTGTGAATTCATGCATCATACTCACGCGTTTTCATATAACAGTTTTCTCGCATTAACTATATATCGCCACACTTGCACACGATCACCCCATCCACCGAGATTTCGTCTCATCCCCACCGTTTTCTAACCTTTAGATGAGGACTTCGTTGAAGATCTTTGAACCGCCTTGATTGAGCCTTTGTACTCCGCTTGTTGGATTTATTACTTCTTGTTGTTGTTGATAGACTGGTTTCTTGTGATTGTTGTTTGACTATTCTATTTTCCTTTCATTCCGGTTTGTAACTGAAGGGCGTAGGATCCTTTGACTTTTAAGTTGTTATCGTTGGTTGATTTTCGAGGATGTAATTTGGATTATGGATTGTGGACTGTAAGCTGTGCTTGTTATTTTATTTTCGCTGCTATTTTGACTCTGTTTCATTGGGTTCTCGATGATATTCGTCTAGACTGTTTGGTTATTTGTAATTAAGTTGTGGATCGTCGTCGTGACCCGTTTGGGGCGTGATAGTTAGAGTGGTATCAGAGCTCGGCTAGTAAGATGGAAACTTACACCGAGCTGACCCAGGATAGGACCCTAGGTCTGTGTTTTGGGTAGTACCGTGACTTGACCAATTAAGTGTGAAATCGATTTCAAATTGGCATAGAACCGCCTCATTAATGTTTGAACTAAGTTAGAACGCATATTTTGAGATTCCATAGTCATACTTGTCTTGACTTAGTTGATTCTTGACTGATTTCCTTTATTCATTCTTTCCTTACTCTCTCCTTATCTTTCTTCTACCTTTGACAGATCCGCCTTAGTTTTGTTTGATCAGGATGGAGCCGGCGCCACCTTCTTGGTGGGATGTTTTCCATGCCCATGATGAGCGGGAGTACTACCGGGCACTGATGATTCACTGGCACCGGGAGAGTGATCGAGCGACCTCAGAGCTATCCGAGGAGCGCCAGCGTAATAGGGACCTGACACAGCGCTTGGCGAGGAGCCAAGATGAAAGGAGCGAGTTGACCACCACCATCAAGGACCGCGACAACACCATAAGAGCGCGGGAGGACCAGATACAGAATATCCAGGAGCGCCTGGATAACATGCAAGAGAAGATGAAGAGGGCAAATGACGACCGCCAGAAATGGGAGATTGACGCCCGCGTATCCCGCGACACCGTTGAGCGCTTGGAGGAGACCCTCATCAAGCAGATGACGGTGATAGAGGACCTTACACAGCCCTAGCTCGAGAGACGCCGCACCGGAGGCTGCTTTGGCGCTAATGCCCAGCCATTGCCACCACCCGAGGTGGAGCCCGTGCCTGACGCCGAGGAGGATCCTGAGGAGGATCCCGAGGAGGATCCTGAGGAGGATCCAGTCGACATTGGAGAGCCTGAGGCCCTTGAGGCTGCTCCACTTGATGAGGCTCAGGGATTCGAGCAGTGGTTGGATTTCGTTGATTGGCCTGAGATCGAGGCGCCACCTCAACCCGACCCGGCCCCGATTATGGACATAGCTGCGAGTGACGATGATGGCGATCTCACTGATTAGTTAGCTTGATTGTCAGTTGTACTTTTGTTGTTGTAGACACTTATTCCAGTGTTGTACCTTGCTTTCTATTGTATTAGATTCAGTTGTATTTTGGTTCAGATGTATCTTTGACTCGGTATTACTATTGTTGTGCTATGGGTGTATTCAATTTTACATTAATGGATATGCTTTTCCCTTACTGTTGACTCTACGTCTTGGTTATCATCTCCACCATGAAAGCAAGAAAGGCAATCGCTAGAGGGGCACAAGGGTACTTGGCGTTTGTAATTAACAAATCCAAGATTGAGACACAAATTAACCAAGTACCTATAGTATCAGAATACACGTATGTATTTCCACAAGAACTCACCACTGTCCCTCCAGATAGGGAAGTCGAGTTCACCATCGAGGTGTTACTAGGGACTGCCCCGATCGCTAGAACACCGTATAGAATAGCTCCTCTTGAGTTGCAAGAGTTGAACACGCAATTATAGAAACTGATGGATGTGGGATTTATCCGACCGAGTATGTCTCCGTGGGGAGCACCTGTGCTGTTCGTCAAAAAGAAAGATGGCACATTAAGACTGTGTATAGATTATCGTGGTCTTAATAGCGTGACCATCAAGAACAAATATCCCCTTCTGAGGATAGACGAACTGTTTGATCAACTCCAAGGAGCGACAATGTACTCGAAGTTTGATTTACAACAAGGATATTACCAACTGAAGATCCGCAAAGGAGACATTTCCAAAACTGTATTTCAAACCCAATATGGACACTACGAGTTTGTAGTGATGCCTTTCAATCTGACGAATGCACCAGCAACATTTATGGACCTGATGCATCGAGTCTTTCAACCTTATTTGGATCAATTCATAGGGATATTCATTGATGACATACTCGTATACTCTAAGTCTAGAGAAGAACACGAACGTCATCTCAAAATCATTTTGAGACACTACGAGAGCATAAATCGTATGCCAAATTCAAAAAGTGCGAATTTTGGCTTAGTGAAGTCGCATTCTTGGGACACATAGTATCCGCACTTTGGGATTGCGGTAGATCCTCGAAGGTACGTGGATGGTGGTTGAATGGAAACAACTGAGTGCAGAATTAAATCGAGGAGTTTCCTAGCACTAGCTTGATATTATCGAAGATTTATCTAGGATTTTTCCAAGATAGCCGGACCACTCACTCGACTAACCTGGAGAAGCAAGTTAAGTTTGAGTGGAATGACAAATGCGAGGCAAGTTTCAAGAGTCAAGAAACGACTTACTACAACTCCAGCCTCTTAGCCCTTCCAAAGGGGACCGAAAACTTTGTCGTCTACAATGATGCATCAAAAGAAGGACTAGGAGCAAGCGTGCTCATGCGAAGGAAAAGTTATCGCTACGCATCACGAAAGCTCAAGCCGTATGAAGCCAATTATCCAACGCATGACTTGGAATTGGCAAAATAGTTTTCGCGTTAAAGAAATGGAGACACTATCTCTACGGAGCAACATTCATGGTTTTCACGGATCATAAGAGCTTGAAGTATCTATTCTCTCGAAAAGACCTCAACTGAGGCAAACGGAGATGGATGGAGTTGATTGAGGACTATCACTTTGATATTCAATACCATCCTGGAAAGCTAACGTCATAGCGGACGCTCTAAGCGTAAAGGCGAGCTTAGCCGGACTTATGATTCGAGAGTGGGAATCATTAGAAGAGCCGAGCAATTGGAATCTGACGAGAACCAATACTCAGATTTCGTGTGCTAACATTTCGGTTAAACCCGATCTGCTGAATGAGATCAAAGAAGCACAAAAGAAAGATGCACATCTTCAAAAACTGAAGGAAAAGATACTTAAAGGAGAAAGATCAGAATTCTCGGTACACGAAGATGAGGTTATCAGATTCCAGAATCGAGTGTGTGTACCGAATGACGAGCAGATTAGGAATAGAATCCTAGCAGAGGCACACCGTTCAAAATACACTCTACATCCTGGAGGAAACAAGATGTATAAGGATTTGAAACGGAGTTATTGGTGGGTAAACATGAAGAACCAGATAGCGGAATTCGTTGCGAGATGTTTGACTATTCAACGAGTAAAAGCAGAACACCAACGACCGTCTGGTTTACTACAACCGTTGAGAATTTCCGAGTGGAAATGGGAACACATAACGATGGACTTCGTGATGGATCTACCAAGGACTAGAGGAGGCCATGATGCTATTTGGGTAGTCGTAGACCGACTCACGAAATCTGCACACTTTTTACCTATCAAGAAAACTGATAGCTTGCAGAAACTTGCACAGACTTATATCCGAGAAATTATTCGACTGTATGGAGTGCCAGTCGACATAGTATCCGATAGAGACCTGAGGTTTGTCTCCAGATTTTGGAAGTGCTTGCACGAGGAATTGGGTACCTCGCTAAGTTTCAGCACAACAGCACATCCACAAACCGATGGACAGTCTGAGCGAACAATTCAAACCCTAGAAGATATGCTGCGAGCCTGCACATTGGATTTTCAAGGAAGTTGGGATTCGCACTTACCCTTAGCCAAGTTCGCCTATAATAACAATTATCAGGCCACGATTGGGATGGCACCCTACGAGGCATTATATGGGCGAAAATGCAGATCCCCACTACACTGGGAGATTGATGACCAATGGACTCTGAAAGAGAAACGAAAGTCACCCTCGATTCCAAAGGTCGACTTAGTTCAGGAGGCCATGGAAAATGTCAAGCTGATCAATACGAAGAAAGGAGGCAAGTCGAGTCCGAGATATATTGGACCTTACAAGATTTTACAAAGGATTGAGAAGTTAGCCTACCGACTCGAGTTACCAGCGCCATATGCGGGAATGCATGATGTATTCCACGTATCGAGATTGAAGGAGTCTCAACCAGATCCCGAACACATCATCACTCGTGATACTCCACCTCTAATGGAAAACCTATCCTACACCGAGAGACCGATCCGGATCATTGATCAGTAGATACGACAGTTGCGTAAGAGAGAAATTCCGATGGTTAAAGTGGTGTGGCAGAACCACAACCGAGACGAAGACGCAACGTGGGAGATGGAAGAAGACATGAGAATCGGATCGAGAACTATTTCAAGAGAATTTGGGAACCAAATTCTTTTAAGGAGGGGAGGATGTGAAGCCCCGATTTTTCCGAGCTTATAATTGACTCTTTTTGTCGTCTATGTATTTGATCGACTGTTTTACCACGTCACTTTGACGGGTAATTATTAATAATATATATATATATATATATATTGTATTTTAATTCATTTCATTTATTACCTGTGATCATGATCTTTGTTAATTCTATTTCTCATTTATGATCACTTGATTGATCATTATTACTATTTTTGTATTTATTAGTCACCTTAGAATTTTAAGAGACTATTTATTTTAGAGACTTTTACCTTATATAATTAAGATTTTGATTTAGATTAAGTGATCATGAGACTTATAAGTGATCAAGGAAATCACTAATTATTTTGGAGATTCATATATTTCATCTATTATCATCAAATTTGGGACAAAACAAAATATGGAATTACCATAATGCCATTATAATGGACGGCCATGATGATGATTTTTGGAGTAAAAATATCATCCAACTCTTGTACACTTACACCTTATATTAGTCATCTTGTGTATAATTATACCATTAATTCAAACATTATACACATCATCTCATACATTAATTCTTTAATACTATTTTTCCCTACATGTTGGAGTCTTCCCAACTTTCCTATTCATTCCATACCTTGCCCATACTTTGACTAGTCTAATTATCCCCATGCAAGAGACAATTTGCAAGACACAAAATTGAACAAAAAAATTCCTCTCTCCCTCCCCCCATGGTGGACGGCCAACATGGCCTATTACACAAAAATTCATCTCATTTTTTCATCAAACACATTCTAACTCTCAAGCCTTTTCTCCAACTTCTCTCTAATCTCTCTCTAAAAATCATTCACATCTTCAAATCTTCAAACAAAATTCATTCATATCTTCAAACCTTCAAACACCAACTCTTCACATCTTCAAATCTTCAACATAAGTTCTTCATATCTTCAAGTACCATTTTTTCATATCTTCAAATATTCAAACCCAAGTCCTTCACATCTTCAAACCCATCTTCATAACTCTAAGAAAATCTTCTTCCTAACATCAAACATACTTTCTTTCTTCAAACATCTAAACCAAAACAAACAATCTTACCACTAAAACTTCAAAAAATTCGAACACCCCATTTTCTCAAGGTAAGAAATTTCACTCCTCAATTCAACTTAAATTCTTTCTACTCATCACCTTCTTCTTTTAACTTAAGTTTATATTTTGGATTTTGAGGTACTTAGAAGACCATTTGGAGACATGCATGCATGGTGGTGAAACTTGAAGACTTGAAGAAAAACTAGTAGAGAAATTTGGACTACAAGGTAAGGATTGGACACTAGAACCCTTCTTTCCTCTTCTTTCTATTTTTTTTCAAATTTTAACACCCCTTTTTCATTTTTGAGAAATAGGGGATGACCTTAGGTGATTTTGGAGTTGAACCAAAAATTCCAAATTTAAAGCTTCAACTAGTCTCCAATCACCTACTACACAAGGTAAAGTGTAGTCTTTCTCATTTTCTTATCTCCTTCTTCTCCTTAATTTTTCTCTCATTTTTCTAACATCAAATTTTTGATATTTCTTGACTTAGGGGCTGACCTAAGTGACCTCATCCAAAAATTGTGAAATTTATCATTTTATTTCACAATTTTCCAATTTTAAGGTTGGTGGAAAAATACTTTCCAACTTCTAGGTGTTTTTATTAAAATGCATGTACAATTTTGAACATGAGCCCTTGAGATATAAAATATATGTATTGCATGTCAATTTTATGTATCAAATCATGAAAATTCTCAAGAGTTGCTCAAAATTGCTATTTATTGAATTTTAGGTGCATGCATGTACAATTTAATGTTTTATTTGATGAATTCTTGTATGTATTGGACATGCATGTGTATGATCTTTGAAATCCATGTTTTGGATGACTTATAACCTGGACAAGTCGAGCATAATTGATTAAATTTTAATTTTGGACTTAAAAATGTAAAAATGGAAAGTTGGTGGACTAAATTGCAAGAAAATGAAAGTTAAAGGACCCCTCTGCAAATTTCAATTTTTGGGACTGTACTCAGGTTCAAAAATGACTTTTGGTCATTTTAATAAAGTTTTAAGAGTTTTAAGATAAATAAAATCAACCTTTAAAAACCCAAGGACTAGATTGTAAAATTTTAAAAGTTTAAGGGCTACTTTGCAAATTTTGAAACTGTACCAGACCTTAATTTTAAAATTTGAAATTTTCACTCTTAAGGTACTGGAAATGACATATTTTAAATGTATTCCAAAAATCCAAGTGTTTAGAGCTTGGAAATTAATTTTACTAAAATTGAGGGACTAAAATGTAAAAGACTAAACTTGAGGACCCAAATGAAATTTCTAGGACTTATGCAGCCCATGCACCTGGAACTACTAATTTAACTATAACATAATTATATTTTGGACCCAAGGTTCAAATTTCATAACAATTGGACCCCTAAAAGCCTTAAAGGCAAACATTTCAAAATGGGACAAAAATGAGATTTTCAAAAGTTAAAGGACCTACACTTATTTCTTTTAAAAACTGCTTTTGTCACAATATCCTACTAACCTTAGTGACATTTTCCAACTGGAATCACGTTAAAAGACATTCCGGTTTGTGAGTTCTGATTATTTTAAACTTAAGGTCCGAAATGACAATTTTTACAAATTTGGGGCCAATGTAAGAATTTTATAAAAACTCGACCTCAAAACTTTAAAAACCTGAATCTCTAAACAATTTGGAGAATTTAGGAACTGACCTCATAATTCTTCAAGGTCGGAATCCATACAAACCGTGACGCAACCATTATCTCGCTTTTGCATGGGATTGGCGTTACATTTCCGCACGCAATCTTACTTCTCTTGATCAATCACATAGTGCCTATGTGACCATGAACTGTTTTTCTTGAATCGTATAAGTATATTACTTAAATATATTTATCACGACGCTTGTGGACTGTGTGAATTCATGCATCATACTCACGCCGCGTTTTCATATAATCTGCTTTTCTCGCATTAACTATATATCGCCACACTTGCACACGATCACCCCATCCACTCGAGATTTATGTCTCATCCCTACCGTTTTCTAACCTTTAGATGAGGACTTCGTTGAAGATCTTTGAACCGCCTTGGATTGAGCCTTTGTACTCCGCTTGGGATTTACTACTTCTTGTTGTTGTTGATAGATCGGTTTCTTGTGATTGTTGTTGACTATTCTATTTTCTTTTCATTCCTTATGTAATCAAGGGCGTAGGACCCTTTGACTTTTAAGTTGTTATCGTTGGTTGATTTTCGAGGATGTAATTTGGATTATGGATTGTGGACTATAAGTCGTGTGCTTGTTATTTTATTTCCGCCGCTATTTTGACTGTTTCACCGGGTTCTCGATGATATTCGCTCAGACTCGCTTGGTTATTTGTAATTAAGTTGTGGATCGTTGTCGCGACCGTTTGGGGCGTGACATTTTCCGGACAAAATGTAAAATATTTAGTAATCATTGCACTTATAATTAGTGTGTTTTTGGCACAAATATATTTTCTTATATTTGTGCAATGATTACTAAATATTTTACATGTTGATTATTTTTCAATTTTTTTAAAAATTATTATTTTTTTAAATAATAAGTTACATAACCTAATGATGTAAAGTCTATTTTTTATTACTGAATTTCAAATATATTTATCTTATTAAAATATTTTACCACAAGCTTGTAGACAAAACAAGTACCAAAGGACTTGATCTCGTTTACACCGTATATCGTCGGGAGGTAATAGCACATCCGAGTCTTTCAACAAAATCCCATAAATGGGACAAATTTATTAACCGAAAAGAAAAAGCCACTTATTGGGACAAAAAAACCACCTGGGCACAAGTAAAAACCACCTATAGAGAAGACAAAAACCAAAGGGCATGAAATCGCCTCTCCTCCCTCGGATCCACACCACAGTCCATTTCCACCAAAACCACCTCCAAAAACCGCAGCCAGCCGCTTTCACCAACCCCTAAACCCGCAAGCCAAGTTCAAAAGAATCATACCCGCAAGAAGAGAAACATCCACATGAAAGAGAGGGGCTAGTGACCGGAGACCATGAGAATTCTAGTCTCCGGCCATGGTAAAGAAGGAGGCAAGGCCTAATAAAGACTAGGTGGGAGAGAGAGAGGGAGGGGGCGGCGACGGGTGAGTAGGGTTTTCTTAGAGAGGAGAGATAATTTTTTCTTTTCTGTGTAGTTACTCGACAAAACTATCCTTAATAAAAATGAATCTACATATTTTTTTAGTGAATTTTGAATATTTTGTACCCTATTTAATTTACTTTCGTATTAAATTCAAAAGTTATTTTTTTAAATTGTACATTAAGTAATTTAAACTTAAAAATAAAGCAATGTATAATAAATACAAAACAAAATTAAATATGAACGAAAAAATAAAGTATTAACTATTTAAATTAAATAAACTTTCAATATTACAAAATATGAATAAATATATTCTCCTACACCCTAATTTAGACATATCTTTTACACGTCTTTATTTCTTGTTTATTCAATATGATCGTAGTCCAAAACATAGCATTATTAAATTGTTATCTTTAATAAATAATCAATATTATTAATGAAACAAAATATCGAAAGTAAACCCAATTAGTTCTATTAAAATATTTTAGATACTAAATCTTATTATTTCAGCAAAAGCTAGCTGTTCTAAATATTTAGATATTACTAAAGAAAATATTTATTGTTTCTTCTTTCTTACTAAACTATCACATATATATTCTTTACAAAATAATTAGTGAAAAAATAAATTTTCAGTAAAATATATTTTTTACTAAATAATATTACCATTGACTTACCAAAGCAACACTAATTTTGGATAACTCCAAAACATATATTGGTTAGAACAATTTTAATATTTTATTGATGTTGTCCAATATTTTGTATCTTATTCTATATATTTTCTTTTATCTTCTTTATTTTTTTCAATCGAGTCATCTTAATATATTTCATATACTAATATTTTCTACAGTTAGAGTCATTAATTATTGTTAATTAAGCAAAGCATGTCAAAATTAGCATCAACTATTGTTTATCAATGGTCCAGATATGAGATAATTCATATTTTTAGATTGAACTTGATTAGTATTTGTTTACACTTTTGAAAACTAATATTTAAAAAATGAATGTAATAAGTAAATACTGCAACAATAAAATTATACCAAAATCGGTTGAATCGATACGAAAAAATAGATACAGATATTTATTCAAAAGCATGATATAAAAATCAAACATCTCATTAATAATGAATTGTTCATTGAAATTATCTATAAATAAATTTAATAATCCAAAATCAATTTAAATATAGCTAGAGTCTAGTAGTAGTAAAACAATTTTTCAATCAAATATCACTTTAATCATTCTCCTTGATAACTGTCTTAGTTTTCTTCATATAGACGGTACTAGAGAATTTTATCTCAAGCTTTCTTTTTAAGCTATTGTCGTCATCAAGATCTAGAAAATAAGAGTAAACATTCTTCAATTTTGTCTTGTCTGGAAAAGAAATTTATTCCTCATAATAATTAACAGGATTCTGTTAAAGTTTTGTATCAATAATTTGCTAATATATACGAATTTCAAATGAAAAAAGAAAAATTGAAAGCATTAAAGATCCAATCAACTATAAAAAGATTAACACTATAAGACCCTGCTTTCAGATGCCTTTATTATTATTGTCTAATAGTTTGATTTCGAGTTTATCGTTGTAGTATTTAATATTTGACTGATATTTGATTGAGTGTAGCGATTCTTGTTTTCTACTTGGGTTAATTGTTGGATATTTGATTGGATGGATCCGAGTATATTTTGACAATTTAGGATTTTTGAATCGATAAGTTGTGATTTATTGGAATAATTGAAGTTTTTTTGAAATTGCTTTTCTTTATGATTATATTTGTAGCATTGTGTAAGAAGTGACAAATTTATTTTATTACTAAGTTGGAGCCTAGAGGTAGATTAGTTAGTACTTAATTAATTTAGTGAGTTAATTCGCTTACCTCATTTTTTCTACTTATAACTTTCAAGCACGCCTTTATATAATATCTATTGGTTTTAAAAGAAAAGAACATGACCCATTTCTAATTAAAACAATCAGCCATTAATTCAAACCCAAGATCCTAATCACTAACTACCCAATTCTTACACACACGCACACGTGGAAGGCTAAAAGAGATAGTCATCCTCACCCTCAAACACAATCCACCTCATTCTTAAAACACATGTCACTTGGTTTTGTACACAATCAATCACAAAGAAAAATATGCTTCCCTTTTCTCTCTCCTGCAAGTCTCGACAGAGAATCAAGTTAAGGGAAAAGATTTGTTCTTTTTATCCAAATTCTTACAAGCATCTACAGACTTGCATACTAAAACATTGTGATCAACTTACTACCAAGTGGGGGTCGAGTACTCGAAGCCGGGATACCGAAAAAATTGAAAGGTAATGATTTGCCTAATCTTGAAATTAACTTGGGATTTAGCTTATTAAATCTTTGAAGAACCTAGTAGTTGTCGTGAGCTAAATGAAGCAATTGAAGGAAATATATTGATGGTGAAGGTGGGTTAGAACCTCCTTTCTCTAAATAAATTTTCTGTTAAAATAATGTATCTGAGAATTTTAAAAATATATTAATGGGCTTATAATTGACTAATTCTTTATTAAGGTTTAATTCCTATAAATCCTTAATATTAAATATATCCTGATTATTAGGATTAATTGTTAATCATTCCACGAATCTTTATCTTTAATTACATAACCTGTAATAAATATAATATTTTTTTAAAGAAAAAAGTAATGTTAATTAGTAGTATAAACAATGGACAATTTGATGACTAATCTATAATAATAGAACCTGACCTTGAATATTGAAAAAGGGGGTTATCTCCTTTTCATACTTAAATGTAAAACCTGAATTTTATTATGATTTTGGCAATAAGTGTTAATTTGACGACAAAGGACTGATTTTAGTAAATATGTTTTGAAGGAATTGTACATACTAGACTATTAACATCATAAACTGTATTGTTATAAAACTGATTTTGAAATTAATTAAATATATTTAACCCTTTATTAAAAAAGATTCCATGCAGTGGATCTATGTAAAATGACTAAATTTTCATTTCCTAGATAAGCTTATAATTGATAGTTAACCATGATAAGTTTATAAATCCACTAAAATGTGATTTTGCAGTTGCTCTGTAGTATGCTTTCATAATGAGTTAAGGATCATATTTGTTAAATCAACATTCCATAGTTGCCCCAAACTTCTGTAGACACCGGGTCAACGCCTAATCCATGAAACTGATAAAGTGCAGGAGAGGTGGCCGAGCTTGACATTGAGAACTTGCATTTGACTCATCACTAAGGCGACCTTTGAGTGAAAGGTGGGCAAAGTATCATCTTTCTAAAGAAAATTAGGTTTGCTTAGGTTTGCTTGTAATTTCATAAATTTCACGACATTAGTTATTTCATAAACTTCATGACAATAAGCAATTGCATAATTCACGATATACATCATTTTCACAAAGTTCACAATATAAGGTTGTTCTATGATTATATTTTGCGTTTCTTCCAGGATAATTCTTTTTTTTTAGAAAAAAACATAAAGCATATAATTCATGATCATATTCCCTTACATTTTAACTATTGTAACTGATTGACTTAGCCTTTGGGAAAATAAATGTCACTTTGACAAAAATATTGACTGTTTGAGTCTATTGCGGCGTGGGTAGGTTAGACAATGGATCGAAAAGGTTGCCTGTGCTCCTTGTTTGACTACCCATATGCCTAATCCCATTTTCGGCCGGCCGGAGACGCCGACGTAACTTGGGTCGTAGAACGGATATTCATGAATATGACGATCTCTCGGGCAAAAGCCCAGGCCAAAGAGACGCGAGCCTGTGGGAGGGATAAGGTGACAGGGCTTTGGCCAAATATTATTGAAAGTAACAAGGAGAACTGGACAGATCGATTAATCAGACAATATTGATCCTACGTTTCTTATTTTGAATGGATTTAACTAATTGAGTAATCGTTTATATTTTATTTTAAAATAAGATATCCCCTATTTGTTTTAAAAAATTGGGATGTCCATTGGTTCTTTGAAAAGCAAAAATGTTTACCGTACATGACTGCCTTTATTGTACAATGTGCATTACATCATTGATATCATCAAAAATTAATATATCATCATTGAATTGCAATATGTTCTTGATCCTTACAAATAAATCTTATGCGCATCATTATCATGCATACATAAATATTTCAGCAATAAGTTCTTTTCAAAGAAATTCATCTTTCATTAAACAAATATTGCATTCCTCTACCCCAACCCATTGAGCTCGTTTAGCTCACCCCACTATTTTCATAAAAAAATTTCGGAGAACGAGTATTTTGAGATCGATCGATCGACATCGCTTCGGATCGGATTGACCCAATCTAGCGACTTTATATTGACAGTTTATTTGTCGGCGCTCGAACAATATAACTATTTTATCTTGTAATAGTTTGGTGAGTTACAACTCTATTATAATTAATTGTATGTCATTATATATAGATTTCCATTTGTATTTATGATTTTTAGTTGTTTGTACTTAGATAATAGCTCTTGACGAGCCTAAGATTTAAACATTTGGATTGTACCCTATTGGATGGTGTTCTATTTTATTGGGTATGTAAATTGGGGCGTGACAGACACATTTTGCCAATAGATTCTAAAAGAATAACTTTAGAGTTAAGATCTGATTCTTATGACAAAATAATAAAATAAAATCAACATGTCCGATATACAAATTTTATGTGCAAAACAGTAAATCAGAAACCAAAATAATTAATATCTAACTGTTAATAAATGTTGCTTGAATATGTGAACTCTGGATAGATAGTCAACTTAATGACTGTGAAGTACATCTAATATTTTTTTACTAGACCCCTTTTACTATGCACTTTGAATAGAATCTTATTGTCCACGAAATCCTTGATCTTGTTTGGAACATATTGAAAATTAGTTTCCTGCATAAGGTCAGTTGATACAAAATATTTATTTAATTTCAAAGATACAAATTATAAAGTTATTTCTTCAAATGTTATAAAAAAAATTATGAACTATAAACAAAATTCACAATAATTATTTTGAACTCAACTACTCTCTTTCTAATCAAATCAACTCCAATGAACTTAATGCATTCACACAGATTTTTCTGTCAAATAAGGAGTAAAATATGCAAAAACACAAAAAAATATTAATACATTAACATCTACAAAAATAATTATAAACTACCAAATAAGAAAAAACTAACAAATAAACTGCCAAAAATTATTAGATTCACACGCATTATTAATGTATTAATTAATATCTAATACATTCACACGAATTATTAAGCCAAATAAGAAAAAAAAATGACAAAACAATTGCCAAAAATATCTATTATCAATTAACTAGTACCGTTTAGTTGAAAAAATATTGGATCATATGTCTGCTATATAAATAGATAATATCAGATATATAGCTAGGTAAACAGTAGAAATAAATATGACGTGTGGTATAACTCCTACTGATAGTACTTCTGCTGAATTCAGCTCTTGAGTGAGTCACTACCTCAACCTGCAACACAAAAAGTTGTTAAGAGTGCCAGGTGTTGACCCGACGAAGACTCAATGCTCATGTCAATTCCAAAGCAAGTAAGTATAAATCGGTAAACTTGAAAATTAGTAATTGCTTAAAAATATTGCTTACCATTGTACAATGAAGGCTGGAGGCATTGCCGAAGCCAGAAAAAATATTGGGGTGGGTCAATACATGAAAGTGGGGTGAACCGGATAAAAAACTAAAAAAAAAAATCATATAAATTTTAACTAAAATATTTTTTAAAAATTAATTTCTTAGAAAAATTAATTTTGTTTTTAAGGGGGGTTGGGGAGTTTTCCCCATGCCTGCACCAATGGTTGAAGGTATTTTTTTTTTCCCGAAAAGATATAAATATATTCCTAACTCAAAACAATATTACACTGTCAACTGGCAAAACAATCATCTTGAACCAGATACAAATGTCAAGGGGAGAACTTCGCTCGAGAGAAAAACCAATCGCTTTCCAAGTGAGCAAAACACGAGCTACATCACGCACTTCAAGACATAAACTACTGACCCACCTACGAGTTTCGCAAATCAACCGGGAAAAAAGACACAAAAAAACATAACAAAAACAAAGACAAATCTAAAAGATCTACAAAGAAGACGAAAACAGCCGGGCAAAAAGACAAAATTGACCTCTCCCTCCCTCAAATCCCATCACAGCCCATCATCGCCAACACCACCTCCAAACTCCATCGTCGTTGCCGCCGCCGCCGCAGTCACCCTACCTATTGTAATTTATTTTTCCATTAGTTCATTAATCGGATAATTTCCTTGAACTTGGCATCTTGGGCATTTAGGCTCATCAAAGTGGAAGAGAGAAGAAAATTTGAGAAGCAAATTTGAGAAGAAAGAAAAGAGAAGAAATTCATTCTCTAGAATAAAAGTAAAGTGGAAGGAAAATTTATTTTGTAATAAACTAAAAGAATGGAAAAAAAAGAAGAAAATAATGAAAGGAAAAAACCGATCACAAGAAACCAAAAAAAAAAAACAAAAAACAAAAAAAAATGAAAATCTCGCATTTTTTGCAAAAAAAGACACACTTCAATAAAATTAAGTTAATTAGTTATTACCGGTGAAAAAAATATAATATGGAACATGTTTTGAGTGGATCCACTAAGATAGATACTCAAATCCAGTTGAGTTATAAATTTAGAATACGTTACTCGTCCCCATACTCATCTAGCTATATAGATTTGAATGTTGAACACAAAACTCAAATGAAATGAACTAATCACAACTCCGAATTGAACCACTCGAGTCTCCTCTTAGTTGTGGTTGCTCATACCTCTAACTTTTATCTGGTTCAGTGATATTTTGTCTAAGTTAATTTGTTCTAGCAGCTTCACGACACATGCTTGCACTACTCATGAAACATATTATTGTACTACACAGACACACAATTGTGATTATTATATTTGTGTTGCGTGTGAACCTTTAGGGAAAAAAAGGTGCATGTGAACCCATATGGAAAAAAAAATGATGATTAATTCAAGTCTGGCCGACCCCAGTCATCTTGGAGAAAACCATAGTACTACCAATTATAAGTAAATGAACAAGTAATTTTTGTAGTATTTTATCTTCTTCAAGATGACTTGGTAGTCCGGACTTCAATTGTTTCAAGCCAGACCATTTTGGCTATACATGAAACTGTTAAACAAGCAATATCAATTGCATTTCCTAAATTTGCCAAAACAGTTGTTTATATAGAGAAGTGAAAAATTGAGATCATTTCTTCACATTTTAATCAAGTGATCATCTCTAATTATGTTAGTTGCCGTCACTATATTCATGAATAACTTTGGCCGCCACTATATTCTATGTATAGCTCATCCAAACTCAAGTGCAAGATTAGATTAGATGTTCGTCTTTCAACTTTACTTTTAAAACAAAAAATAAAATAATATAAAATAAAATAAAATTTTAGAAATAGATTTATATTTTCTCCAGTGAACTAAGGACCGCAAATTAGTTGGGATAATTTTGTTCCAAAAAAATGTGTGTAATGATTATGTAATTCAACTTTATACCGTAATAAAGTAATAAAGGGAGCATTTTCTTGGGTAGGGGAAAATAGGGAAAACAAGAATATAAAATATGGTGACAACTTAATTATCAATAGTAAAAGTATACATATAAGAAGTAAATATCAGTAATTAATTAAGAGCACATGCATATTGTTCCCACAAATTTGACTTCATCGTAAGGCTTTAAATTTCCTTTTTTTTTGAGGGGGGCTTCGTAGCTAGGTTAGTTAAGTAGTCTTTAATTAAGCTAATTGCATTACCACTAAGTAATTATTACATTAATATGAAGGCTAAGTTAACTATAAGGGTGGCAAATCGTCTAACGTGTCCTTATCGTGTCGACACGATAAGAACACGAACATGATAAGACCAAACACGAATACGACATGATAAGGATCTATTTCGACAAGAATACAAAAATTTTCGTGTTGACACGACACGATTTGATACGATAAGTCAAAACAAAAAGAAATTGATTAACACGTTAATACATGATAGCGAATTACACGATATGACATGACAATACACCATAAAACACACAAAATATTAGGTTATTTTGTCACTAATAGGTAAACGTGTCATTATTGTGTCACTATCATGTAAATATGTCATTATCGTATTCTTATCGTGTCACTATCGTGTTCGCGTCTTTATCGTGTTTACACTGATACAACACGAACACGACACGAAATTTTTGTGTCCACGATAAGACTAAATACTAACCCAGTATTTTTGTATCATTTTCGTGTCGTGTTATCGTGTCATGTCAAGAATTACCACCCCTATTTAGTGTCAGGAAATTTATTGAGCAGATTTTGATGATACCATGTAAAACTTAAACTAGGAAGTTGACGCCCCATTTTCCTTGCAATTTGTATTGTAATGGATAGGGCTGCTCCATTGGATAAAATTGTAAATTCAACTCGAATCTTCTTCCTCTTCGTTTGTTTTTCTTTATGATGAACCGTTTTTTTTAGGAACTTTATGATGAACTTTGAAAAAACTGAATTAATTTACACATTTTTAGTGTAATAATAAATAGGGCAAAATACAATCACACCCCTCAACTTGGTCCTATATTTTATTTAGGAAAAAATGTTTTTTTAGTCCTCTAAGTAGACATGCTTGGAGATTTGGTCCTAATTTTTTTTTACTTTGGATTTAGTCCTTTAAGTGGGTAAAATTCGGGTTTTTGGTCCTATTACCTCCTATAGTAGGTCAAGGTGACTTATTAGGCTTACATGAAATATCTTTTTTTGCAATAATTAATATTTCAATTATAATGGATGAGATGGATGCTTATTTGATAATACACTTGGCAAAAATGGAGAAACAAATAAGAACAAATGCAACTTGGTATTATAATTAAATTAAAATTTATATAAAATAAGAATAGTTTAATTATATAATATATTTAAATTATTTCTTAAACTTAAAAAAATATAAATTGTGCAATAAAATTCAAAATATTTTAATTAGATAAATATATTTGAAATTCAATAAAAATATAGATTTTACAACATTATTAAATTACTTCTTATGTTTTTCAAAATATAAATAATTTAAGAAAAATCTTATTTAGAAATAACTTTCAGTAAAATAAATCAACAAGTAAAATATTTATAAATAATTTAAAAACAAATATTTTTCGGACAAAATGTAAAATATTTAGTAATCATTGCACTTATAATTAGTGCTTTTTTCGCACAAATATATTTTCTTATACTTGTGCAATGATTACTAAATATTTTACATGTTGATTTATTATTCAAATTTTTTTTAAAATTATTTTTTTTTTGAATAAGAAGTTACGTAAACTAATGATGTAAAGTCTATTTTTTATTACTGAATTTCAAATATATTTATCTTATTAAAATATTTTACCACAAGGTTGTAGCTCAAGTGGTATCGCTTACCCTTTGTAAGAGTATTGACTGGTGTTCGAACCTGATATCTTTCAGTTTCTTTGAAATGTATCCCCTCCCCTCCAACTGGTACTCCCAGCTTATCAAACAAATCTTATTAAAATATTTTAGATTGTATTGCATTAATTAATTTTTTTTGTAAATTTAAGATATAATTTAAGTATATTATGTAATTACAAATTTTATTTTATTTAAATTTTAATTTAATTATAATACCAAGTTGGATTTGTTCTTATTTTTCCCTCCATTTTTGCCAATTGTGTTGCCAAATAAGCATCCATATCATCCATTATAAATGAAATTAATTTTTGAAAAAAGATATTCCATATAAGCCTAACAAGTCACCTTGACCTGCTATAGGAGGTAATAGGACTAAAAATTCGAATTTTACCCACTTAAAGGACTAAATCTAAAGTCAAAAAAATAGGACTAAATCTCCAAGCATGTCTACTTAGAGGACCAAAAAAACAATTTTGCCATTTTATTTATCCATGAACTTGCAAATATAACATTTACCCTCTCAATCAAATTAAAATAATAATGTATAGACAAAATTATCCTTTTTTTTTTTAGTCGAAATGAATTTCATTCATTAAACAGAAAAAACTTACAACTGATTACAACAACAAACGTAAACCAATTGCAAGCCTACAGATGATAGACCTATACAGATCTAAAACAAAATTTTAAACCTAAACAAATCTAACTAATCCGTAGATTCAAAAGTTCGCAACGAAGGCGTTGGACAAAACAAGTACCAAAGGACTTGATCTTTTCTGTCGCATATCGTCAGGTAATAGCACATCTGAGTCTTCTGAGCAAAATCCCACAAATGGGACAAATTTATTAACTGAAAAGAAAAAAGCCATTTATTGGGACAAAAAAACTAACTACCGGGACAAGTAAAAACCACCTACAGAGAAGACAAAAACCAAAGGGCATGAAATCGCTCCTCCCTCCCGGATCCACACCACACCATTTCCACCAAAATCACCTCCAAAACCGCCACCCGCTTTCACCAACCCCTAAACCCGCAAGCCAGGTTCAGAAGAATCATACCCGCAAGAAGAGAAACATCCACATGAAAGAGAGGGGCTAGTGACCGGAGACCATGAGAATTCTAGTCTCCGGCCATGGTAAAAAGGAGGGGCAAGGCCTTAATAAAGACTAGGTGGGAGAGAGAGAGAGAGGGGGCCGCGACGGTGAGTAGTAGGTTTTCTTAGAGAGGAGAGAGAATTTTTTCTTTTTCTGTGTAGTTACTCGACAAAACTATCCTTCATAAAAATGAATCTACATATTTTTTAAGTGAATTGTGAATATTTTGTACCCTATTTGATTTACTTTCGTATTAAATTCAAAAGTAATTTTTTTTTTAAAAATTGTACATTAAGTAATTTAAACTTAAAAATAAAGTAATGCATAATAAATACAAAAAAAATTAAATATGAACGAAAAAAATAAAGTATTAACTATTTAAATTAAATAAACTTTCAATATTACAAAATATGAATAAATATATTCTCCTACACCCTAATTTAGACATATCTTTTACACGTCTTTATTTCTTGTTTATTCAATATGATCGTAGTCCAAAACATAGCATTATTAAATTGTCATCTTTAATAAATAATCAATATTATTAATGAAATAAAATATCGAAAGCAAACCCAATTAGTTCTATTAAAATATTTTAGATACTAAATCTTATTATTTCAGCAAAAGCTAGCTGTTCAAAATATTTAGATATTACTAAAGAAAATATTTATTGTTTCTTCTTTCTTACTAAACTATCACATATATATTTTTTACAAAATAATTAGTGAAAAAATAAATTTTCAGTAAAATATATTCTTTACTAAAAAATATTACCATTGACTTACCAAAGCAACACTAATTTTGGATAACTCCAAAACATGTATTGGTTAGAACAATTTTAATATTTTATTGATGTTGTCCAATATTTTGTATATTATTCTATATATTTTATTTTAGTTTCTTTATTTTTTTCAATCGAGTCATCTTAATATATTTCATATACTAATATTTTCTACAGTTAGAGTCATTAATTATTGTTAATTAAGCAAAGCATGTCAAAATTAGCATCAACTATTGTTTATCAAAGGTCCAGTTATGAGATAAATCATATTTTTAGATTGAACTTGATTAGTATTTGTTTACACTTTTGAAAACTAATATTTAAAAAATGAATGTAATAAGTAAATACTGCAACAATAAAATTATACCAAAATCAATTGAATCGATACGAAAAAAAAGATACATATATTTATTCAAAAACATGATGTAAAAATCAAACATCTCATTAATAATGAATTGCATTGAAATTATCTATAAAAAAAATTAATAGTCCAAAATCAATTTAAATATAATTGGAGTCTAGTAGTAGTAAAAAAATATTTCAATCAAATATCACTTTAATCATTCTCCTTGATAACTGTCTTAGTTTTTTTCATATAGACGGTACTAGAGAATTTTATCTCAAGCTTTCTTTTTAAGCTATTGTCATCATCAAGATCTAGAAAATAAGAGTTAACATTCTTCAATTTTGTCTTGTCTGGAAAATAAATTTATTTCTCATAACAATTGACAGGATTTTGTTAAAGTTTTGTATCAATAATTTGCTAATATATACGAATTTCAAATGAAAAAAGAAAAATTGAAAGCATTAAAGATCCAATAAACTATAAAAAGATTGACACATTTTGCCAATGGATTCTAAAAGAATAACTTTGGAGTTAAGATCTGATTCTTATGACAAAAGAATAAAATAAAATCAACATGTCCGATATACAAATTTTCTGTGCAAAACAATAAATCAGAAACCAAAATAATTAATATCTAACTGTTAATAAATGTTGCTTGAATATGTGAACTCGGATATATAGTCAACTTAATGATCGTGAAGTACATCTAATATTTTTTTACTAGACCCCTTTTACTCTGCACTTTGAATAGAATCTTATTGTCCACGAAATCCTTGATCTTGTTTGGAACACATTGAAAATTAGTTTCCTGCATAAGGTCGGTTGATACAAAATATTTATTTAATTTCAAAGATACAAATTATAAAGTTATTTCTTCAAATGTTATAAAAAAAAATTATGAACTATAAACAAAATTCACAATAATTATTTTGAACTCAACTACTCTCTTTCTAATCAAATCAACTCCAATGAACTTAATGCATTCACACAGATTTTTCTGTCAAATAAGGAGTAAAATATGCAAATATACAAAAAAACCTTAATGCATTAACATCTACAAAAATAATTATAAACTACCAAATAAGAAAAAACTAACAAATAAACTGCCAAAAATTATTAGATTCACACGCATTATTAATGTATTAATTAATATCTAATACATTCACACGAATTATTAAGCCAAATAAGAAAAAAAAATGACAAAAACAATTGCCAAAAATATCTATTATCAATTAACTAGTACCGTTTAGTTGAAAAAATATTGGATCATATGTCTGCTATATAAATAGATAATATCAGATATATAGCTAGGTAAACAGTAGAAATAAATATGACGTGTGGTATAACTCCTACTGATAGTACTTCTCAAATTAAGCTCTTGAGTGAGTCACTACCTCAACCTGCAACACAAAAAGTTGTTAAGAGTGCCAGGTGTTGACCCGACGAAGACTCAATGCTCATGTCAATTCCAAAGCAAGTAAGTATAAATCGGTAAACTTGAAAATTAGTAATTGCTTAAAAATATTGCTTACCATTGTACAATGAAGGCCGGAGGCATTGCCGGCCGAGAAAAATATTGGGGTGGTCAATACATGAAAGTGGGGTGAACCGGATAAAAAACTAAAAAAAAAATCATATAAATTTTAACTAAAATATTTTTTAAAAATTAATTTCTTAGAAAAATTAATTTTGTTTTTAAGGGGGGTTGGGGAGTTTTCCCCATGCCTGCACCAATGGTTGAAGGTATTTTTTTTTTCCCGAAAAGATATAAATATATTCCTAACTCAAAACAATATTACACTGTCAACTGGCAAAACAATCATCTTGAACCAGATACAAATGTCAAGGGGAGAACTCCGCTCGATAGGAAAACCAATCGCTTTCTGAGAGAGCAAAACACGAGCTACATCACGCACTGCAAGACAGAAACTACTGACCCACCTACGAGTTTCGCAAATCAATCGGGAAAAATGACACAAAAAAACATAACAAAAACAAAGACAAATCTAAAAGATCTACAAAGAAGACGAAAACGGCCGGGCAAAAAGACAAAATTGACCTCTCCGTCCCTCAAATCCCATCACAGCCCATCATCGCCAACACCACCTCCAAACTCCATCGTCGTTGCCGCCGCCACCGCAGTCACCCAACCTATTGTAATTTATTTTTCCGTTAGTTCATTAGTCGGATAATTTCCTTGAACTTGGCATCTTGGGCATTTAGGCTCATCAAAGTGGAAAAGAGAAGAAAATTTGAGAAGCCAATTTGAGAAGAAAGAAAAGAGAAGAAATTCATTCTCTAGAGTAAAAGTAAAGTGGAAGGAAAAATTATTTTGTAATAAACTAAAAGAACGGAAAAAAGAAGAAAATAATGAAAGGAAAAAACCGGTCACAAGAAACCAAAAAAAAAAAAAAACAAAAAAGAAAAATAAAAAATGAAAATCATGCATTTTTTGCAACAAAACACACTTCAATAAAATTAAGTTAATTAGTTATTACCGGGAAAAAAATTAAATATGGAACATGTTTTGAGTGGATCCACTATGATCGATACTCAAATCCAGTTGAGTTATAAATTTAGAATACGTTACTCGTCCCCATACTCATCTAGCTATATAGATTTGAATGTTGAACACAAAACTCAAATGAAATGAACTAATTACAACTTCGAATCGAACCACTCGAGTCTCCTCTTAGTTGTGGTTGCTCATACCTCTAACTTTTATCTGGTTCAGTGATATTTTCTCTACGTTAATTTGTTCTAGCAGCTTCACGACACATGCTTGCACTACTCAAGAAACATATTATTGTACTACACGGACACACAATTGTGATTATTATATTTGTGTTGCATGTGAACCTTTAGGGAAAAAAAGGGGTGCATGTGAACCTTTATGGAAAAAGAAAAAAAAATGATGTTTAATTCAAGTCTGGCCGACCCCAGTCATCTTGGAGAAAACCATAGTACTACCAATTATAAGTAAATGAACAAGTAATTTTTGTAGTATTTTATCTTCTTCAAGATGACTTGGTAGTCCGGACTTCAATTGTTTCAAGACAGACCATTTTGGCTATACATGAAACTGTTAAACAAGCAATATCAATTGCATTTGCTAAATTTGCCAAAACAGTTGTTTATATAGAGAAGTGAAAAATTGAGATCATTTCTTCACATTTTAATCAAGTGATCATCTCTAATTATGTTAGTTGCCGTCACTATATTGATGAATAACTTTGGCCGCCACTATATTCTATGTATAGCTCATCCAAACTCAAGTGCAAGATTAGATTAGATGTTCGTCTTTCAACTTTACTTTTAAAACAAAAAATAAAATAATATAAAATAAAATAAAATTTTAGAAATAGATTTATATTTTCTCCAATAAACTAAGGACCGCAAATTAGTTATATACGACTCGGCCAACATTTGCTGCAAGTTGGGATAATTTTGTTCCAAAAAAATGTTTGTAATGATTATGTAATTCAACTTTATACCGTAATAAAGTAATAAAGGGAGCATTTTCTTGGGTAGGGGAAAATAGGGAAAACAAGAATATAAAATATGGTGACAACTTAATTATCAATAGTAAAAGTATACATATAAGAAGTAAATATCAGTAATTAATTAAGAGCACATGCATATTGTTCCCACAAATTTGACTTCATCGTAAGGCTTTAAATTTCCTTTTTTTTTTGAGGGGGACTTCGTAGCTAGGTTAGTTAAGTAGTCTTTAAATAAGCTAATTGCATTACCACTAAGTAATTATTACATTAATATGAAGGCTAAGTTAACTATAAGGGTGGCAAATCGTGTAACGTGTCATTATCGTGTCGACACGATAAGAACACGAACATGATAAGAACAAACACGAATACGACATGATAAGGATCTATTTCGACACGAATACAAAAATTTTCGTGTTGACACGACACGATTTGATACGATAAGTCAAAACAAAATGAAATTGATTAACACGTTAATACATGATAGCGAATTACACGATATGATATGACAATACACCATAAAACACCCAAAATATTAGGTTATTGTGTCACTAATAGGTAAACGTGTCATTATTGTGTCACTATCATGTAAATATATCATTATCGTATTCTTATCGTGTCACTATCGTGTTCGCGTCCTTATCGTGTTTACACTGATACAACACGAACACGACACGAAATTTTTGTGTCCACGATAAGACTAAATACTAACCCAATATTTTTGTATCATTTTCGTGTCGTGTTATCGTGTCATGTCAAGAATTACCACCCCTATTTAGTGTCAGGAAATTTATTGAGCAGATTTTGATGATACCATGTAAAACTTAAACTAGGAAGTTGACGCCCCATTTTTCTTGTAATTTGTATTGTAATAGATAGGGCTGCTCCATTGGATAAAATTGTAAGTTCAACTCGAATCTTCTTCTTCTTCTTCTTCGTTTGTTTTTCTTTATGATGAACCTTTTTTTTAGGAACTTTATGATGAACTTTGAAAAGCCTGAATAAATTTACACATTTTTAGTGTAATAATAAATAGGGCAAAATACAATCACACCCCTCAACTTGGTCCTATATTTTATTTAGGAAAAATTGTTTTTTTAGTCTTCTAAGTTGACATGCTTGGAGATTTGGTCCTAATTTTTTTTTGACTTTGGATTTAGTCCTTTAAGTGGGTAAAATTCGGATTTTTGGTCCTATTACCTCCTATAGCAGGTCAAGGTGACTTATTAGGCTTACATGGAATATCTTATTTCCAATAATTAATATTTCAATTATAATGGATGAGATGGATGCTTATTTGATAATACACTTGGCAAAAATGGAGAAAAAAATAAGAACAAATGCAACTTGGTATTATAATTAAATTAAAATTTATATAAAATAAGAATAGTTTAATTATATAATATATTGAAATAATTTCTTAAACTTAAAAAAACATAAATTTTGCAATAAAATTCAAAATATTTTAATTAGATAATTATATTTGAAATTCAATAAAAATATAGATTTTACAACATTATTAAATTACTTCTTATGTTTTTCAAAATATAAATAATTTAAGAAAAATCTTATTTAGAAATAACTTTCAGTAAAATAAATCAACAAGTAAAATATTTATAAATAATTTAAAAACAAATATTTTTCGGACAAAATGTAAAATATTTAGTAATCATTGCACTTATAATTAGTGCTTTTTTCGCACAAATATATTTTCTTATATTTGTGCAATGATTACTAAATATTTTACATGTTGATTTATTTTTCAATTTTTTTATAAATTATTATTTTTTTTTAAATAAGAAGTTACGTAAACTAATGATGTAAAGTCTATTTTTTATTACTGAATTTCAAATATATTTATCTTATTAAAATATTTTACCACAAGCTTGTAGCTCAAGTGGTATCGCTTACCCTTTGTAAGGGTATTGACTGGTGTTCGAACCTGATATCTTTCAGTTTCTTTGAAATGTATCCACTCCCTTGCAACTAGTACTCCCAGCTTATCAAAAAAATCTTATTAAAATATTTTAAATTGTATTGCATTAATTATTTTTTTTGTAAATTTAAGATATAATTTAAGTATGTTATGTAATTACAAATTTTATTTTATTTAAATTTTAATTTAATTATAATACCAAGTTGGATTTGTTCTTATTTTTTCCTCCATTTTTGCCAATTGTGTTGCCAAATAAGCATCCATCTCATCCATTATAATTGAAATATTAATTTTTGAAAAAAGATATTCCATATAAGCCTAACAAGTCACCTTGACCTGCTATAGGAGGTAATAGGACTAAAATCCGAATTTACCCACTTAAAGGACTAAATCCAAAGTCAAAAACAATTAGGACCAAATCTCCAAGCATGTCTACTTAGAGGACTAAAAAAACAATTTTGCCATTTTATTATCCATGAACTTGCAAATATAACATTTACCCTCTCAATCAAATTAAAATAATAATGTATAGACAAAATTATCCTTTTTTTTAGTCGAAATGAATTTCATTCATTAAACAGAAAAAACTTACAACTGATTACAACAACAAACGTAAACCAATTGCAAGCCTACAGATTATAGACCTATAGAGATCTAAAACAAAATTTTAAACATAAACAAATCTAACTAATCCGTAGATTCAAAAGTTCGCAACGAAGGCGTTGGACAAAACAAGTAACAAAGGACTTGATATTTTCTGTCACATATTGTCAGGTAATAGCACATCTGAGTCTTCTAAGCAAAATCCCACAAATGGGACAAATTTATTAACTGAAAAGAAAAAAGCCACTTATTGGGACAAAAAAACTACCTGCTGTGTTGGGAAATTTTTTGTTTAGATTTTGATGAATGCCATGTAAAACTTAGAATAGGAAGTTGGCACCTCATTCTTGTTGTAAACTGTATTGTAATAAATAAGGCTAGTCAAGCTGAGTTAAGTCAGCTATGACTAAACATGCAAGAAGACAACTGAAGACTAGAAGGAAGATTCCGCTGCGAGACAGCTGAGTTTGGCAAAGAAGAGAAGACGGGAACTCGACTAAAGGTGCAGCTGAGTAAAGCATCAGTCAAGTTAACTCAAGACAGCCAAGTCTCTAGTTGAAGTGATAGTAGAGTCATCCAATGACCGGAAGTCGACTCTAAGTCACCTGGGAAAGCAAGGAAATGCGATCAAGTCGAGATAATCGAAAGAGATCCGTTGCACGAAAATCAAGAGAATTACTTAAACAAGTAATATCTCCATGCTACCTTTCTCGAAGTGCTCGGTGCACGCGCGTGCAAGAGAAATAAACCAATGGGAAGCACTACACCGTGTCGAACTCGAAAAGTCAAGAACAATTCATACGAGGAAGTGGCAATTTCAAAGATCGCAACAAGACAAGCCAACGTCCACAAGTGACTTTAAAAAATAAGCCTATCTCTTCAACGGGCGATTTTTGAAAGATCACTATAAAAGCCTGAGGAATGACTCTGAGAGAAGGTTACCTGAACCACGAACATTCAAGAAAACATTCGAATCTGTAACCATAAATATTCTCAAATTATTTAAGATTAATCCTCAAGCCTACATTACGAAGCACATCAATCCAACACTCACCTGTGAAGGAAAGATAACTTCAATCAGTTGAAGAGGAAATTATTGAAGAATCAAGGGGTCTACATTCCACGAAGGATTGTAGAAAGGTTCAAGGTCGAACCGGTCTCGAGTTTTGGAGGGCTTCGTGATCAAATCCAAAGAGCTTGAGCAAGTGGGTCAGTAGTAGCAAAGCACGCCTGCCGAAGAAGAAGGCGAGTCGTCGAGAAGCCACCGAGTGATCAAGGCATCTCCGATCGAGTCCCAAAGGATCAAGTCACCAGTGATCAAGACTTGTATCCGGGACTGCTACCACTTTGTATACCGATCAATACCTAGTGGATTCCTCCGAGGAGTTGGAGAAGAGAGGAGTAGAAGAATCACCCCATCTTCGAACCTCTATAAAAACTTATCGTGTCATTTACTTTTCAAAGACTTTAACTCCTCGCATATTATTTGCTTAACTCGATGATAAATTTGCTATCCACTTGATAATCTCTAAGTACTAAAACCAAGTATTAAATCATTGCTAAACCAAAATTAAGGGTGTTAAGTCTTCCAAAAAACAAACTACGTTGAGCTAATTCGGTCTTAACAAATGAGTTATTCTATCAACAAATTTCGGCTCAGTCCTGCATGAGTGACTAACTCTCTTGATTAACTAAATTGGTCATCACCAAGGACACATCGGTGTAGTATCAACTCGATCTTTAAAAAGGACCAAATCGAAAAGTTGGTAAGGTTTATTCAATCCCCCCTTCTAAACCTTACACTCACACCCCGTTGGGACCTACAAGTGGTATCGAGCAGTTGGTTCATTGAGCCTTCCGCACCGGTTACCGAACTAGATCTCCAAATTTTTCAAAGTCCTTTTAGTACATAAGTTTTCAAAACTCCTTTTATCATTAAAAGTTATTATCATGGAAGCAAATTTGACACGCATCCCTATGTTCACAATTGAAGAATTTGATGATTGGAAAATTCAGTATGTGCTCATCTATCAAGATTACATGATGAGATGTGGATAGTGATAGAGGATGGGCCACTTTGCAAATTTTAAAAGTGAACACAATAAGAAGAAGAGCCGAAGGTGAAGAGGATGTTGCTCCTAGACCCACCTATGGTTGAAAAACCAAGAGCCGAATGGACAAATGATGACAGAAAAAGATATAACTTGGACAATGTGGCCAAGGACATTCTTTACAAAATCTTGGACAAAGCTATGTTCAACAAAGTCAAATCATGCAAAACAGTTAAAGAAATCTGGACAAGCTAACATTGATTTGCGAAGGCTCGAGCAAATCAAGGAAAATAAATTATCGATGGGTCGATGAATTTGAGAATTTCAAAATGATCTCGGAGAGAACCTGGATCAACCGGATGATCGATTCACAGAAATCACCAACGAACTATATGCACTTGGAAAAGAATATACATAGAAGGAAATGTGTATGAAGATCCTAAAAAGTCTCCCAGCTGAATGGGAAATGAAGGTCATGGCATTAAGACATTCCATGGACCTATCGAAGACATCCAACCATGAGCTATTCTCAGACCTCAAAGCCTACGAATTTGAGTGAGAAGAAAAGACCAAGAAGAGACAATGTACCCAAAACGGATGCTCTAATTGTTAAGGATGGAAAGAGAGGTCGAGGTCAAAGAAGTCATTGACCCGGAGGAAATAGCCCCGATGGTTAAAAGGTTCAACAAGTTCTTCAATAAGAACTACAAGAAAGGCAAGGGCGAATCCTCCGAAGACACTCGGCTCCCTCAAGTCAAGGAAGATAGGCCAACCAAGAGAACAGATCATCAAAAAGTCAATATCAAAGGGTGACAATCCAAGAATGGAAAGAGCTTATCAAAAGGTTGAATATCTATCTTTGAACTCAGAGGGCAACCAGGTCACTATGCCATTGATTGCCCATATCCTGTAGTCAACAAATACGAGGAATGAAGATGAAAGAAAGGTCCTCGAGAGAAAGAAGACAATAAAAGAAAAAGGCAATGTTGGTCAGCAGAGATCGAGAGACAAAAGTCAAGAAGACATAGCTGATTCGAGAGTAGTGAAGTCGACTACTCAAGTGACTCGAAGAAGAAGCCCTAACTGTTTGATGGCCAAGGAACAAGATCAACTCCGACCAAGAAGATGAGGTACACTATAACTCATCAAACTCGTATTCTAGTGATAGTGATCGTGACACACACACTTCATCACCCACGATCTTTATGATTCATTAGGCAAAATGATGAAAGATTTTGAACACATTAAATCCTCACACACACTACTAAATGAGGAAAAAAGTCTACTCAAGAGTTAAAACTCACAAATTGACTAAGGAGCCGAGTACTCTAAGTCAAATAGTCATGAGAATAAAAGTTTAAAGACCGAAAATGCAAAGCTAATAGCGAGAAATAGTCGCTATAGAAAAGAGGGAAAATGACCTCAAAATGTGATTGCCTCATTCACCAAGGCATCTAAATCATTGGATGATCTTATTATGAGTCAAAGAGAATGTGGAGACAAGACAGGCTTAGGATTTAATTCCTCTATGCTATGTCAAGCTCCAAAAGTGATTTTGGAAAAAGGATCTTCAAGCAATGAAGTATCCCAAAATCCAAAACTCCAAAAGGTGCACACACATCCATTCCAAAGCACAATCACAAGCAAACCGGCCTTGGCTATAAAGGAAAAGGAAAACAAATAGTTGAGTGTCTTGAGAGTACATTGAGAAGAAATTCACCAGTTCCTCAAAGAAACTCCAAATAGGAAATACTCTAAATTAGAAACAGAGCTACCAAAAACCCCGTAAAGTTCTATAAAAGAAACACATATGATGGGAATGGTAGAAAATACCCGAGCAAGTCGATTGGAATGATGTAAACTATCGGATAGACCTATGGAATATAAGCCCGATGGCAAAGGCCGAGAACTCAAAGAAAGGCCATTCCAAAGGTATAAGAGCTTTCATCAAGACACATATGCACCTAGGCACTACACTCGGAGACATCACAACTACCCAAAGAAGGCAATTGCTAAAACACATATACATGCATACGACAAAAAAAGAGACAAATTTGTATGAACCTAGAATTCCCAAGCAATTTGCCAAAATTAATTATGATTATGACACTGATAGATGGCAACCCCTTAGAGTCAAATCATTTGGCTATAGGTTGGTTGGATCATCTTACAATACTAACCTCTCAGGACCCAGACAAGTATGGGTACCTAAAACTTAATTTCCTTGATTGCGGGTTCAAGGAACAACAAATCGAAAAGTGCCAAGGAACCTGGTACATGGATAGTGGTTGTTCTAGACATATGACAGGAAACAAGAAAAATCTGTCAAAATTCAAGGAAGTCAAAGGAGCAAAAGTCATATTTGGAGGAAATGAAGCTCCAGGAGAAATAAGAGGCATTGGATCCATCAAGAAGAATGGATTAGAAATCACAGATGTTGCATATGTTGAAGGACTCAACTTCAATTTGCTAAGCATCAGCCAACTCTGTGACAAGGGTTATAATGTTGAATTTAACATGGGTATATGCCAAATCAAGGATACTGAATCAAATGAAGTTGTGTTGCAAGGATGCAGACAAAAGAATATGTATGTCGTGGATTGGTCAACCGCAACCCCAAAGACTGTCTATTAGCAAAGAGCACAAATTGAATCAAGTTGGGTTGTGGCACAAAAAGTCGAGTCACTTGAATTTCAAAACGATTAACAAGCTTGCCAGAAGTAATCTTGTGGAAGGACTTCCAGACTCAGTATACAAGAAGGAAAGTATATGCGACGCATGTCAGAAGGGAAAACAAATCAAATCATCATTCAAAGAAAAGACCTGCCCATCTTCAACAATAATATTACATCTGCTACATATGGATCTATTTGGTCCAGTTGAACCAACTAGCATAAGTGGGAAGAAATACACCTTGGTGGTAGTAGATGACTACTCAAGATATACATGGACAATATTCATGTGTAAGAAGAAAGAAACTCTACAGAGATTACCACAGCTGATGAAGAGGATTCAAAATGAGAAGAGCCAAATCATTATCAAAATAAGAACAGATGAGAGGACCGAGTTTGTCAATGGTATAATAACTCGATTGTCTTGAAAATGGTATTGGTCATGAATTATCTGCAAGCAAGGACTCCACAAACAGTAGAATGGAGTTGCGAAAGAAGAATAGAACTCTCAAAGAAGTAGCAAGGACCATGTTAGTCAAGCAGGGTTACCAAAAAGATTTTGGGTCAAGCAATAAACACAACATGCTACACTCAAAATAGATGCATGATAAAAGACAACCCACAAAGACACCCTTTGAGATTTGGACAGGAGAAAACCAAATGTTGCATATTTTAGAATATTTGGATGTAAATGCTTCATCCATAACAATGGCAAAGACAATCTAAAGGCTTTCGATGCTAAAGTCGATGAAGGTATCTTCTTGGGATACTCAAATTAAAGCAAAGCCTACAGAGTACTCAACAAGAGAACTATGGTTGCGGAGGAATCCATTCACGTGGTATTCGATGAGCCAAATATAAATGGAGAAGACATTGAAGAGTCACCGATAAAGTCAATCATCCAACCATGCGTAAGAGTCCCTATCTTTGTCAAGTCAAGTCGAATCATAAACTCGGATGAAGATGAGATAGCCGAATCTCAAAAACAAATGGAAAATCTGCCTAAGTGATCACGAGAGAGCGATCAAAGCAACATAGCCGCAAGACGATCAAATCCAAACTAACTTACTCCAACTCGATGTAAGATGGCCGAGAGACCATCCACGAACTTGTCATTGGAGATATAAGAGAAGGTGTCAAAACAAGATCGAACTCAACAAGAAGCTATGTTCACATGCTTTATCTCACAAATAGAGCCTAAAGATGTGTCACAAGCATTGGATGACACATAGTGGATTCAAGCTATGCAAGAAGAATCAATCGGTTTGAAAGAAATAAAGTATGAGAATTAGTACAAAGACCCACCCATCAAAATGTTATAGGCACTAAATGGGTGTTCGTAAATAAGATGAACGAGGAAGGTTACGTGGGTAAGAAACAAAGCAAGATTAGTAGCTAAAGGATATTGCCAAGAAGAAGGGATAGATTTTGATGAAACATTTGCCCTCGTAGCATGATTGGAAGCTATAAGGATGTTTCTTGCCTATGCACTCACAAGAATTTTATCAGATATCGATGGATGTAAAAAGTGCATTCCTAAATGGTTTATTGGAAGAAGAAGTGTATGTTGAACAACCTCCAGGATTTGAGCAAAGACTCTTGGAGATAAGGTATATAAACTCAAGAAAGCTCTATATGGATTGAAACAGGCACCCGAGCATGGTATGATACTTTGTCACAATTCCTAATCGAGAATGGATTCACAAAAGGAAAAGTAGATAGAACACTTTTCGAGAATTCAAGACAAGAAGAGTATATCGCTTGTTCAAATATGTGGATGACATCATTTTTGGATCCACAAACAAAGAGCCGTGTGATAAATTTTCAAATCTCATGCAAAGCAAATTCGAAATGAGCATGATGGGAGAGAGCGACATTCTTCCTTGGACTCCAAGTGAAACAAGGATGGAACCTTCATAAGTCAAATAAAATACACCGAGATTTAATGAAGAAATTTGGTATGGAAGAGAAGTCTTCGTGAAAATACCAATGAATACATCGACCAAAATGGACATGGATGCGGATGGCAAGCCTCAGTAGATCAAACAAAATACATAGCACTTGTTGGATCATTGCTCTATCTCACAAAGAAGGGCGGACATCACCTTTCTTTGTGTAGTGTATGTGCAAGATTTCAATCTGCTCCAAAAGAAAGCCATATGATTTGCGGTAAGAGGATCTTAAGATATCGAAAGGAAGCCAAGAAGTCGGCTTATGGTATCCAAAGGAAGGTGGATTCAAGCTAATTGGCTATTCGGACTCACTATGCTAGATGCGAGTTGACAGAAAGCACCTCGAGGCACATGTCAAATGCTTGGAAACATGTTAATTTCCTGGTTTAGCAAAAAAGCAAAATTCAATAGCCACCTCTACAAACCAGACGACATACATAGGCTGGCAAATTGTGCCCAAGTCCTATGGATGAGGCAAGGTGAGAGACTATGAAGTTGAAGAGAAGGAAATTCCAATCATGTGTGATAACACAAGTGCAATTGCAATCACTCAAAATCTGTGTTGCACTCAAGAACAAAGCATATCGATGTCGATATCACTTCATAAGAGATCATGTTGAAAAGAAGGACATCACCTTGGAATATATTTCAACCGATAAACAATTGGTGATATATTCACAAAACCATTATGTGAGTAAAGATTTGAAGAACTCAAGCATGAGTTAGGATTAATTGAGCTGAGCTGACACTCAGAAGAAACAAAGAAAAGAAATGAAACACAAAAAAGGGAAAAAGAACTGAACTCTCAAATCACTTAAGTGAATCAGCCGTATCGGAAAGACATCTATACCGAATTAGCTGACAGCTGAGTCACTAAGAGAACTGTGAGAAGAAGAGTTAAATTAGCTGAGGGAAAAGCTGAGTCATTTATGAGCAAAGTGACAAAAACGCAGTCATTTTTACTAAGCGGGAATATTTTTAAGAATGACATCAGCATAATTATGACGTGCACAGACAAAAGCTGCACACCAAGCTTATGATTGGATATAAATGCTGCCGCATTAAATACGAGACATTAATTGCTAAATCGGCGTGCAAAATCTAGGCCGTTGATTTCGATCACATTTCAAAAACCACCCGCACGTCCTTTCATGAACCATACTTAAACTTTTTTTGTCCGTTTCTCTCACACATTACCAAAACTGTTCATTTCTCTGAGAAGCAAAGGCAAAACTCTCTCAAAACCCTATCTATCTTCAAATCAACTTCTAAGTTTCCCTCGGTGAAATCCTGAAAAAATGGCATCAACCTATGATTTTGTCAAGCTAGGAAAGCAAATCCACATAGGGTCTACTGTGGATTTCGAGGGCATGGTCAAACAGGGGTCCGATGACTCCCTCATAAAGAAGATCACTGAAAAGCTCGAAACGTCCGGGCTAAAACCATTTCTAACGATGGAGTTCTCGATGACCTATGTGGAGGAGGTCGCACAGTTCTACGTGAACGCTTAGATTCACGATAAGGGGATCAAATCCTCTGTTCACGGGAAGGAGTTCATCATTTCTGCCAAGGATTTGGCAGAACACTACTCACTCTTGGCGGAAGGAGCATTAGAAATCAATGAAGCGATGTAGACTTGGTCCGCTTTGCTTGGAGGGAAGTAGCCAAGTCCGACTATGCTGATAAAATAATCTACACAACCAACAAGAGGTCTTGAAGGAGGACTACCACAAATCGTTGGACATAGTTGCCAAATGTATAGACATCAAATTTGGCGCTTTGACCAATCGTCCCAAAGCGAAGTTGATCGTAATGGTGCGATCATTGAAGAAAGGAAAATAAATGGCCGAGTTTGTCTACAAAGCAGACTACGCAATGTAGGGAACAAATCCTTCAAGGAGAATGGTACATTTGGAGGATCCCCGGGATATGGTCAGTGATCGGCCGACGATGGAGGTCAAAGGAGTCCCTCTTAGACATGGAAAGGCGTTCCATGTAAACAAGAGGATATTCGATCAAACCTCTCTCGCGCATTTAAGAGAGCCTATGCCAAGAGAGAGCGACACGAGTGAGGGGGAATCACCGACCAAGATACAACTGTCTCCTCTCCACCAAAAAGAAAATTTGCCCCTGCGCACTGCTAAGAAGATCGCTTCTCTGCGCAAAGAAAGAAAAACAAATCGCTCACCCCGCCCCCCCTGTCAGTCCACGCCCCCCGCAGCCGTGTCCCCGCTCCAAAGAAAGATGAGCCGAGAAAGAATCTCACATACCTTCTTCTTGGTCAAAAAGAGGAGAATCGATAAGCCAAGACGGCGGCTCCTCGAAGAAAACACCAAAGACTGCCCCCACCCCAAGACTCGGAAGAAACTCTCTCCGAACCGTAAATCCCTCCGTACGAACTAAGAGACGAAGAAGATCATCAAGCGCTCCGAGCTTGAGAAACGGCCGAGTCGCCCACCGGTGCAGATACTGGAGACTGCTGAGAAGTAGAGTCTCGATATTATTGATGAAATAGCTAAGTCTGTGAAGGCGATCAGCAGAGGCAAATCGAAGACCCGGTGTAGTTCACACACCGAGACACAAGAAGAAGCCGAGAAAGCGCACTCGCCTGTTGACAAGATCGTATCCCCCCTGCAATGCACGCACGCGGTGACAAGATGGAGCACCGAGCTTGCTACCTTCTATCCCCGAGCATGAGGGACAAAGAAGAAGAAGGCGATAGAGATGATAGTGATGTGATGATCCTATCCCCACCTTATCCGACATCCAAAATCGTCATGCGAGTGGAGGAAGTGGAAATTGAGTCGATCAAGGAACAGTTCCAACAACCTGAATTTATAGAAGAGGAAGAGTAATGCTTGAACTTTCTTGGGTCGACCACTTGTGATCTCAAAGATCGGATGAAGAAATCGCAAAGATATCTTGCGGATCTTCAAGGACAAGGAGAAGGAGAGACAGCGAGAGGAGGGCCGAGGCACGTGAGAAGGCCAACATCCGCCCTATCACCGCACCACGTAACACACACATCCTCTCCTTGATGTCTTATCGCACAAATGATGAGGATCTAGACTAGACCTGCTTTGCCGCCCACGTAAGAAATGCAAATGCGGCAGGCATTGCACGAATCGAAATCCTTCACGAGCAAATATTGATAGAGGACCAGGAGAGTCCTCCAAAACACAAATTGAAATCGATCCAATGGGAGTGGTGCAAAAATCGCCACCGTTGTTGCTGCCACCACTTCCCTAGCTTACTTGGAAGAAGGAAATAAGGGAATTGGCGATGAAATTGGGTTAGTAGGGATCCCAACGAGCCAACCCCTATTGAAGGTATCTTACCACCGCCCCAACTACCGAACACTCGCAGAAACGGCCGGGAGTTTGGAGCCAAGTGACCCCATTCCAAGTCACTCAGCTGGTGCGCCAGCTGAGGGGGAAACTCCCTCCACTACAGATGACTCCACAACGAATCTGGGAGGCGAAGTAGAGAAGGAACAAACACAAAGTACACAGCAAGTTGTCATCAACGAAGCTCGGACATTGAGACTATCTCACCGAGGTGCCAACCGCTCTCGAAGGCTAATGACGCCTGGCGATGCGATCGAGGCACATGAATGAACAGCCCGGGAGTTAACACTGGCGATGAAAGTGCAATCCATGGGGTTGAGACCCCAATGGATGCCACCGCAGAGACCCTAAGACAAACACATCGCCGAAAGGGATGTCCAAACCTTGTTGCGATTGAGACTGCAGGAGGTATTGAAGGCCAACGGAGGTTGAGACTTCCCGAGGTAAAGAAGTCAAGTAGAAAACATTCCTCCCGCTATCATTGATCCACCGAAAAGGAGATAAGTGCACTTCATGATTCCCAGGATAATCTCGATGTAACTTTTCTCGGGATCGGGCGACGAAGAAGGCCGAGTAATCCCCGTGACATATCCAAAAGACTCACCGAGGATGTTTCAACCACGAGCAAGTCGACCTCAAGACTACTCGTCAAACTTTTAATTTTGATGATGAGCCACCAATGGAAATCTCATCATCGTCCGATGACGCTCGATAAGGCCGAGGACCACCCACTCAATTGAGAAACCACCGAGACCGACGAAGTCCTGTTGAGACAAACGAGGCTCAGCAAGTTGGGTCCACTTCACAAAAGACCCTAGGCAAACAGAGTCCATCGCGCAGCTCCCCAAGTCGCAAAGAGTTCGACTCCACAAGGAACTTCACGCGCACCACTCATCATTGAACAAATCCCATTGGCCATGATGATTCCTTTGTAGAATCATTTCCCTTCTCTCGGAGGTACCCGACCTCCCGAAGAGTCGAGAGAGATCTCGCGCGCTTCCACGCACTGCATCCTGTCATTCCATCGATACCATCGTTCGGTGACTATGACTTTGACGCCGCTTTGGTCCGTCACCGCAACGGAAGAACAACTGAAGTTCGGGAGGTGTTCAAAGCATTATTTGCTGAAATTGAACGGATGGAGAGGCACCAGGCCTCTATGGACATGAGACTCGACAACAGAGATGCCAACCTTTACTACCGACTTGAGAGGCATAATAGTCGAATCGTGAATGGTGGCAACAAAGCAAAGAAAACAATGCGTGTGGAATAAGCTAGATACTTCAGACATTGTTCAACAAGTCATTGGTATGGCGAAATGAGAATGCCGATGCAAAGACGAAATTGAGAGAACACATTGAGCACATGCATGAAGCTCACACTGCCGAGATAAAGTCACTGCGTGAGCAAAATAAGAGTGACCTCCTGCGTTTGGAAGAAAACATGGATAGAAAATTCACCTTCTCATGGCCGAGATGAAGCTAATTTCACTAAGTCCAACGCTACTCGCTCAATTTGGCGCCGCATACTCCGCAGCAGGGACTCGAGGCGTAACTCGGCTATCGCCAGACTCGACTTCCGCTTGCCAAGATATTTCAGGGTTCCTCTCCCTTTGATGATGCCAAAAAGGGGAAGAGGAATACCTCAAAGCGTCAAAGAGATCGACTTTGAGAAAGAGGGAGCAACTGTAAAGGGAAAGACAACTGAGGAAGTGTCAAAACAAAAGAAAGAAAAGTCTGTTGAGGGGGAAGGCTCGAAAGATGTGACCTTGATGATTGCACAAACCCCCCAACAAGGTCTTGTCACAACTGATATTATTAGCAGCAAACTCTCAGTGACTCTGCCACTCCAACACTCGATGTATCTACTACCGAAAAGAGAAAGACATTGAAGCGAGGGATGGAGGAAGTGGAAGGAAGGATGAATGCCCGAGTTATGAATGTCTTGAAACAACATGGAGGCATTCCAGTAGACAGAGACACTTATGCCATCTCGGATGTCGAACCGAGCCGAGATCGATTGATGAATTTAAAACACTCGCATCTCAAGGATACTTCGCAAACATGTACATGGCTCAAGCCTCGGGACTTGTCTTGGGAAAAGGGTCTCACGCTATGTGAAGAAGGCGACAGCAAGAGACTACCGACAAATACTCTGCTGTCACTCTACTAGTCACTCAACCGGGAAGAAGAAGACCCCAAGACAATACACGCCGTGAGGAAAGAGAGTAGAAGAAGAAGCGTGGTGGAGGAAGAGGTTTCGAGACCTAGACCTCCGCCAAAAACATTGAGTACATAGATCCGGCAAGAAAGGAGGGATCTATCTCTGGTTTTGTTTTGACGAAGTAGCCAATCTGCAAGTGGCTAAAAACAATGTTGAGTATGTGAAAAGAATCGAAGAAAAAATAAAAGACAAACTCAGCTATGGGAGGAGAGACAAGAGAGACTAAGAAGAGATGAAGTCGCCCGGAAGGCATATGAAAAGAAAAGAAGAAGAAGCGGCCGGAGATGAGAAAAAGAGAAGAAGAGAGGAAGATGAAGAAGAAGAAAAAAAAGGAGGCAAAATGGGGAGATGAAGTGTTGTCAGTCCACCCCTTCATGTATCTTACTATGTAAATACATCTCATGTAAGTCTTCTGTAATAAATCTGTAAATTCTCTAGTTTTGTGTAGACATAAATGTTTGCTCTGATACACCTTGTAAACAGTTGTGTAAAAGAACAAGAATGTTATGATCAATAAAAGGATTGATTCTACGCATACATTCTATGTGAATGCACTATCTGTATGTATCTTTGCTATTTACATTTTGAATGTTTTAAGTTTTGGCATCATCAAAAAGGGGGAAATTGTTGGGAAATTTGTTGTTTAGATTTCGATGAATGCCATGTAAAACTTAGAATAGGAAGTTGGCACCTCATCCTTGTTGTAAACTGTATTGTAATAAATAAGGCTAGTCAAGCCGAGTTAAGTCGGCTATGACTAAACATGCAAGAAGACAATCAAGACTAGAAGGAAGACTCACCGCGAGACAAACGAGTTTGGCAAAGAAGAGAAGACGAACTCGATCAAGGTGCGGTGAGATGCAAACAGTAAAGCATCGCTCAAGTCAACTCAAGACAAGTCTCTAGTTGAAGTGACAAAGAGAGTCATCCAACGACCGGAAGTCGACTTAAGTCACCTGGGGAAAGCAAGAAAATGCAAATTAAGTCGAGATAATCGAAAGAGATCCGTTGACGTAAATCAAGAGAATTACTTAAACAAGTAATATCTCCATGCTACCTTTCTCGAAGTGCTCACCCCGAGGCGTGCAAGAGAAATAAAACAATGGGAAGCACTACACCATGTCACAACTCAAAAGTCAAGAACAATTCATACGAGGAAGTGACAATTTCAAGGATCGCAACAAGACAAGCCAACGCCCACAAGTGACTTTCAAAAATAAGCCTATCTCTTCAACGGGCGATTTTTGAAAGATCACTATAAAAGGCCGAGGAATGACTCGAGAGAAAGGTTACCCGAACCACGAACATTCAAGAAAACATTCGAATCAGAATTAGAAATATTCTCAACTTATTCAAGATTAATCCTCAAGCCTACATTACGAAGACATCAATCCAACACTCACCGTGAAGGAAAGATAACTTCAATCGCTTTGAAGAGGAAATTATTGAAGAATCAAGGGGTCTACATTCCACGAAGGATTGTAGAAAGGTTCAAGGTCGAACCAGTCTCGAGTTTTGGAGGGCTTCGTGATCAAATCCAAAGAGCTTGAGCAAGTGGGTCGTAGTAGCAAGGCAAATGCCCTGCGAAGAAGCCGAGTCGTCGAGAAGCCACCGAGTGATCAAGGCATCTCCAGATCGAGTCCCAAAGGATCAAGTCACCGTGTGATCAAGACTTGTATCCGGACTGCTACCACTTTGTATACTGATCAATACCTAGTGGATTCCTCCAGGAGTTGGAGAAGAGAGGAGTAGAAGAATTACCCCATCTTCGAACCTCTATAAAAACTTATCGTGTAATTTACATTTCAGCACTTTAACTCCTGCATATTATTTGCTTAACTCTGCTGATAAATTTGCTATCCACTTGATAATCTCTAAGTACTAAAACCAAGTATTAAATCATTGCTAAACCAAAATTAAGGGTGTTAAGTCTTCCACTGAAAACAAACTACAGTTAAGCTAATTCAGTCTAAACAACTGAGTTATTCTATCAACAAATCGATCAGTCCGCTGAGTGACTAACTCTACGATTAACTAAATTGGATGTCCACCAAGGACACAAAGAAGTAGTATCAACTCTGATCTTTAAAAAGGACTAAATCGAAAAGTTGGTAAGGTTTATTCAACCCCCCCTTCTAAACCTTACACTCACACCCCGTTGGGACCTACATGCTGGGACAAGTAAAAACCACCTATAGAGAAAACAAAAACCAAAGGGCATGAAATCCGCCTCTCCCTCCCTCGGATCCACACCACAGTCCATTTCCACCAAAACCACCTCCAAAAACCGCCGCCAGCCGCTTTCACCAACCCCTAAACCCGCAAGCCAAGTTCAGAAGAATCATACCCGCAAGAAGAGAAACATCCACATGAAAGAGAGGGGCTAGTGACCGGAGACCATAAGAATTCTAGTCTTCGGCCATGGTAAAGAAGAGGGGCAAGGCCGGAATAAAGACTAGGTGGGAGAGAGAGAGGGAGGGGGCGACGACGAGTGAGTAGGGTTTTCTTATAGAGGAGAGAGAATTTTTTCTTTTTCTGTGTAGTTACTCGACAAAACTACCCTTAATAAAAATGAATCTACATATTTTTTTAGTGAATTTTGAATATTTTATACTCTATTTGATTTACTTTCGTATTAAATTCAAAAGTCATTTTTTTTAAAATTGTACATTAAGTAATTTAAACTTAAAAATAAAGCAATGTATAATAAATAGAAAAAAAATTAAATATGAACGAAAAAAATAAAATATTAACTATTTAAATTAAATAAACTTTCAATATTACAAAATATGAATAAATATATTCTCCTACACCCTAATTTAGACATATCTTTTACACGTCTTTATTTCTTCTTTATTCAATATGATCGTAGTCCAAAAACATAGCATTATTAAATTGTCATCTTTAATAAATAATAAATATTATTAATGAAAAAAATATCGAAAGCAAACCTAATTAGTTTCTATTAAAATATTTTAGATACTAAATCTTATTATTTCAGCAAAATCTAGCTGTTCAAAATATTTAGATATTACTATAATATTTATTGTTTCTTCTTTCTTACTAAACTATCACATATATATTTTTTACAAAATAATTAGTGAAAAAATAAATTTTCAGTAAAATACATTCTTTACTAAAAAATATTACCATTGACTTACCAAAGCAACACTAATTTTGGATAACTCCAAAACATGTATTGGTTAGAACAATTTTAATATTTTATTGATGTTGTCCAATATTTTGTATATTATTCTATATATTTTCTTTTATTTTCATTATTTTTTTCAATCGAGTCATCTTAATATATTTCATATACTAATATTTTCTACAGTTAGAGTCATTAATTATTGTTAATTAAGCAAAGCATGTCAAAATTAGCATCAACTATTGTTTATCAATGGTCCAGTTATGAGATAATTCATATTTTTAGATTGAACTTGATTAGTATTTGTTTACACTTTTGAAAACTAATATTTAAAAAATGAATGTAATAAGTAGATACTGCAACAACAAAATTATACCAAAATCGGTTGAATCGATACGAAAAAAAAGATACATATATTTATTCAAAAGCATGATGTAAAAATCAAACATCTCATTAATAATGAATTTTTCATTGAAATTATCTATAAAAAAAATTAATAGTCCAAAATCAATTTAAATATAACTGGAGTCTAGTAGTAGTAAAAAAATATTTCAATCAAATATCACTTTAATCATTTTCCTTGATAAATGTCTTAGTTTTCTTCATATAGACGGTACTAGAGAATTTTATCTCAAGCTTTCTTTTTAAGCTATTGTCATCATCAAGATTTAGAAAATAAAAGTTAACATTCTTCAATTTTGTCTTGTCTGGAAAAGAAATTTATTTCTCATAACAATTAACAGGATTTTGTTAAAGTTTTGTATCAATAATTTGCTAATATATACGAATTTCAAATGAAAATAGAAAAATTGAAAGCATTAAAGATCCAATAGACTATAAACAGATTGACACATTTTGCCAACGGATTCTAAAATAATAACTTTAGAGTTAAGATCTGGTCCTTATGACAAAATAATAAAATAAAATCAACATGTCCGATATACAAATTTTCTGTGCAAAACAGTAAATCAGAAACCAAAATAATTAATATCTAACTGTTAATAAATGTTGCTTGAATATGTGAACTCTGGATATATAGTCAACTTAATGACTGTGAAGTACATCTAATATTTTTTTACTAGACCCCTTTTACTCTGCACTTTGAATAGAATCTTATTGTCCAGGAAATCCTTGATCTTGTTTGGAACACATTGAAAATTAGTTTCCTGCATAAGGTCGGTTGATACAAAATATTTATTTAATTTCAAAGATACAAATTATAAAGTTATTTCTTCAAATGTTATAAAAAAGAAATTATGAACTATAAACAAAATTCACAATAATTATTTTGAACTCAACTACTCTCTTTCTAATCAAATCAACTCCAATGAACTTAATGCATTCACACATATTTTTCTGTCAAATAAGGAGTAAAATATGCAAAAATACAAAAAAATATTAATGCATTAACATCTACAAAAATAATTATAAACCACCAAATAAGAAAAAACTAACAAATAAACCGCCAAAAATTCTTAGAATCACACGCATTATTAATGCATTAATTAATATCTAATACATTCACACGAATTATTAAGCCAAATAAGAAAAACAAATGACAAAACAATTGCCAAAAATATCTATTATCAATTAACTAGTACCATTTAGTTGAAAAAATATTGGATCATATGTCTGCTATATAAATAGATAATATCACATATATAGCTAGGTAAACAGTAGAAATAAATATGACGTGTGGTATAACTCCAACTGATAGTACTTCTGCTGAATTCGGCTCTTGAGTGAGTCACTACCTCAACCTGCAACACAAAAAGTTGTTAAGAGTGCCAGGTGTTGACCCGACGAAGACTCAATGCTCATGTCAATTTCAAAGCAAGTAAGTATAAGTCGGTAAACCTGAAAATTTGTAATTGCTTAAAAATATTGCTTACCATTGTACAATGTGTTAGATAAATGTTTTTATCATGATTTTGATGATTATGTTCGATTTTGTTCAAATAAGTTTTTAAACCAAAACTATGTCCCTAAATGTTGTCTAAATACTTCCGATCAACTTAAAATGTTTTTACTATTTTTCTGAGTATTTCTTGAAGTTTATTTTCAATAAAACATTGGACAACACATTTGTTTCAGTTCGACCGGCCGCTTCTATAGGCAACCCGCACTGAGTTGAGCCGAGAAATAGAAAATGGGACGTAAGTAAAATAGGGCGGCGGCAACCGGCGACCAGTGGGCGACCGGTGCGGTCGACGGGTCGACCGTGGCGGGCGACTTGCACTGGAGTTGGATTTTGTTCCGACTTCTCTGCTTCGTAAAATCTTCAAGGGCAACCGTCACACTAAGAGGCGACGACACTACAAGCACTCCCCTTCGACCGGCCCCCGTAAAAATTCGCAGAATTCAATTTCAATCTTATCTCTCAAGCCGACCGGTCGAACCCCATGTTTATCAAAGAAACTATCCGCTATGCTTTTTCGCATAACTTTTCCCTATTTTGTGGGATTGATTTCTAACAGCTATATTGATCATTTTAAATGGTTTCTTTTGCAAAATCACTCCCCAAGGAGGAGCCAATGTCTGGAAATGAAAGCCAAGTCCTCTCCTATAAATAGAGGCTTCATTCAAGCAACAAGACACAACACTTCATACAAGCAAAGAGCAATTGAGCAAACACTTTCATATATCTTGTTGTATTAGCCTAAGCACTTTCAATTGCACAAATTTGAGGTCTAGGCTTTCAATTCTTGATTACACTTGTACTCATATTGTATCAATCATTATTGAGTTGTAATCTTATTTTTTGGTCATCATTCAACACAAGACATCCTTGTGAGTATTCTTGTGGTAAGAATACACTTGGGTGATCTAGGTGATAGGTGTTTGAAGGTTGTGGTAATCTTCAAAGGTGTTGTAAGAGGGTTGTGGTAATCCTCAAGGTGGTGAAAGAGGGTTGTGGTAATCCTCAAGGTGTTGTATTAATTTTTGGTAAATTAATAATTTTTTTTTAAATCCATCCCGGAGATACTGGGTGGTAGAGGATTGGGCCCTAGGTGGGTTGAACCTCTTTAAATCAATGAGTGTTGTTTATTTTTCGCATTTACATTCTAGTCATTTTCTAGTTGTTTCGAAAAAGAGGGTGAGTTGCGAAAAATCGGCATAATCTATTCACCCCCCTCTAGATTATTGTAGCCACTTGGACTTACACAATGAAGGCTGGAGGCATTGCCGAAGCCAGAAAAAATATTGGGGTGGGCCAATACATGAAAGTGGGGTGAACCGGATAAAAAACTAGAAACAAAATCATATAAATTTTAACTAAAATATTTTTTAAAAATTAATTTCTTAGAAAAATTAATTTTGTTTTTTAAGGGGGGTTGGGGAGTTTGCCCCATGCCTGCACAATGGTTGAAGGTATTTTTTTTCCCGAAAAGATATAAATATATTCCTAACTCAAAATAATATTACACTGTCAACTGGTAAAACAATCATCTTGAACCAGATACAAATGTCAAGGGGAGAACTCCGCTCGAGAGGAAAACCAATCACTTTCCGAGGGGGCAAAACACGAGCTACATCACGCACTGCAAGACAGAAACTACTGACCCACCTACGAGTTTCGCAAATCAACCGGGAAAAAAGACACAAAAAAAAACATAACAAAAACAAAGACAAATCTAAAAGATCTACAAAGAAGACGAAAACAGCCGGGCAAAAAGACAAAATTGACCTCTCCCTCCCCTCAAATCCCATCACAGCCCATCATCGCCAACACCACCTCCAAACTCCATCGTCGTTGCCGCCGCCGCCGCAGTCACCCAACCTATTGTAATTTATTTTTCCGTTAGTTCATTAGTCGGATAATTTCCTTGAACTTAACATCTTAGGCATTTAGGCTTATCAAAGTGGAAGAGAGAAGAAAATTTGAGAAGCAAATTTGAGAAGTAAGAAAAGAGAAGAAATTCATTCTCTAGAATAAAAGTAAAGTGGAAGGAAAAATTATTTTGTAATAAACTAAAAGAACGGAAAAAAAGAAGAAAATAATGAAAGGAAAAAACCGGTCACAAGAAACCAAAAAAAAAAAAAACAAAAAAGAAAAACAAAAAACAAAAATCATGCATTTTTTGCAACAAAAGACACACTTCTATAAAATTAAGTTAATTAGTTATTACCGGGAAAAAAATATAATATGGAACATGTTTTGAGTGGATCCACTAAGATCGATACTCAAATCCAGTTAAGTTATAAATTTAGAATACGTTACTCGTCCCCATACTCATCTAGCTATATAGATTTGAATGTTGAACACAAAACTCAAATAAAATGAACTAATTACAACTTCGAATCGAACCACTCGAGTCTCCTCTTAGTTGTGGTTGCTCATACCTCTAACTTTTATCTGGTTCAGTGATATTTTCTCTACGTTAATTTGTTCTAGCAGCTTCACGACACATGCTTGCACTACTCAAGAAACATATTATTGTACTACATCCCCGACGTATCCATTCCGACTGTGAGCTCGACACACCAAGTTGACTCAGGCAGTCGAGTATTATTGATTCAGGGAAACAGTTCAGGAAAGTTTTCAAAAAACGCGAGTGGCAATTATGGCGTTGGTGGAGTTATTGGAGTTATTGGGACAAAAGCAATTTTTAAAAGAAATAAGTGTAGGTCCTTTAACTTTTGAAAATCTCATTTTTATCCCATTTTGAAATAATTGCCTTTAAGGCTTTTAGGGGTCCAATTGTTATGAAATTTGAACCTTGGGTCCAAATGATAATTATGTTATAGTTAAATTAGTATTTCCAGGCGCATGGGCTGCATAAGTCCTGGAGATTTCATTTGGGTCCTCAATTTTAATCTTTTACAATTTGGTCCCTCAATTTTAGTAAAATTACTTTCCAAGCTCTAAACACTTGGATTTTTGGAATACATTTAAAATATGTCATTTCCAGTCCCTTAAGAGTTAAAATTTCAAATTTTGAAAGTAAGGTCTGGTACAGTTTAAATTACAAAGTAGCACTCAAACTTCTAAAATGTTACAATCTAGTCCTTGGGCTTTTAAAGGTTGATTTTATTTATCTAAAACTTTTAAAACTTTATTAAAATGTCCAAAAGTCATTTTTGAACCTGAGTACAGTCCCAAAATTTGAAATTTGCAGAGGGGTCCTTTAAGTTTTATTTTCTTGCAATTTAGTCCACCAACTTTCCATTTTTGCATTTTTAAGTCCAAAATTGAAATTTAATCAATTATGCTGGACTTGTCCAGGTTATAAGTCATCCAAAACATGGATTTCAAAGATCATACACATGCATGTCCAAATCATACAAGAATTCATCAAATAGAATATTAAATTGTACATGCATGCACCTAAAGTTCAATAATAGCAAATTTTGAGCAACACTTGAGAAATTTCAAGACTTTATACATAAAATTGACATGCAATACATAAATTATATATCTCAAGAGCTCATGATCAAAATTCTACATGCATTTTAACAAAAGCACCTAGAAGTTGAAAGAGTTTTTCCACCCACCTTAAATTGGAAAGTTGTGAAATAAAAAGGGAAAATTTCACAACTTTGGATGAGGTCACTTAGGTCAGCCCCTAAGTCAAGAAATATCAAAAAATTGGATTTAGAAAAATGGGAGAAAAATAAGGAGAAAAAAGAAGGAGATAAGAAAATGAGAAAGACTACACTTTACCTTGTGTAGTAGGTGATTGGAGACTAGTTGAAGCTTCAAATTTGGAATTTTTGGTTCAACTCCAAAATCACCTAAGGTCAGCCCCTATTTCTCAAAAATGAAAAAGGGGTGTTAAAATTTGAAAAAAATAGGGAGAAGAAGAAAGAAGGGCTCTAGTGTCCAATTCTTACCTTGTAGTCCAAATTTCTCTACTAGTTATTCTTCAAGTCTTCTAATTAGGACACCATGCATGCATGTCTTCAAGTGGTCTTCTAAGTACCTCAAAATCCAAAATTCAAACTTATATTAAAAAGAGAAGGTGATGAGTAGTAAGAATTTAAGTTGAATTGAGGAGTGAAATTTTATACCTTGAGAAAGGGGGTGTTCGAATTTTTGGTGTTTAAGGGGAAAGGTTGTTTGTTTTGGTTTAGATGTTTGAAGAAAGAAAGTATATTTGAGGTTATGAAGGAGATGTTCTTGGATGGGTTTGAAGATGTGAATGACTTGTGTTTGAATATTTGAAGATGTGAAGAAGTGGTACTTGAAGATATGAAGAATTTATGTTTGAAGATTTGAAGATGTGAAGAGTTGGTGTTTGAAGATTTGAAGATGTGAATGATTTTGTGTTTGAAGATTTAAAGATATGAATGATTTTTAGAGAGAGGTTAGAGAGAAGTTGGAGAAAAGGCTTGAGAGATGAAGGTGTTGGATGAAAATGAACAAAATTTGTTCATTTTCCTTCATGTGGCCGTCCACATTGCTAGAGGGGGAGGGAATTTTTTTTTTGATTAATTTTGTGTCTTGTAATTTGTCTCTTGCATGGAGACAAAAGGGTGGTCAAAAGTATGGGCAAGGTATGAGAAGAGAAGGAATGTTGGGAAAAATAGTAATAAAGAATTGAGTATAAGTTGATGTGTATAATGTTTGAATTAATGGTATAATTATACACAAGATGACTACATAAGGTGTATATGTACAAGAGTTGGGTGGTATTTCTACACCAAAAACCATCACTATTGCCGTCCACTATAGGGGTATTATGGTAATTCCATATATTTTATTTGTCCCAAATTTGATGATAATAGATGAAATATATCAATCTCCAAAATAATTAGTGATTTCCTTGATCACTTATAAGTCTCATGATCACTTAATCCAAATCAAATTCTTAATTTTATAAGGTAAAAGTCTCTAAAATAAATAGTCTCTTAAAATTCTAAGGTGACTAATAAATACAAAAATAGTAATAATGATCAATTAAGTGATCATAAATGTGAAATAGAATTAATGATGATCATGATCATAAGTAGTTAAATAAAATGAAATAAAATACAATATATATATATATATATATTATTAATAATTACCCGTCAAAGTGACGCGGTAAAATAGTCGATCAAATACATAGACGACAAAAGAATCAATTACATGCTCGAAAAAATCGGGGCTTCACATAAATACTGCAACAATAAAATTATACCAAAATCAATTGAATCGATACGAAAAAAAAAGATACATATATTTATTCAAAAGCATGATGTAAAAATCGAACATCTCATTAATAATGAATTGTTCATTGAAATTATCTATAAAAAAATTAATAGTCCAATATCAATTTAAATATAACTAGAGTCTAGTAGTAGTAAAAAAATATTTCAATCAAATATCACTTTAATCATTCTCCTTGATAACTGTTTTAGTTTTCTTCCTATGACTGATTTCAGAGAATTTTATCTCAAGCTTTCTTTTTAAGCTATTGTCATCACCAAGATCTAGAAAATAAGAGTTAACATTCTTCAATTTTGTCTTGTCTGGAAAAGAAATTTATTCCTCATAACAATTAACAGATTCTGTTAAAGTTTTGTATCAATAATTTGCTAATATATACGAATTTCAAATGAAAAAAGAAAAATTGAAAGCATTAAAGATCCAATCAACTATAAAAAGATTGACACATTTTGCCAACGGATTCTAAAAGAATAACTTTAGAGTTAAGATCTGATTCTTATGACAAATTAATAAAATAAAATCAACATGTCCGATATACAAATTTTCTGTGCAAAACAGTAAATCAGAAACCAAAATAATTAATATCTAACTGTTAATAAATGTTGCTTCAATATGTGAACTCTGGATACATAGTCAACTTAATGACTGTGAAAGACATCTAATATTTTTTTACTAGACCCCTTTTACTCTGCAGTTTGAATAGAATCTTATTGTCCACGAAATCCTTGATCTTGTTTGGAACACATTGAAAATTAGTTTCCTGCATAAGGTCGGTTGATAAAAAATATTTATTTAATTTCAAAGATACAAATTATAAAGTTATTTCTTCAGATGTTATAAAAAAATTATGAACTATAAACAAAATTCACAATAATTATTTTGAACTCATCTACTCTCTTTCTAATCAAATCAACTCCAATGAACTTAATGCATTCAGTCAGATTTTTCTGTCAAATAAGGAGTAAAATATGCAAAAATACAAAAACAAATTAATGCACTAACATCTACAAAAATAATTATAAACCACCAAATAAAAAAAACTAACAAACAAACTTCCAAAAATTCTTAGATTCACACGCATTATTAATGCATTAATTAATACCCAATACATTCACACGAATTATTAAGCCAAATAAGAAAAAAAATGACAAAAAAATTGCCAAAAATATCTATTATCAATTAACTGGTACCATTTAGTTGAAAAAATATTGGATCATATGTCTGCTATATAAATAGATAATATCACATATATAGCTAGGTAAACAGTAGAAATAAATATGACGTGTGGTATAACTCCAACTGATAGTACTTCTGCTGAATTCAGCTCTTGAGTGACTCACTACCTCAACCTGCAACACAAAACGTTGTTAAGAGTGCCAGATGTTGACCCGACGAAGACTCAATGCTCATGTCAATTCCAAAGCAAGTAAGTATAAGTCGGTAAACGTGAAAATTAGTAATTACTTAAAATATTGCTTACCATTGTACAATGAAGGCTGGAGGCATTGCCGAAGCCAGAAAAAACATTGGGGTGGGCCAATACATGAAAGTGGGGTGAACCGGATAAAAAACTAGAAAAACAATCATATAAATTTTAACTAAAATATTTTTTAAAGATTAATTCCTTAGAAAAATTAATTTTGCTTTTAAGGGGGGTTGGGGAGTTTGCCCCATGCCTGCACCAATGGTTGAAGGTATTTTTTTTTCCCGAAAAGATATAAATATATTCCTAACTCAAAACAATATTACACTGTCAACTGGCAAAACAATCATCTTGAACCAGATACAAATGTCAAGGGGAGAACTCCACTCGAGAGGAAAACCAATCGCTTTCCGAGGGAGCAAAACACGAGCTACATCACGCACTGCAAAACAGAAACTACTGACCCACCTACGAGTTTCGCAAATCAACCGGGAAAAAGACACAAAAAAAACATAACAAAAACAAAGACAAATCTAAAAGATCTACAAAGAAGACGAAAACAGCCGGGCAAAAAGACAATTGACCTCTCCCTTCCTCAAATCCCATCACAGCCCATCATCGCCAACACCACCTCCAAACTCCATCGTCGTTGCCACCGCCACCACAGTCACCCAACCTATTGTAATTTATTTTTCCGTTAGTTCATCAGTCGGATAATTTCCTTGAACTTGGCATCTTGGGCATTTAGGCTCTTCAAAGTGGAAGAGAGAAGAAAATTTGAGAAGCAAATCTGAGAAGAAAGAAAAGAGAAGAAATTCATTCTCTAGAATAAAACTAAAGTGGAAGGAAAAATTATTTTGTAATAAACTAAAAGAATGGAAAAAAAGAAGAAAATAATGAAAGGAAAAAATTGGTCACAAGAAACCAAAAAAAAAAATAAAAAAGAAAATTAAAAATGAAAATCTCGCATTTTTTGCAACAAAAGACACACTTCAATAAAATTAAGTTAATTAGTTATTACCGGGAAAAAAAATATAATATGGAACATGTTTTGAGTGAATCCACTAAGATCGATACTCAAATCCAGTTGAGTTATAAATTTAAAATACGTTACTCGTCCCCATACTCATCTAGCTATATAGATTTGAATGTTGAACATAAAACTCAAATGAAATGAACTAATTACAACTTCGAATTGAACCACTCGAGTCTCCTTTTAGTTGTGGTTGCTCATATCTCTAACTTTTATCTGGTTCAGTGATATTTTCTCTACGTTAATTTGTTCTTGCAGCTTCACGACACATGCTTGCACTACTCAAGAAACATATTATTGTACTACACGGACACACAATTGTGATTATTATATTTGTGTTGCATGTGAACCTTTAGGGAAAAAAAAGGGGTGCATGTGAACCTTTACTTTAAAAAGAAAAAAATGATGATTAATTCAAGTTCAAGCGACCCTACTCATCTTGGAGAAAACCATAGTACTACCAATTATAAGTAAATGAACAAGTAATTTTTGTAGTATTTTATCTTCTTCAAGATGACTTGGTGGTCCGGACTTCAATTGTTTCAAGACAGACCATTTTGGCTATACATGAAACTGTTAAACAAGCAATATCAATTGCATTTGCTAAATTTGCCAAAACAGTTGTTTATATAGAGAAGTGAAAAATTGAGATCATTTCTTCACATTTTAATCAAGTGATCATCTCTAATTATGTTGGTTGCCGTCACTATATTCATGAATAACTTTGGCCGCCACTATATTCTATGTATAGCTCATCCAAACTCAAGTGCAAGATTAGATTAGATGTTCGTCTTTCAACTTTACTTTTAAAACAAAAAATAAAATAAAATAAAATTTTAGAAATAGAATTATATTTTCTCCAGTAAACTAAGGACCGCAAATTAGTTATATACGACTCGGCCAACATTTGCTGCAAGTTGGGATAATTTTGTTCCAAAAAAATGTGTGTAATGATTATGTAATTCAACTTGAGCAAGTGAGCTGTAGTAGCAAGGCAGCTGCCCTGTGAAGAAGCTGAGTCGGACGAGAAGCCAGCTGTGTGGCCAAGGCATCTCCGATCGAGTCCCAAAGGATCAAGTCACCGTGGGTGATCAAGACTTGCATCCGGACCGATAACCACTTTGTACTCGAACAATACTTAGTGGATTTCTCCAGAGTTGGAGAAGAGAGGATTAGAAGAATTACCCCATCTTCGAACCCTTTTAAAATTTATTGTGTCATTTAAATTTCAGCACTTCAATTCTACATATTATCTTATATCTGCTGATAAATTTGCTATCCAATTGACATTTAACAAAGTGCTAAAACCAAGTGTTAAAACAATCTTAAACCAAATTCAAGGGTGTTAAGTCTTCCAATAAAACATATCACAACAGTTGAGTTAAGCTTTAGACTAAGCAAATGAGTTATTCTATCAACAACTCAAATAATCATTGAGTGGCTAACTCACTGTTAACTAACTTAGCCGTCCATCAAGGACTTAGTCATGAAGAATTAACTCAACGATTTTAAAAGGACTAAATCAAAAAGTTGGTAAGGTTTATTCAACCCCCTTCTAAACCTTACACTCACACCCCTTGGGACCTACAAGTGGTATCGTGAGCGGTTGGTTCATCGAGCCTTCCGCCCGGTTACCGAACTAGATCTCCAATCTTTCAAAGCTTGCTTTAGCACTTGATCTTTCAAAACTCTTTATTTAGCAAAGTTATTGTCATGGAAGCAAATTTGACACGCATCCCTATGTTCACAATTGAGGAATTTGATGATTGCAAAATTCGTGATGCAGGCTCATCTATCAAAGATTACACGATGAAATGTGGATAGTAATAGAAGATGGGCCACTACAAATTTTAAAAGTGAACACACTGCAAAGGAGAGCGCCGCAATTAAGGAGAAGATGATGTTGCTCCCGCACTACCTATGATTGAAAACCCAGAGCCGAATGGACAAATGATGATAGAAAAAGATACAACCTAGATAATGTGGCCAAGGACATTCTTTACAAGACTTTGGACAAAGCTATGCTCAACAAAGTCAAATCACGCAAGACGGCCAAAGAAATCTGGGATAAGCTAACTTTGATTTGTGAAGGATCTGAGCAGATCAAAGAAAATAAGCTATCTATTGCTGTACAAAAATTTGAAAATTTTAAAATGCTTGCAGGAGAAACCCTGGATCATTTGGATGCTCGATTCACAGAAATTACGAATGAGTTATCTCGCACTTGGAAAAGAATATACACAAGTATGAAATGTGTATGAAGATTCTAAGAAGTCTTCCAAATTGAGTGGGAAATGAAGGTCATGGCCCTGAGGCATTCCATGGACCTATCAAAAACATCCAACCATGAGCTATTTTCAGATCTCAAAGCCTACGAATTTGAGCTGAGAAGAAAAGACCAAGAAGAGACAGTTGTGCCCAAAACAACTACTCTAATAGTTAAGGATGGGAAAAGAGCTGAAGGCAAAGAAGTCATCGATCGTAGGAGATTGCCTTGATGGTTAAAAAAGATTTAACAAGTTCTTCAACAAGAATTACAAGAAAGGCAAAGGTGAATCCTCCAAAAGACACTCACCCCGTCAAGTCAAGGAAGATAGGCCACCCAAGAGAGCAGAGCATCAAAAGGTCGAGTACCAAAGAGCCGATAATCGTAGAATGGAAAGAGTTTGAACAAAAAGTTGAGAATCTATGCTGGAACTGCAAGCAACTAGGTCACTATGCCATTGATTGCCCATATCCTGTAGTCAACAAATACTGGAATGAAGAGGAAAGAAGAGTTTTCAGGGAAAGAAGACAAGAAAAGAAAAAGGCAATGTTGGTAGAATCACGAGACAGTAAGCCAAAAGACACAAAGCAGACTCGGAGAGTAGTGAAGCCGACTACTCAAGTGACTCAAGAAGAAGCCTTGATCCGCTTAATGGCCAAAGAACAAGACCTACCCGACCAAGAAGATGAGGTACACTCTAACTCATCTCACTCGGATTCTTGTGATAGTGATTGTGACACACACACTTCATCACCCACTAATCTTTATGATTCATTAGCAAAATGATGAAAGACTTTGAGCACATTAAATCCTCGCACACACTCGCTAAATGAGGAAAACAAATTTAAAAGCCAAAACTCACAACTCGAATAAGGAGATGAGTACTCCGAAAGTTACATAGCCGATGAGAATAAAGAACTAAAGGCTGAAAATGCTAAGTTAATAGCAGAGATAGTCTTATAGAAAAGAGGGAAAATGACTTCAAAATGTGATTGCCTCATTCACTAAGACATCTAAATCTTTGATGATCTTATTATGAGCCAAAGAGAATGTGGAGATAAGACAAGCTTAGGATTTAATTCCCCTATGCTAAGTCAAGCTCCCAAAGTGATTTTGGAAAAAGGATCTTCAAGTAATGAAGCATCTCAAAAATCCAAAACTCCAAATGGTGCACACACATTCATTCCAAAGCACAACCACAACCAAACTGCCTTGGTTATAAAGGAAAAGAAAAACACAATGAGAGTATGTCGAAAGATAAACGAGAAGAAATCCAAACCAGTTCCTCAAAGAAATTCCAAAAGTAAAGTACTCAGTAAAGAAGAAACAGAGCTACCAAAAACCCCGAAGTTCTATAAAAGGAACACATATGATGGGAATGGTAGAAACTACCTGCCAAGTCGATTGGTACAATGTGAAAAATCAAAGAAAGATCTATGGAATACATGCCTAGATGGCAAAGGCCTAGAACTCAAAGAAAGGCCATTCCAAAGGCAAAAGAGCTATCTTCAAGACACATATGCACCCAAGCACTACACACACAGAGGTATCACAACTACCCAAGGAAGGCAATTGCTAAAACACACATACGTATACAGACAAAAGAGACAAATGTGGTGAACCCAAAACCCCAAGCCATTTGCCAAAGTAAATTATGATTATGGCACGATAGATGGCAACCCCTTAGAGTCAAATCATTTGGCTATAGGTTGGTTGGATCATCTTACAACACTAACCCCTCAGACCTGGCAAGTATGGGTACCTAAAAACTAAAATCCTTGATTGCAGTCCAAGGAACAACAGTGCCAAGGAACAACCGAAAAGCCAAGGTACATGGATAGTGGTCGCTCCGCATACATGACAGAAACAAGAAAAATCTATCAAAATTCAAGGAGGTTAGAGGTGTAAAAGTCATATTTGGAGGAATGAAGCTCCGAGAAATAAGAGGCATTGATCCATCAAGAATAGAAATCACGGATGTTGCATATGTTGAAGGACTCAACTTCAATCTAAGTATCACCAACTTTGTGACAAGGGCTATAATGTTGGATTCAACACGGGTGTATGCGAAATCAAGGACACCAATCTAATGAAGTAGTGCTACAAGGATGCGCATAAAAGAAACATGTATGTGGTGGATTGGTCAACTACAACACCAAGCACTTGTCTACTAGCAAAGAGCACATCCAATCAAGTCACGTGGCACAAGAAGATGAGTCACCCAATTTCAAAACTATTAACAAACTTGCAAGGAGTAATCTTGTAGAAGACTACCGACTCAAGATACAAGAAATAGAGTGTATGTGATGCATGCCGATGGGAAAGCAGATCAAATCATCATTTAAAGAAAAGACATGTCCATCTTCAACAAGAATATTGCACCAATTTGGTCCAAATTGAACCAAAAGCATAAGTGGAAAAAAATACACCTTGGTGGTAGTAGATGATTATTCAAGATACACATGGACAATTTTCATGTGTAAGAAGAAAGAGACCTTGCGAAGCTTCCACAAATTGATGAAGAGAATCCAAAATGAGAAGAGTCAAACCATCATTAAAATAAGATTTGAAAGAGGAACCGAGTTTGTCAATGGAATAATAACTCGATTGTATTGAAAATGGTATTGCTCATGAACTATCTACAACAAGGACTCCACAAATGTAATGGAGTTGCAGAAGAAGAACAAAACTCTCAAAGAAGCAAAGAAGGACCATGTTAGTCAAGCAGGTCGCTTAAAAGATTTTGGGGTCAAGCAATAAACACAACATGTTATACTCAAAATAGATGCATGATAAATAGACAAATGACAAAAACTCCCTATAAGATTTGGGACAGGAGAAAGCCAAATGTTGCATACTTTAGAATATTTGGATGCAAATGCTTCATCCATAATAATGGCAAAGACAACTTAAAGGCTTTTGATGCCAAAGCTGATGAAGGTATCTTCTTGTGATACTCAGCTGAAAGTACAACCTATATAGTGCTCAACAAGAGGACAATGGTTATAGAAGAGTCCATCCATGTGGTGTTTGATGAACCCAAGGTAAATGAAGAAGACATTGAAGAATTAACTCGATAAGTCAATCACCCAACCGTGCGTAAGAGTCCCTATGTTGAAGTCAAGTCGAGCAATTAACCAAGATGAAGAAGAGATAGCTGAATCTCAAAGACAGCTGGACAACCTGCAGCTAAGTGATAATGAGAGAGCTGCTCAAGACAACATAGCTACAAGAAGACTGAATCCAGCTAACTTACTCCAACCTGATGTAAGATGGCCGAGGATCACCCACCGACCTAATCATTGGAGATGTAAGAGAAGGTGTAAGAACCGCATCCATAGCTCAACAAGAAGCTATGTTCACTTGTTTTATCTCTCAAATAGAACCAAAAGATGTGTCACAAGCATTGATGACACACATTGATTCAAGCCATGCAAGAAGAGTCAATCGGGCTTGAAAGGAACAAAGTATGGGAATTGGTTCAAAGACCAACCCATCAAAATGTTATTGGCACAAAATAGGTTTTCAGAAATAAAATGAATGAAGAAGGTTTTGTGGTAAGAAACAAGGCAAGATTGGTAGCCAAAGGGTATTGCCAAGAAGAAGGAATAGATTTTGATGAAACCTTTGCCCTCGCTGCAAGATTAGAAGCAATAAGGATGTTTCTTGCCTATGCCGCACACAAGAACTTCATTGATATCAAATGGATGTAAAAAGTGCATTCTTGAATGGATTATTGGAAGAAAAAGTATATGTTGAACAACCTCCAGGATTTGAGCAGAAGACTCTTGGAGATAAAGTGTACAAACTTAAGAAAGCTCTATATGGATTGAAACAGGCACCAAGAGCATGGTATGATACATTATCACAATTCCTGATTGAGAACGGATTCACAAAAGGCAAAGTAGATAGAACACTCTTCGAATTCAAGATGGGAAGAGTATACGCTTGTTCAAATATATGTGGATGACATCATTTTTGGATCCACAAACAAAGAGTCATGTGTGATAAATTCTCAAACCTCATGCAAAGCAAATTTGAAATGAGCATGATGGGAGAGTCGACATTCTTCCTAGACTCTAAGTAAAAACAAATTAAGGATGGAACCTTTATAAGTCAAACTTGTCACAAATGACATAATCAAAGAAACTTCCAGCTGACTCGCCGCCCAACACTCGTGCCCATGTCCGAGAAGAGGAAAATAGTAGAAGTAGAGATGACGGAGATTGAAAGAAAAATGGATGCCCGTGCAATGGACATACAAACAATATGGAGGCATTCCTACAGAAGAGACACTGTGCCATTTTAGACATCGTAACCGAGCCGAGATCTCGTGATGAATTCAAGATGCTCGCATCCGAGGGATACTTCGAGAACATGACCATGGCCCAAACCTGGGACTTGTATTGGGAAAAAGGCCTCAAGCTATGCGAAGAAAAGCCGAAAGGCATCGACCATCGGGCCGCTCCACCGGGTCACTCACCGGGAAGAAGAAGGCCCCAAAGACAATACACACCCGTAGGAAGAGGAAATAAGCGATGGAGGAAGAGGTTTCGCACCTGACCTCTACCCAAAAATATAGAATACATAGATCCAGGGGAAGAAATGAGGGATCTATCAAATGGTTTGACGAAGTAGCCAACTTGCAAGTGGCCAAGAACAATGCCGAGTTTGTAAAGAGAATCAAGAGAAAATAAAAGACAAACTCAAACAAACAGTGGGAAGAAAGACAAGAAAGAAAAAGAAGAGATGAAGTCATTAAAAGCCTATGAGAAAAAGAAAGCAACAAGAAGAGAAGAAGAAAAAGGTCGAAAGACAGAGAGATGAAGAAGAAGGAGGCAATGAAAGAGATGAAGTGTTGTCATGTCCATCCCTTCATGTAATTTACTATTGTAAATACATAAGTATGTAAGTCTTCAGACATTGAATAAGAAATCCGTAATTTCTCTATTTTTAGTGTAGACATAGATGTTTGCTCTGATACACTTTGTAAACAGCTGTGTAAAGGACAAGAATGTTATGATCAATAAACAGATTGATTCTACACATACATTCTCTGTTCCTGCACTATATGTATGTATCTTTGATATTTACATTTTGTATGTATGCTTTAAGTTTTGGCATCATCAAAAAGGGGGAAATTGTTGGGAAATTGATTTTTAGATTTTAATGAATGCCATGTAAAACTTAGACTAGAAAGTTGGCACCCCATTTTCTTTGTAATTTGCATTGTAATAGATAGGGTCGTTTCGAGCCGATTTAAGTCGGCCTATGCCTAAATATGCAAGAAGTTAACTCGAGACTAGAATGAAGACTCATCTGCGACACAATTGAGTATGGAAAGGAAGAGAAGACAGAACTCGACCGAGAAGTATCACCGAGATGCAACAGATAAAGTGTCACTAAGTCAACCCAAGATAGCCAAGTCTCAAGTTGAAGTGATGATGAGTCATCCAATGATTGGAAGTCGACTCAAGTCATCCGTGAAGTTAAGAACTCGCAATGTCAAGTCAAGACAATCAAAAGGGTCCGTACGTAAGTCAAGAAAGTTACTTAAACAAGTAATACTTCCATATCGCTTTTCTAAAGTGCTCACCCGAGGAAGCGCAAAAGGAATAAACCAACGGGAAGCACCGCACTGCGGTCGTAACTCAAAAGTCAAGGTTCATTCAATACGAGGAAATGCAATTTCAAGGATCGCAACAAGACAAGCCAACGACCACAAGTGTCTTTTGAAAATTAACCTATCTCTTCAACGGGCAGATTTTCAAAAGAACACTATAAAAGGCTGAGGAATCAATTTGAGAAAGGGTTACCTTGACTACCTGTACTACGAACATTCAAGCTATCATTTTGAGTTGTAACCTACAAAATATTCTCAAGTCATTCAAGCTTAATCCTTAGGCCAGAACTTCGAAGGAAATCAATCCAACACTTACCCGTGAAGGAAAGACGACTTCAATCAGTTGAAGAGGAAATATTTGAAGAATCAAAGGGGTCTACATTCCACAAGAGGATTGTAAAAAGGTTCAAGGTCGAACCAGTCTTAAGTTCTTGGAGGGCTTCGTGATCAAATCCAAGAAACTTGAGCAAGTGAGTCAGTAGTAGCAAGGCAAAATGCCTGAAGAAGCCGAGCCTGACGAGAAGCCACCGTGTGACCAAGGCATCTCCGTGATCGAGTCCCAAAGGATCAAGTCACTGTGGTGATCAAGACTTGCATCCGGACCGATATCCACTTTGTACTCTGATTAATACTTAGTGGATTCCTCCAGGAGTTGGAGAAGAGAGGATTACAAGAATTACCCCATCTTCGAACCTCTATAAAATTTATTGTGTCATTTAAATTTCAGCACTTCAATTCTACATATTATCTTATATCTGCTGATAAATTTGCTATCCAATTGACATTTAACAAAGTGCTAAAACCAAGTGTTAAAACAATCTTAAACCAAATTCAAGGGTGTTAAGTCTTTCGCTGAAAACATATCACAGTCGAGTATGTTGAGTGGCTAACTCTGCTGGTTAACTAACTTAGCTGTCTATCAAGGACTTAGCTGTGAAGAATAAACTCTGAATGATTTTTAAAGGACTAAATCGAAAAGTTGGTAAGGTTTATTCAACCCCCTTCTAAACCTTACACTCACACCCCTTGGATATTACATCTGTTGCATATGGATTTATTTAGTCCAGTTGAGCCAGCCAGCACAAGTGGAAAGAAATACACCTTGGCAGTGGTAGATGACTATTCAAGATATACATGGACTATCTTCATGCGTAAAAAGAAGGAAACTTTGCAGAAGGTACCTCAGCTGATGAAAAGAGTTCAAAATGAAAAGAGCCAAACCATTATAAAAATAAGATCTGACAGAGGATCTAAGTTTTTCAATGGGATAATAACTCAGTATTGTGTTGAAAATGGAATTGCTCATGAGTTATCAGCTGCAAGAACTCCACAACAGAATGGAATGACTGAAAGAAGGAATAGAACTCTCAAGGAAGTCCGCAGACCATGTTAGCTGGTCGGATTGCCTAAGAGATTTTGGGTCAAGCAATTAACACAACATGCTATACTCAAAATAGATGCATGATTAACAGATAATTAACCAAGACTCACTATGAGATTTGGACAGGGAGAAAGCCAAATGTTGGATATTTCAGGATATTTGGATGTAAATGTTTCATCCATAACAATGACAAAGATAATTTAAAGGCTTTTGATGCTAAAGCTGATGAAGGTATCGTTTTGGGATACTCAGCTGAGAACAAAGCCTATAGAGTGTTGAACAAGAGGACTATGGTTACAGAAGAGTCTATCCATGTGGTTTTTGATGAACCTAATGTAAATGGAGAAGACATTGAAGAGTTAGCTGATAAGCTAAATCAGCAAACTATGCGTAAGAGTCCTTATGTTGAAGCTTAAGTAAGAGCAATCAACCTGCATTTAAGATGAGATAGTCAATCTCAAAGACAACCGGAAAGTCTACAAACAATAAAGATGAAAGTGCTGTTCAAGACAACTTAGCTACGAGACGGCTGAATCCATCAGACTTACTTCAACCTGATGTGAGATGACTGAGAGACCATCCACCAGAATTAGTTATTGGAGATGTTAGAGATGGCATAAGAACCAGATCCAGAGCACAACATGAAGTTATGTTCACTTGTTTTATCTCCCAGATACAACCTAAAGATGTGTCTCAAGCATTAGATGACACACATTGGATTCAAGCCATGCAATAAGAGATAATGTATATAAGCTCAAGAAAGTATTATATGGACTGACACAAGCACCAAGAGCTTGGTATGATACATTGTCTCAATTTCTATCTGATAATGGATTCACAAAAGGCAAAGTTGATAGAACACTCTTCAGAATTCAAGATGGAGAGAGTATACTGCTTGTTCAAATATATGTGGATGACATCATTTTTGGATCCACCAATAAGGAGTTGTGTGACAAGTTCTCAAACCTCATACAAGGTAAATTTGAGATGGGCATGATGGGAGAGCTGACTTTCTTCCTAGGACTTCAAGTCAAGCAATTGAAGGATGGAACCTTCATAAGTCAAACAAAATATACCAGGGATTTGATGAAGAAATTTGGTATGGAAGAGAAGTCTTCTGTGAAAATTCTAATGAATACATCAGCAAGATAGACATGGATGCGATGGCAAAGTCAGAGATCAAACTAGATATAGAACACACATTGGATCATTGTTCTATCTAACAAAGAAATGCCGTACATCACCTTTGCAGTAAGTGTATGTGCAAGATTTCAATCTGCACCAAAGGAGAGCCACATGATTGCAACTAAGAGAATCCTAAGATATTTGAAGGGATGCTAGGAAGTTGGCTTATGGTATCCAAATGAAGGTGGATTCAAGCTAATTGGTTACTCAGACTATGCTGGATTTAGAGTTGACAGGAAAAGTACTTCATGTACATGTCAAATGCTTGGAAATAGATTGGTTTCTTGGTTCAGTAAGAAACAAAATTCAATTGTCACATCCACATCGAAAGCAGAGTATATAGCTGCGGGCAGTTATTGTGCCCAAGTCTTATGGATGAGACAACATCTAAGAGATTATGATATTGAAGAAAAAGAGATTCCAATTATGTGTGATAACACTAGCGCTATTGCAATCACTCAGAATCCTGTGTTGCATTCAAGAACAAAGCACATTGATGCCAGATATCATTTCATAAGAGATCATGTTGAAAAGAAAGACATCACCTTGGAATACATCTCAACTGATAAACAGTTAGCTGATATATTCACTAAGCCTCTATGTGAATCAAGATTTGAAGAGCTCAAGAATGAGCTAGGGTTAATTGAGCTGAGTTGAAACTCAAAAGACTCAATAGCAGAGAAAGAAGATGAGAAAATCAAAGCAGAGCAAGTTTCACACTTCAGCCAAGTTAAACAACCTTATCGGGAAGTCAGTTGTATCCAGTTAGCTGACAGCTGAGTTACTTAACAAGAAGAGATAAGCAGATTTAAGTCACATTGGATATAAGCTGAATCATTTATGAGCTAAGTGACAAGAACGCAATTGTTTTAATTGAGCGGGAATGTTTTTAGGGATGATGTCAGCATAATAATGACGGTCACAGTAAAAGCTGCACAGTAAGCCATATGATTGCATATAAATGCTACTGCATTTAATGCGGGGAATTAAATGCGGTTTTTGACGTTTTAATCTTAGCTATTGATTTTGATAAAAAATTTCAAAATCCGAAATGTGTCATTTCATAAACTTTATATACGGACTTTTGCATTTCTCTCACCTTACGCGAACTGTTCAACTTCAAGCAAAGAAGCATTTTCCTCTCTGAAACCCTAAGTTCTCTCAAAGCAAGTTTCTCATTTTTCGATCGGTAAAAATCTCTGAAAATGGCTCCAAAGTTTGATTATGTGAAGCTTTTGAAGCAAATCCACACTGGTTCTTCAGTGGATTTCGATGGGATGATCAAACAAGGTGTTGATGAAACCCTGGTTCTGAAGATAATTGAAATGTTGGAGAAGTCCGGTCTAAAGGCTTTTCTGACAAACTTACCTCGCCTAAGGATTAGAACGTTAAAAAGCCTGCAGATCTAGAGAAAGCTTTTTTACTGGAATACTCTCATACCTACCTTGAAGAGGTAGCGATGTTCTATGTGAATGAAGAAGTGCAGGATGATGAAATCAAATCTTCCGTCCACAAAAAGGTCATCAAACTCAGTGCAAAAGACCTTTGCCGAGCATCGCTTTGTTGCCGAGGAGGCCCAAGGGACATCTCAAGGTAGATGTCAACTTAGCCGCGGCTTTGAACGAAGTGGCCAAGCCGTGTCTTTGCGAAAGTGGTCTATACGCCAAGAAGGATTCATCGGGCGACGACTATCACAAGCTGATGGACGTCGTATCGAAATGTATCGACATAAAGTTTGGAAGCTTCAATCAGCTGTCCAAAACTAAGCTGATCGTCATGGTTGTGATCATGCAGGAGAAGAAAGTCAATTGGGCTGAGTTTGTTTACAGCAGACTCTACCATAATGTGCTGAACAGGACCTACAAGAAGGACGGGTCCTTTGGATGTTCTTTGGGCTATGGCCTTGTGATTTGCCATCTCATGGAGGTGAAGGGCATTGCTCTTCGTCATGGCAAGCCCTTTCACGTTAACAAGAAGATGTTCAGGTCAAACCTTTCTGGTGCCCAGAAGAGAGCTCATGCAAAAAGAGCTGATACGAGTGCCCTCCCCCGAAGAAGAAAGCTGCCTCTATATCTAAGCCCAAGAAAGCTCCTGCCCCTGCAGCCGAGTCACCTGCCTGAGCAGCTGGGACTCCTACCCTTGCAGCAAAGACTGAGAAGGAAACCTCACTCCCTTCTACAGTCGTAAAGAAGAAGAGGACTACCAAGTCGAGGAAGTCAGTTCCCTCTAACAAGAATGCACCAATCCCCACCTCTGATGAATCTGCTGAAACAGAACCAGAATTTCCATTGGTTCATCCAAGGAAAAGAAGGTTGGTCAGGCAATCTGAACTTGAAAAGACTGTTAGATAAATGTTTTTATCATGATTTTGATGATTTTGTTCAAATGAGTTTTTAAACCAAAACAATATCCCTAAATGTTGTCTAAATACTTTCGATCGATTTAAAATATTTTTACTATTTTTCGGAGTATTTTTTGGAGTTTATTTTTGATAAAACAATTGGACAACACATTTGTTTCAGTTCGACCGTGCCGCCCTATAAGGCAACCCGCACTGAGTTGAGTTTTGAAACAAAAAAGGACGTAGAAAAAATGAGGAGGACCTGGCCGACCCAGTGGTCGATCGGGAGGGCGACTGCCGACCCTGGCGACCGATCGACCGACCTGCACTGGGAGTGCCCTCTTGAAGTCCTGTCTTCTCTCTGCTTCGCAATATAAACACCCCCAACCAAATCATGGTCAGGGCGACGGTCGCACCCCCGACCGGCCCCCACAGTAAAAATCGCAGAAATTCAATTTCAAATTTATCTCACACACCGGCCGACCCCCCGGGCGACCAGACTGGGAGTGCCCTCTTGAAGTCTGTCTTCTCTCTGTTTCACAATTTAAACATCCCCAACCGGTCATGGTCTAGGCGACCGGCCGCACTCCTCCGACCGGTCCCCCCGTAAAAATCGCAGAATTCAATTTCAAACTTATCTCGTGCGACCGGCCGCACTGCTTTTTATCAAAGAAACTATCCGTTGCATTTTCGCATAACTTTTCCCTATTTTGAGGGATTGATTTCTAACAGCTATATTGATGATTTTAAATGGTTTCTTTTGCAAAGAAATCACTCCCCAAGAGGAGCCTATGTCCTGGAAATCAAAGCCAAGACCTCTCCTATAAATAGAGGCATCATTCAAGCAACAAGACACAACACTCTACACAAGCAAAGAGCAAACAAGCAAACACTTTCATATATCTTTGTCAGTATTAGCTTTAAGCACTTTCATTTGCACAAATTTGAGGTCTAGGCTTTCAATTCTTGATTACACTTGTACTCATATTGTATCATTCATCATTGAGTTGTAATCTTGATTTTTGGTCATCATTCAACACAAGACATTCTTGTGAGTATTCTTGTGGTAAGAATACACTTGGGTGATCTAGGTGATAGGTGTTTGAAGGTTGTGGTAATCTTCAAAGGTGTTGTAAGAGGGTTGAGGTAATCCTCAAGGTGGTGTAAGAGGGTTGTGGTAATCTTCAAGGTGTTGCAAGAGGTTTGTGGTAATCCTCAAGGTGTTGTATTATTAATTTTGGTAATTAATAAAATCTTTTTTTTTGAAATCCATCCCGGATATACTGGGGTGATAGAGGATTAGGCCCTAGGTGGGTTTAACCTCTTTAAATCGAAGTGTGCTATTTATTTTCCGCACTTAGCATTTCGTTTTTGCGTGAATTTTCGAAAAAGAGGGCAAAATCTGAAAAACCGAGATAATCTATTCACCCCCCTCTATATTATCGTAGCCACTTGGACTAATAAGTGGTATCAAAGCCAAACTCTTTGGCTAGCTCATTCCGAGTAAAGAGCAAAGATCCATGGCTATAAATGATGCTTATCTCACCACCGGCGCCTCCACCAACAAGCCACCACTATTCGACGCCAACAACTACGCATTTTGGAAAGACCGTATGGAGTGCTTCCTACAAGGGTGCGGGTTTGACATTTGGAATGTGGTCATTGAAGGAGTTGATCAACCAACCAAGAAATCGGAGAATGGCACCTCGGCTCCTAAACCTTTCAAGGAGTTCGATGAAAACGACAAAAAGGTTTTCTCTCTAAACGGTAAGGCCTTAAATATTTTGCATTGTTCTCTTACCGCCATCGAGTACAATCGCATAAGAGGCATAAGGTTGGCACATGAGGTTTGGGAAAAATTTGAGGCAATTTATGAAGGGACTAAGAAGGTCAAGCAAGCAAGAAAGACCATGCTTGTTAAAGACTTTGAAAACTTTAACATGCATGATGGTGAAAGCATCTCCAAGATGGTGGAAAGGCTTGACAATATTATCAATCCTCTTGTGGCCCTCGGTAAAGTCATCTCCGAAAAAGACAAGGTGACTAAGGTATTTAATGCTCTTCCCGGCTCATGGTCCAAAAAGGTGACGACAATCACGGAGGCATAAAATCTTGAGACACTCAAATTTGACGAGCTCATCGGGAAACTCCTCATATATGAAGTCTATCTCAAGGAGAGGAAAAATTCCAAACCAACCATCAATCAATCGGGTATGCAACATATTCCTAAAGGTCTTGCTTCTTCTTCTAATAATGCATACTATGATAATGATGATGATGATGATGATGATGAAGAGATGGCCGCACTTGTTCGAAAATTCGCAAAATTTAGGAATAAAAATAAAGCAAGAAAACCGAGAGATAATGCTTGCTTTAAATGTGGAAAACCCGGGCACTTCATTGCTGATTGCCCAAAACTCGATGAAGAGGATCAAAAGAAAAAGAAGTCTTTCACGAAAAAGAAGGCTCTAAATGCAGAGGTCAAAATGTGGGATGAACTACTCGAAACAACCGACGAGGAAAGAGAGACCGAACATGGTCTCATGGCCATAGACGATGAAAATAATGAGGTACGCTCTAATTCTTCTACTTCCTCCATAGTTGATGATTTGCAATGTGATTTTGATGAATTGCAAATTGAGTTTCAAAATTTAATTGTTAAATACAAAAATTTGAAAAAGGAGCATAAAGAGCTTAAGGTTGAAAAAGAAAAATTATTTACCTCTTATGAATCACTAGACAAAGCTCACACACTTACTCTTACTAGAGTTCACTCTCGCGAAACCGAAAAGGAATTGCTCACAAAAGATGTTGAATGTTTGAAAAATGATGTGCATCGTTTCAACATAAGCACAGATAAAGTAACAAAAATTTTAGATGCACAAAGATGAGAGCATTCCAAATTGGGACTTGGTTATAAGCCATTTCAAAGTGTTTTTAAGAAAAATAACCAAGGTCCGACTTTTGTACGTGCTAGTAGTTCTAATACTCCTACTTGTTTTTATTGTGGCAAAGTTGGACATTATGCTAATAATTGCAAATTGAGAAATAGATCTACTCATGTTTGGAGACCCAAAGGTCTCAAGACTAACCCCCATGGACCCCAAAATTATAGGGTACCTAAAAGAAATTCTTTTGTAGGTAATAGGGGCTATAACAATAATGGAAGATTCAAAATGGCTTGTGGACAGCGGATGTTCACGCCATATGACCGGGAGGAGAGAACTTTTTACCAACATCAAGCTCCAAGAAGAGGGTATGGTCATGTTCGGCAATGGCAAAGGAAGAATTCTTGGAAATGGAGAAATCGGTAACTCTTTTTTTGGTTTGTAATCATCAAAAAGGGGGAGTTTGTTAGATACATGTTTTTATCATGATTTTGATGATTTTGTTCAAATGAGTTTTTAAACCAAAACAATATCCCTAAATGTTGTCTAAATACTTCCGATCGATTTAAAATGTTTTTACTATTTTCGAGTATTTTTTGGAGTTTATTTTTGATAAAAAAATTGACAACACATTTGTTTCAGTTCGACCGGCCGCCCTATAGGCAACCCGCACTGAGTTGAATTTTGAAACAGAAAAAGGACGTAGAAAAAAATGAGGGAGAGGCGACCGTCGACCCCCTCGGGCGACCGGCACTGGGAGTGCCCTCTTGAAGTTTGTCTTCTCTGTTTCGCAATTTAAACACCCCCAACCGGTCATGGTCTAGGGCGACCGGTCGCACGCCCCCGACCGGTCCCCCCTGTAAAAATCGCAGAAATTCAATTTCAAACTTATCTCTCAGCACTGACCGCGCACTGCTTTATCAAAGAAACTATCCGCTGCATTTTCGCATGCCTTTTCCCTATTTTGAGGGATTGATTTCTAACAGCTATATTGATGATTTTAAATGGTTTCTTTTGCAGCAAATCACTCCCCAAGGAGGAGCCTATGTCCGAAATCAAAGCCAAGACCTCTCCTATAAATAGAGGCATCATTCAAGCAACAAGACACAACACTCTACACAAGCAAAGAGCAAACAAGCAAACACTTTCATATATCTTGTTGTATTAGCCTAAGCACTTTCACTTGCACAAATATGAGGTCTAGGCTTTCAATTCTTGATTACACTTGTACTCATATTGTATCATTCATCATTGAGTTGTAATCTTGAATTTTGGTCATCATTCAACACAAGACATCCTTGTGAGTATTCTTGTGGTAATAATACACTTGGGTGATCTAGGTGATAGGTGTTTGAAGGTTGTGGTAATCTTCAAAGGTGTTGTAAGAGGGTTGTGGTAATCCCCAAGGTGGTGTAAGAGGGTTGTGGTAATCCTCAAGGTGTTGCAAGAGGGTTGTGGTAATCCTCAAGGTGTTGTATTATTAATTTTGGTAATTAATAAAATCTTTTTTTTTTGAAATCCATCCCGGATATACTGGGGTGGTAGAGGATTAGGCCCTAGGTGGGTTGAACCTCTTTAAATTGAAGTGTGCTATTTATTTTCCGCATTTAGCATTTCGTCTTTGCTTGAATTTTTGAAAAAGAGGGAAAAATCTGAAAAACCGAGATAATCTATTCACCCTCCCTCTAGATTATCGTAGCCACTTGGACTAACAAAGAGAACTGAATCTGCTACTCAACTCTAGAAAGAAGCCGAGACTGCTGGTGATCAAGAAGCACAGTCTCCATAAGTTATTGATGCATCCGCGAAGTCTCACGATGGTAATCAATGATATCACCAAAGACCCAAATGTGAGGAAGACAAATGAGAGAGAATGAAGCAGCTTGAGACAATCAACTCGATGTTGAAAAAATTATCTCCCCGCCTACAACTGATGTTGCTGCTTCTGAGGAAGAGCAAGGTCTCCTACCTCTCATTCTAGAAACTGGAGGTGAAGGTGAAGATGACGATGATGATGTGATCATGTATTCTCCAATTTATCCAGTTATTCAACGACGCTTACAAGAATGGAGAGCATCAAAGTTGGATCACCTAAGGGTGCAGTTCACTCGCCCTGAGTTCATAGAAGAAGACGAAAAGTTGCTCCGATTCCTTGGTGTTGTAACTGTTAGACATGCTCTCGATGAAGACAACCACATGGACATTCTTCGCATTATCAAAGAGGATGAAAAGGAGAAAGCTGCTGAGCAAGCCCGAGCATTGGAGAAATCCAAGATGTGTGAATTTACAGGCTCTCTAGAGCATACTCACTCGCATCTTGATTTGCTCTCAGAAAGTGATGAAGACATGGATACCGGCCGCATGAATGAGAAGTCGATATGCAAAGAGCTTTTGAGGGAATCCAGAGCCATGCACGAGCAATGCTTGTTTGAAGGTCCGGAGAGTCATCCCAAACTCTTCTACAGACTGATTCTCTGGGAGTGGCACAACAAATTGCATCGGTCATTGCTGCAGCCACGTCCCCTGTGCAATCGGAGGATGGATCCAAGGGAGATGGCGATGAAGCTGGGAAATTGAGCACCCAAGATGAGCCAACCCCTGAAGAGGGTGTTCTCACACCTGCCCCAGCGACTGAGCACTCAACGGATAAAGTCGCGTCTCTGGAGAAGAGTGACCCCACAATCAATCACTCAGCTGGTGCGCCAGCTGAGGGGGAAACTCTCTCCACCACAACAGGGTTGGAGGTTGTTGTGGGAGACTCATCTATGAAGCAAGGAAGTGAAGTTGAGAAAGAAAGTGAACATCAAGAGAGGATATTAACGAAGCTTCGGACAATTGAGTCTATCCCACCGGTGAAGTGTCAAATCGCTTTGAAGGCTAATGACGCTGTTATCACAAATGAGGCAAAGGATGGTGATGCCCCGGGAGTTAACACCCTGGGCACAGAAAGTGCAATCCAAGGGGTTGAGACTCCTCTGGATGCCATTGTCCAAGACCTTAAGACAACTGAGTCTATTGAAGGGAATGTAGAAGGCTCTGCCGCATTGAGACCGCAAAAGGTCTCAAGCCCTTGGGGAAGTTGAGACCTCCCTAGGTAAGGAAAAGATTGTAGTTGAGAACATACCTCTGGTCGAAGGTGCTGCCACAGATGAAGTCATTGGTGCCCTACAAGACTCTCAAGAAAATATTGACACATCCTTTCTGGGATCCGAAGATAAAGCAGAGTCGACACCAATTACCGAGGATGTTCACAAGTCTCAGAGCCAAGTCAGTGAAAAGACGGCTCCTATGAGGTTAAACTTTGATGATGAGCCAACTCCACAAGTCTCATCATCATCCGATGATGCCGATGATGCTACAGAGAAACTGTAATTCATTTAGAGAAACCTATCGAGACCGAGGAAGTCATTAAGACAGTTGAGGCTCGGCCACCGGGCAAACATCACCAATGCCTCAGCTGGAATCGAGTCATCTGTGCAGGCTCCCACAACTGCAGCAGTAACGACTCCATCAGCTCAGTCGCAGGCTCCCGCAGCTGTGACAACTGCCAATGAAGCTGCCGCAGCTGAGGCACATGGAGCTGAGTCATCGCAGGCACAAAATCAACAAGATATTCCATATGTGCACGATGATGTCTTTCAAGACATGTTTCCCTTCTCCCAAAAACTGCCTGAATTAGAGGAAGAAACAACTCCTGCACAAAGGAGATACATTGTACAGGAAGATCCCACCGACACAATTTTTCCAGCAGACTTTAATTTCGATGCAGAATGGATGGCAGCTGAATTGAGCGAGGCAGCTGAGGTTCGTGAAGTCTTCGAGAAGATCTGTGAGGAGATTGAGAAGATTGAATGACATCAGGCCTTACTGGATTTACGACTGGACAATCGAGATGCCACTCTCACAGCTGATTTGAGAGGGATCGTGGTGCGGATTAGGGAATAGACTCAACAGCAGACTGCCATGAGACTCGAGCAAGTTCGCTATTTCAAAGCCTTATATGGAAGAATGCTTATATGGAGTGCTTATAACTCCATGATCAAGCAAAGGATGAAGGAGTATATTGAACGGATAAACCGGTCTCATGAAGACAGATATGGAACTCGCTAACAATAATTCCGAAGAATGAAATTCTAAGACTCTAGAATGCCATGAATGACAAATTCAGCCTTCTCATAGCTGAAATGAAGGTAGTCATAGCAGAATCTAAGGTAACTCGCTCAGAGTTTCGGGCCGCATATGATAGAACAGACTCCAAGCATAACTCCACGATCAGCAGACTGGATTTTATCCTTAGCGGTATGTTCCATTGGGTTCCTCTCTCCTTTGATGATGCCAAAAAGGGGGAAGAGGAGCTCCTTAAGGGATTAAAAGAAGAGAAGTCAAGAAAATGCGCTTGAGAAGAAAGACGAATCGAGAAGAAAGATACGATTGAGGGGAAGGAAGTTCAAAGCAATTGCAATTGATCTACGTTGAAACACCTTAGCAAGGTCATGTTACGGCCTCCATCCTCAGTAAACTCCCTGTGACCCTACCAATCGAGAACGTTGATGTATCAATGTCAGACAAAAGAAATATCATTGAAGCATGGTTTGAGGAGTTAACTCAAAAGCAGGATGCTCGCGTTCAAGAAATCATGAAACAATATGGTGGTCTTCCAGATGGAAAGGATCAGGATGCGATACCTGATAATGAATCTGAGCCTAGATCGACTGAAGAGTTCAAGACACTTGAATCAGAAGGCTACTTCCAAGGAATGGCTGTGGCTCAAGCCTGGAATTTGTACTGGGAGAAAGGATTGGATGTGATTAAATCACCGATAAGCGAATACTCACCGAAAGCGGAGACTCAGTGGCAAGATATGCGCAGAGGTGGAAGAGCTGAGTCAGGAAGAGGAAGAAGTGGTGGTGGAAGAGGTTCTTTACCTCGACCAAAACTCAAGGATGTAGAATATGTAGATCCTGACAAGAAAGGTTTGATCTATTGGGCTGGATATGATCACCTTGCCAACTGGGAGGTGGAAAGAAAGAACGTTGAGGCAGTAAGAAGACAAGAAGAAGAGAATGAAAGGCAGACAAGAGAATGGCTCGCGAGGAAATATCAACATCAAGGACTGCAACAAGACAACCCAATGAACAAAAGTGATATTTGAAATTAGCCTATCTCTTTAACGGGCAAAATTTCAAATATACACTATAAAAGGTTGAGGAAATTACTGAGAAGAGGTTACCTAAACCACGAACAAGCAAGTATTATTTAAGCATTTAACTTGTAATATTCTTAAGAACATTCAAGCAATTCCTCAAGCCTGAAATTCGAAGAAAATCGATCCAACACAAGTAGTGAAGGAAAGACAACTTCAAATCTGTTGAAGAGGAAACTTTTGAAGAAATCAAAAGGGTCTACTATCCAAGCTAGGATTGTAGAAAGGTTCCAGGTCGAACCATTATCAAGTTTGTTGGAGGGCTTCATGATCAAATTCAAGAACTTGAGAAGTGAGTTTAAGTAGCAAGGCAGTTGCCCTGTGAAGAAGCTGAGTCGCAAGAGAAGCCAGCTGTGTGATCAAGACTGTCTCCAGACTATTCACCACTTTGTAAACTGATCTGTTACTTAGTGGATTCCTCCAGGAGTTGGAGAAGAGAGGATTAGAAGAATTACCCCATTTTTGAACCTCTATAAAAATATTTGTGTCATTTACTTTCAGCACATTTATTTGTCTGCATATTTACATTATATCTGCTGATAGAATCATATTTGCTATCCAACTGATTAAATAACCAAGTACTAAAAATCCAGTGTTTAAAACAAGCGAAAATCTAATCAAATGGTGTTAAGTCTTCCACTGATAAAACCAAACCAGCCAAGTGAAGTTTAGGTTAAACATCCGAGTTATTCTATCAACAGCTCTATCAAGTCTGTTGAGTGGCTAACTTAGCTGAATAACCAACTTTAGCTGTCCCTCAAGGACACAACTGTTTGAGTCAACTCTGTTGTAATTTTAAAAGGACTAAAATCGAAAATTTGGTAAGGTTTATTCAACCCCCCTCCTTATAAACCTTACTCACACCCCTTGGGACCTATATTTAGATACATAGCTTGTACAAAATCTATAGGTTCATTACATTTACATATACAATGTGCCAATAATCTATCCTATATACTAAAAATAAATAAGTTGACTCATGTCATCACCTCATTAATTTTAGATATTTGTCAACTTCTCATCCTCCCAATTCCAAGTGGCTTCACATTTATCTATGTGGCAATCTATGAACAAAATTAAAATATAACAAATTAAAAGATAACAAATTTAATCTAGATTCTAAAAAATAAAATCTAATTCCAAAAATAAAAGTTTTGCTATCAATTAGTTTGGAAAAGATCAAATATATCCAAAGATATATTTTTTAAGAAATATTCTATTAGTTCAAAGTATATATTTTTGAATTTAAAAGATAAAAAATTTAAGAGATAAAAAATAATCCAAAAATCAAGATTCTATCTATACTGTGTTTTAAATTTGTGACACTAAAATTTTATTTTTGGACAAATCCCGTGCAACACACGGGTGTTATTATAGTATTTTCAGATATATTAGGAAATATATTTGTTAGATTTTGATGATACCATGCAAAATCTAAACTAGGAAGTTGGCACCCCATTTTCCTTGTATTTTGAATTGTAATAGATAGGGCTGGAAGAGCTAAGTCAAGTCAGCTATGCCAAAGATACATGAAGTCAACTACGGACTTTGTGAAGACCCTAATGTGTGTCAGCTGAGTAATACCATGAAGGAAGTATAGGACTCAACTGAAGGAGAGTCAGCTGGGGAACAACTGTAAGAAGTGTCAGTCAAGTCAACTCAAGAAGCCAAGTCTCAAGTTGAAGTGACAGTTGAGTTATCCAATGATTGGATCTGACTCAAGTTACCTGGGGTATAAACAACAGTCTAGTCAAGACAACTGGCTTAGATCCGTTGATTAATGTCAAGAATATTACTCAATATAGTAATATGTCAAAGCTGTCAGGTCTAAAGTGTTAGTCCCAGAATTATGCAAAAGTATTGAACCAATGGGAAACACTACACCTTGTGTCAGGCACCTGCAATGCTGCGACGTCATTTAATACGAGGAAAGGTCAACATCAAGGACTGCAGACCAAGACAAGACAATCCAACGAATACAAAGTGACATTCGAAATTAGCTTATCTCTTCAATGGGGAAGATGCATGAGCCGTGCGTGGGGCACACGGGTTACTCGTGCGTCATGTCGTAGCCCCAAAATTTTTTCTTCAGGTACGCACGGGTTGCCCGTGCGTATTGCCGTAGCAATTCTTATTCCCTCTCCAGGGACGCACGGGTGGTGTGCATAGGCACGGGTTACCCGTGCGTACCTGGGCAGCTATTTTCAGGATTTTCATCTTTTTTTCTTTTTTTTTTCTTTTTTTTCACAAAACACACGAAAATGAAATAAAATACACACACAAAAAATATGAAATGCACACGAAAAACCGTTGGGTTGGCTCCCAACAAGCGCTATATTTAACGTCTTTAGCTTGACGCTTTGTTTCGTTGATCACGGGTCGCGCAAGGTGATGGATGTCACCTCTCTTGATTACCTCGGTGGAAGTAATGCTTAATCCGTTGGCCGCTTTACCATGAAAGTCTCACCGTCTTTTGTCAACAATTCCACAATTCCGGAGGATTCAATACTTTCTTTATCACGAATGGCCCCGACCACCTCGACTTGAGTATTCCAGGGAAAAATTTAAGGCGTGAATTGTACAAGAGGACTGGTTCCCCTGGTAAAAACTCTCTTTTCTTGATCATATTATCATGCCACCTCTTGGTTCTTTCTTTATAAATTCGGGTGGTAAGGCAAGCCTATAAGCTAATGGTCCCACATTTTCAAGTATTTCATATGGGCCGATATAACGAGGACTTAGTTTACCTTTCTTTCCAAATCTGAGAATACCCTTCCAAGGGGAGACACGGAGAAATACTTTCTCACCAACTTTATATTCCATTTCCCACCTATGTTCATCAATATAACTCTTTTGCCTATCTTGAGCTGCTTTTAATCGACTTTTAACTATTTTGACTTTTTCAACTGTGTCTTGAATCAGATCCGGGCCTTCCATTAATCGTATTCCCTCTTCATCCCAACATATTGGACTCCTGCATTTCCTAACATATAATGCTTCATAGGGTGCCATACCAATGCTGCTATGATGTTGATTATTGTATGCAAATTCCATCAACGCAATGTATTCATCCCAAGAACCTTTAAATTCCAGAACACAAGCACGGAGCATATCCTCTAGAGTCTGAATAGTTCTTTTTGATTGCCTATCTGTCTGTGGATGAAATGCTGTACTGAAATGTAACCTAGTACCTAATGCCTGTTGTAAGCTACCCCAAAATCTAGACGTAAAACGAGGATCGCGATCTGAAACAATAGACAAGGGTACACCATGTAGTTTAACAATCTCATTCACATATCTTTGTGCCAGATTTTCGAGAGTAGAACCCCATCTAAATGGTAAAAAGTGCGCTGACTTTGTTAGTCGATCTACAATAACCCAAACTGCATCATTTTTCCTCGGTGTCATAGGCAAACCATAAAGGAAATCCATAGTAATACGCTCCCACTTCCAAACTGGAATAGGAAATGGATGCAATTTACCTACTGGTGCTTGATGTTCCGCTTAATCACGCAAGTTAAGCATTTTAAAACATACTCAGCTACATCTTTCTTCATTCTGGGCCACCAATAATGGCTTTTTAAAGTCTGATACATTTTTGTACTACCTGGATGCATGGCATATGGTGCAGTGTGAGCTTCTTCCATTATCTCATGCCTTAAGCCATCAACATCAGGGACACAAAGTCGATTGTTGATTGTCAAACTACCATCATCATTTAGAACAAACGATGTACTATTTTCTTGTTTCACTTTTTCTGTGATACCGGTCAGTTTATCATCATGATATTGTGCTTGTTTAATTTTGTCAATCATCATAGGACGAATACTAAACGAAGCACATATAACACCCATGTTATTTACATTCAATTCAACATTCATCTTTCTCAAATCTAGCAGATATGGTAAAGAATGCACTGATAGAGAAGAAACAGTACCATAAGATTTTTGGCTCAAAGCATCAGCGACAACATTAGCTTTCCCTGGATGATATTCAATAGTGCAATCATAATCTTTCAGCAATTCAAGCCATCTTCTTTGACGCATGTTCAACTCTTTCTGACTTAATAAGTATTTCAAGCTTTTATGATCAGTGAAAATTTGAAATGGGGCACCATATAGGTAGTGTCTCCATATTTTTAATGCAAAAACAACTGCAGCTAGCTCAAGGTCATGAGTAGGATAAGACATCTCATATGGTTTAAGTTGTCTAGATGCATAAGCAATAACCTTACCGTGTTGCATCAAAACACATCCTAAACCTTGATAAGAAGCATCACTGTAAATAACAAATCCATCGGTACCTGAAGGAATAGTCAAGACTGGGGCAGTGGTAAGCCTCTTCTTCAATTCTTCGAAACTCTTTTGGCAACCGTCTGTCCATTTGAAAGGAACATCTTTTCGTAGTAATTTTGTCAGTGGAGTTGTAATAAGCGAAAAATTCTCAACAAATCGTCGATAGTATCCAGCTAAACCTAGAAAACTACGAACCTCTGTAACACTTTTTGGGCTTTCCCATTTGATCACTGCTTCGATTTTCTGTGGATCAACTTTAATCCCATCACTAGAAACAACGTGTCCCAAAAAGATTACTTGATCTAACCAAAATTCGCATTTACTAAGTTTTGCATACAACTGCTTCTCTCGCAAGGTTTGTAACACAATTCTCAAATGTTGTTCATGTTCTTCAGCAGATTTAGAATATACCAAGATATCATCAATGAAGACAATGACAAATTTATCTAGATAGGGTCTAAACACATTATTCATCAATGCCATAAATACAGCGGGTGCATTAGTCAGTCCATACGGCATTACCAAAAACTCATAATGGCCATACCTAGTCCGAAACGCTGTTTTTGAAATGTCAGACTCTGCAATCTTCAACTGGTGATATCCCGATCTCAAATCAATTTTTGAGAAAACTCTAGCACCTTGCAACTGATCAAATAAATCATCTATTCTAGGCAATGGATATTTATTCTTCACTGTTACTCGATTCAACTGCCGATAATCTATACACAATCTCAGTGTACCATCTTTATTTTTGACAAACAACACTGGTGCACCCCATGGCGAAACACTTGGTCTAATGTACCCTTTATCAAGTAATTCTTGCAATTGTATCTTTAGTTCTTGCAATTCGACAGGTGCCATTCTATAAGGAGGGATAGAAATTGGTGCCGTACCTGGTTGTAGTTCAATGGTGAACTCAATATCTCTATCTGGAGGTAACCCAGGTAAATCATCCGGGAACACATCTGGATACTCTTTAACCACTGGAATGTCTTCAAGTTTCAAACCACATAAGCGTGTGTCTATTACGTGAGCTAGGTAACATTCACAACCTTTCTTAATCATTTTGAAAGCTGTAGATGCATATATTATACATGTAGGTAAAATTTCTCTTTCCCCTTTAAATACAATCTGCGTCTGATCAGGAAGCTCCAACGCGATTTCTTTAGTAAAACAATCCATACCCAGAATCACATCGAAATCTCTTAAAGGCATAACAAGTAAACTAGCACTCAATTTTGATTCACCGATCACAATTTTGCAATCACGATATACAGTATTTGCAATCACCATACTTCCTACTGGGGTTCGAACCAGTAAATCATAGCCTAATGTTTCTAGTTTATTACCCAAATGTGATGCAAATGATTGTGAAACAAATGAATGTGTTGCTCCTGGATCAAATAAAACATAAGCATTTGTATTAGAGATTGAGAGATTACCAGTAACTACAGTTGGTGTAGCTTTAGCTTCTTCCTGTGTCATAGCAAAAACTCGAGCTGGACCTTGTTGTCTACTCGCTTGACTTTCTTCTAGACTAGCGCCTCTTCCTACACTGAATCTTCCTCGACCCCTACATCTATTAGGATTGAAACCACTAAATCTAGTTTGCTCAACGGTGGATTCCTCACGTGGTCTTGTGCAATTTCTTGCTATATGTCCAGGTTCGCCACATCTAAAACATTTTCCTGTAAGCAACCTACACTCTCCATAATGATTCTTTCCACAGTGTGCACATGTAGGAACTGTTGGTGTTGAACCCGCACTCTTACTGGTTGGTGTTGCACCCCTAAAACTACCAGTTTTTGAACTGCTCGGAAAGCTCCTCTGTGCAGGCGCAGTAAATTCCTTTCTATTTCTAAATCCTCCAGTTTCGTCACCCTGCCTTTTCTTATTATACTGAAAATTTTGTTTTAATTCAGCTTCTAATTTCTCGGACGTATTATTAGAGATTCAACTTAGTATAAGACTCCATATCTCAGGTGTAATACGATTTCAATAGCAAACCGGAGTCCGATTCAAATCTAGTACATTTCTTCTTTTCTCGTGGCTATCATATGTGGGGCATAATGAGAAAGTTGATTAAACAACACTTCATATTCAAAGAATCGATCGACTTCCATGTTTAAGTTCAAGAAACTCTTTTTCTTTCGATCCCTATAAACCTCCTCGCAAGTACGTATCGTGAAATTCTCTCGAAAAATCATCCCAGTCAATATAGGTGGTTGAACAGTACTATCGGGTATAGTCTCCCACCAATCATACGCATTTCCCTGAAGGAGTGATACTGCATAATCAATTTTTTCTTCAGGAGTACATTTCATCAAATTTAGAACCCTTTCGGTTCGTTTCAGCCATGTTTCTGCTTCTGCTGGATCAGTAGTACCCACAAAATCCACAACTCCCATTTTTCTAAGTTTATCATACTTTCGTTCCCGTGGTTCAGGGGGATTCACTAATGGATAAAGTGGATACCCAAAATGAGCAGGTATTCCATGCACATGATGCGTAGGTGAATGAGATAAGTGTGACTCTGGCTCGGCTGCTCCTTCCCCTCCATGAACACTTTGCTCATCATTATGTACAGGTACTTCTTGACTCATGACTCTTTGCCTAAAATATGACAGAAATTATAACTTTTGTAAAGCATTTAATGATAATGCACATGTCATGCCATGATCTACAGAACCCCTACCCGGGCTCTGATACCAAACTAAACTGTAACACCCTTACCCTCGTAACACATATTTATATCGTATAAAATATAATCCATAGGCAAAGATAATTTTATTGCGCATGAGATTAATATATTAACCATCAGCTATAACCTTTTTGGTTCAAACGGAAGCATTTACTTAAAATGATTTAGCATCACTTATTCACATATTTGCATTCATCCACCATAACATTAACAACCCTGCCCTTTTATGTACAGATCAAAATAAAACTCCCTATATGATATGCAAATGATGAGCTGAGGGAGAAGGATGGGAATCCAACCGGCCGACCTTTGATCCATGCTTTAACTTCTTTCACACCTCACGATCAACTTTTATCTACAACAACTAAAAATTGACAACATTGCATTTGGTGAGTTGCAAGCTCAGCAAGTATAATCCAATAACAAGTTATTTAACATCACACAAGCATATTGTCACAATCACAATCATTTCACACTCTTTGTTCATAATATTCATAACCACATAAATGCACGTGCTTAGTCATATTCTTTTTTCACATGGGCCGCCTAATACCAAGAATAAATCGTGATCACGAAGATGGCCATGGCACTCTGTAATTTTTTATTTCACGTAGAGTTCGGTGAACTCGGGGTGTTAAATGCGGTACTCTGAATCCGAAATTCTAGATGACTCACTAATTTTGATTCAAGGTCATTAGTGGCCATAATGTATCCATTAATCTCGATGAATGCATTTTCTCGTAATCACATATTTCATTTCCGTATCAATAACATCAGTAGAGATCGCATATCTCATTTCCATATCAATAACATCAATAGAGATCACATATCTCAAATTCATTTCAATCTCATCACATATAGATCATATATCTCGATTTCATCATAATATCACCATAGAGAATCATACAATTCACGTTAGAGCACAATGAGCTTCTAATTACCATAGCCAAACAAGTAAACAGTTCATTCGAATATATCAATTATATAATCACACAAGTCAAATAACAAGCTAGAAGATTATACTCACAATTGGTGTTTGCTGAAATATAAATATAACATTTTAGAACCAATAATTAATGTTTGCTGAAATATAAATATAACATTTATTATCTTTAACAGATCCTAATTGAATTGATTCTTATATCCACTAATTTAAGGTATATATGAATTGATCAAATCTATTATTATCCTAACTAGTTAATCACATATCTTAATCCAAATTCATTATATACTTAAAAACAACTAAGAAAATTCTATCACAATTCATCAACCTAGGTCATAGAAATTACTTGAGCATACAACTGAATTACTATTTCTTCTATAAGGCTATTGTTGACGTGCGTTTTGGTCAACAAGCAAAAATATGTAAAAGATTTAACACGTGGAAATATAAACGTGCGTAACGTATATTTATTTTTGGCTAATTCGCTTTTTTGCATAATGCCGAGCCAAGTATTGGGGTCGGTCTTTTTACAATCTTGCTCTCTCCTCGCTTTTCCCTCTATCGACTTTTTATACCCCTTCGAGTAAGTGGGTTTACAATAGTCATCTTTGCACTAACTATTCATTAATTAGTAAAATAATTAAAGAAAGACACATGTCCTCTCTAACTCAGCATGTCGGTCAAAACTTGCCACTTGTCGACTTCTCTTCATATTCTCGACATGTGGCGCTTTACGATACCAATAAAGCGTTAAGCATGGGCGTGTGATTATTTTTATGAGACCTGCGCGCATGCGTTTCTGTCGAAATTTGGGCTCGGGGCTCGGGGCTCGGCAGCCGTGTTGCGGTTGGGCTCGGTAATGGGCGAGCCTAGTTAAATGACGTGTCGTTGCGCACCATTGCCGACGCCACCCACAGTCGCCTACTCGGATATGTGTTGGGTGATTACTTGGATTAATTTCTTCCACTCGGCTCGGTATCATCAAAGGCCCCCAAGTTTGATTCCGAGAGAAGAATTTCTCAAGTCGGAGTTAAACTTTAATGCTAATGATGAACATTTAATAGGGAAACGGATTTCTCAAAGGTTTTGTTCTTTCCTGGCATCTGTCGCGTAGTGATTAATGCCTCAAACGATGCATTAATTGGGTTGCCATAATGACAGACACGTGGCATCTTGTGGTTCGACCAATCTTGCGCAGGAACCGAAAAGGTACGTCGATTCACAACGGCGTGGGGACGCGACTTTTCTCGACATGTTTGATGGCTTTTGAGTTTTTAAAAGGTGCGTCTTTTCGAATAAACGCCTCTCGCTTATCGAGGAACCCCATCTATAAATACCTTTGTTTCCTCCATTATTCACTTTCGCAACCATTAACCTTTGAGCTAAAGTAACTAAAATCGAAAGCGTAAATTTCGGTCGGCTTCCCAAGTTCGAGACTTGAACTTAGGTATTTTTCAAATACTCTCCCTTTACCTATAAATGTCTTCTCTTTTGAGGATAGTAGGAGTCGTAGTTATAGTGTAGAGGTTGAAATTGAAGATCCTCCTCTGAACCTTCTCGTTTATTTCTCACCAAGACGGCGATCTCCGTCTCACAGCCCGAGCATTATTCAGATATCTTCTCCGGATTTTTCACGAGGTGGAACGTCCTTGGAGCGGACGCATACTATCTTCGACCCGACGCCAATGACCGTTTTTAGAGAAGGAACGGTGTATCAGCCCGGACTGGTACAAGAGAGTTCCGGTGAAGAATCGCCAAGTGTTGATTCTAGACAGTACCAGCCAGAAGAAGAAAATATGGACCTATCGGGCGGAGCGTGATAACGTGGAGCGGGTAGATGAACCGTCCCAGGATTCGAGGCGGAGAGGCCACTAGGGCCCATAGGCCACCGTAATGGCGACAAATGGCAAGGAGGAGGCCCTCGTCTTCGTGTCGAGCCTCGGTGGACGCCGAGTGATATAAACGATATCCCGAGCATGTTGATGATTCGGAAGGTGGATGAGTTCCGGCGGAGGTACCATATTTCGAGTGGTATCAATTTTTGTGTACCGGACGGCACGGAAGTTCCCCAATACCCACCAACGGGTTGTATGGCTGTATTTGCCGCTAGCCTTCTATACGGTTTGAGATTTCCACCGCCGCTTTCCTTACGCGGTGGTTTTGCAAGTGGAGCATGCATCCGACCAGTGCACCCTATTTCTTGGGCGGGATCATCGGCCTCCCGGTGATGTTTCACCGGAAAAATATCCTCGCCCCAAGTTTAAGGAGATGAACGAGCTCTTTGTATGGCGGCGAGTCCTTTATCTCGGGTCACCGTCCGGTGGTATTATGTACAGACCCGACTGGGGTATCCGGATGGTTTGGTGGAAGGTCTCCCTTCTTCTCTGAAGGAGTGGAAAGACAAATGGCTCTGGGTGAGCGGCGAGTGGCAAGCTCGCGTGGGAGATGGAGGAAGGGAAACTGTTCTTCATCCCCCATCAAATTTTGTTTTTGGCTATAGTAAGTCTATCTTTTCTTCTTTCTCTCGCTTTTGCTTTTTCTTGTTTTCTTTTTGTAATTAACTTTTGTCTTTTTTCCTTTATAGAGAACCGGGCATCAAAGGGGCCTCTGTCGGCCACCTTTATTCGAAGGCTGGAAAACATCCAGGCCCGGGGAATCATGGACAGGCGGATTGAGAGGTTGGCTACCGAGGCCAACTTGGCCGCAGCTGGTTTGAGGCTGCTCGCCCCGCGACCCCGGCCGAGGGGCGGCTCGGACGAGGCGGCCAAGCGGGAGGTGGAGGTCGAGAGAGAGCCTCGGCGAAACCCTCCCGTGTGAAGAAACGGCCCCATTCTCCCGGGAGCGGCCAAGAATCGAGCGAGTTGCCTCTCTGTGAAGCTAGTCCTGTGGGGCGAGATCATCTCGCCACACGACTCCCAGAGCCGCGAGTGCGGCTGCCGTTCGAGAGTAAACATTGTATTTTTCACATTTCCTTTTGAAATGTCCTTTTGTTTTCTTTTGATCTTCTAACGGTGGTTGCTTTGTGCAGGGCGTGGCTTGGATTTGCGTGCACGCCTTCGCAGCGTGAGGAACACGGCCGCGCGGCGAACTCGGGCGGCTGCCGATCATCCTGTAGATGTGGAGGCGGCTCGGAGAGAAGATATCCGGGCCGGTAAACGTCCTGCTGATGGAGTGCCGGAGGCGGTGCAGCCTCCTCTTCAAAGGAGAAGAGGAGGGATTGTGATGGAGGAGCCTGGGCCGACTGAAGGGGTTGGTCAAATGGCGTCGGAGCATCCTGAACAGGCCCCAGAAGGGGGAGGTCCGCGAACTTTCTCGGATGACCTTGGCCGGGAAGGTCACTTCATCCCTCCAAGTCAGGTGAGAGATGATTATTGCGAGGGGATGATTGGACTACGCCCTCGGTGGTTTGTGGAATTTGTCCGATGCGCCACGCGACGGAGGAGAGCGATCGAGAGCTTTACCGAGGCGGGTCGGGCGCGATGAGTGTCCGGCTCGTGCCTGGACAAAAGGTATCGAGCAATTATGCTCGGAGACGCTTTGAAGAACAAATTGATGCGCCATGGGGATGTCGGGCGGATGATTGGGCTTTTATGGTATGCAATCGGAGGAACTCGTGAGTGGAGAAAAATATGCCGATCCGGAAAGGTGGCACGGGGACTGCGGGAGGCCTATGCTACCCTTCAAGGGGTACAAGAATCGTTCAAGACTCAAGCGGATGAGGCTACGGCTCGGGCCAACTCTACGAGAGAGAAATTGCTGCGAGGCCGAGCGGAGCGAGATCCTGGCCCGCAGGTGAAAGAAAAGCTTAGGCTAAGGTCGCCGAATCGGGACGTCTTTGCCACCGCCGGGCCGAGGAAATGGAGAGGCGTCTGCCGATGTGCGTAGGGAGGCCGAAGAAATTGCCCGTCGATGAACTGAGGAAGCTCGCAGACAGCCGTAGGTTTACAAGGACTCTGAAGAGTACGCATTTATGTTAACACTCGTGGCCACGCGACCAGCCTCAGAGAAATTCTCGATTTGTTAAGGGCGGGCGTCTTGTTGCTCGGCTTGAGGAAGATCTGGTCCTCTTGGAGGCCGATCTCGATGCCCTTCGGCCGAACTTTGCCGAGGCTCCTAATGCTCGTGGCTCTCCTCCTCCGGACGTGGAAGAAGTCGCCTCTAGCATCTGCCGTCGAAATTCCGCCGCTCGATCTTGACGTTTGTCTCTTTTCGTTTACATGCTTTCATATGTACTCATAGATAGGTAATTTGGCTTCGTGCCTCAAGATGTAATGGGCTCCGGCCTCCTTATGTAAATACTTTTGAAGTAGAAATGAACTATTATTTCCCTCACCATGTGTATGTGTTTCAAGCTTTTTGCATATGCTTGCTCTTTTCCTTTTGTAATATTGTTGCTGTCTTCTTTTTTTCTTTTATATTCCCAAGTACGGGGCTCGGTTCCCAGTGCTTCTGAATAAGGGACTTTACTTGCTTTAATTGATTCTCGTACTAGGTATATGAACCTGCTCTTTATTTTGTTTTTGGTACTTAGTGTATAAACCAAATTTTCATTTTGCGCCCGTGTGTACATCGAATCTTTGATTTGCGCTTGGTGCGTAACCAAGTCTTTGATATGTGCTCGGTGCGTAACCAAGTCTTGGTATTGTGCTCGGTGCATAACCGAGTCTTTCTTTTGTGCTCGGTGCGTAACCGAATCTTGGTATTGTGCTCGGTGCGTAACCGAGTCTTGGTATTGTGCTCGGTGCGTAACCGAGTCTTTATTTTGTGCTCGGTGCGTAACCAAGTCTTTATTTTGTGCTCGGTGCGTAACCGAGTCTTGGTATTGTGCTCGGTGCATAACCGAGTCTTTATTTTGTGCTCGGTGCGTAACCAAGTCTTTATTTTGTGCTCGGTGCGTAATCGAAGTCTTGTATTGTGCTCGGTGCGAATCGAGTCTTTATTTTGTGCTCGGTGCGTAACCAAGTCTTTATTTTGTAAGGATAGATCCGTCTTGTGGGCGTGTTGCCTTTTTTTTTTTTTTTCGTGCAAAGGGCGTACCTGAGATGACGTCTCGGCCTTCCGGCTTAAGCCGAGGAGATTCTTACTATCCTCGGCACATAGCCGAGGTGAATAAAAACTTCGTTTCCTTTAGAGAGCTCACGAAATATCGGATGAAAGGATAATTCCAAGGAATCTATCCGGATCATATACTGAGATCTTTATTGATAATACTGGTTTCGGTATGCTACATTCCATGGATGCATAAATTTTTCTCCACTCAAATATTCCAGTGGTACGCCCCACGAGATAAGACGTGGTGACCCGAAATGGGCCTCCCAGGTTGGTTTCAATGGGGGTTGGGTTGAACGCCTTATCTTTTTCAACACAAGATCGCCGACCAAATCTTCTTTCCTTTACTTTCAATTGTAGTACCTTTCACTCCTTTGTTTATACACTTTGCATTTTCATCTCGATCGCATTTTTTTTTCTTGAGCAGGTCTAGCTCGACTCGGGCCGCGGCCTCATTACGATCTTGAAAAATTTGCAATTAAAGGTAGGGGCTCCAATCTCAACAGAATCACCGCCTCGGCTCCATAAGCTAAAGAAAAAGGTGTTTCTCCGGTGGCCGCTCGATGTGTCGGTGCAGCCATGACCATAGTACACCGGGTAGTTCCTCCGCCAATTACCTTTAGACTCCTCCAATCTCGCCTTCAAGGTATACTTGAGTATTTTATTAACGGCCTCAACTTGTCCGTTCGATCGGGCGATGGTATGGAGTTGAGAAATAGTTTTTGATGCGGAAACCTTCACAAAATTTCAAACCTTCGGTTATCGAATTGTTTCCCATTATCTGTAACAATCGAATGTGGTATTCGAATCTGAGATAATGGATTCCATACAAAGCTCACAATCTTTTCCTCATCTATTTTTGCGGAGCTCCGCCTCGACCCATTTTGTGAAATAATCCACCGCCACAATGGCATATTTGACGCCCCTTTGCCAAAATGGGGAGTGGTCCGATGAGGTCCATTCCCATTTGGCAAATGGCCATGGGCTAAATACGGAGGTAAGTTGCTCAAGATGATATCGACTGCAGCGCAAACCTTTGGCATCTCTCGCATCTTTTCACGAGGTCGGTTGCATCCTTTCTTAGGGATTGCCGGTAGTACCCTTGCCGTATTAATTTATAGGCCAACGTTTGGCCCCAGCGTGGTTGCCGCATATTCCTCATGAACCTCTCGAAGTGCATAATCTGCATCTGTCTCGGAAAGCGTAGGAGTGGGACGGAGTATCCTCGTTTGTATAGGATGCCGTCTACTACTAGTGTAAACCGAGCCGCTTGGGTTCGTAGTGTTACGCCCCAAACTTTGTTTTCGGGTTGAACTCCTTTCTCTAAATACTTGGGGCGATTGGGGTCATCCAAGTCTGTCGGTTTTTAATGTATATATTTTCTTTGCACCAAGTGACGGGCGAGGCAGGTTGTGTGATGATCCATCCGTGATGGCATCCGTCCCCAGATCGAGCCGAGCCGAGCTAAGGCATCCGCTTGCATGTTCTCGGCTCGGTGCACATGTAAGACTTTTGTCTTAAAGTGTGATAATCTCTTCTTGACCAAATCCAAATATTGTGCAATTTTTGCTCTTTCGCCGTGCTAAGCCGTTGGTTTGATGAACGACCAGGTGAGAATCGCTGTGTACCAATAGTTGTTTTAGGCCCATAGAAGCGCCATCTCTAAGCTTTGCCGAAGTGCCTCGTATTCGGCCGTTGTTCGTTGTAGGAATCAAATTGTACGGCCGAGCAAAGTAGCACTTTTCATTTGGATCGACTATCACGATTCCGCCCCCTTTCGACTGCGGTGGAAGAGCGTCAACGAACAATTTCCATTCTTGGTCTTCCATAACTTCCAATCGTATGGAAGGTGTGAATTCCGCCACAAAGTTGGCTAAAGCCTCATCCTTTTATTGCGAGACGTGGTTCATATATAATATCAAACTGACCGAGTTCGACGGCCCACTCGATCATCCGACCGGAAGTATCGGTCGATGTAGTACTTGTTTCAAGATAGTTTGTCAAGACTATAACCTTGTGCTCTAGAAAATATGGACGGAGTTTCCGCGCCCGCGATGACTAGCGAATAAGCCAATTTTTCCATTGGTGGATAAGCGGGCTCGGTGTCATGTAACGCTTGGGTTGGTGTAGTAGACGGATGTTGAATAGAACCATCTAACCCGATTAACACCGAAACGATAGCGTATTCGGATATCGCCAGTACAAATACAAGTCCTCCCCTTGGGTAGGTTTTTGCAATATAGGAATTGAAGAAAGGTCTTGCTGAGGGATTCGAGGCGACTGTGCTTGCTCGATCCACTCGAAATTGTTACTCTTTTTATAATTTCAAAGAAAGGTTTGCACTTGTCCGTGGATCGCGAAACAAATCGGTTAAGGGCGGACAATCGGCCTGTTAGGCTTTGTACCCTTTTTACAGAGTTCGGGGGTTCTAGATCGATGATGGCTTTTATTTTATCTGGGTTGGCTTCGATTCCCCTTTGGCTGACCATATACCCCAGAAATTTGCCCGAGCCGACCCCAAACGTACATTTTCTCGGGTTTAACATCATCTTGTACTCTCTCAAAACAGCGAACATTTTATTAAGATCGTTCAGATGATCAGATATGTACAATGATTTTACCAACATGTCATCTACATAGACTTCCATAGTGTGACCTATCATTTTCTCAAACATCTTATTTACTAACCTTTGATAGGTCGCACCAGCATTCTTCAATCCGAAGGGCATCATCTTGTAACAGTAAATTCCACGAGCAGAGAAGAATGATGTATTTTCTTCATCTTCTGGGTGCATCCGTATTTGGTTGTAACCCGAGTATGCATCCATGAAGCTCATCAGTTCGTGTCCCGCCGTGGCATCCACCATATAATCAATATTTGGCAATGGATAACTGTCCTTAGGGCATGCTTTGTTGAGGTCGGTAAAATCCACGCACAGGCGCCACTGGCCATTGCTTTTCTTTACCAAAACAGGATTGGCGACCCATCGGGGATAGAGGGCTTCCCAGATGAATTGATTGTCTAGCAACTTGTTAACCTCGGCCTCGAGTCTTTGCTCTGTCGGGCCGAGCTTGCGCTTTTTCTCGATAATCGGAACATTAAATCAATATTGAGGCGGTGGCACGCATACTTAGGGTCAATTCGGGCATGTCCGCATGAGTCCATGCGAAGACGTCAAGATTATTTCCCAAAAACTCGATCAGCTCGGTTCGATATGGTTCTGGGAGATCATGACCAATACGTAGTTGGCGCTCCTCGCTTGGCCTTCCGACATTGATTGTATCAACCTGTTCTACTGGTTCCGCCCATTTTCTTTTCTTGCTTTGCCCCTCCTTGATCTGCGGGGGCAATTCGTCTTCGCCGCTCGTTCTCGATTGCGCCGCTCGCTTTCTTCCATCATTGGCTCCTTCCCGGCCGACGACCGGATTATCCTCCGAACGATCACCACTTTTCGCTCGGACTCCTCCTCGGCGGGGATCATCTTGTGGTTCCACTGGTTTGTCCTCGTTCCGCCACGTTAATCTCTACCGGTCGGAGTTTAAGAGAGCATTCTCGTGACTCCCTTTGATTCCCTTTATGTATAGCTTCGCCATCAGATGTTGGGAATTTTATACAAAAATGATATATTGAAACGGCTGCTTTTATATGATAAAGCAATGGCCTCCCATGATAGCATTGTACTTGAATCGGCATTGATTATTTTGAATGTTGTCATGACGGTCCGTTTATACAACCCTTGTCCCATTTGGATGGGCAAATCAACTTCCCGAGCGGACTATCCTTCCTCCTCCAAACCCTAGAATGCTATCGTTGCATGGACGGATATAACTATCGTCCACGTTCAATCTTCGAAATGCTTGGACATAAATGACTGACGAATAGCTTCCGGTGTCGATCAAAATTTTGTGGACCGAAATACCCAAAATCGGTGCAGTAATGACCAGAGGGTCAGAATGAGGATGGACCACCTGGTCGGCATCCGCATCCGAGAACACAAAGTGGCGGTGGGTTGGCCTTCCTTGATTTCCGCCACCCGAACTTGTCTTTCGGCGTTGGTTACCCGTCTAACATCGGCTTTTCTTTTTTCATTTGGAGCGTCTATCCTCGATTGTGTTAGTATTGATTCGACTGACACTCGACATCATGAGATCTCCTCCCCACGTTTTCGGCCGGGGTGGCGTGAGAGAGCTGGATTGGTTACGCGTTCCGGATTGACACCTTGAGCCGATCTCTTGGTGGGGCGGTAGTTCATGAACGTACCTTTTGAGACCGCCCTGCGCCGAACAACACGCATAATTTCCCTAATTAGATCTCGGCACTCATCGATGTATCGTGACCTATCGATTTATGATAGGCACAAGATGTCGACGCGAATCTAATTTTGCCTTGTTTACCAATTTTCAAAGGCCGAGCCGAGGCAACAAATTCGGACCTTGTACTTCATTCCATATGGCTGATGGAGTGTGGGTCAAATTACTCCTCGGCAGCGACTTGACCCTTACTCGCCTCTTGGCAAGCCCTAAATCCGGTGGTCGGGTTTTCCGAGAATGGTCAAAATCCCGACCGGTCCAATGCTGGTTCTTTCCTTCCGTCTTTCTCACGCCCCGGCGGTGCTCGGGCGGTTACTTGCCATGGCTTCTTCCGCACAAATATGGCGTTCGCGCGGACCGAGAAATTCTTGGTATGAGGTCGCCCCGATTCGTGGATGGAGTAATTAAACCAAGTCTCGGGGGCCATCCCGGCATGCATGGTCTGCGATCAAAATGGCGTCATCCGACACCGGTTCCATCTCTCAAACTTGTTTGTTGAACCGAAAATATAGCTTTTCGGGGCTCGTCCTTCCCTTGTTTGATGTTCACGAGGAGTCCTTAGGTGCGGCTCGGACTTTGGGCGTTAAGAAATGCGTCGCAAAGCGGAGGCCGAGATCCCCCATGCCTCGAATGGATCCCGTGGTAGGGTCCTAAACCAGCGGTGGGCTCGGTCGCCCAAAGTCGGGGGGGAAGGCCTGCGAGAGGATGGCATCACTAGGACTATACGATTCTATCCATGCTAAGTACTTGTGAACATGAGTGGTCGGGTCGGTTTCCCCATTGTAGAGACCGACACTGGGGATTTTCAACTTTGGCGGTAATGGGGTCGCGAAATTCCCGAGGAAAATGGCGACATAACAAATTGGCCGGTTCATTACTTGGGGTCTTCGAGACTGTTCGCTTCCGGACCGCCTTCCAATTCGTTCGGACGCATTTACTTTGCGCGGTGTATTTCTACATCCCGTTCCTGCCATAGGCTAGGGCCTTGGATCTGATTGACCCTAAGCTGCTCCCGCTCATCCGGAAACCTGAGCCGGGAACTTATCGATCGAGCTGGGCGACAAGGATCAACTCCCAGTCGTCCGGCGAACACTGAGTGGGCATGACGATGTCGTGTTGGCTCCGGTAGTGACTCTGCTATACGACTTTGCCTTTCCTCATCTTCTCGCGGCCGCCTTCTGTCACGACGGACATGTTGTTCATTACCTGAACTGGCTTCTTGGGCTTCGTCATGAGGAAGCCCGGGAATTTGAGGATTAATGTTAACATTTAGTTGTGGGTTGAGTGGGTTAGTATTTGCAAGGAGTGGAGGAGGTGCTTGAGAGTTTGTGGTAGTGAGAGTTTGTGATATGAGTTGGTTCATTTGCTGTACAAAAGTTGGGTTGGCAATTAGCTGAGCAAAAGGAAATAAAGTAGTGCTCCCCGCTTCTGTTTGGAGCATATTTTGACCATTCGTAGTCTGGCGAGTTTGGTTGTTCAAATGTTGCTCTTCAGTCAAACGGGCATTTCTCGACAGTTGACTCATTTTTGTCTATTATGAAAAGGTTAAGCGTTAAACTTTACCTGGTTTTTACTTAACTTGATTTTGCTTGGAACTCTGACTGGACCAATACGGCCCATTCTTCTAGCGCCAATTTGTTGACGTGCGTTTTGGTCAACAAGCAAAAATATGTAAAAGATTTAACACGTGGAAATATAAACGTGCGTAACGTATATTTATTTTTGGCTAATTCTGCCTTTTTTGCATAATGCCGAGCCAAAGTATTGGGGTCGGTCTTTTTTACAATCTTGCTCTCTCCCTCAGTTTTCCCTCTATCAAACTTTTTATACCCCTTCGAGTAAGTGGGTTTACAATAGGCATCTTTGCACTAACTATTCATTAATTAGTAAAATAATTAAAGAAAGACACATGTCCCTCTCTAATCACAGCATGTCGTCAAAAAACTTGCCACTTGTCGACTTCTCTTCATAATTCTCTGACATGTGGCAGTTTCTGATACCAATAAAGCGTTAAGCATGGGCGTGTGATTATTTTTATGAGGCTGTCGCGCATGCGTTTCCTGTCGAAATTTGGGCTCAGGGCTCGGCGGCCGTGTTGCGGTTGGGCTCGGTAATGGGCGAGCCTAGTTCGTGACGTGTCGTCGCGCACCATTGCTGACGTCACCCGCAGGTTGCCTACTCGGATGTGTGTTGGACTGATGACTTGGATTAATTTCTTCCAGCTCGGCTCGGGTATCATCAACTATTGACCGTAATCATTTTTTTCACACTCCAGGTTCTTAAAATCAACTATCTTATTAACTTCTTTTTGTTTTTGAAATATTAAAAACACGTTCTTTTTTTTGCTACAAGTTACAACAAAATATATGTTGATATTTCTTTTTATTTTAAGAGACCTAATTAATATTATTCATAGCCCAATGATAAGCACGTCTTAATTAGATTACATCATCTTGTTTTATTCTTTAAACAAACTCGTAGGTCCCAAGGGGTGTAAGTGTAAGGTTTAGAAGGGGGGGGTTGAATAAACCTTACCAAATTTTCGATTTAGTCCTTTAAAATATACAGAGTTGATTCTACACACCGTGTCTAGATGGTCAATCGATTTAGTCAATCAAGAGACTTAGTCTTTCAACGGACTCACATTGATGGAATAACTCAAATTGTTGATTCTAAATTAACTCAATGTGGTTTTGTTTACAGCTGAAGACTTAACACCCTTAAGCTTGATTAAGCAAGATTTTAAAGCTTGATTTAGTACTTATAAATTATCAAGTGGATAGCAGTTTATCGTGAGATATAAGCGATTAAAATGCAAGAATTAAAGTCTTTGAAAAGTAAATGACACAATAAAGTTTTTATAGAGGTTCGAAGATGGGGTAATTCTTCTACTCCTCTCTTCTCCAACTCTGGAGGAATCCACTAGGTAATGATCGATATACAAAGTGGTAAGTCCGGATACAAGTCTTGATCACACACCGACTTGATCCTTTGGGACTCGATCGAGACGCCTTGATCACTCACCGGCTTCTCGTGCGACTCGAAACTTCTTCACAGGGCGTGCCTTGCTACTACTGACTCACTTGCTCAAGCTCTTTGGATTTGATCACGAAGCCCTCCAAAAGCTTAAAACTTGGTTCGACCTTGAACCTTCCTACAATCCTTCGTGGAATGTAGACCCCTTTTCTTCAAAAGTTTCCTCTTCAACTGATTGAAGTTCTCTTTCCTTCACAGGTAAGTGTTGGATTGATGTGCTTCGTAATGTAGGCTTGAGGATTAATCTTGAATGATTTGAGAGTATTTCTGGTTGTACTTTTATTGATTTCTTGAATGTTCGTGGTTCAGGTAACCTTCTCTCAGAGTCATTCCTCAGCCTTATATAGTGATCTTTCAAAATTTTGCCCGTTGAAGAGATAGGCTTATTTTTGAAAGTCACTTGCGATCGTTGGCTTGTCTTATTCTGATCCCTGGAGTTGCCATTTCCTCGTATGAATTGTTCTTTCACCTTTTCGAGTTCGACACGGTGTAGTGCTTCCCATTGGTTCATTCCTTTTGCACGCTTCTGGGGTGAGCACTCCAAGAAAAGGTGGTATGGAGATATTACTTATTTAAGTAAATCTCTTGATTTACGTACAACGGTTCTTTTCTGATTATCTCGACTTGACTTGCATTTCCTTGCTTTCCCCAGGTGACTTAGAGTCGACTTCCAATCATGGATGACTCTTCATCACTTCAACTTGAGACTTGGCTTTTCTTGAATTGACTTGATGATGCTCCACTCACCACATCTCACCGCTTCTTCTTGATAGAGTTCTGTCTGCTCTTCTTTGCCATATTCAAATGTTTTCTTGCATGTTAGGGCGTGGCGACTTAACTCGGCTTGCGGCTCTACTTGTTACAATACATTTCTGACAAAGAATTGGGGTGCCAACTTTCTATTCTAAGTTTTACATGGCATTCATCAAAATCTAAACAATAAAATTCCTAACAATTTCCCCCTTTTTGATGATGCCAAAACTTAAATCATTAAAAAAATGCAAACAAAGAAAGATACATCTGAGATAGTGTTTTGACATAGAATGTATGCGAGAATCAATTCTTTTATTGATCATATCATTCTTGTTCCTTAACACAACTATTTACAAGGTGTATCGTGAGCACATAAATGTCTTCACAAAAAAAAAAAATAAAGAATTTATAGCTTTATTATAGAAGACTTACATTGTATGTATTTACATAATAAAATACACGAAGGGTTGGACAAAGAACGCTTCATCTCCTTCGTTGTCTCCTTCTTTCATCTTGTTCAAGATCTTCTTCTCTTCTTCTCTTTTTCTCGTCGTCAGCTTTGCCTTCTTTTTCTTTTCATATGCCTTCCTGGCAGCTTCATCTTTTCTTATTCTTTCTGTCTCTCCTCCCATAGCCGAGTTTGTCTCTTGTTTTCTTCTTCTATTCTTTTTGCATACTCGGATTAGTTTTAGCCACTTTCAAATTTGCCACTTGGTCAAGCCCCCAGAGATCCCTCCTTTCTTTCCTGGATCTACGTATTCAATATTCTTGGGCGGAGGCCTAGGTCCAAGCTTCTTCCTCCACTCTTTCTTCCTCTACCTCTAGGCGTATCTTTGTCTTTGGGTCTTCTTCTTTCCGGTGAGTGACCAGCGGAGTGACCAGCAGAGGATCACGGTTGTCTGTACTGTCGGCTTTTTCACATAGCGTGAGACCCTTTTCCCGAGATACAAGTCCCAAGCTTGAGCCATAGACATATTTGCAAAGTATCCCCTCAGTTCGAGCGTTTTAAATTCATCGACCGATCGTGGATCTGTCCCGACATCCGAGATGGCATAAGTGTCTCTCTCTTTTGGAATGCCTCCATGTTCTTTCAAGATGTTCATAACCCTGGCATCCATTCTTCCTTCCACTTCTTTCATCCCCGCTTCAATTGTTTTTCTCTTATCGGCCATGGATATAGCAGAGTGTTGGAGTGGCAGAGTCACAGGAGTTTGCTGCGATAATGTCACCGTGTGTGACCTGTTGAGGGGTTTGTGCAATCATCAAGGTCATATCTTTTGATCCTTCCCCCTCGCATTTTCCTTTCTTCCTGTTTTAACACTTCCTCACCGATTTTCCCTTGGCGGTACCGCTCCTTCCTTTTCCACTTCGGATCCCCCCTTGCGCTTTTTAGTATTCCTCTTCCCCCTTTTTGCATCATCAAAGGAGAGAGGAACGCCTGAAAATAGACTTGCAAGCGGGGAAGTCAAGCCTGCGATAGTTGAGTTTTGTCTCGAGTCTGCTGCAGAGTATGCGGCCAAAATTCAGACCGAGTAGCGTTGGACTCTGCTGAAATCGCTTCATTTCAGCCATGAGAAGGCTGAATTTTGTATTCATGGTCTCTTCCAAACGTTGTAGATCACTCTTGTTTTGCTCACGCAGCGACTTGACCTCGGCAATGTGAGTGCTCAATATGCTCTCTCGGCTTCGTTTTTGCATCGATTTTCAGCTCTCCACACCGGCACTTGTTGAACAATGTCCTGAAGTATCTCACCTGTTCCACACGCATTGTTTGCTTTGCTTTGTTGCCACCATTCCCTTATCCGAATCTGTTATGCCTCTTAAATCACCGTAAGGGTGGCATCTCTGTTGTCGATCGCATGTCCAAAGAGGCTGATGCCTCTCCATCCGTTCAACCTCGAAAATAGTGCCTTGAACACTTCTCGAACTTCAGCTGATTCTTCATTTGCGGTGATGGCCATGCGAAGATAAAAATCATAATCACCGGAACAATGGTGTCGATGGAAGAACAGGAGCTGGTTTGTGATAGCGTGCTTGTTCGTTTCGACTCTTCGTGGAGTTCGTATCTCCGGTGAAAAGGGGAAAGATTCTACAAAAGATTCATCACCGCCAACCGGGATCTGTTCGATGATGAGCGGTGCGCGTGAATTTCTTTTGGGAATCGATCCTGCTGCAGCTTGAGGAGCGTCGCGATGGTCTCTTGTTCAGTGGGTTTTGTTGTGAAGTAGACCCGGCTTGCTGAGCCTCAATGTCTTAACAGCCGTTGGTCTCAAATGATTTTTCCATTTCATGACGGTCCTTGGCCTTATCGAGCGTCATCGGACGATGATGAGATTTCCATTGGTGGCTCATCATCAAAGTTAAAAGTTTGACGAGTAGTCTTGGGATCGAGACTTGCTCGTGCTTGGAACATCCGCAGTGAGTCTTTTGGATTTGTCATGGGGATGACTCGCTTCTTCTTCGCCTTCGATCCCGAGAAAAGTGACATCGGGGTTGTCCTGGGAATCATGAAGTGCGCTTATCTCCTTCTCGGATGGGTCGATGATGGCGGGAGGGATGTTCTCTACATCGACTTCTTTATCCCGGGAAGTCTCAACCTCCCGTGGGCCTTCATTACCTCAGCAGTCTCTCTGCTGCGAGGCATTGGTCTCCCTTTCGACATGTCACTGTCTTAGGGTCTTCTACGATGGCATCCATTGAGTCTCAACCCCATGGATTGCACTTTCATCGCCTGCAGTGTTAACTCCCGGTACATTCTTCCTCGTGCCTCGACATTGCATCGAAATACGTCATTAGCCTTCGAGCGGTTGGCACCTCACCGAGACAGTCTCAATCGTCGAGCTTCGTTGATGGCAACTTGCTTTCTTCTTGTGTTTGTATTTTCTCTACTTCGCCTCCTTGATTCGTTGTGGAGTCATCTGCAGATCCTCCGACCTTGCCGCAGGTGGAGGAGTTTCCCCTCGGGGCGCACCACCGAGTGACTTGGAATGGGGTCACTCGTCTCCAAACTCCCGCTATTTCGATTGATTGTTCAGCCGTTGGGGCGGTGGTAGCACACCTTCAATAGGGGTTGGCTCGACGGGGTCCCCACTATCCCGTTTCATCGCCATCTCCTTATTGCCTTCCGAGTGAGTGGGGAAGTGGTAGCGAACAACGTGGCTATTTGCTTTGAACCACTCCCATTGGATCGATTTCAGGTTTGTGTTCGGAGGACTCTCCTGGTCCCTCCATTAGTCTTTGCTCGTGAAGGATTCTTGATTCGTGTAATGCTTGCTGCATTTGCAACTCTTCTGTGGCGGCGGCATTCTTCGGTTCTCGTCACTTCCGTCGAGAAGACATCAAGGAGAGGATGTGTGTGTTACGTGGTGCCGGAGATAGGGCGGATGCTTGCCTTCTCACGTGCCTCGGCTTCCTCGGCTTGCTTTTCTCTCTCCTTTTCCTTGTAGATCTGCAGGGATGTCTGTGTGCGATTGTCTTCATCCAAAGGGAGTACAGTGGTCATCCCGAGGAAGCTCAACAGATTCCTCTTCTTCTTCTATGAACTCGGGCCGTTGGAACTGTTCCTTGACTTACTCAACTTCCATTTCCTCCACTCACGCAGACGATTTTGGATTTCTGGGTAAGGTGTAGATAGGATCATTACATCACTATCCGCTCTAGCAGTTCTTCTTGTGCTTCACCGTGTGAACTACGATTGTGTCTTCGGGTTGCCTCTCACTGATCGCCTTCGAGCAGACTTGGCTGTTTCATCAATTACATCCGAGACTCTACTTCTCCCGTAGTCTCCGTATTTGCGCTAGGCCGAGTAATCGACTCAAATGGTTTCTCGATTCGCTTGACGATTCTTCTTCGTCTCTCTGAGTCCACTGCAGGGATTTGGTTCGAGACGGTGTCCTCTCGAGTCTTGGGCGGCTGGGGCCGTCTTTGTGTCTTTTTCTCGAGGAGCAGCGGCCGTCGTGGCTTCTCGGTTCTCCTCTTTTGACGATCGGAGAAGGTATTTGTGAGTCCTTCTCGACCGGCCGCTGCTGGGCGGGGGACACGGCTCTTTGGGGCGGTGACTCGCTGCGGGCGGGAGCATGTTTGGTTTTCTTTCTTTGCGGGGCGTGATCTTCTTGCATTTGCGGGGCGACTTTCTTCTTGGCCGGAGAGGAAACAGTTTGTATCTTGGTCACCGATTCCCCCTCATTGTGTCGCTCTCTTGGCGTAAGCTCTCTTCTCAGGCGCCTGAGAGGTTTGCTCAACATCCTCTTGTTAACATGGAATGCCTTCCCATGTCTAAGAGGGACTCCTTTCACCTCCATAGCCGGCCAATCACCGTGCCATATCCTAGGGATCCTCCAAATGTGCCATCTTCTTTGAAGAATTTGTTCCCACGTTAAGGGCAGAGTCTGCTTGTAGACAAACTCACCCAGTTTATCTTCTTTTCTTCGATGATTGCAGCCATTACAATCAGCTTTGCCTTTGACAGATTGGGTCAAAGCCGCCAAATTTGATGTCGATACATTTGGCAACTATGTCCAACAACTTGTGATAATCCTCCTTCAGCAGTCTCTTGTTTTTGTATACACTATTTTATCGGCAAAAGTCGAGGCTTGGCTATTTCTTTCCAAGCATCGGCCAGGTTTACATCAACTTCGTTAATCTCGATGCTCCTTCTCCTGGCAGTAGTGAGCGGTGGTCGCCAAATCCTTGGCGAGATAGTCACCGCTTTCCGTGAACAGATGACTTTATTCCTTCATCGTGAATCTCGGCATTCACGTAGAATGTGCGACCTCCTCCACATAGGTCATCGGATATTCTAACGTTAGAAACGGTTTTAGCCCGGTCGTTTCCAACTTTTCAGCGATTTTCTTTACTAGGGTGTCGTCGGACCCCTGCTTCACCATTAAAATCGAAATCCACCGTCGAACCGTGTGGATTTGCTTTCCTAACTTGGTAAAGTCATAAGTTGGTGCCATTTTTCAGGATTATATCAAGGAAAAACTTGGAAATTGACTTGGAGATAGATAGGGCTTGAGAGTATTTTGCTTTTGCTTTTGAGAGAAAGAGATGAACAGTTTTTAGAAGTGTGAGAGAGAAACGGATGAAAATGGTTTAAATATGGTTTATGAAAGGGCGTGCGGGTGGTTTTGAAATGTGATCGAAATCAACGGCTTGGATTTTGCACGCCTATTGAGCATTTAATGTCTCGTATTTAATGCGGCAGATTTATATCCAATCATAAGCTTGGTGTGCGGCGCTTTATGTCCGTACACATCATCATTATCTTTGACGTATTCCTTAAAACATTCCCGCTTAGTCAAAACGACTACGTTTTTGTCACTTTGCTCATAAGTTATTCAAATTATCCCTTAGCCGATTTAACTCTACTTCTCACATTCTCTTAGTGACTCACTATCACCGACTTGACTACGAGTAAATTTTCTTCCCGACATCTGGTGATTTGCATCGAGTGATTTACTTTTTCACTCTTTTTCACCCTTTTTCTGTTCCATTTCTCTTCTTGATTAAATGAGTGTCACCACCAATTAGTCCCAACTCATGCTTGAGTTCTTCAAATCTTGACTCACATAATGGTTTTGTGAAGATGTCGGCTAGTTGTTTATCGGTTGAGATATATTCCAGGATGATGTCCTTCCTTTCAACATGATCTCTTATGAAGTGATATCGACATCAATATGCTTTGTTCTTGAATGCAACACAGATTTTGAGTGATTGCAATTGCACTTGTGTTATCACACATGATTGGAATTTCTTTTTCCTCAACTTCGTAGTCTCTCACCGTTGTCTCATCCATAGGACTTGGGCACAACAGCTGCCTATGTATTCTGCTTCAGCAGAGGTGGCTATTGAGTTTTGCTTCTTACTAAACCAGGAAATTAGCTTTGTTTCCTAGCATTTGACATGTGCCTGAAGTGCTCTTCTGTCCACTCTGCATCCAAAGATAGTCGAATCAATAGCCAATTAGCTTGAATCCACCTTCCTTTGGATACCATAGGCCTACTTCTTGGCTTCCTTTCAAGTATCTCAATATTCTCTTAGGCTGCTGTCATATGGCTCTCTTTTGGAGCATATTGAAATCTTGCACATACACCTACAAAGAAAGGTGATGTCCGCCTTCTTTGTGAGATAGAGCAGTGATCCAATAAGTGCTTTGTATCTTGTTTGATCTACAGGCTTGCCATCTGCATCCATGTCCATTTTGACTGATGTGTTCATTGGTACTTTTACGAGAAGACTTCTCCTCCATACCAAACTTCTTCATTAAATCTCTGTGTATTTTGTTTGACTTATGAAGGTTCCATCCTTCAATTTTGTTTCACTTGGAGTCCAGGAAGAATGTCGACTCTCCCATCATGCTCATTTCAAATTTACTTTGCATGAGGTTTGAAAATTTTTCACACATGCTCTTTGTTAGTGGATCCAAAAATGATGTCATCCACATATATTTGAACAAGCAAGATACTCTTCTTGTCTTGAATTCTCAAAAGTGTTCTATCTACTTTTCCTTTTGTGAATCCATTTTCGCTTAGGAATTGTGACGGTGTCATACCATGCTCTGGTGCCTGTTTCAATCCATACAGGGCTTTCTTGAGTTTGTATACCTTGTCTCCAAGAGTCTTCTTCAAATCCTGGAGGTTGTTCAACATACACTTCTTCTTCCAATAAACCATTTAGGAATGCACTTTTTACATCCATCGATATACAATGAAATTCTTGTGAGTCTGCATAGGCAAGAAACATCCTTATAGCTTCCAATCTTGCTACAGGGCAAATGTTTCATCAAAATCTATCCCTTCTTCTTGGCAATATCCTTTGGCTACTAGTTTTGCTTTGTTTCTTACCACAGAACCTTCCTCGTTCATTTTATTTACGAATACCCATTTAGTGCCAATAACATTTTGATGCATGGGTCTTTGCACTAATTCCCATACTTTATTTCTCTCAAACTGATTCACTCTTCTTGCATAGCTTGAATCCAATGTGTGTCGTCAATGCTTGTGACACATCTTTGGGCTCTATTTGCGAGATGAAGCATGTGAACATAGCTTCTTGTTGAGTTACGGATCTTGTTTTGACACCTTCTCTTATATCTCCAATGACAAGTTCTCGTGGATGGTCTCTTAGCCATCTTACATCAGGTTGGAGTAAGTTAGTTGGATTGATCGACTTGCGGCGTGTTCTTGTGTGGTCGACTCTCTCGTAGTCACTTAGCTGCAAATTTTCCAAATTGTTTTTGAGATTCAGCTATCTCATCTTCTTTCTCAATTGATAATTCGGCTTGACTTGACAAGATAGGGACTCTTCAGATGGTTGGATGATTCAAATTTATCACCGACTCTTCAATGTCTTCTCCATTTACATTTGGCTCATCGAATACTACATGAATGGATTCCTCTGTAACCATAGTTCTTTTGTTGAGTATCCTGTAGGCTTTGCTTTCACCGAGTATCCTAAGAAGATACCCTCATCGACTTTAGCATCAAAAGCCTTTAGGTTGTCTTTGCCATTGTTGTGGATGAAGCATTTACATCCAAATATTCTCAAATATGCAACACTTGGTTTTCTTCCACCCATCTCATAGGGAGTCTTTGTCACCGTCTGTTTATCATACATCTGTTTTGGGTGTAGCAAGTTTGTGTTGATTGCTTGACCCAAAATCTTTTTGGTAACCCCGCTTGACTAACATGGTCCTTCGCTTCTTTTTGAGGGTTCTGTTCCTTCTTTCTCGCAACTCCATTCTCATTTGTGGAGTCCTTGCTGGCGATAGTTCATGACCGATACCATTCTCAATACAAGATCTTGAGTTATTATTCCATTGACAAACTCGATTCCTCTATCGATCTTATTCCATTGACAAACTCGGTTCCTCTTCATCACCGTGTGGTAGTTTTTGTAGAGTTTCTTTCTTCTTGCACATGAATATTGTCCATGTATATCTTGAGTAGTCATCTACTACCACCAAGGTGTATTTCTTTCCACTTATGCTTGGCCGGTTCCACTTGGGCCAAATAGATCCATATGAAGTAGATGCAATATTCTTGTTGAAGATGGGCATGTCTTTTCTTTGAATGACGACTTGATTTGCTTTCCTTGACATGCATCACATATACTCTCCTTCTTGTATACCGAGTCCGGAAGTCCTCCGCTACAAGATGACTTCTTGCCACTTGTTAATTGTTTTGAAATTCAGTGACTCACTTTTTGTGCCACACCAACTTGATTCAATTTGTGCTCTTTGCTAGTAGAGAGTCTTTGGGTGTTGCGGTTGACCAATCCACTACATACATATTTTTCTCACTACATCCTTGCGGACAACTTCATTTGATTCAATATCTTTGATTTGGCATATACCCATGTTGAATCCAACATTGTAGCCCTTGTCACGGAGTGATGATGCTCGATAAGTTGAAGTTGAGTCCTTCAACATATGCTACATCCGTGATTTCTAATCCATTCCTCTTGATGGATCCAATGCCTCTTATTTCACCAGAGCTTCATGTCCTCCAAATATGACTTTTGCTCCTTTGACTTCCTTGAATTTTGACAGATTTTTCTTATTTCTGTCATATGTCCGGAATGTACCACCATCCATGTACCAGGTTCCTTGGCACTCACTTGTTCCTTGAACTCCGCAATCAAGGAAATTAAGTTTTAGGTACCCATACTTGTGCGGGTCCCGAGGGGTTAGAGTTGTAAGATGATCCAACCAACCTATAGCCAAATGATTTGACTCTAAGGGGTTGCCATCTATCGATGCCATAATCATAATTAATCCTGGCAAATTGCTTGGGGATTCTAGGTTCATACAAATTGTCTCTTTTGTCTGTATGCCCTGCATATGTGTTTTAGCAATTGCCTTCCTTGGGTAATTGTGGTGTCTTTGAGTGTAGTGCCTAGGTGCATATGTGTCTTTGATGAAAGCTCTTATGCTTTTGGAATGGCCCTTGCTGAGTTCTAGGCCTTTGCCATTTGGGCTTATATTCCATAAGTCTGTCGATAATTCACATTATTCCAATCAGCTTGGCTTGGATATTTTCTACCATTCCCATCATATGTATTTCTTTTATGGGTTTTCTGGGATTTTTGGTAGCTCTGCTTCTTCTTTACAGAGTATTTTCTGTTTGGAGTTTCTTTGAGGACTCAATTTGAATCTCTTCTCACTTGTCCTTTCGAGTACACTCAATCGGCTGTTTTCCTTTTCCTTTGTAACCAAGGCCGGTTTGCTTATTATTGTGCTTTGGAGTGAATGTGTGTGCAACATTTAGAGTTTTGGATTTTTCAGACTCTTCATGGGCTTGAAGATCCTTTTTCCAAAATTAATTTTGAGGTTTGACATAGCACGAGGAATTAAATCCTAAGCCTGTCTTGTCTCCACATTCTCTTTGACTCATAATAAGATCATCCAATGATTTAGATGCCTTAGTAAATGAGGCAATAACATTCTTGAGGTCATTCTCCTCTTTTTTCTATAGCAGCAATTTCTGCTATTAATTTAGCATTTTCAGCCTTTAAACTTTCATTCTCAACATGGCTATTTGACTTAGAGTACTCGGCTCCTTAGTCGACTTTGAGTTTTGACTTTTAGTAGGTTTTGTTTTCCTCATTCAATAGTGTGTGTGAGGATTTAATGTGTTCAAAATCTTTCATCATTTTGCCTAATGAATCATAAAGATCAGTGGGTGATGAAGTGTGTGTGTCACGATCACTATCACTAGTGTCCGAGTTTATTGAGTTAGATTGTACCTCATCTTCTTGATCGGGTTGATCTTGTTCTTTGGCCATCAAGCGGATCGGGGCTTCTTCTTCGAGTCACTTGAATAGTCGGCTTCACATTGCTCTCAATCACTGTCTCTCTCTTGACTTTGTTTTAGCAGATCTCTGCAGCCATCATTGCCTTTTTCCTTTCTTGTCTTCTTTCTCTGAAGACCTTCCTTTCTTCTTCATCTCTCGTATTTGTTGACTACGGATATGGGACATCAATGGCATAGTGAATGGTTGTCTACGATTCAGATAGATATTCAACCTTTTGATCGACTCTTTCCATTCTTGGATTGTCGACCCTTTGATATACTCAACTTTTTGATGATCTGTTCTCTTGGTTGGCCTATCTTCCCTTGATTTGGAGGAGGAGCTGGGTGTCTTCGGAAGATTCACCCTTTCCTCTCTTGTAGTTCTTATTGAAGAACTTGTTGAACCTCTTAACCATCAGGGCTATTTCTCCCGGGTCAATGACTTCTTTGACCTCGGCTCTCTTCCCATCTTTGACAATTAGAGCAGTTGTTTTGGAGTGCAAATTGTCTCTTCCTGGTCTTTTCTTCTCAACTCAAACTCGTAGGCTTTGAGGTCCGAGAATAACTCATGGTTGGATGTCTTTGATAGGTCCATGGAATGTCTCGGTGCCATGACCTTCATTTCCCATTCACCGAAGACTTTTTAGGATTTTCATACACATTTCTTCTGTATATTCCTTTCCAAGTGCATACTCATTTGTGATTTCGTGAACCGAAGCGTCCGATTGATCCAGGTTCTCTCCGAGATCATTTTGAAGTTCTCAAATTTCTGTCACCCACCGATAATTTGTTTTCTTTGATTTGCTCGAGCCTTCACAAATCAATGTCACTTGTCCCCGATTTCTTTGGCCGTTTTGCATGATTTGACTTTATTGAACATGGCTTTGTCCAAGGTTTTGTAGAGGATGTCCTTGGCTACATTGTCCAGGTTATATCTTTTTCTCGTCATCATTTGTCCACTCGGTTCTTGGTTTTTCAACCATGACAGTCCGGGAGCAACATTTTCTTCTCCTTCACCGCAACTCTTAAATGCAAATGTGTTCACCTTTAATATTTGTAGAGGCCCATCTTCTATCACTATCCACATCTCATCATGTAATCTTTGATAGATGAGCACTGCATACGAATTTTCCAATCATCAAATTCTTCAATAGTGAACATAGGGATGCGTGTCAAATTTGCTTCCATGATAATAACTTTTAATGATAAAAAGAGTTTTGAAGGTTTAAGTACTAAAGCGGACTTTGAAAGGTTTGGAGATCTAGTTCAAGAACCGGTGCGGGAGGTTCAATGAACCAACCGCTCTGATACCACTTGTAGGTCCCAAGGGGTGTAAGTGTAAGGTTTAGAAGGGGGTTGAATAAACCTTACCAAATTTTCGATTTAGTCCTTTAAAATATACTGAGTTGATTCTACACAAACATGTCTAGATGGTCAATCGATTTAGTCAATCAAGAGAGTTAGTCTTTCAACAGGACTCAAATTTGAGCCGTTGATGGAATAACTCAATTGTTGATTCTAAATTAACTCAACTGTGGTTTTGTTTACAAATGAAGACTTAACACCCTTAAGTTTGATTAAGCAAGATTTTAAAGCTTGATTTAGTACTTATAAATTATCAAGTGGATAGCAGATTTATCGGAGATATAAGCGATTAAAATGCAAGAATTAAAGTCTTTGAAAAGTAAATGACACAATAAAGTTTTTATAGAGGTTCGAAGATGGGGTAATTCTTCTACTCCTCTCTTCTCCAACTCCCGGAGGAATCCACTAGGTAATGATCGATATACAAAGTGGTAACAGTCCGGATACAAGTATTGATCACACAACCTGACTTGATCCTTTGGGACTCGATGCGAGACGCCTTGATCACTCAAATTTGGCTTCTCGTGACGACTCGAAACTTCTTCACGGGCATTTTGCACTTGCTACTTATGACTCACTTGCTCAAGCTCTTTGGATTTGATCACGAAGCCCTCCAAAAGCTTAAGACTTGGTTCGACCTTGAACCTTCCTACAATCCTTCATGGAATGTAGACCCCTTTTCTTCAAAAGTTTCCTCTTCAACTGATTGAAGTTCTCTTTCCTTCACAGGTAAGTGTTGGATTGATGTGCTTCGTAATGTAGGCTTGAGGATTAATCTTGAATGATTTGAGAGTATTTATGGTTGTACTTTTATTGATTTCTTGAATGTTCGTGGTTCAGGTAACCTTCTCTCAGAGTCATTCCTCAGCCTTATATAGTGATCTTTCAAAAATTTGCCCGTTGAAGAGATAGACTTATTTTTGAAAGTCACTTGCAGTCGTTGGCTTGTCTTGTTGCAGTCCTTGGAGTTGCCATTTCCTCGTATGAATTGTTCTTTCACATTTTCAGAGTTCTGACACGGTGTAGTGCTTCCCATTGGTTCATTCCTTTTGCACGCTTCGGGACTGAGCACTCCAAGAAAAGGTGGTATGGAGATATTACTTGTTTAAGTAAATCTCTTGATTTAAATGCAACGGTTCTTTTACGCTTATCTCGACTTGACATTTCCTTGCTTTCCCCAGGTGACTTAAAGTCGACTTCCAATCATTGGATGACTCTTCTCACTTCAACTTGAGACTTGGCTTTTCTTGAGTTGACTTGACCGATGCTCCACTCACCGCATCTCATCTCATTTGTTCCTTCATAGAGTTCCCGTCTACTCTTCTTTGCCATATTCAATTTGTTTTCTTGCATGTTAGGGCGTGGTGACTTAACTCGGCTTGGCCACTCTACTTGTTACAATACATTTTACAGCAAGAATTGGGGTGCCAACTTTCTATTCTAAGTTTTACATGGCATTCATCAAAATCTAAACAATAAAATTCCTAACACAAACATATACATATATTGTTTATATGAAACTTACAAGTGTAGTTATTTATAAATTAATTCGTTAATATGTAATTATAAAGAATTAACTGTCAATCTAATGACTTGAGAAGGAATGTTCCAATATATTAGGCTTATGAAATTAAACAATAATTCCCAGCCTAGTATTAATAATCTTTATTAACACCAAATAGGCAAGGTCTTCTAAGTTCAAATTTAATAATAAAGATAAAATTGTAAATGAGTTAACTCTATACAAACAATTATAGAAAACAATTACCTGATCATTTAGATGCAATGTCCTTCAGTTCGGTAGCCAAAGTGCTTTATTTTGTATGTGTCTATATTTTGTTTCTCATCTAATTAACATATTAAGTAGACTAGTACATGGCTTATCTACTAAGGAATAAAGGTGGCCTATATATTTTATTTCATAATAGACTATTACGTGTACGAACTTGATTAAATGTCATGTACAGATGTAGAAACCATCTCATATAATTGTTTGAGGTTGTACACGTGTGATTAGCACACAACACATATATTATAGCTAGTGTATATGTATGTATCTATATTATATATATTGACATATCTGTTAGTTAGGTCTTTACATGTGTAAAAGTCAAAGATAAAATATATAATGGTTCTATGTGCTTAGGTATACGTATGTAATGTTTATATATATTAATTGTACTTAATCATATATATATATATATATATATATATATTTGAAAATGTGTCTATATATAACCATTATATATATATATCAGTTGTACATTCAATATATTGACATCTGTAATCATGTTAAAACATATTATTTCTAATATTCTTTTTAATGTGATTATGAAATATCAAAATGCGTGTAATTATGTCTATGAATGATTAACCATGATAATTAAAATGCCAAGTTTCGGGTTATGACAGGGTAATTCTTCTACTCCTCTCTTCTCCAACTCCTGGAGGAATCCACTAAGTAATGATCAGAGTACAAAGTGGTTATCAGTCTAGAGACAAGTCTTGATCACGCAGTTGACTTGCTCCTTGGACTCAGTCTGGAGATGCCTTGGTCACACAGCTAGCTTCTCGTCCGACTCAGCTTATTCACAGTGTGGCTGCCTTGCTACTTCAGCTTACTTTCTCAAGCTTGTTGGATTTGATCACGAAGCCCTCTAATAACTTGAGATTGGTTTGACCTTGAATCTTCCTACAATCCTCCTTGGAAAGTAGACCACTTTGATTCTTCAGAAAATTTCCTCTTCAACAGTTTGAAGTAATCCTTCCTTCACAAGTGTGTGTTGGATTGATGTCCTTCAAGATTTAGGCTTGAGGATTTATGCTTGAATAACTTGAGAATATTCTTCAGGTTACAGTATGAATGTTGCTTGTTATCTCAGGTATGCAAGGTAACCTTTTCTCAAAGTGATTCCTCAGCCTTTTATAGTGAACTTTCAAAAATCTGCCCGTTGAAGAGATAGGCTGGTTTTCAAAAGTCACTTGTGTTCGTTGGCTTGTCTTGTTGCAGTCCTTGATGTTGACTTTTCCTCGTATTTAATGTCTTGCAGCGTTGCAGCATTTCTGATACTTGGTGCAGTGCTTCCCATTGGTTTGTTCCTTTTGCACACAACTGGAACTAACACTTTATCTCTGACAACTTTAACAGGTTACTATTCTGAGTAACATTCTTGACTTTTATCAACGGATCTCGTTCATTTGTCTTGACTTGACTGCACTCTTTTATTCCCCAGGTGACCCAATCAATGGATGACTCATCTGTCACTTCAACTTGAGACATGGCTTCTTGAGTTGACTTGACTGACTCTTCATACAACTGTATCACAGCTGATACTCCTTGATTGAGTCCTTGATCTTCTTTCTTGGCCATACTCGGATGTTCCTCGTAGTCTTCACTTGATCTTGATTGACTTCTTGTATTCCCAGGCATAATCGACTTGACTCATTTGTTCAAATTTATCTATTATAATACAAATTACAAGGAAAATGGGGTGCCAATTTTCTAGTCTAAGTTTTACATGGCATTCATCAAAATCTAAACAATAAATTTCCCAACAATTTCCCCCTTTTTGATGATGCCAAAACTTAAAACATTAATTAACATGCAAACAACACAGATACATACAGACAATGTAGTAACAAGAAATGTATGCGTAGAATCAATCTTTTTATTGATCATAACATTTTTGTCCTTTACACAGCTGTTTACAATGTGTATCAGAGCAATCAGAGCATACTTATATCTACTCAAATTACAGACGTCTATGCAAATATGTATAAATTTCAAATTTTTCATTGAATGTACAGAAGACTTACATGCATATGTATTTACAATAGTAAAATATATGAAGGGGTTAGTAGCAACACTTCATCGCCTTCGCTGCCTCCTTCTTTCTTCTTCAGCTCTGTCTTCGTCAGCTCTCTTTCTTTTCTTTTCTTCTTCAGCTGCTTTCTTCTTTTCATATGCCTTCTTAGCAGCTTCATCTTTCCTTTTTCTTTCTTGTCTCTCTTGCCACAACTGAGTTTGCCTCTTATTTTCTTCTTCGATTCTTTTGACATATTCAGCATTTTTCCTCTCCACTTCCAGATTGGCTACTTCATCGTATCCAGCCCAGTAGATACTTCTCTTCTTGCCTGGATCTACATATTCAATACTTTTGGGTAGAGGTCTAGGTTTAAAGCCTCTACCCCTACCACTTCATCCTCCTCCTCTGGGTGTATATTGTACTGGAGTCTTCTTCTTACCAGCTGAGTGACTGCTAGTAGTCTGTCACTTATCACCTTCTTCGACTTGATCTTTCTCCCAGTACAAGTCCCAAGTTTGGGCTATGGACATGTTTTTGAAGTATCCTTCGGATTCGAGTGTTTTGAATTCTTCAACTGATCTTGGCTCTTGTCCGTCATTTGGAATGGCATCTGTGTCTTTTTATGCTAGAATGCCTCCGAACTGTTTCAACATTTCTTTAACACGGGCATCCGCTCTCTTGTCGAACTCCTCCATCTTTGCTTCTACAATTTTTTGTTTTTAAGCCATAGGCAGAATCGAGTGTTGGAGCGGCGAGCAGAGTCACCAAATTTTGCTTGATTATACTAGGCTGTGACATGACCTTTGCTTTGAGGGTTTCGTGCCAAGCATTAAGGTCACATCATTTGACGTTTCCCCCTCAACAGTTTTTTCCCTTCTCCTTCATCTTCTCATCAGCTGTCTCTTTCTTCTTCTCAACATCTGTCTCCTTCAACATCTTGGTCTTCCTCTTCCCCCTTTTTGGCATCATCAAAGGAGAGAGGAACCCTGAAACATCACATGACAAGCATGAAGTCCGAGTCGGTGATAGTTTGATCTGCTGAGTCTGCTTCGGAGTATCTTTGCTTTCGAAATTCTAAGCGGATGGCTTTGGACTCGGCTGCCACCAGTTTCATTTCAGCCATAAGAAGGCTGAATTTGGCATTCATATTCTCCTCAGCACGCATAAGTTCTTTTCTGTGAAATTCACACAGCTCCATCTCTCACAGTATGAGAGGCATGCATTCAATCAATATTGTTACGCATCCTCCGCTTCATGTCGAAGATTATCGCGCTCTAGACCAGCATTTTTTTGTACAATGCTCTAAAATACTGACTTGTTCGTATCGCATTGTACTCTACTGCTGACACCATTCCCTGATTCTGACCACTATCCCTCGTAAGTCTGCCGTGAGGTTGGCATCCCTGTTGTCCAGTCGCATATCTAGTGAGGCCTGGTGCCGTTCAATCTTCTCAATCTCACTAAGGATTGTCTTGAAAACTTCACGTACCTCAATTGTCACCTCGGTTTCAGCTGGCGGCCAAGCAGCATCACAATCTGCTGGAACAATTGAATCGGAGGGAATAACTAGATCAGCTCTGATGTTGAAGCGTCTCTGCTCACGAGCTATTTTTTCTTCAAGATTGGGCAGCTCAGTCGAGAAAAGGAAAGTTTCTTCGAATGCATCATCACGTACATATGGTATTGATTCTACAGTTGTTCGTGCAGGATGTGCCTGGTTAAGTCGAGCTTGCTGCAGCTTTGGGAGCCTGCGCAGATGACTCGGTTTCAGCTGGGCCTTGGTGAGTGGGTTGGCCAGCTGACTGAGCCTCAGTTGTCTTAACAGCTTCTTCGGCCTCGGTAGATTCTGCTAAATGAATTTGCTTGTCCTCAGCTGCACCATCAGCGTCATCGGAGGATGATGAAGCCCGAGGGCTTGGTTCATCATCAAAATTGAACGTTTGACGAGCATCTTTGAATTATGGCTTACTCGTACTTGGAAGAACATCCTCATCTGAGTCTTTTGCAGCAGGGGTTGACTCAACTTCGTCTTCAGATCCCAAGAATGTTGTATCAGGATTATCCTGGAAATCATGAAGAGCGCTAATTTCCTCTACTGAGTTAGCAATGATGACTTGAGGAATGCTCTTTTCTCCTTGATTTTTACCCAGGCCCTTGGGCAATGACTCAACTTCGTCTTCAGATCCCAAGAATCTTGCAATCTCAACTGCAGCGAGGCCTTGTACATTCCCTTCGACAGACAGTTGTCTTAGGGTCTTCTGCAGTGGCATCCGCAGGAGTCTCAACTCCTTGGATTGCACTTTCATTGCACAGAGTGTTAACTCCCAGGACAGATCCATCTCAGTGCCTCAATCCCTTGCAGCGTCGTCCTCGCAAAGTGTTGGCACTTCAGCTGGGATAAACTCAACTATCCGAGCTTCGTTAGTGACAACTTGTTGTTGTTCTTTTTATTTTTCTTTCTCCACTTCGCCTCCTTCCTTCATTGTGGAGTCATCTGCAGCATCCTCCGACCTAGCTGTTGTGGAGTGATTTTCCCCATCAGTTCGCGCACCAGCTGAGTGACTGATGGTGGGGTCACTCTGCTCCAAACTCCTGGCTACTTCCATTGAGTGCTCAGTCGTGGGGCCAGGTGGTAAAACACCTTCATTAGGGGTTGGCTCAACTTGGGTGCCCAAGTTCCCGGTGTCATCGCCAAGTCCCTTGGATCCGCCCCTCCGAGTGAATCGGGGATGTGGTTGCGCAATAATCGTGGCAATCTGTTTGTACTACTCCCCACGGATCAATTTCGAGGAGAGATTTGGAGGACTCTCTACTGGTCCTTCCATCATCTGCTTTGTTCATGCATCGATTTGGATTCCCGCAAGGCTTGCTGCATATCCAACTTCTCCTTTGCAACAACAGGATCCATGTCCTCATCACTTTCCGAGATCATGTCAATGTGAGGATGAGTGTGCTCCAGAGTTCCAGTGAGTGGGCATATATTCGCTTTTTCACGAGCTTCAGCTTCCTCTGCTAGCTTTTCCTTCTCTTTTTCTTTGAATATATGCAGGATGTCCAGGCAGTTATCTTCCAAGTGCTTGAAACACGGTGGTCAATCCAAAGAATTTCATCAATTCTTCCTCTTCCTCAATGAATTCAGGGCGCTCAAATTGTACCCTTGAGTGACTCAGCTTCCATTTCCTCCACTCTCGCAGACGGTTCTGGATGTCTGGATATAATGGAGAGTACATGATTACATCATCATCTTCATCTCCTCCTTGTTGCCCTTCCTTTTCAGGAATAGAAGGTAGCATACTCTGATGCTCTTCTCCTTCAGCAGCATCTGTGGCAGGTGGAGACACTGTCCTTTCAGCAGGGGATTTTGCTGTCTCCGCCACTTATTCATCCTCAGTTGTTCTGTCCACAACTGGGTCTTGAATGCCTCTGTGACTATTCTCGTGATTTGGATGTTTCTTCAATAACTACGGAGACGCACTTCTTGATCTCGAGATTTTCTCGGTGAGTGGCGGACTCAATCGCTGTCTTCTCAAGCTACGAGAGCTTGGTGAGTCTTCTCCTTACATTGGTCCTCACCGAGAGGAATTTACGGTTCGGAGACTTCTACTTGATTCCTTGGCGGCGGGGCGAGAGCATCTTTCATTGGCGAGTCTTTGCCTTTCTACGGGCTTGCGGTCATCTTCTTTCTGATGGCCGAAGAAGGTATCTAGGCTTCCCTCTCCGCCTTGGCTGCGTGGGCGAGCGACTCATTTCTGCGGGGGCGGTGCGTCTTTCTTCTTTGCTGTAGGGGCATCTTTCTTCTTCGGAGGGGAGGAAGCAGCTGTATCAACAGGGTCAGCTGATTCCCCCTCACTGGTATCTGCCCTCTTGGCATAGGCTCTCTTCTGGGCGCCGGACAAGTTGGCTCTGAACATCTTCTTGTTTACATGGAAAGATTTTCCATGTCTAAGGAGAATGCCCTTAACCTCCATCAGATGGCCAGTAACTAGGCCATAGCCAAGTGATCCTCCAAAGGATCCGTCCTCCTTGATGGATTTGTTGCCAACGTTCTAGCAGAGTCTGTTGTATACGAATTCTGCCCAATTGATCTTCTTTTCTTCCATGATCACAACCATGACGATCAGCTTGGTCTTGGATAGCTGATTGAAGCTGCCAAGCTTCATGTCTACACTCTTGGCGACGATATCCATCAGTTTATGATAATCGTCCTTCAACAGCTTCTTGTCAGCTGTGTAGACCACTTTCGCAGCACACTCGGGTTTGGCCACTTCCTCCCATGTTGCTGCCAAGTTGACATCGGCTTCATATATCTCTGGCATGCCTTCTGACGGCAGTAAACAGTGCTCCACAAGGTCCTTAGCAGTCATTAATATGTCCTTGCGGTGGACGGAGGACTTAATCCCTTCATCCTGCACCTCGGCGTTAACATAAAACTGGGCAATGTCTTCAATGTATGTCATTTGATGCTCCATCGTGAGAAAAGATTTGAGTCCAGATTTCTCGATTTTATCTGCTATTTTCTTCACAAGGGTTTCATCGGAACCCTGCTTTATCATCCCCTCAAAGTCCACAGTTGATCCTGTGTGGATTTTCTTTGCGAGCTTGGTGAAATCATGTGCTGGTGACATTTTTAGTGAGTTTTACCGAACGAAACTTGGTAAACGGACTTAAAAACTTGTAGGTTTTTCGAGAGAGAAAAGTTTGCTTTCTTTTGCTTGGGAAGATGAACAGTTTCGAAAAAGTGAGAGAGAGAGAGAGAGAGAGGATTGAAAACCGTATATAAGGGTTATGAAAGGACGGGTTTTTGGATTTTGAATTTTGATCAAGATCAACGACTCAGATTTAGCACGTCACACTGCATTTAATTGCTCGCATTTAATGCGGCAGCATTTATATCCAATCATATGCTTACTATACTGACTTTTGATCATGCCCGTCATTATTATTACGCTGACGTCATCCTTAAAAACATTCCCGCTCATTAAAAACGACTGCGTTTTTGTCACTTAGCTCAGAAAGACTCAGCTTTCTCCATAAATGACTCAACTCTTCTTCTCTCTTTTTGTATAGTGACTCAGCTGTCAGCTAACTCGATACAGCTGACTTTCAGATACAGCTGATTCACTTTGCTGATTCATGAAGTTTGTTCTATTTTCATCTTTTCACGTTCCATCTTTTGTCATTGAGTCTTCTGAGTGTCAACTCAACTCAATTAACCCTATCTCATGCTTAAGCTCTTAAAATCTTGATTCACATAAGGGTTTGGTGAATATGTCAGCTAACTATTTATCAGTGATATATTCCAAAGTGATGTCTTTATTTTCAACATGATCTCTTATAAAATGATATCTGACATCCATGTGCTTTGTTCTTGAATGCAACACATGATTCTGAGTGATTGCAATAGCGCTTGAATTATCACACATAATTGGAATCTCTTTTTCTTCAATTTCATAATCTCTCAGCTGTTGTTTTATCCATAAGACTTGGCTGTAACAAATGCCCTGACATATATGTATTCTAACCGGTGTGGATGTGGCTATTGAATTTTGCTTCTTGCTAAACTAGAAAACCAATCTATTTCCAAGCATTTGATAAGTTCCTGAAGTACTCTTCCTGTCAACTCTACATCCAACGTAGTCAGAGTCTAAGTAACCAATAAGCTTGAATCCACCTTCCTTTGGATACCATAAGCCAACTTCTTGGCATCCCTTCAAATACCTTAGGATTCTCTTAGCTGCAGTCATATGGCTTTCTTTTGGTGCAGATTGAAATCTTGCACATACACCTACCGTAAAGATGATGTTTGGCACAACTTCTTTGTTAGATAAAGCGATGATCCATAAGTGCTCAGTATCTTGTTTGATCTCTGACTTTACCATCTGCATCCATGTCCATCTTGGTGATGTATTCATTGGTATTTTCACGAGAAGACTTCCCTTCCATACCAAATTTCTTCATTAAATCTCTGGTGTACTTTGTTTGACTTATGAAGGTTCCATCCTTCAGCTGTTTAACTTGAAGTCCAAAGAAAAATGTCAGCTCTCCCATCATGCTCATTTCAAATTTGCCTTGCATGAGGTTTGAGAACTTATCACACAACTCTTTGTTTGTGGATCCAAAAATGATGTCATCCACATATATTTGAACAAGCAGTATACTCTCTCCATCTTGAATTCTGAAGTGTGTTCTGTCCACTTTGCCTTTGTTGAATCCATTATCTGTAAGAAATTGAGATAATATATCATACCAAGCTCTTGGTGCTTGTTTCAAACCATATAAAGCTTTCTTGAGTTTGTACATCTTATCTCCAAGAGTCTTCTGTTCAAATCCTGGAGGTTGTTCAATGTAGACTTCTTCTTCCAAGAATCCATTCAAAAATGCACTTTTCACATCCATTTGATATACAATGAAGTTTTTGTGTGCAACATAGTCAAGAAACATCCTTATTGCTTCTAATCTTGCAACAGGAGCAAATGTTTCATCAAAATGTATTCCCTCTTCTTGGCAATACCCTTTGGCTACCAATCTAGCTTTTTTTGTTTCTTACCACAGAACCTTCCTCATTCATCTTGTTTCTGAAAACCCATTTTGTGCCAATAACATTTTGATGGGTTGGTCTTTGCACCAATTCCCATACTTTGTTCCTTTCAAATTGATTCAACTCTTCCTGCATGGCTTGAACCCAATGTGTGTCATCCAATGCTTGGGATACATCTTTTAGCTCTATTTGGGAAATAAAACAAGTGAACATTGCTTCTTGTTGAGCTCTGGACCTGGTTCTTACACCATCTCTCACATCTCCAATGACTAGCTCTGGTGGATGGTCTCTCAGCCATCTCACAGCAGGTTAAAGTAAATCAGTTGGGTTCAGTCGTCTTGCAACTGTGTTGTCTTGAGCAGCTCGTTCATTATCATTTAACTGCAGATTTTCCAGCTGTCTTTGAGACTCAACAGTCTCATCTTCATCTTGATTGATTGCTCCAGCTTCAGCTTCAATATAGGGACTCTTCTGGATAGTTGGCTGATTCAACTTATCAGCTAACTCTTCAATGTCTTCTCCATTCACATTAATTAGGTTCATAAAAAACCACATGAATAGATTCTTTTGTGACCATAGTCCTCTTGTTCAGCACTCTATAGGCTTTATTTTCAGTTGAGTATCCCAAGAAGATACCTTCATCAGCTTTAGCATCAAAAGCCTTTAGTTTGTCTTTGCCATTGTAGTGGATGAAGCATTTACATCCATATATTCTAAAATGCCCAACATTTGTCTTTCTCCCTGTCCATATTTCATATGGATTCTTTGTCAGCTGTCTATTAATCATGCATCTATTTTGAGTATAACATGAAGTGTTTATGGCTTGACCCAAAATCTTTTAGCGATCCCGACTTGACTAACATGGTCCTTGCGACTTCCTTGAGAGTTCTGTTTTTCTTTCTTTTTACTCCATTCTAATGTGGAGTCCTTGCTGCATATTATTCATGAGCAATACCATTTTCAACAGAATACTGAGTTATTATCCCATTGACAAACTCAGTTCCTCTATCAGACCTTATCTTTATAATGGTTTGACTCTTCTCATTTTGAACTCTTCTCATCAGCTAAGGTAACTTCTGCAAGGTTTCCTTCTTTTTGCACATAAAGATTGTCCATGTGTATCTTGAATAATCATCCACCACTACTAAAGTGTATTTCTTTCCACTTATACTGGCTGGTTCAATAGGACCAAATAAATCCATATGCAATAGATGCAATATTCTTGTTGAAGATGGACTAGACTTCTCTTTGAATGATGATTTGATCTGTTTTCCCATCTGGCATGCATCACAAACACTTTCCTTCTTGTACACTGAGTCTGGCAATCCTTGTACAAGATGACTCTTTGCAAGCTTGTTGATTGTCTTGAAGTTTAGATGACTCGGCTTTTTATGCCACAGCCAACTTGATTCGGCTGTACTCTTTGCTAACAGACAAGTGCTTGGTGTGGCAGTCGACCAGTCTACCACATACATGTTCTTTTGTCTGGATCCTTGCAACACTACTTCATTTGATTCAGTGTCTTTAATTTGGCACACTCCCATATTGAATCCAACATTATAACCCTTGTCACAGAGTTGGCTGATGCTTAACAGGTTGAAGTTGAGGCCTTCAACATATGCAACATCTGTGATTTCTAATCCATTTTCTTGATGGATCCAGTGCCTCTTATTTCCCCTGGAGCTTCATTTCTTCCAAATATGACTTTTGAGCCTCTAATCTCCTTGAATTTTGACAAATATTTCTTGTTCCATGTCATGTGTCTGGAACAGCCACTATCCATGTACCAGGTTCCTTGGCACTCAGTTGTTCCTTGAACCTGCAATCAAGGAAATTAGTTTTTAGGTACCCATACTTGCCTGGGTCCTGAGGGGTTAGTACTGTAAGATGATCCAACCAACCTATAGCCAAATGATCTGACTTTAAGAGGTTGCCATCTATCTGTTCCATAATCATAACTCACTTTGGCAAATTGCTTAGGGGTTTTAGGTTCATACAGTTGTCTCTTTTGTCTGTATGCCTGTGTGTGTGTTTTAGCAATTGCCTTCTTTGTGTGATTGTGAGATTTCTGAGTGTAGTACCTGGTTGCATATGTGTGTTGATGATAGCTCTTTTGCCTTTGGAATGACTTTTGATGAGTTCTAGGCCTTTGCCACTTGGGCTTATATTCCATAGGTCTTTGCTGATATTTCACATTATTCCAATTAGCTTGGCTTGGGTAGTTTCTACCATTCCCATCATATGTGTTTCTTTGATAGAACTTTTGGGGGTTTTGGTAGCTCTGTTTATTCTTCACAGAGTACTTCCTATTTGGAGTTTGCTGAGGAACTCTGCTGGATTTCTTCTCATTTGTCCTCTCGGATACTCAATCGGTAGTTTCCACTTCCTTTGTATCCAAGGCCAGTTTGTTTGTGATTGTGCTTTAGAGTGAATGTGGGTGAAACATTTGGTGTTTTGGATTTTTGAGATGCTTCATTACTTGAAGATCCTTTTTCCAGAATCACTCTGGGAGTTTGACTATTTACAAAGGAATTGAATCCTATGCTTGTCTTGTCTCCACATTCTTTTTGGCTCAAAATAAGGTCATCCAATGATTTAGATGCCTTTGTAAATGATGCAATCACATTTTTGAGATCATTTTCCCTCTTTTCTATAGCAGTTATCTCTGCTATTAGTTTAGCATTCTCAGCCTTCAGCTCTTTGTTCTCATCAGCTATGTGACTTAGAGTACTCAGCTCCTTAGTCAGCTGTGAGTTTTGGCTTTTAAGCTGGTTGTTTTCCTCGTTTAATAGTGTGTGTGAGGATTTAATGTGCTCAAAATATTTCATCATTTTGCCTAATGAATCATAAAGATCAGTGGGTGATGAAGTGTGCGTGGCACAATCACTATAACTAGAATATGAGTGAGATGGGTTAGAGTGTACCTCATCTTCTTGGTCAGGTTGATTTTGTTCTTTAGCCATTAGACAGATCATTGCTTCTTCTTCAGAATCACTTGAGTAGTAAGCTTCACTACTCTTTGAGTCTGTTGCTTCTTTAGACTTAGCTGTCTCAGCAGTCTTTGCAGCCAACATAGCCCTTTTCTTTTCCTGTCTTCTTTCTCTGAAGACTCTTCTTTCTTCTTCATTCATGTATTTATTGACTACTGGATATGGACAGTCAATAGCAAAGTGTCCTGGTTGTCTACAATTTTAACACAGGTTATCAGCTCTTTGATCAGCTCTTTCTGTTCTTGGGTTATCAGCTCTCTGATATTCAACCTTTTGATGCTCAGCTTTCTTGGGTGGCCTATCTTCCCTTGACTTGGAGGGAGCTGAATGTCTCCTGGAGGATTCACCCTTGTTTCTTTTATAGTTATTGTTGAAGAACTTGTTGAATCTTTTAACCACTAGGGCAATTTCCTCCTGGTCAATGGCTTCCTTGACCTCAGCTCTCTTCCCATCCTTGACTATAAGTGCAGATGTTTTGGGTACAACTGTCTCCTCTTGATCTTTTCTTCTCAGCTCAAATTCATAGGCTTTGAGGTCTGATAATAGCTCATGATTGGATGTTGTTGTGAGGTTCATTGAATGTCTCAAAGCCATGACCTTCATTTCCCATTCAGCTGGGAGGCTTCTCAGAATCTTCATACATATTTCCTTTTGTGTATATTCTTTCCCAAGTGCTGGTAGTTCATTTGTGATTTTAGTGAATCGAGCATCCGGTGATCCAAGGTTTCACCTGCAAGAATTTTCAAATTTTCAAATTTTTTTACAGCAACGGACAATTTGTTTTCTTTAATTTGCTCAGATCCTTCACGAATTAAAGTTAATTTATCCAAGATTTGTTTTGCAGTTTGGCAAGATTTGACTTTGTTGAACATTGCTTTGTCCAAGGTTTTGTAAAGTATGTCCTTGGCCACATTGTCCAAGTTATATCTTTTTCTGTCCTCGTTTGTCCATTCAGTCTTTGGTTTTTCAACTAAGGTTGGTCTTGCTTCAGCAGCAGCTTCTTCTCCTTCAGCTGCGATTGCTCTCCGTACAGCTGTGTTCACTTTCAGTATTTGCTGTGGCCCATCCTCTATCACTATCCACATTTCATCATGTGAAGCAGATAGATGAGCCTGCACATCACGAATTTTCGTCATCAAATTCCTCAATAGTGAACATAGGAATGTGTGTCAAATTTGCTTCCATGATAATAACTTTGCTGAATAAAAATAGCTTTTGAAAGAGCAAGTGTTAAAATTTCTTTGAAAGATTGGAGATCTAGTTCAGTAACCAGTGCGGAAGGCTCAATGAACCAACCACTCTGATACTACTTGTAGGTCACAAGGGGGTGTGAGTAAGGTTTAGAAGGGGGGGTTGAATAAACCTTACCAACTTTTCGATTTTAGTCCTTTTAAAATATTACAGAGTTAATTACACAGCTAAGTCCTTGAGGGACAGCTAAGTTAGTTAATCAGCAGAGATAGCTACTCAACAGACTCGATAGAGCTATTGATAGAATAACTCAGCTGTTTAGACTAACCCTTAACTTGGATGTGATGAGTTTTTCAGCGGAAGACTTAACACCCTTGAATTTGATTTAACTTTATTTTAAACACTTGGTTTTAGCACTTTGTTATTTATCAATTGGATAGCAAATTATCGTGATATAAAATATGTGTGCGGGGAATGTAAATATCTTTGAAAATAAATGACACAAGTAAATTTTATAGAGGTTCGAAGATGGGGTATTTCTTCTCTCTTACGTTCTCCAACTCCTGGAGGAATCCACTAAGTAATGATCGGTACAAAGTGGTTATCGGTCTAGAGACAAGTCTAGATCACGCACCGACTTGCTCCTTGGACTCGATCGGAGATGCCTTGGTCACACAAATTTGGCTTCTCGTCCGACTAAACTTCTTCTTCACGGTGTGGTAGCCTTGCTACTTGACTTACTTTCTCAAGCTTCTTGGATTTGATCACGAAGCCCTCCAATAACTTGAGATTGGTTCGACCTTGAACCTTCCTACAATAGCTACCTTTTATAGTGAACTTTCAAAAATCGCCGTTGAAGAGATAGGCTAGTTTTCAAAAGTCACTTGTGTTTGTTGGCTTGTCTTGTTGCAGTCCTTGATGTTGACATTTTCTCGTATTTAATATCATGCAGTATTGCAGCGTTTCTGACACTTGGTGCAGTGCTTCCCATTGGTTTGTTCCTTTTTGCACACATCTGGAACTAACACTTTATCTCTGACAACTTTAACAGGTTACTATTCTGAGTAACATTCTTGACTTTTATCAACGGATCTCGTTCAGTTGTCTTGACTTCATTGCAATTTTTTATTCCCAGGTGACTTCGAGTTAGCTTCCAATCAATGGATGACTCATCTGTCACTTCAACTTAAGACATGGCTTCTTGAGTTGACTTGACTGACTCTTCATACAGATGTATCACAGCTGATAGTCCTTTAGTTGAGTCCTTGATCTTCTTTCTTGGCCATACTCAGCTGTTCCTCAGCGGAGTCTTCACTTCATTCTTCAATTGACTTCTTGTATTCCCAGGCATAGCTGACTTGACTCAGCTTGTTCAGCCCTATCTATTACAATACAAATTAGACAGCAAAATCGAAATAGAAAATACTCTGTGAAAAGCAAACAGAGCTACCAAAAACCCCAGAAATTTCATCAAAGAAATACATATGATGGGAATGGTAGAAACTATCCAAACTATACTGATTGGAATAATGTGAAACATCAGCAAAGACCTATGGAATACAAGCCAAAATGGCAAAGACCTAAACCTCAGTAAAGGTCATTCCAAAGGCAAAAGAGCTATTATCAGCACACATTCGCACCCAAGCACTACACTCAGAAGTACCACAACTACTCCAAGAAAGCAATTGCCAAAACACACACACAGGCATTGATAGGTGTGAGTTTTGCATGTATTTTGAGGTATAAATATGACTAAAATGGTGATTAAACATGCAATAACGTGTATGAAATGGTATATATTCGCTCTTTGTGGAAAAAGATATTACGTTTGCTTGTTTTGTAGGAATTTAACGATATTTGGAGTGATTTTGTGACAAATACGAGCATTGCTACCTAGAATCATTAAGAATCGAGCGATTACACCCAATTGGAAGCCAACTATGTGGAGTCTAGAGTCATAGTGATGAGTCGTGTGTCAAAAGAAGCATGGATGATCAAACAACAAGGAGATTTATCTCAAGGAACATCCAAACGCGTATGGAATTTCCAGCACTGGCAGGGTTTAGTATTTTGGCCATAACTCTCTCTACAAAATTGATATTGAGGTGATTCAAGTGGCTATGGAAAGCTAAGAGAGAGGGCTACAACTCTTCTGAAGACCCCGCAAGCAAAGTCGGACTTTTAGGTGGCGCACGGGTAACCCGTGCGTGGACGCACGACCCGTGCGCCCTACAGAGACTGGATGTTTTCTATAGGATGGCGCACGGGTAGACCGTGCGTGGGCGCACGACCCGTGCGTGCTACAGAGACTGGGTGTTTTCTACGAAATGGCGCACGGGTAGCCCGTGCGTGGGCGCACGACCGTGCGTGCTTGAAAACTCCAAAAATGACAAAGAATTGACCTAGACTTCCAAAAGGGTATAAATACCACTTCTTGGGCGCACACCAGGGGAAAAGGTCTGGAAAAGACCCAAGAACACAAGAAATAGCTCAACTTCATCAAGGAAGAATCAAGAGAAGAATCGGGTCGAATCGGAGCTTGAGGATTGAAGATAAATCGAGAGATTATCCATTTCCCTAAGTTTTCTCATTCTTTGTGCTTTAATCTTTCATTTTAGCTTGTCATGAATATGAACAATTTGTCTATGAGTTGTTTATTTTTAATGAGTAGCTAAACTTCTTGTGATTTCCGGGTTTTGGAAGTAGATTAATTGAACTCTTGTTGAATGTTTTAATCTTAGTTGAAGTTATTGTCTTGAAGCATATTTGAGTACTTTGTTCTTATTCTTGTTTTATCACTTGGCCAATGATTTAACTTGTTTGATATATTGATTCATAATTCGAGAGATGAGTTTCAATATTAGATCTTGAGTACTTGACATGAATATTTGCATAATCGAGAGGTTTGTGAATATTTGTGAGGATATTTGATCTTTTGTGCATTTGGGAGTTGTGTATCTTATGTTGAGTAGAGATGCTAGCATAGATATTTCAATCTACACTTTATATACATCTCGAGAGGGAGGATAAAATACCATTGTGATCGTCTTATAGGTGTATTGATAATAACTTTAGCTTTGATTAAATCGGACAACAAGAGGAATATTAATTGAAACCATAACCCGAGAATCCATTTCATTCCCTTGATAATTCCATTATTCTTAGTATCTTGTGTTTTTGTGGTTAATCTTGTCTTTACTTCCACAACAATCATCAAATTTCGATCGTCTAAATAAAAATAAGACTATCTTAGTTCAATACTTAGCGCATAAATTTATTAGTCTCCGTGGATACGACCTTGCTTACCCTATTCTATGAACTACACCGTACACTTGCGGTGAAGCTAAAAATAAAGGCGAACAAGTTTTTGGCGCCGTTGCCGGGGACTAATACAATTTTTGGTGCTAATATTGCGATAGATAGAATTATTTTTAATTTAGACCTTTTTTTATTTTATTTCATTTTTCTTTTGTAAATTCTACTTCTACAATGTTTGATTTGTTTCTTTGAATTGTTATAGGTGCACGCTCGGATGGAGGGAGTCAATTATTTCAATAACTGTAATTTCTACAGTTATGGGAATAATCCTACTCCTACTCACTATTGTTCAAATTGGGGGATTTACGAAGATTTTCCATATGCTAGCACGGAGAATGTAATTCCACCACCATCAAGCTTCAATGTAATGAATGGGTTTACTAATGCAGAGGCAAAGCCATCTTTGGAAGACGCCCTCATTGTATTCATGAATCAAATGACTTCATTTGTAAGTGAGACAAGGAGCCGTTTCACAATGCAAGACGCAAGGATGGACAAGTTGGAGCTACAATTGACACAGTTGGTAAAACTCGAGACTCAAATGGGCCAATTAGTTACAATTGTTGGTGGGCAACAACAAAAGAGCCAGTTTTCAAGCACCACTGAAGCCAACTCAAATGAACAATGTAGTGCCATTCATCAAAAGAGTGGTACGACTACGAGGAGAAGATCTTGCAAAAGCAAGAAAGTTCGAACCAAACATGGATCTGTATGTCTATGCACTTTCAAATCCGTGTATGGTACCGAAAAAAGGAGCAAAAACGGGACAAGGAACACAAGAACCATGTGTGTACGCCCGTGCAGCGCGTGCAAGATGTCATAAGAAAACTATTCCAGAATGAGATGGGCACGGAATATGTGTACACGCACGGACAACATGGGCATAACCCAGATCAAAATGTTCCAATATCAGGACTCCAATACTTGCTTGGAAATCCCAATTATGCATTACTAGATGCAAACAATGGAAAAATGGTTCTTGACCATGATCCAAAGCAACTAATATATGCATTCAAAGGTGGTACGAATCGAAATTAACAGGCGTCAAGCTAAAGACGTTAAATATAGCGCTTGTTGGGAGGCAACCCAACGGTTTGTGGTGTGATTTTTGTTTTTGTTTGTTTTCTTTTTGTAAAAAAAAAAAAAACCTGAGTGTTGTTGTACGGCATCACGCACGGGTGACCCGTGTGCTAGGCGCACGCCCGTGCGTCTTTCAGCTAAGATAATATTAAGGTAGAAAATTTGAAGTGATGGTTGAAGGAAGAAGTCCTAGCGATATGAGGAGATGCCAAGGAGGGCCACCACCCGCACAGTGAATCAGGTAAATCCACACAGTTTTATATTGAAATTCTATCTTCTCTTACGTGCGATATAATTTCATTTAAGTTTGGGGGGAGAGATAATTATTTTTATATGAAATGTGTGGATTAAAAAAAATTGTATTTTTGTGTGTTTTCATATAGTTGCATGTAGAGCATTTTAGGTTGCATTGCATTAGAAGCACGTTTATAGCTTTAGCACATTTATTGCTTTCATAGAGTTTAGAGAGTGAGTTGACCGACATTGAGATTCTCGTACTCTATTTTGAAAATTTTGTATTGTTTGGATTGGGTGTTGAGTATGAGTTGATTGAGCCATGAATAGATGATATTGAGCATGTGGATATTGAAAACATGGTTTGATGCTTTGAATTACGTATTTGCAAGCCTGTGAGCTTTTGAGCCTTTACTGCTTTCATCATATGCAGTTTTGTTGATTGATTTGAGTGTATCATTCATGTTGTTAGAATTCTAGAACTTGCTCTGGTATCTCTGTCAAGGTCACATGTTGTATGCGAATTGTGAAAATGATCAAAGGCCATTTTTGTTAGCCCTTCAAGCCTTTTGCTTACCTAATGATGATACTGAAATCCCTAGTTAGCCAACTTGAGTTTATTGCCTAATTTCTTGATAGCAACAATTCAAGCCTTAACTTGATATATTTGTTACCCCATACTTGAGCGGATAGCATTGAGTAAAGGGATTGAATAAGGTTGAATGGGTTGGAATTGAAAAGTTGGATAAATTGGTTGATGGGAACAAAAGGGGAAGAAAAGGAGAAGCAAAGAATGTTGAAAACTCACAAAAAAGACAGCTGTATGAACCTAAAACCCCCAAGCTATTTGCCAATGTGCATTATGATTATGGCACTGATAGATGGCAACCTCTTAGAGTCAAATCATTTGGCTATAAGTTGGTTGGATCATCTTATAGCACTAACCCCTCAGGGCCCAGACAAGTATGGGTACCTAAAAACTAATTTCCTTGATTGCAGGTTCAAGGAACAGCTGAGTGCCAAGGAACCTGGTACATGGATAGTGGCTGTTCCAGACATATGACAGGAAACAAGGGAAACCTGTTAAGATTCAAGGAAATTGGAGGTGCAAAAGTCATACTTGGAAGAAATTAAGCTCCAGGAGAGATCAAAGGCACATGATCTATCAAGAAAAATGGATTGGAGATCACAGATGTTGCTTATGTTGAAGGCCTCAACTTCAACCTGTTAAGCATCAGCCAACTCTGTGATAAACGCTACAATGTTGGATTCAACATGGGAGTGTGCCAGATCAAAGATGCTGAATCAAATGAAATAGTGTTGCAAGGATTAAGACAAAAGAATATGTATGTGGCAGATTGATCTTCTACAATCAACAAGCTTGCAAGGAGCCATCTTGTAGAAGTATTTCCAGACTCAGTGTACAAGAAAGAAAGTGTATGTGATGCATGCCAGATGGGAAAGCAAATAAAATCATCATTCAAAGATAAGCCAAGTCCTTATTCAACAAGGAAATTACATCTATTACATATGGATTTATTTGGTTCAGTAGAGCCAACTAGCATAAGTGGAAAGAAATACAACCTTGTAGTGGTGGATGATTATTCAAGATATACATGGACAATCTTCATGTGTAAAAAGAAGAAAACTTTGCAGACGTTACCCCAGCTGATGAAGAGAGTTCAAAATGAGAAGAGCCAAACCATTATAAAAATAAGATCTGACAGGGAAACTGAGTTTGTCAATGGGATAATAACTCAGTATTGTGTTGAAAATGGTATTGTTCATGAGTTAGCAGCTGCAAGGACTCCACAACAGAATGGAGTAGTTGAAAGAAGGAACATAACTCTCAAGGAAGCTGCAATGACCATGTTAGCTGAAGTTGGGTTTCCTAAGAGATTTTGGGCTGAAGCTATAAATATTGCATGCTATACTCAAAATCGATGCATGATCAATAGGCAATTGACCAAGACTACTCATGAGATTTGTACAGGGAGAAAGCCAAATGTTGGAAATTTAATAATATTTGGATGTAAATGCTTCATCCATAATAATGGCAAAGATAATTTGATGGCTTTTGATGCTAAAGCTGATGAAGGTATCTTTTTTGGGATACTCAGCTGAGTGTAAAGCCTATAGAGTGCTGAACAAGAGGACTATGGTTACAGAAGAGTCTATCCATGTGGTTTTTGATGAACCTAATGTAAGTGGAGAAGACATTGAAGAGTTAGCTGATAAACTGAATCAGCCAACTATGCAGAAGAGTCCTTAGGTTGAAGCTTAAGTAAGAGCACTCAAACCAGATGAAGATGAGATAGCTGAATCTCAAAGATAGCTGGAAAGTCTACAGCTGAATGAAGATGAAAGAGTCATTGGGACAATTTAGTCATGCTGAGGCAGTGAATCCAACTTACTCCAACTTGATGTAAGAGGGCTGAGAGACCACCCACCAGAGTTAGTCATTGGAGATGTTAGAGATGGCATAAGAACCAGATCCAGAGCACATCATGAAGCTATGTTCACTTGTTTTATTTTCCAGATAGAGCCTAAAGATGTGTCTCAAGCATTGGATGACACACATTGGATTCAGGCCATGCACGAAGAGCTGAATAAGTTTGAAAGAAACAAAGTATGGGAATTAGTGCAAAGGCCAACCCATCAAAATGTTATTGGTAAAAAATGGGTTTTCAGAAACAAGATGAATGAGGAAGGATCTGTTGTAAGGAACAAAGCAAGATTGGTAGCCAAAGGGTATTGCCAAGAAAAGGGTATAGATTTTGATGCAACATTTGCTCCTGTTGCAAGATTGAAAGCAATAAGGATATTTCTTGCTTATGCTGCACTTAAGAACTTCACTGTGTATCAAATGGATGTGCAGAGTGCATTTCTAAATGGACTGTTAGAGAAAGAAGTCTATGTTGAACAACCTCCAGGTTTTAGGCAGAAAACTATTGGAGATAAGGTCTGCAAGCTCAAGAAAGCATTGTATAGATTGAAACAAGCACCAAGAGCATGGTATGATACATTGTCTCAATTTCTAACTGACAATGGATTCACCAAAGGCAAAGTTGATAGAACACTCTTTAGGATTCATGATGGAGAGAGTATTCTGCTTGTTCAAATATATGTGGATGACATTATTTTTGGTTCCACAAATAAAGAGTTGTGTGACAAGTTCTCAAACCTCATGCAAGGCAAATTTGAGATGAGAATGATGAAAGAGCTGAGCTTCTTCCTAGGACTTCAAGTCAAACAATTGAAGGATGGAACCTTCATAAGCCAAACAAAATATATCAGAGATTTGATGAAGAAAATTGGTATGGAAGAGAAGTCTTCTGTGAAAATTCCAATGAATACTTCAGTCAAGATGTACATGGATGCAGATGGCAAAGCTGTTGATCAAACCAGATATAGAGGTCTTATTGGATCTTTGCTCTATCTAACAACAAGTAGGCAAGACATCACTTTTTCAGTAGGTGTATGTGCAAGATTTTAATCTGCACCAAAGGAGAGCCACTTGACTGCAGCTAAGAGAATCCTAATTTGAAGGGATGCCAGGAAGTCGACTTATGGTATCCAAAGGAAGGTGGATTCATGCTGGTTAGATACTCAGACTCAGACTATGCTGGATGTAGAGTTGACAAGAAGAGTACTTCGGGTACATGTCAAATGCTTGGAAATAGATTGGTTTCTTGGTTCTGCAAGAAACTAAATTCAATAGCCACATCCACAACTGAAGCAGAGTACATAGCTACGGGAAGGTATTGTGCCCAAGTCTTATGGATGAGACAGCAGCTGAGAGATTATGAGATTGAAGAAAAAGAGATTCCAATTATGTGTGGTAACACTAGTGCTATTGCAATCACTCAAAATCCACTGTTGCATTCAAGAACAAAACACATTGATGTTAGATATCATTTTATAAGAGATCATGTTGAAAAGAAAGACATCACCTTGGAATACATCTCAACTGATAAGCAGTTAGCTGATATATTCACAAAGCCTTTATGTGAATCAAGATTTGAAGAGCTCAAGAATGAGTTAGGGTTAATTGAGCTGAGTTGATACTCAGAAGACTCAATCAGCAGAGATAAAAGATGAGAGAATGGAAGTAGAGCAAGTTTCACATTTCAGCCAAGTGAAACAGCCTAATCTGAAGTCACCAGTATCGAGTTAGACAATTGATGAGTTACTTCATGAGAAGAGAGAAGCAGAGTTGAGTCACTTTGGATAAGATGAATCATTTATGAGCTAAGTGACAAAAACACAGTCGTTTTAAATGAGCAGGAATGTTTTTAAGGATGACATCAACAGTAATAATGATCCACAAAATAAAAGCCGACAAAACCATATGATTGAATATAAATGCTGCTGCATTTAATGCGGGAAATTAAATGTGGTTTTGAAGTTCCAATCTCAGCCGTTGATCTCGATCAAAAATTTCAAAATCTAAAAATGTCCTTTCACGTTCCTTATATACGAAACTTCGTCTTTCTCTCTCCTCATGCGAACTATTCATTCTCCAGCAAGAAAGTGTATTCTCTCTGAAACTTTGTGCAAACCCTAGTTCTTTCAAGCAAGTCTTCTCGTATTTTAATCGGTAAAAATATCTGAAAATGGCTCCAAAACATGATTTCGTGAAGCTCTCAAAGCAAATCCACACTGGTGCTTTAGTGGATTTTGGCGGGACGATCAAACAAGTGGATAATGCCCTGGTCAAGAAGATAGCTGAAAAGTTTGAGAAGTCCGGCCTGAAGGACTTTGTGACAATGGAGTTCACTCATACGTACCTTGAAGAGGTCACTATGTTCTATGTGAACGCTAAGGTGCAGGACCATGAAATCAAGTCTTCCGTCCACAGCAAGGTCATCAAACTCAATGCCAAAGACCTTGTTGAGCACTGTTTGTTGCCCGCGGAGGGTTTGAAGGACATCTCTGAGCATGATGTCGACTTAGCTGTGGCTTGGAAATAAATTGCCAAGCCCGAGTGTGCTGCGTAAGTGATCTATACAGCAAAGAAAGATTCCATGAAGGACGACTATCATATATTGATGGATGTCGTCTCAAAGTACGTTGACATAAAATTTGGAAGCTTCAATCAGCTGTCCAAAACTAAGCTGATCGTGATGGCTGCGATCATGCCAGAGAAGAAAGTAAACTATGCTGAGTTTGTTTGCAACAGACTCGGCCAAAATGTGTTGAACAGGACCTACAAGGAGGTGGGTCTTTTGCATGCTCCTTGGGTTATGTCCTGGTCATTGGTCATTTAATGGAGGTGAAGGGTATTGCTCTCCGCCATGGGAAGCCCTTCCATGTCAACAAGAAGATGTTCAGGGCAAACATCTTCGGTGCCCAGACCATGCTAGAAAGGCAGATACCCGTGAGGGGGAATCAGCTGATCCCAAAGACACAGTTGAGACCCCTTCATCCAAGAAGAAAGCTGCGGTATCAAGCCCGCTCCTCCCCAGATCTAAAGCTCCTGCCCTATGCACGCAGCCAGTCACCTGCCCATGCAGCCGAGACTCCTGCCCCAACATCCAAGATAGAGGAGGAAACCCATATTCCCTCCCTTATCATGAAGAAAAAGCGCACTGCCAATGCAAGGAAGGCAGCTACGAAAGCCATTGCTTTTGAGGAACTTGAGAATGTTAAACCAGAGGTTCCCCTGCTCCCATCTAGAAAGAGACGGCTGTTCAGGCGCTCTGAGCTTGAAAAGACAGCTGAATCTGACACTCAACTGGAGAAGGAAGCTGAGACTCTCTTAACTCCCATTCAAGAAACTAGAGATGATGATGATGATGATGATTTGATAATGTACTCTCCGATTTACCCTGATATTCAAAAGCGTTTGAGAGAATGGAGGGCATGGAAGCTGGATCACTCAAGGATGCAGTTCACTCGCCTTGAATTCATCGAGAAAGAAGAAGAGCTTCTTAGATTCCTTGGTGTTAATGATGTTAGATCCGCCCTAAATGAAGTGAACTGCCTGGACATCCTCCGCATTCTTAAGGAAGATGAGAAGGAGAAAGCGGCGGAGGAAGCAAGAACCTTGGAGAAATCCAAGATCTGTCAGTAGACTAGGACTTATGAGCATATACATGAGTTTACCAACAGTGACGAAGACATGGATCCCACTGCTGCAGCTGAGAGGTTGGAAATGTAGCAAGCTTTGAAGGAATCCAGAGCCACGCACAAGCTAAGCTTATTAGAAGGTCCAGGAGAGTCCTCCCAAACTCTTCTGCAGACTGATCCCTTGGGAGTGGCACAACAAATTGCGACGGACATTGCTGCAGCCACGTCCCCCGTGCAATTAGAGGATGGCTCCAAGGGAACTGGCGATGAAGTTGGGATTTTGGGTACCCAAGCCAACCCTTGATGAAGGTGTTAACACGCCTACCCCTGCGGCTGTACACTCAGAGGGAAAAGTCGCATCTCAGGAGCAGAGTGACCCCACTATCAGTCACTCAGCTGGTGTGCCAGTTGAGGGGGAAACTCTCTCCACCACAGCTAGGTTGGAGGAAGCTGTGGGAGACACCCCTATGCAGTTCGGAGGCAAAGTTGAGAAGGAAATTATAGAAGAATAGAGTGACATTAATGATGCTCAAACATTAAACTGCTTTTGAGATGTCGATTGTATTGAAGGTCGGCAGCTGCAACAAGGCGAGGCAAAGGATGGTGAAGCCATGGCAGTTAACACTCTGGGCTCTGAAAATGCAATCCAAGGGGTTGAGACTCCTATGGATGCCACTGTCCAAGACCCTAAGACAGTTGAGTCTGTCAAAGGGAGGTTAGAAGACCCTAAGACAACTGAGTCTGTCAAATGGAGGTTAGAAGACCCTAAGACAGTTGAGACCGTGAAGGGATTGAAGAAGGCCCTGCAACAGTGGAGACTGTTGGGGGTATTGAAGGCCAAAGAGAGGTTGATACTTCCCTTGTAAAAGATGATGGAAACAAGAGCATCCCTCTATTTGAAGGTGTAGCCACGAAAGAATTTATTGGTGCCCTTCATGACTCCAAAGAAAATATTGACACATCATTTCTAGGGTTAGAGGATGAAGCTGAGTCCACCTTGCCTGCAGATCCTATAGTGGACCCAGTTGCCGATGTTCTAAAATCTCAGAGCCAAGCTAGTAATAAGACGGCTCGGATGAGGTTTAATTTTGATGATGAGTCAACTCCACAGCTCTCATCATCCTCCGATGAAGCTGATGATACAGCTGAGGACAAGATTACTCAATTGGAAAAACCCACTGAGACCGAGGAAGCTGATGAGACAGCTGAGACTCAGTCAGCTGGGCAAACCATCTCAACTGCCCCAACTGGAATCGAGTCATCTGCACAGACTCCCACACAGTACAACAAGATGCGACTCCTATAGCTCGATCCACGAGCTCCCACAACAAACTACCAATGAATTTGTCGCAACCAAGGCACAATGAGCTGAATCATCGCAAGCACATGAGCAACAAGATATTCCATACATGCGCGATAATGCATTTCAAGATATGTTCCCCTTCTCTAAGGATCTGCCTAAATTGGAAGAAGAAATAGCTGTTGAAGAGAGGAGATACACTGTAAGGGAAAAACTAGTCATTCCTACAGACACGATCATTCCAGCAGACCTCAACTTTGATGCAGAGTGGCCCGCAGCTGAGTTCCGTGAAGTCTTCAAGAAAATTTTCGAAGAAATTGAGAAGATGGAATGTCATCAGCCCTCTCTAGAATTACGTCAGGACAAATCGATATTACACTCTCACAGCCGATCTGAGAGGCATAGTGGTGAGATTAAAGGAATGGACTTAACAACAGACAGCTATATGAATAGAACAAGTCCGCTATTTCAAAGCTCTATATGGAAGGATGCTCGTATGGAGTGCAGATAACTCCATGTAAATGCAGATGATGGAGGAGTACATCGAGAGGATTAACCAGCCCCATAAGTCAGATATGGAGCTGCTACAACATTTCCACAAAAATGAGATTACCAGACTCGAGAATAATATGAATGACAAATTCAGTCTTCTAATGGTTGAAATAAAGATCGTGTCAGTCGAGTCCAAGACCACACGCTCAGAATTTTGAACAGCGTATGATACATCAGACTCCAAGCACAACTCAACCATCCGCCAACTGGACTTTATCCTCGGTGGTTTGTTCCCTAGGATACCTCTCTCCTTTGGTAATGATGCCAAAAAGGGGGAAGAGGAACCTCTCAAGGGATTAAAGGAAGAGAAATTGAAGAAAGGAGGCAATGCAGCTAAGGGGGAAGGAAGTTTGAAAGATTTAAAGGCGATGTTTCTTTGAAACCCTCAAACAGTAATGTCATGTCATTTCTATTCTCCGCAAACTCCCTGTGACCTTACCCATCGAGAAAGCTGCAGTAGCCATGGCTGATAAAAGAAAGGTCATTGAAGCTGAATTTGAGGAGTTAGTTGAAAAGCAAGAAGCTCATGTTCAGGAGATAACGAAACAATATGGTGGTTCTCCAGCCAGGAAGGACTACGCTGCGATCAAGCCCCCTAAGGAAATCACTATGCCTGATGATGGATCTGAGCCCAGATCAATTGAGGAGTTTAAGACTCTAGAATCAGAAGGCTACTTTCAAGAAATGACTCTGTCTCAAGCATGGGACTTGTACTGGGAGAAAAGTTTGAACTTATGTAAAAAAGCTGATAAGTAGCAGACTTCCAGCAGTCACTCGTCTGGAAAGCATAAGACTCCAGTAAAGTACACTCCCAGAGGTGGAAGATTTGAGTCAGGAAGGGGAAGAAGTGGTGGTGGAAGAGGCTCCCAACCTCCACCAAACCAAAAGATGTATCGTATGTAGATCCGGAAAAGAAAGGCATTATCTACTGGGCTAGATATGATCACCTTGCCAACCGAGAGGTTGAAAGGAAGAACGTTGAAGCTGCAAGAAGGCAAGAAAAAGAAAATGAGAGACAAACAAGGGAATGGCTTGAGAGGAAGCAAAGGGATGACCCTGCTGCCAAACGATCCTATGAAAAGAAAAAAAGAGAAGAAGAGGAAAGAAAGAGGAAGAGAGTTGAGGCTGACAGAAGAAGAGGTGAAGAAGAGAGAGGAAGGAAGCAGCAAAGGCGTTGAAGTGTTTTTGCGAACCCGTTCATGTATTCTTATTGAAAATACATTTATGTAAGTCTTTTGTAATAAGCTTAGGGAATATCTCTGTAATTTTCACTCTTTATGTATCTTAGCTTAGATATACTGTGTATTGGCATGTATATATTTAGATTGCTCGTGTACCGAATGTAAAAAGTTGTGTAAAGGACAAGAATGCTATGATCAATAAAATGATTCATTCAAGCATACATTCTTTATTATTGCATTGTCTATATGTATCTTTGTTGTTTAGTTACTTTAAATGTTTTAAGTTTTGGCATCATCAAAAAAGGGAAAATTGATACGAAATTTATTTGTTAGATTTTGATGATACCATGTAAAACTTAAACTAGGAAGTTGGCACCCCATTTTCGTTGTATTTTGTATTGTAACAGATAGGGCTGGAAGAGCTGAGTCAAGTCAGCTATGCCAAGGAACACAAGAAGTCAACTGCGGACTTTGTGAAGACTCTGATGTGTGTCAGTTGAGTAATACCATGAAGGAAGTCTAGGACTCGAAGGAGGAGAGTCGGCTAGGAACAATCTGTAAGTGTCGGTCAAAGTCAACTCGAAGCCAAGTCTCAAGTTGAAGTGACAGTTGAGTTATCCAATGATTGGAGCTGACTCAAGTCACCTGAGGTATAGACAGCAGTCTAGTCAAGACAACTGACTTAGATCCGTTGATTAAAGTCAAGAATATTACTCAATATAGTAATATGTCAAAGCTGTCACGTCTCAAGTGTTAGTCCCAGAATTATGCAAAAGGAATGAACCAATGGGAAACACTGCACCTTGTGTGTCAGGCACCTGCAATGCTGTAAAGTCATTTAATACGAGGAAAGGTCAACATCAAGGACTACAGACCAACACAAGACAAGCTAACGAACACAAAGTGACATTTGAAATTAGCATATCTCTTCAATGGGCAAAATTTCAAATGTGCAATATAAAAGGCTGAGGAAGTTACTGAGAAGAGGAAACCTGAACCACAAACAAGCAAAGCAATATTCAAGCATTCAACCTGCAATAATCTCATAGACACTCAAGCAATTCCTCAAGCCTGAAACTTGAAGGAAATCGATCCAACACAAGTTGTGAAGGGAAGACAACTTCAAATTTGTTGAAGAGGAAACTTTTGAAGAAACCAAAGGGGTCTATTTTCCAAGTCAGGATTGTAGAAAGGTTCCATGTCGAACCATTATCAAGTTTGTTGGAGGACTTCGTGATCAAATCCAAGAACTTGAGAAGTAAGGTCAAATAGCAAGCGGTTGCCCCTGTGAAGAAGCTGAGTCGCAAGAGAAGCCAGCTGTGTGATCAAGGCTGTCTCCAAACTGTTCACCACTTTGTAAACTGATCTGTTACATAATGGATTCCTCCAGGAGTTGGAAAAGAGAGGATTAGAAGAATTACCCCATCTTCGAACCTCTATAAAATATTTATGTAATTTACTTTCAGCAAACTTACTTTCATGCATATTTACTTTATATCTGCTGTTAAGTATTATATTTGCTATCCAACTGATAAATTACTAAGTGCTAAAAACCAAGTGTTAAAAACAAGCTTAAAACTAAACAAAGTGTGTTGAGTCTTCGGCTATTAAAAACCAATCAGCCAAGTTAAGTATTTGGCTTGAGCAGCCGAGTTATACTATCAACAGCTCTATCGAGTCTATTAAGTGGGTAACTTAGCTGAAAAGCCAACTTAGCTGTCCATCAAGGACACTGCTGTTTGAGTCAACTCTGTTGCATAATTTTAAAATGACTAAATCAAAAATTGGGTAAGGTTTCTTCAACCCCCCTTCTAAACCTTACTTCACACCCCTTGGGACCTAAAATATATATAATTCTCGCATCAATAATGATTAGCTACTATATGAAAGAGTTGAAATACCAATTTCTAACATTTTTTTATTACGCGAACTCTCTTTTAAGTTGAAATGGAGGATTATTGGAAATTTGGTTTTGAAAATATGGGTTTTGACTCGTATGCGACCAAATATTTAAGTGGTTTTCATATGTGGAAAATGGAAATAAATTAGATAATCACTAGAACAACACCCGTATGTTACACGGGATTTGTTAAAAGACAAAATTTTGGTGTCACAAATTTGTTTGTGATAGTTGTTTTGTCAAAAGACAAAATTCTGGTGTCACGAATTTGTTTATGATAGTTATAAGAGATCCAAAATATTAATTATAAGTACTACAAAAGAAATCCAAATTAAAAAATGTATGCTACAAATCTTTCAATTCAAATTCTGAAAATTTTCTTTATATTGACAAATCGCCTATAGGCTATAATACAGGGGTGCCTTTCAAAAATAGGAAAAATATATATTTTGAAAAGAAATGAATCATGTTTTCTTAACATTTTCTAAAGTATATCTTATAAAATGGACTGATACGAAATAGAGTCTTTTCTCAATATATTTTCCAAAAAATATATTTAAAAGTCCTGTATGGCTTTAAGCTTAATAATTATTGTGTTTATTTTTCGTGTTTCTAGATTAGGATTATTTTAGTTTGTTTCTAGTTTAGGTTTATTCATCAGGTGCGTTTGATCTATTTTTCTAGTGTTGTTTATACAAGCACTAGGTATGGCGATTAATCAAGAGCAACCACCACGACCCACATTAGAAGAGAGCTTGATTTCTTTTATTCAAGTTAGTCATCAAACACAAGAGTAGAATAACAGACGGTTTGAATCCTTGGAAGCCTCTTTTAAGAGAATTGAGACTCAAGTCGGCCAATTGGTTACGCATGTTGGTGAAATAGCTCGATATCTCGTCAAAAAGCACACGTTACCTAGTCAACCAACGCGAGCTCAATCCATCACTAATCTTGAGTTGATGAGAATTATGATAATAAAATTGAGTTTCCATATTCTACTATTTTGTCTAACCCCGCAGGTGTTGCTAAAGCGAAAAGAGAATAAAATGCAAGCGAAGCAAGAACAGATAAAGAGGTAAGTAAGGGATCATCCTTACACAAAACTGATAATCCCTACAAACCTTCTACTCCATCCCCAAGTCCACTCCCAAAGCAACAAGATCCAAGTAGTTTCATCATTAATATTGCTTTTGAGAATGGTAAGAAAGTCAAAGGTATGCTTGATCCCGGAGCTAGAGTTAACCTTATGCCTTGCTTTATATTTAAACAAATAAATTTGGGAAAATTGAAGTCCACCAGCTTATGTTTGCAACTTGCTAATAGATCTCTTAGGTATCCTAATGGCATTATTGACGATATTTTGGTCCAAGTAGACGGTCTTAAAATTCTCATGAATTTTGTTGTCTTGGATATGGGGAAGGATAAAGGTAATATTAAAGATCACACTATACTGTGGGTAGACCGTTCATGGCCACCATTAATACTATGATAGATGTCAAAAATAGAAAACTAAGTATGAATATCTTGGGAAAAACTGTAACATTTTCAATTTTTGATATAGCTCATAGTACTGATTGTCCCTTACATGATAATTTTATTGTTGACTCTGCCGATTCTGCTGTGAAAGATATTTTATGGCAGGAACATAATGAAATTCAACCAGATAAAAATTCCAAGGTCGTCAAAAAAGTCTTGCTCGATGACCCGCCATGATTTTCTTAGTTGAAAGACCGCTTCTTGGGAGGCAACCCAAGCATTTTTTTCCCTTCGTGTGAGTTTGTATGTGTTGTTTGTTCCCTTCACATGGCTTTTGCAGATTTGTAGGCGGATATGACTATGGTGCCATTTATTGATCTTCGTATTTTTCAGGGACATATCTTTTTCCTTCTCTTGTTACGCATTGAGGTCATTACGTGATTTAAGTGGGGGGGGACGATTAGTCATTGATAAATTAAGATGATTTCATGTGGCTATGCTTTTACTTTGCCTAGTGATTATCCCAAGTTTAATAATAGTGTTGTTTAGTCAACTTGAAATAGATATATTAATTTGAGTTTCAAATATGAAATGACTTTGTGAACTTGATACGTAGGATTTGACTAAGTCATGAATTAGCCATTGTGGTGAACGAATTAGGTGACGGTTAAAAAATAGTACGAGTTGTGGGGCTTGAATTACGAGATTTCATTGATGCGAATTAAGTTAAAACCCTATTTTGATTTGTGTGTACACAAAATTGCTAGCCTTGCGGAAAAAAATGCATTATATAGCTATAAAAAAAGCATTACAGGCAATATAAAAACAAAACAAAAAAAAAGTGGAACAATCAAGATTATACTCCACTGGTTGAGCTGCTTAGTAACTAGGAGCATTCGTGAGCCCCATGTTTGACTTTTACGTAAAACGGCGGCTCAAACATGAGTATGGGACACCACCCTAGGAGCCTTTGGAAAATATCCGAACTTTATACCTAGTGGAATAATATCTCGGGAGTTCTAGCAAAAAAATGTGTCATGGCTAGGAATTGCGTGATTTGTTGTGTGAAAGAAAGGGTTGCAACTTTTGACACAAATTTGAAATTTAGTAAGGAAGGCCAAACACTTTGATTGATGTTTAACTTTAGCCGAGTGAGTTTGCAAAGGTTGGGGATCGATGAGGAATAATCCGAGGTAGATGGAATATGGTGTTATGAATTAATTGATTCTCAAATTAGACATAATATTTCTTGTTGGGTTTATTGACATTATTATTTGCTTGAGGACAAGCAAAAGGCTAAGTGTGGGGGAGTTGTTTTGCATATTTTTATGTGTTTTGTGTGATAATTTATACATATTTTGGCGTGTTTTATTTGCATTTGCATGTTTTAGTGTTATGTTGTGTTATTTTACTGATTTTTTAGGTTTTGGTGGAAAAAATAAGTTTTGGAGCAAAATATATTAAAAAGTCATTTCGCGCAACTGCGGCAGTCATCGTATTGTGGACGTAACATTTGCATCCAAAGACCAATTGACATGATTCATGCACCATTAGAAATATAATTCAAAGTTCTACAATGTTTATCTCTGCTACTAAATGCAAATGAAGACGTTTAGATGGGTTAAAATCATGTACAAGTCAAAATAATATGTCAAAATCTCGAAAATGACACGTCTTGATATTTTGGCCATAACTCTCTCTAGACAATTGATATTAAGGTGAAATAAGTGGCTATGGAAAGCTAAGGGACAAAGCTACAATTTATAAGAAGCCACAAAGATGAAATTCTGACGTTTATAGGTCGCACGGAAATGGTGCACGGTCGTGCGCTGCAGACAGTAGCTGCACAGCAGCAGGCCGTGCGCGCCGTGACTTGCTGAACACGAAATTTTCAATTGTTTTCCGGTTTTTGGCTCTTTCACCTTGTTTAGGACTCTAGGCTTATAAATGGGACTTTGGGAGCCCTTATTTTTGACACACTCTCATTCATAGCACTTCTAGACTTTAGTTTTTTGTATTTCTCTTCCATTCAACATTGGGATTGCTTGGATTCTTCCCCTTGAAGTTATTTTGCTTCTTAATCAAAGACTAAGATTTCTTCATCTATTTTGTCTGATTTCAATTGTTGGGTGATTATTATTGTTGCATGATTATGTTTATGATTATTTTCTTTCCTTCAATTGAGATTATGAACCCATACCCAAGCATGAACTAATTTCCTTGTTCTAGGATTATGATGATTTGATTCAAACAAACAATCATGAGTATTGATTAATTGATTTGCTTTCCTGAATAAATTGTTTTATCTGATTATTGATTGTCTGATCAATTTTTGATTGTTTTGGGGAAATAATTGAGATTGATCGAAGATATTATTCCTGGACTAAATTTATTCAGGGGGTTAGATATGAATCAGAGATGTATTATCTAACCCTGGGCTTAATGAAAATAGCAAATTACGTTGGGATAGCCCTAATATGTGAATACGTGAGTTATCAGATCTAGGCCTAGTTTTTACATGTTTGTTATATTTTGCAAGTTTGATGAGATGATTCTGAAATCCTAAACTTTCATTCATATATTTTTCTAAAAGTTTATCTATGTTCAGTTTGACTATTGTCGTTTTACTTGTTTTTCCTTAGTTAATTAAAAATTACAAATCTTGTTAGAGTGTTTAGGATTTAATTTTTGTTATTTGTGAAGCATAATAATTATTTGTCGGCTAAGTCTTCCTTGAGAGACGACTTGTGGTCAACTTGCTACCCTCTAATTGAAGATGTGTATAAACCCTCAGTGCAGAATCAAAGACGATTAAACCCTATTATGCAAGAAATGGTCAGGAAAGAGGTTTTAAAATGGTTAGATGTTGAGATTGTATATCCTATATCTGATAATTCTTGGGTGAGTCCGGTAGAAGTGGTACCAAAGAAGAGAGGGATGGCAGTAGTAAAAAATGAAAATGATGAGTTAATTGCTACTAGGATAGTTATAGGGTGGCGTATCTGTATTGATTATAGGAAGTTGAATGATGCTACTCATAAAGATCATTTTTCCCTCATCTTTATTGATATGATGTTAGATCGTTTGGTAGGATTTGATTATTACTGTATTTGGATGGTTATTTCGGGTACAATCAGATCATGATTGCACCAGAAGACCAAGAGAAACGACATTTACATGTCCCTAAGGTACGTTTGCATTCCGCAGAATGCCATTCGGATTATGTAATGCACCCACGACTTTCTAGCGCTGCATGATGGCTATTTTTCATGATCTTATCGAGAAAATTATGGAGGTGTTTATGGATGATTTTTCTGTCTTTGGAGATTCTTTTGATCATTGCTTTCACAATCTTTCTTTAGTGTTACAGAGATGCGAAGAAACTAATCTTGTTCTGAATTGGGAGAAGTGCCATTTTATAGTACGAGATAGCATTGTACTTGGCCACCGAGTTTCTTCTGCAGGTTTAGAAGTGGATAGAGTAAAGATTGTGGTAATTGAGAAACTCCCACCTCCGACAAATGAAAAAGCAATCAGAAGTTTCTTAGGGCTCGCCGGATTCTACAGAAGGTTCATTCGTGACTTTTCTAAAATCACTAAACCTTTGAGCCAATTATTAGAAAAATATATTGCTTTCAATTTTTCTGATGATTATTTGCAGGCATTCGAGATTTTGAAGAATGCATTGGTGACTGCACCAATTCTCGTAGTCCCGGATTGGAGTCACCCCTTTGAGTTGATGTGTAATGCCAGTGATTTTGCAGTAGGAGCAGTTCTTGGCCAGAAGAGAGATAAGATATTTAGAGCCATTTACTACGCGAGCAAAACATTGGACAGTGCCCAACAGAATTACACTACCACTGAGAAAGAGGTGCTGGAAATTGTATTCGCATTCAACAAATTCCAATCCTACTTGATCGAAACAAAGACGATAGTCCATACAGACCGTGCAACTATCAAATATCTCTTTGACAAGAAAGATGCAAAAACGTGACTAATTCGGTGGATTCTCTTATTGCAAGAATTTGATGTGGAAATTAGAGATAAAATGGGATGCGAAAATGTGGTGGCAGACCACTTATCCAGGCTTGAATACAAAAAGGATGAGAAAGATGGTATAAAACCGATCAAAGAAGAGTTTCCGGATGAGCAACTTTTATTAGCACAGGCAACATTCCCATGGTACGCGGATTTCGTAAATTACTTGGTAGCGGGAGTTTTGCCTCCAGATTTATCCTCTTATCAAAAGAAGAAGTTATTTCATGATGTCAAGTTTTATATGGGATGATCCATTGCTCTTTAAAAGGTACGCAGACATGATCATCAGACGATGTGTGCCTCAAGAAGAGTGGGAGGGAGCTCTACAACAGTGTCATTCCTCACATTCTGGGGGACACTTTGGTCCGACACGCACTGCTGCTAGGGGTGTTCAAGTTCGGTTAACTGGCCGAACCGAAACTGAAACAAAAATTTCTGTTCGGTTTTCAGTTTTTTTGTTTTAAAATTTCGATTTTTGGTTCGGTTTTATTTTTTTGATCCGATTAATCGAACCGAACCAAACCGAAAAATCAAACTTACATTTTTTTTAATAATAACTTAAAAGTTGTTATCTAATAGCAATTTATTGGTTAAAAATACTTCAGCAATCCGACTTTGTCTTTGTCCTATCAACGCTCTCGCCCTCTCTGTCTGTCTCATTCAGTGACTCTCGTCTCAAAACCTCTCCTTAATCTTCTTCAATCATCAACCCCACCATCAAGTTACTGTTACTTATGTTTTCTCCCAGGTTTGGTTTCCTAGAATAATTTATATTATATGCTAGGTTTTATTTGGTTTCTGTAAGTCCAAGCGGCTACGATAATCTAGAGGGGGGGTGAATAGATTATCTCCATCTTTTCGATTTCGCCCTCTTTTTATAACCAAAAGCTCAAACACAATAATAAAGCAGCGGAACAACACGCGTCGATTTATAGAGGTTCAACCCACCTAGGGCCTAATCCTCTACCACCCCAGTATATCCGGGATGGATTTCAAAAAGAAAAAAGATTTTATTAATTTACCACAAATTAATACAACACCAACTTACAACAACACCTTGAAGAGCACCACACTCTTCTTTCAACAACACCTTTGGAGATTACCACAATCTCCCTTTGAAGATCACCACAATCTTCCTTCAACGGCACCTTGTGAAGATTACCACAATCTTCAACCTCAAGAATGCCAAGTTCTTCAACACCACAACAAAAAGATCACCACAATCTTCTTGCACCTATCACCTAGATCATCCAAGTGTGTTCTTACCACAAGAACACTCACAAGGATATCTTGTGTTGAATGATGACCAAAAATCAAGATTACAACTCAATAATGAATAATACAATTTGAGTGCAAAGTGTAATCAAGAATAGCCTAGACCTCAAGGATGTGAAAGTGATAAGCTAGGCAAATTTACAACAAGAATAATAACAATGAAAGACCAAGTATTTGCTTGAAGTGTATCTTGTTGTGTTGTATCTCAATTGTTATGTAGGTTGCTCCAAAACTTCCTCTATTTATAGGAGATGATTGATCAAGCATAGGCTCCTCTTGGGGATTGAAAATCTGAGAAAAATACAATTAAGATAAAAAATATAGCTGTTAGAAATCAATCCCACAATTTAAGGAAAAGTGTCTGTATCAAACGGTCGAAATTTGTCATTTGTCAAAAAATAGGGCGGCCGTCGCATTTAAATAGACGTTAGAAGAATACACAAAAAATAACACGGGCACGGCCGACGATATTCGACGGCCGACCATCACCCCAACCGGTCCCCTCATGGATTTTGCAAAGATCAAGTGTTCGCTTCGCTGAAACACACTTGCAGAGCACCGTCGCACCACTGGCGGCCGGTCGTCTGACGGCCGACGCCCGGAGCGGCCGGCCGACCTGCCCTTTACACTCCAGGCTCAACTTTTGGGTTCAACGTACTCTTCAGTGCGGGTTGCCCAATAGGGCGACCGGTTGGCCTCAAAACCAAAGTGTTGTCCAATATTTAATCGAAGATAAACAACAAGAAATACTCCGAAAAATAGTAAAAACATTTTAGACCGATCGGGAGTATTAGGACAACATTTAGAAACATCGTTTGAGAGTGAAAACCCAATAACGTAAAAATCATTAAAAGCGTTGTCCAATTTAGACGAAAATAAACTTGAAGAAATACTTGGAAAATATTAAAACCATTTTAAATCATTTAGGAGTATTTGGACAACAATAAAAAACATTGTTTTGGTGCAAAACAAAATCATCAAAATTAAGATAAAAACATGTATCAAACAATCTCCCTTTTTGATGATTACAAACCAAAACAATTTTAACACAAACTAAGAGAGCAATGATTTTCCTGAAAAAACATTTGACCGTTTGGAAGCAACCAAAATTTCCAAAAATATTAAAGCAACCAAGTAGGGAGTAGATATTTTCAATAATAAGCACAAGCTCCCCTATCAACAAGCATATCAAGAATAATGTAAAAGCAATTTTCTATAAGCTAAAAGCTTTTAGCTTTTACAATTTGTTCAAGAGCTTATAAGCTCCCCTGTCACAAAACATCATTATATAAGTCCATCAAGCAACAATTGGACTAAAAATAAATCACAACTTATGGCTTTTATTTCAAGCTTTTTATTAGCTTCTTTGAGCTAACGAGCCATTTTCTTGTTTCTCCCCCTTTGGAATCATCAAAAAGAATGTTAGGATGATAAAAACATCATACAAGTATATCAAAGTGCGCCAAAGAGACAATTTATCAACCATTCGAGGAGATAAGCTTATAATCCGAAAAAATGGGAGAAATGTATCATTTGATATCCATAAGCTCGTTTAAGTGTCAAGACATGATCTCAATGAGTATATAAGACATATGAAAGCATAAGAGTAAAAGTCGAACAATTCATTGTGACAATTCATCGAACACCTTGAGTGCATAAAAAATAAAAGAGGTTGTATATAGTCCTTGTAAAGGTTCAAGCCAAAAATTATCATATCAACAATCAACCTCATTCCAAAGCTCAATAAGATCATATGCAACATACGCAACATTTGTTCATCAAATAAGAAGCTCAAAGTAGATTCTCAAGGGTTCAACCCAATTGAGATAAGCTAAGAAGGATCAAGGCATTACAAATGCCAAAAATTAGAGCAACCATCAAGTAATATAAGTCATGCCTTAAACAATACATGTATGATATATCAAATGTCCCAATGCATATGCAACTAAGCATAATGATCAAAGCATTTAAAAGAAGCACTTTTACCATCAAGTACTTCATACCAATTATCAAACAATGCTTAAATTAGAGTATTTTTACCATCAAATACTCTATCAATATCATGAACACCCACAAGTCATTATCAACTTGCAATATTAACCCTTTTAAGAAAAACAAGCAAATATCATTAGTACAAATGAGTTTTACAAAAGTTCATAAAAGTACAAAGCAACTTAAATGAAAATGCTAGAAAGTAAAGGGGTGGGGTAACATCATTCCTCATCCGAGGAGAAGCAAGATCCGGAATTAAGTCCTTGATGAATTTCTTTAACTTGCCGATAGACTTTTGCATTTTGGAGGTCTTTTGCTCCAAAGCCTCATACCTCGTCTCATGAAAAGCCCTCATCTCATCAAATTAGGCTTGAGTATACCTCCTGGCGGTTGAGCACCTAGTATTACCCTCCGGATTGCTCGGTTCGCCCTCTTCCGCCAATCTTGTGGCCTCGATGTCATCAAAGAAGTCATTAGGATCGGAGACTCTTGACCTCTTCCTCTCGCCATTTTGGTTGGTCGGATTTCCATGTTCTTGCGCATAGTGACCATTTGGGCGATGTTATCAATGTCAAAGTCGTTTTGAAATACCTCCGAGTTACACTCCGACGAAGGTAGTCCCGATTGAATAAGAAGTTTACAAATCCAATTTCCCATAACCAACTTCTTATTACCTTGAGTAATGGACTCGATTAGACATTGAATAAGTATGGCACCAAAGTTAAGTGGTTCCCTCCTAGCAATCTTATAAGTCAAAAAATAATCCATATTGCTAGGCATCTTTCCCGACTTACCACAAATGTAATATGCGACAATGACCGATAAAATACGATGCTCAAGTGTCATTGCCAACAAAGAATACTTTGGCCATACTCCCAAATACGTCTTAACTTCTTTCATCGACACCCCCAACATTTCATCATTCCAAGTCCCACAAGAGAAATAATCCCAACCACCTTCTCTAACATGTAAAAGCCGGCAAATATCGTTGGGAGTCCATCTAAAATGACGACCCTTTATAAGCGAATTAACGGCAATCGGCTTTCTTTCATTATCATATTCGACCCACATATTGGCATAAAAGAGTTGGATAATATCATCATCATACAACACATAAGCATGCTCCCATAAATACATCCAACCTTGCTCCTCAAAAATCCTCTTATAGTAGGATACTCATTTGTAAATGAACTAAAACGACACATTTTAGTCCGAGCAATAGATTTACCTCCCATCCCCGAATCCTCATAGTACCATTCCGCATACTTATTGATGAAATTAATAGCATTGCGGGAATTAGGAGCTTGAGTAACAAAAGATTTTTTACCTTTCGCCCAACGGCAATTTTCGAGCGAAAATTGTTCAGCGGAGCTCGGTGATTTGGGCCCGAGAGAGAATGGGATTTTGAACATCATCACCTTCTTGAGCCACGTTTCTTTGAGCGGCTCGAATATCCCTTTGTTCGGCTTCGTCTCGCCGATTTCTCGAAGACCCTCTCCACCCTTTCTTCTCTTAGAAGTGGGATTTTGATCGGTGGAATTTCTAGGAGGAGCAATATATGGTAGATTCTAGTGAAAATAAGAAGATTAGCAACAAGAATCGTGAAAAATGATGAAGAATAGAAGATTTTAAAGAAAAGGGGTGAAATACGTTGAACAAGGGTTTGGAGAAATGTTTGTTCTGTTTACAAAGTGAAGAACAGACCGTTATAATCTTGAAAAATAACCCTGGCGACCGTGCTTGGTGGGTGCGACGGCGACGTGCGGGCGACGGCCGCCCCGCTTGACCGTCCCAGTGTAATTTTTCATTCTCCGATTTTACAAAAATCGATTTTGCACCCCAAAAGTTTTAAAGCTATCCAAAAAGATAATCATGGACTAAATCCAACAAATACAAGTAACGAGAATAAAATAAACTCGAGATAAACGGGATTTAACGAGTAGTGCCTTTTAGAGAAAAATTCACAAAATCATTTAGAGGCACTTAAGGGGTTGAAATGAAATATCTTGAAAGATATGTGCATAAACATAATATCGAGTTTCTAAGGGAAATACGAGTGAACATACCTCGATAGTTTAAGAAACTTTGATGACGAAATAGCCAATGAAGGTGAGATATATATCCTACACAATTCTTAGACAAAATTTGCACAAAAACACAAGTGTAGGCAAGTAATATCAAGAAAAGAGCTTATGCTATAAAAATACATAAGAGATAATAAACCACAAAAAGTCTAATTAAATGCACAAGAGTTTTAAAAACATTATATAAGGTCTTCTTTTTCACAAATACTTTAAAAGCACAAATATATATTGAAGACCTCAATTTTAAAAACTAAATACTTGAAAACTCATTTTGCAATTAAGACAAAAATAAAATGCATATTTAAATGGGGAGATACGGTTTACCAATTACTCCGTTTCCATGGGTTGTGTCTTTCCCATTGTTGATGATATCTTCCCCTTGAGAAGTCACTTTGTTGATGATGGCCCTTTTGATTACTCCATTTCCAAGGTTTGTTGCCTTCCCTTTGTTGAGAGTCTCTTCTTCTTTGAAAATCATCTTGTTGATGATGTCTTTGCCATTTCCAAGGATTATGTTTTTCCCAATTTAGATTATATCCTCTTCTTGAAAATTGGCTTTGTCGAAAATAGTTTCTCCTTCTTTGATCAAATGAAACGGTCATTTGATGTCTTCTTGGCGGTATGAATTTTCTTCGATCATTATTTCGCCGGGTACCTAATAACACATTATTATGTGGTACCCTTATGTGTTTGGGTCCTTTAGGATTAGTCTTGAGACTTTTAGGTCTCCAACAATAATTAGAGCTATTTCTAGCCCGACAAGTGTTTACCGTATGACCCTTTTTTACCGCAATAAAAGCATGTAATAATTCTAGGAGCATAATGACCAACATGCTTATAGACTTGATTCCTTTTCATATGATTAACAACATTAGGCTTATGATCAAGTCCTTGTTTCATTTTATCACAATTATGAACATCAACAATATTAGGCATTTTGTTGGTACTTAAGTTGATTTTAATAAATCCTTTTTCATGCCTTCAATATTCTCAACAAGAGTACTATTTTCTATTTCAAGGTTTCTAACCTTATCAAGAGTGGTGGTGTGAGCACATGATAGTGATTCATAGGAAGTAAATAAACTATCCTTATCATTTTTCAAAATATTGAATTCCTTTTTCAAATTTTTGTACTTAACAAGCAAGCTTTGGAATTCATCTTGAAGATCATCAAAATCATTTTGCAAATCACTATAATCATTTTGAATAACAATATCATAAGAAGTAGAGGGCTTAAGACATACCTCATTTTCTTCTTCAATGCCCATAAAGCAATGTTCAACTTCTTCATAGTTGGAAGTTGTAAGAGGCTTGTTCCTTAGATTTGACATTGTATCCCTTTGAGAAGTAGATGCTTTTGTTTGACTTCTTTCATTTGCAAATACTCCATAGATGGCTTCTAATTTTTGCCATACTTCATGTGCCGATGGAATTCCTATAATATGTTCATATTCCAAATTAGTAAATGAACAATACAAAATATTAAGAGCTTTACCATTTAAGGAGATGAATTTCTTCTCTTCATCATTGAGCTCTTTGGTGTGTGGTGTATCTTTCATCGGAATGGACTCTCCATTTATGACAAGATGTTTCCAAATGTCGAACCCGCAACCTTGTAAATAACATTCCATTCTTTCTTTCCAAAAATAAAATTTTTGGAATCAAATAGTGGTGGCTTGGTGGTGGAGGTGCCGGATAGATGAGCTTCATTCGTAGCCGACGATCGTTCCTCTTCACTCGCGATGTGAAACGAGCTTGCCAAAGAGTTTGGCTCTGATACCACTTGAAAGTCCAAGCGGCTACGATAATCTAGAGGGGGGGTGAATAGATTATCACCATCTTTTCGATTTCGCCCTCTTTTTTTAACCAAAAGCTCAAACACAATAATAAAGGAGCGGAACAACACGCGTCGATTTATAGAGGTTCAACCCACCTAGGGCCTAATCCTCTACCACCCCAGTATATCCGGGATGGATTTCAAAAAGAAAAAAGATTTTATTAATTTACCACAAATTAATACAACACCAACTTACAACAACACCTTGAAGAGCACCACACTCTTCTTCAACAACACCTTTGGAGATTACCACAATCTCCCTTTGAAGATCACCACAATCTTCCTTCAACGGCACCTTGTGAAGATTACCACAATCTTCAACCTTGAAGAATGCCAAGTTCTTCAACACCACAACAAAAAGATCACCACAATCTTCTTGCACCTATCACCTAGATCATCCAAGTGTGTTCTTACCACAAGAACACTCACAAGGATATCTTGTGTTGAATGATGACCAATAATCAAGATTACAACTCAATAATGAATAATACAATTTGAGTGCAAAGTGTAATCAAGAATAGCCTAGACCTCAAGGATGTGAAAGTGATAAGCTAGGCAAATTTACAACAAGAATAATAACAATGAATGACCAAGTATTTGCTTGAAGTGTATCTTGTTGTGTTGTATCTCAATTGTTATGTAGGTTGCTCCAAAACTTCCTCTATTTATATAAGATGATTGATCAAGCATAGGCTCCTCTTGGGGATTGAAAATCTACGAAAAATACAATTAAGATCAAAAATATAGTCATTAGAAATCAATCCCACAATTTAAGGAAAAGTGTCTCATGTTGTCAAACGGTCGAAATTTGTCAAAAGATAGGCGACGTGCCGCACGAAAATAGACGTTAGAAGAATACACAAAGAAAAATAACACAGCATGCACGGCCGACGATATACCCGACCGGCCGACCATCACCCCAACCGTCCCCCTCATGGATTTTGCAAAGATCAAGTGTTCGCTTTGAAACACACTTGCGAGCACCGCCGCACCACAGGCGACCGGGCCGTCTGGCCGACGGCCGACGCCCGTGCGGCCGGGCCGACCTGCCCTTTACACTCCGTGCTCAACTTTTGGGTTCAACGTACTCTTCAGTGCGGGTTGCCCAATAGGGCGACCGGTTGGCCTCAAAACCAAAGTGTTGTCCAATATTTAATCGAAGATAAACAACAAGAAATACTCCGAAAAATAGTAAAAACATTTTAGACCGATCGGGAGTATTAGGACAACATTTAGAAACATCGTTTGAGAGTGAAAACCCAATAACGTAAAATCATTAAAAGCGTTGTCCAATTTAGACAAAAATAAACTTGAAGAAATACTTCGGAAAATATTAAAACCATTTTAAATCATTTAGGAGTATTTGGACAACAATAAAAAAACATTGTTTTGGTGCAAAACAAAATCATCAAAATTAAGATAAAAACATGTATCAAACAGTTTCTTCGCTCATGAGTCGATTGTTCCCATAAAATGATGATAATGTATGGATGTTGTTTCAAAACAAATGTATGGCTATTTAATTAACTTCTGTTTTAAAGCTTGAACATCCTTTAGTTTTTCTCAGATTTGTTTTTATTTGCAAAGGATGTTGTTGATTTCTTTTTGTCATTGTCACTTGTGTGGGTGCTTCAAATATTTTTTCAGTTTCAGAATTTTATTTTCATTTCCTCCCCAAAAATTTTGGTTAACCGAAAACCAAACCGAAAGCCCAAAATAATAATTCGGTTTTAACCGAACCGAACTGGAAATTGCATTTCGGTTTTCGGTTATAGATTTTGGTCAACCGAATTACCGATTAACTAAATTTCCGGTTTGGTTCGGTTCGGTTTGGCCGAACGAACACCTCTGTTGGGAAATTTATTGTTTAGATTTTGATGAATGCCATGTAAAACTTAGACTAGAAAGTTGGCACCCCATTTTCTTTGTAATCAGATTGTAATAGATAGGGTTGTCCTAGCTAGTCAAGTCAAGTCACCACGCTGGATATACAAGAAGTCAATCAAGATCGGGATGAAGACTCACTGTGGAAGCGGTGAGTATAGCAAGGAAAAGAAGACAAGAACTCGATCAAGGAGTACCAAATGGCTATGATACGATGTGTAAAGTGTCACTAAGTCAACTTAAGAAGCCAATTCTCAAGTTGAAGTGATAGATGAGTCATCAAATGATTGGGAGCCACCAAGTCACCTGGGGAAAAAGCGCAAGTCAAGACAACTAAAAAGAATCCGTTGTAAGTCAAGAATATTACCTAAACAAGTAATACTTCCATGCCGCCATGTCTTAAAGTGCTCGATCCCGAAGCGTGCAAGAGGAACAAACCAATGGGAAGATCGCACCTTGTGTCGACTCAAAAGTCAATGTTCATTTAATACGAGGAAATGTCAAGATCAAGGACTGCTACAAGACAAGCCAACGAACACAAGTGACCTTTAAAAATAAGCCTATCTCTTCAACAGGCAGATTTTTGAAAGTTTACTATAAAAGGCTGAGGAATCACTTAGAGAGAAGGTTACCTAAACTACGAACATTCAAGTTATTATTCAAGTTGTAACTGCAAAAAAAATATTCTCAAGTTATTCAAGCAAATCCTCAAGCCTAAATTTCAAAGGAAATCAATCCAACACCAAGTCAAGGAAAGACAACTTCAAATCAAGAAGAGGAAACTTTTGAAGAATCAAAAGGGGTCTACATTCCAAGGAGGATTGTAGAAAGGTTCAAGGTCGAACCAGTCTCAAGTTATTGGAGGGCTTCATGATCAAATCCAAGAAGCTTGAGCAAGTAAGTTGAAGTAGCAAGACAGCTACCCTGTGAAGAAGCTGAGTCGGACGAGGAGCCACCAGGTGTGACCAAGGCATCTCCAGACCGAGTCCCAAAGGATCAAGTCACCGTGTGATCAAGACTTGCATCCGGACCGATAACCACTTTGTACTCTGATCAATACTTAGTGGATTCCTCCAGGAGTTGGAGAAGAGAGGATTAGAAGAATTACCCCATCTTCGAACCTCTATAAAAATTATTGTGTCATTTACTCAGCATTTACTTTTTGCACATTTAATATCTGCTGATAATTTGCTATTCAATTGATAATTAACAAAGTGCTAAAACCAAGTGTTAAAGCAAACTTAAACCAAATTCAAAGGTGTTAAGTCTTCCGCTGAAAATCTCATCACAAAAACTTAAAGTTAAGTATTAGACTAAACAACTCGAGTTATTCTATCAACAACTCGCTCAGTCAGTATGTTGAGTGGCTAACTCAAATTGGTTAACTAACTTAGTCATCCATCAAGGACATAGCCGTGAAATTAACTCTGAACTAATTTAAAATGACTAAATTGAAAAGTTGGTAAGGTTTATTCAACCCCCCCTTCTAAACCTTACTCACACCCCTTGGGACCTACAAGTGGTATCAGAGCAGTTGGTACATTGAGCCTTCCGCATGACCGTTCTTGAACTAGATCTCCAATCTTTCAAAGAAGTTCTTTTAACATTTGTTCTTTCAAAAGTCTTTTTGCTAAGTTATTATCATGGAAGCAAATTTGACACGCATTCCTATGTTTACTATTGAAGAATTTGATGACTGGAAAATATATATGCAGGCTCATCTATCAGCTTTACATGATGAGATGTGGATAGTGATAGAGGATGGGCCACTGCAAATAATGAAGGTGAACACAGCTGCAAGGAGAGCTGCTGCAGCTGAATGAGAGGAGGATGCTTCTCCTAGACCAACTATGGTTGAAAAACCAAGAGCTGAATGGACAAATGATGACAGAAAATGATACAACTTGGACAATGTGGCCAAGGATATACTTTACAAGACTTTGGACAAAGCCATGTTCAACAAAGTCAAATCTTGCAAGACAGCCAAAGAAATCTGGGATAAACTAACCCTAATTTATGAAGGATCCGAGCAAATCAAGGAAAACAAATTATCTGTTGTTGTTCGAAATTTGAAAACTTTAAAATGCTTGCGGTGAAACGCGATGGACCACCGGGATGCTAGATTCACCGAAATTACAAATGAGCTCTCAAAGACTGGGAAAGAATACACAGAAGGAGATGTGTATGAAGATATTAAGGAGCCTCCCACCGAGTGGGAAATGAAGACCATGGCTCTAAGGCACTCAATGGACCTATCAAAAACATCCAATCATGAACTATTCTCAGACCTCAAAGCCTATGAGTTTGAGCTGAGAAGAAAGGATCAGGAGAAGATAGTGTTTGATAAATGGTTTTATCATGATTTTGATGATTTTGATTTTACACCAAAACAATGGTTTTAAAGGTTGTCAAAATACTCCTAAGTGATTTAAAAATGGTTTTAATATTTTCCAGACTATTTCTTCAAGTTTTATTTTCAACAAAATTGGACAACACTTTTAATGTTTTTTTGTTAATGTTTTTTTTACACCAAAACAATGTTTCTAAATGTTGTCCTAATACTCCCGATCGGTCTAAAATGTTTTCACTATTTTTCGGAGTATTTCTTGAAGTTTATTTTCGATATAAAATTGGACAACACTTTTGTTTTGAGGTCAACCGGTCGCCGTATAGGGCAACCCGTACCTGAAAGTTGAGGAAAACAGAAAACTTCATGTTTGCAGAAAATGGTCGAGCAACCAGTCCGCCCTATATGGCAACCGGTGCCGATCGATCGGTGGCCTATAGGGACCCCGGTGCACTGGAGCAAAAATTGAAACGAACGTTTTCTTTCTTCCAAACCCATGAGAGGACCGGTTGAGGCATAGGTCGACCCGGTCGAGGTAGACGTCGACCGGTCGCCTGTGTAAATGTGTATTCTCATTTTCAAACATCTATTTGTGCGACCTCCGCCTTAAGTTTGACAAAGAAATTCTAACCGTTGTGCGTGAGACATCTTTTCCTTAATTTGTGGGATTGATTTCTAACAGCTCTTTTCTTCAATTGTCTTGCAATTTTTTACGAATTCATGTCCCCAAGAGGAGCCTATTATGTACAAGACATCTTCTATAATAGAGGAAGAATTGAAGCAACACAATAAGAGAGAAAACTACAACACAACAAGATACACTCAAGAATACACTTGTTCTTACATTGTCTTATTTCTTGTTGTAATTTGCCTAGCTATTCACTTTCACATCCTTGAGGTCTAGGCTATTCTTGATTACACTTGCACTCAATTGTATTATTCATTATCGAGTTGTAATCTTGAATTTTGGGTTATCATTCAACACAAGATATCCTTGTGAGTGTTCTTGTGGTAAGAACACACTTGGGTGATCTAGGTGTTAGGTGTGAGAAGATTGTGGTAATCTTCTTGTTGAGGTGTTGAAGAATTTGGTATTCTTCAAGGTTGAAGATTGTGGTAATCTTCACAAGGTGCCGTTGGAGATTGTGGTAATCTTCAAGAGAGATTGTGGTAATCTCAAAGGTGGTGTTGAAGAAGAGTGTGGTGCTCTTCAAGGTATTGTAAGTTGGTGTTGTATTAATTTTGGTAATTAATAAAATCTTTTTTTTTAAAACCATCCCGGATATACTGGGGTGGTAGAGGATTAGGCCCTAGGTGGGTTGAACCTCTTTAAATCGATGTGTGTTGTTTACATTCCGCACCTTTATTATTGTCTTTGAGCTTTCGGTTCGAAAAAGAGGGTAAAATCGAAAAGATGGAGATAATCTAGTCACCCCACCTCTAGATTATCGTAGCCGCTTGGACTTACAAGTGGTATCAAAGCCAAACTCTTTGGTAAGCTCGTTTCACATCGCGAGTGAAGAGAAACGATCATCGGCTACGAACGAAGCTCATCCTACCGGCACCTCCACCACCAAGCCACCTCTATTTGATTCCAAAAACTATATATTTTGGAAAGAAAGAATGGATTGTTATTTACAAGGTTGCGGGTTCGACATTTGGAACACCGTCATAAATGGAGAATCAATTCCAACGAAGAATACACCACACACCTCTAAAGGCTTCAAAGAGCTCAATGATGAAGAGAAGAGAATCATCTCCTTAAATGGTAAAGCTCTTAGTATTTTGTATTGTTCACTTACTACTTTGGAATTTGATCATGTTGTAGGTCTTCGATCGGCACATGAAGTATGGCAAAAATTAGAAGCCATCTATGAAGTGTATGCAAATGAAAGGAGCAACTCAAAAGCATCTACTTCACAAATGGATACAACATCAAATCCAACAACATGGGATGAGCCTTCTACAACCTCCCATGATGAAGAAGTTGAACAATGCCTCATAGGCATCGAAGAAGAAAACGAGGTAAGTTCTAAATCCTCTACTTCCTATGATAATGATTATAGTGATTTGCAAAATGATTTTGATGAACTACAAGATGAATTCCAAAACTTACTTGTTAAATACAAATATTTGAAAAGGAATTCATTGTTTTAAAGAATGATAAGGATAGTTTATTTACTTCCTATGAATCACTATCATGTGCTCACACCACCACTCTTGACAAGGTTAGAAACCTTGAGAAAGAAAATAGTACTCTTGTTGAGGATATAAATTGCTTGAAAAATGATTTATCTAAATCCAACTTGAGTGCCGATAGAATGACCAATATTGTTGATTGTTGTGATAATTTGAAACTAGAACTTGATCATAAGCTAAGGGTGTCAATCACATGAAAAAGAATCAAGTCTCTAAGACGTTGGTCATTATGCTCCTAGAATTATTACATGTTTTTATTGCGGTAAAAAGGGTCATACGGTAAATACTTGTCGGGCTAGAAATAGCTCTAATTATTGTTGGAGACCTAAAAGTCTCAAGACTAATCCCAAAGGACCCAAACACATGAGGGTACCACAAAACAATGTCATATTAGGTACCCTGAAATAATGATCGAAGAAAATTTATACCACCAAGAAGACATCAAATGACCGTTTCATTTGATCAAAGAAGGAGAAACTACTTTCGACAAAGCCAATTTCCAAGAAGAGGATATAATCAAAAATGGGGAGAACACAATCCTTGGAAATGGCAAAGACATCACCAACAAAATGATTTTCAAAGAAGAAGAGACTTTCAACAATGGGAAGGCAACAAACCTTGGAAATGGAGTAATCAAAGAAGTCATCATCAACAAAGTGACTTCTCAAGGGGAAGATATCATCAACAATGGGAATGGCACAACCCATTGAAATGGCGTAATTGGTAACCCGTATCTCCCTAGTTAAATATGCATTTTATTTTGTCATTATGCATGCTTTTATTTGTGTCTTAATTGTAAAATGAGTTTTCAAGTATTTTTTTTAATTAAGATCTTCAATATATATTTGTGCTTTTAAAATATTTTTGAAAAAGAAGACCTTATATGATGTTTTTAAAACTCTTGTGCATTTTTGTAGACTAAAGTGTGTTATCATCTCTTATGGTTTTTTATGGCATGAGCTTACTTGTGATATCTCTTAGCCTACACTTTTATCATTATAATTTGTGCTAGATTTGTTTTAAGAATTGTGTAGGATTTACATATTTTCACAAATGGCCATTTACGTCATTATTTGTCAAGATAGGCATAAATTATCGAGATACGTTTACTTGTGTTATTCTTACTCTTATAGACTCGATATATGTATTGCCATGTGCCTATGTGCTTGTTTTTCATAGTATTTCATACAAGTGCCATTAAGAGGATTTTTAGATTTTTTTTGAAAGGCACTATTCGATATTTGATTGCACATATTTGCTTTGTCTAACTCTTGATTTAATGAGGTCTCAAATATAAGCTCTAGGATTTTCAAAATTCAAAAGAGACCTTTTATGGCTTTCTTAAGCTTATTTGAACTTGCATGATTTATTAGACTCTTGATGATATTCTAAATGCATAGTATGTGTTTCTTGCATCATGGTCTATATATATAGTGTCTATTCCTACTATGCTCTTTTGCAAGATATTTTGTGATTGATGATTGAGGCATGTTTTTACACTTGGGCTATTTTTTCCTGCTTATATAAGCGATGTCGTTAATGAGTTTGTTAAGTTGTGTAGATGAGAAATGAAGTACTCCAAATATTGATTACCTCAAAATATTTGGATATATATGTTCTATTATGAACACCTTAGATCAATTGGATGCCCTATGATGATAGTGATGAAGAAGACAAAAAGGGTATTCCGGAACAAACTCGATGACCAAGGCAACATTGGTCGAACTAAGGCGAGGTTAGTAGCTCGAAGGTATTTTCTAGAAGAAGGTAATTGATTTTGATGTAATATTTGCACTCATAGCACATTTAGTAGCTATTTACATTTTTACTTGCCCATTCTTGTTTTAAGAAAATTTCAAGCTTTACCAAATGGATGTTAAATCCAATTTTCTCAATGGTTTTATTCAAGAAGAAGTCTATGTAAAACAACCTCCGGGGTTTTAAATTTTTCTAGGCCAAATGATTTTTATAAAAGGCCTTGTATGGTTTAAAACAAGTACCCCATGTATGGTATGATAGACTTAGCTATTTTTGCTAAATGATTTTACAAGAGGTAAAGTTGATACTACTCTCTTTGTTTTTTGAAAAAGGGCAAGATTGTTTACTTGTGCAAATTTATGTTGATAATATTTATGGTGCTACTAATAAATATTTGTGCAAGATATTTTTCCAAGTCAATGCAAGGTGAACCTAAGATGATCATGATGAGGGAAGCTTAAATTTGATCATTGGAATTCAAACTACTCAATGCCAAGAAGATGGTTATATTTCAAAATAACTCTTGAAGAAGTTAAGCATTGAAGAAAGAAGAACTATCTCAACCTCTATGGCTAAAGATTGACAAAGGTTGAGAAAGGCATATCGGCCGACAAACAAATTCGAGGTATGTTTTCTTGTATTATTTCTATAAACTCGACATTCCATATGCCTTATGTCTATATGCTCGACTTCAAAAACTATCCCAATGAATCTCATTAAAGTGCCGTTAAAAGAAATTTTCAAATATTTGAAAGGCACTTCTTCTTATGACTTGTTGTATCCAAAGCTTTAAAACGTTCTTATTTTTCGGGATAACAAGTTCGGTCAAAATTATTCAAACTATGGTTCGTCATAATCGAACTAAACATATTGAGATTCGATATAATTGTTAAGGGATTGCATGTTTTAACAAAAACTTGAGATGTGTTTAATTCCGTCTCAAGGATAACTCGCGGATTTTTTAATCACTCACCGCCGAGTATTTTATCTCATTTCGAGCTTGATTATGACATAATGTATATTGAATGATGTCTACGTTTGCATTTTGCACGTTTTTAAAACTTAGGGGCGAAAATCGGATTTTTTGTTCAAACTTGGTTTTGCAAAACGAAATGGACAATGGTCGGCCGAGGAGGGCCAACCGGTCGACCATCACCTCGACCGGTCGCCCATACCTCCGACCGCTCGCCCACTGTTGTTTGTTGGATTAAAACGTCTATGTTCCTATACTTAGCCACTTTGGCCCCTCCAACTCTATTTTCGTCCCCTTTGCAAATTTCACACACAACTCACTTCAAATGAGTTTTGTTGCATATATTACATATGTTGGGAGTATAAGGCTCAATTATCATCATCGCTCATCTTTACCATTCGAATGGTAAGAATTCTACTTCTTTAGCTCAATTGGGTTGAACCCTTGAGAACTTGGTTTAAATGTCAAATTCTTGATGCTAATTGTATATGTTTGAGATGAGCTTATTGATTGTTGATGAATGATATTTATTAAATTGCATTTGGTGATGAAAAACTTGGCTTGTTTTCTTTTACAAGGGCTATATATCTTTTTTTCAATTTTTGACGCCCGACAAGTGTTCGATAAAACGTTTCAATGAAAAATTCATCACCTACATGATTCTCTCGATTTCAAAAGTCTTATATATTTATAGAGATCATGTTTTGCTTATCAAATGAGTTTTCATAAGCTTCTTCAAGTCGTATGATTCGACTTTTCCCTCCTATTTGGTTTATAAGCTTCAATGTTCAAATAGCTCAGTACATCGGTTTAGTTGCGCACTTTGATATGAATATATGATGTATTTATCGTGCTAACATTCTTTTTGATGATTCCAAAGGGGGAGAAACAGGTTATGAGCTCTTTAGCTCCTTAGCTCAAAGAAGCTAAGATAAGCTCAAACGAAAAGAAGCTATAAGCTATGGCTTCCTAAAGCCATAAGTTGTGTATGACTCTTGGTCCATTGGTTGTAGTATGGACTTATATATGTTTCTAATGATGTCTCTTTGACAGGGGGAGCTTTTAAGTTATTGATGCTTAAGCTCAATATCGAAAAGCTAATATTTTAGCTTATGTTTAAGTTGCTTCTATATAACTCTTGTTGTGCATGTTGATAGGGGGAGCATTTGCTATATGTGTTTGAATATCTCTACTCCCATCCTTGTGTTTTTATTGCATGGAATGTTGTCGCCTCAACGGATAGTTCTCTTTAACCTAGAAAAATTGTTTTGTTTTAAAAATCGACCTCGTTAAAATTGTTTTGGTTTGTAATCATCAAAAAGGGGGAGATTGTTTGATAAATGGTTTTATCATGATTTTGATGATTTTGATTTTACACCCAAACAATGGTTTTAAAGGTTATCCAAATACTCGTAAGTGATTTAAAAATGGTTTTAATATTTTCCGGAGTATTTCTTCAAGTTTTATTTTCGACAAAATTGGACAACACTTTTAATGATTTTTTGTTAATATTTTTTTTACACCAAAACAATGTTTCTAAATGTTGTCCTAATACTCTCGATCTAAAATGTTTTCACTATTTTTCGAGTATTACATGAAGTTTATTTTCGATATAAAATTGGACAACACTTTTGTTTTGAGGTCAACCGGTCGCCGTATAGGCAACCCGTACCTGAAAGTTGAGGAAAACAAAAACTTCATGTTTGCAAAAAATGGTCAGGCAACCGTCGCCCGATAGGCAACTCGGCATTGCCGTCGACCGGCCGCCCTAGGAGACCTGGTGACTGGAGCAAAAATTGAAACGAACGTTTTCTTTCTTCCAAACCCGTGAGGGGACCGGTTGAGGCATAGGTCAACCGGATGAGGTAGACGCGTCGACCGGCATCGCCTGTGTAAATGTGTATTCTCATTTTCAAACATCTATTTGTCTTGACCGACCGCCTTAAGTTTGACAAAAAATTCTAACCGTTGTCAGCAAAGACATCTTTTCCTTAATTTGTGGGATTGATTTCTAACAGCTCTTTTCTTCAATTGTCTTGCAATTTTTTACAGAATTCATGTCCCCAAGAGGAGCCTATTATGTACAAGACATCTTCTATAAATAGAGGAAGAATTGAAGCAACACAATAAGAGAGAAAACTACAACACAACAAGATACACTCAAGAATACACTTGTTCTTACATTGTCTTATTTCTTGTTGTAATTTGCCTAGCTATTCACTTTCACGTCCTTGAGGTCTAGGCTATTCTTGATTACACTTGCACTCAATTGTATTATTCATTATCGAGTTGTAATCTTGAATTTTTGGGTTATCATTCAACACAAGATATCCTTGTGAGTGTTCTTGTGGTAAGAACACACTTGGGTGATCTAGGTGTTAGGTGTGAAAAGATTGTGGTAATCTTCTTGTTGAGGTGTTGAAGAATTTGGTATTCTTCAAGGTTGAAGATTGTGGTAATCTTCACAAGGTGCCGTTGGAGATTGTGGTAATCTTCAAGAGAGATTGTGGTAATCTCAAAGGTGGTGTTGAAGAAGAGTGTGGTGCTCTTCAAGGTGTTGTAAGTTGGTGTTGTATTAATTTTGGTAATTAATAAAATCTTTTTTTTTTGAAATCCATCCCGGATATACTGGGGTGGTAGAGGATTAGGCCCTAGGTGGGTTGAACCTCTTTAAATCGACGTGTGTTGTTTACATTCCGCACCTTTATTATTGTCTTTGAGCTTTCGGTTCGAAAAAGAGGGTAAAATCGAAAAGATGGAGATAATCTATTCACCCTCCCTCTAGATTATCGTAGCCGCTTGGACTTACAGATAGTTGTACCCAAAACAGCTGTGCTCGTAGTCAAGAAAGGGAAGAGAGCTGAGACCAAAGAAGTCATTGACCACGAGGAAATTGCCTTGATGGTTAAAAGATTCAACAAGTTCTTCAACAAGAACTACAAAAGGAACAAAGATGAATCCTCCAAAAGACATTCAGCTCCCTCCAAGTCAAGGGAAGATAGACCACCAAAGAGAGCAGAATATCAAAAGGTTGAATATCAAAGAGCAGACAACCCAAGAAATGAGAGATCTGATCAAAAGGTTGAAAACCTGTGTTGGAATTGCAGACAACCAGGACACTTTGCCATTGATCGGCCCATATCCTGTAGTCAATAAATACAGAATGAAGAAGAAGAAAAGTCTTGAGAGAAAGAAGGCAAGAAGAAAAGAAAAGAGCAATGTTGGTCACCGAGATCCGATCTGACTAAGTTAGAAGAAGTAGCAGGCTCAGAGAGTAGTGAAGCTGACTACTCAAGTAACTCTGAAGAAGAAGCATTAATCTGTCTAATGGCCAAAGAACAATATCAACCTGACCAAGAAGATGAGGTACACTCTAACTCATCTCATTCAAATTCTAGTGACAGTGATTGTGACACACACACTTCATCACCCACTGATCTTTATGATTCATTAGGCAAAATGATGAAAGATTTTGAGCACATTAAATCCTCTCACTCACTATTAAATGAGGAAAACAGCCAACTCAAAAGTCAAAACTCACAGCTGACTAAGGAGCTAAGTACTCTAAGTCACATAGCTGATGAGAACAAAGAGTTGAAGGCTGAAAATGCTAAACTAACAGCAGAGATAGCTGCTATAGAAAAGAGAGAAAATGATCTCAAAAATGTGATTGCTTTATTCACAAAGGCATCTAAATCATTGGATGACCTTATCATGAGCCAAAAAGAATGTGGAGACAAGACAGGCATAGGATTCAATTCCTTAGTGCATAATCAAACTCCAAGAGTGATCTTGGAAAAAGGATCTTCAAGTAATGAAGCATCTCAAAAATCCAAGACACCAAATGTTGCACACACAGTTATTCCAAAGCACAATCACAAACAAACTGGCCTTGGATATAAAGGAAAAGGAAAACAGCTAGTTGAGTATCTTTGAGAGACAAAATAAGAAGAAATCCAAACAGAGTTCCTCAAAGAAACTCCAAACATGAAGTACTCTGTGAAGAAGAAACAGAGCTACCAAAATCCCCAGAAGTTCTATCAAAGAAACACAAATAATGGGAATGGTAGAAACTACTCAAGTCAAGCTGATTGGAATAATGTGAAATATCAGCAAAGGCCATTCCAAAGGCAACAGAGCTATCCTCAGCACACATATGAACCCAAGCACTTCACTCAGAGATATCACAATTACCCAAAGAAGGCAATTGCTAAAACACACACACACAGGCATACAGACAAAAGAGACAGTTGTATGAACCTAAAGGCCCCAAGCAATTTGCCAAAGTGAATTATGATTATGGCACAGATAGATGGCAACCCCTTAGAGTCAAATCATTTAGCTATAGGTTGGTTGGATCATCTTACAACACTAACCCCTCAGGACCCAGGCAAGTATGGGTACCTAAAAACTAATTTCCTTGATTGCAGGTTCAAAGAACAGCTAAGTGCCAAGGAACCTGGTACATGGATAGTGGTTGTTCCAGACATATGACAGGAAACAAGAAAAATCTGTCAAATTCAAGGAGATTAGAGGTGCAAAAGTCATATTTGGAGGAAATGAAGCTCTAGGGGAAATTAGAGGCACTGGATCCATTAAGAAAAATGGATTAGAAATCACAGATGTTGCATATGTTGAAGGTCTTAATTTCAACTTGTTAAGCATCAGCCAACTCTGTGACAAGGGCCACAATGTTGGATTCAATATGGGAGTATGCCAAATCAAAGACATCAATCAAATGAAGTGGTGTTGCAAGGATCCGCACAAAAGAACATGTATGTGGTAGATCGTCAATTGCTACACCAAGCACGTGTCTCATTAGCAAAAGTACAACCAAATCAAGTTGGGTCGGCACAAGAAGTCGAGTCACCCGAATTTCAAGACAATTAACAAGCTTGCAAGAAGTAATCTTGTAGAAGGATTACCAGACTCAGTGTACAAGAAAGAAAGTGTTTGTGATGCATGCTAGATGGGAAAGCAGATTAAATCATCATTTAAAGAGAAGTCAAGTCCATCTTCAACAAGGATACTGCATATGTTACACATGGATCTATTTGGCCCAATTGAGCTAGTCAGCATAAGTGGGAAGAAATACACTCTAATAGTGGTGGATGATTATTTAAGATATACATAGACAATCTTCATGTGTAAAAAGAAGGAAACCTTGCAGAAATTACCCCAACTGATGAAAAGAGTTCAAAATGAGAAAAGTCAAACCATTATAAAGATAAGATCTGATAGAGGAACCGAGTTTGTTAATGGAATAATAACTCAGTATTGTGTTGAAAATGGTATTGCTCATGAATTATTCAGCAAACTCCACAAAGAGTGAAATGGAGTTGCGAGAAAGAAGGAATAGAACTCTCAAAAGCGGAAGGACCATGTTAGTGACAGGGTCGCTAAGATATTTTGGGTCAAGCTATAAACACTACGTCTATACTCAAAATAGATGCATGATTAATAGACAACTGACAAAGACTCCCTATGAAATTTGGACAGGGAGAAAGCCAAGTGTTGGGTACTTTTAAATATTTGGATGTAAATGCTTCATCCACAACAATGGGAAGGATAATCTAAAGGCTTTTGATGCTAAAGGCGATGACGGTATCTTTTGGGATACTCAAAAAAAAAAGCCTATAGAGTCTTTGAACAAAAGGACAATGGTCACGTAAGAGTCTATCCATGTGGTGTTTGATAAACCTAATGTAAATGGAGAAGACATTGAGGAGTTAGGCGATAAGTTAATCGACCCAACCGTGCGAAAAGTCCCTATGTTGAAGGTGAAGTCGAGCAATTAATCAAGATGAAGATGAGATAGCTGAATCTCAAAGACAAATTGGAAAATCAGCAGTAAGTGATGATGAGATAGTCGCTCAAGATAACACAAGAAGACGATCGAACCCGGCTAACTTACTCCAACCTTTGATGTGAGATGGGCGAGAGACCATCCACCGAGCTAGTCATTGGAGATGTAAGAGATGGTGTAAGAACCAGATCCGAGCTCAACAAGAAGCAATGTTCACTTGTTTTATTTCCCAAATAGAGCCAAAAGATGTGTCCCAAGAATCGAAGACACACATTGGATTCGAGCCATGCAAGAAGAGTGAATCAGTTTGAAAGAAACAAAGTTTGGGAATCGGTTCAAAGACCAACTCATCGAAATGTTATTGGCACAAAATGGGTTTTCGAAACAAGATGAATGAAGACGGCCGTGGTAAGAAACAAAGCAAGATTGGTAGCCAAAGGGTATTGCCAAGAAGAAGGGATTGATTTTGATGAAACCTTTGCCCCTGTTCTAAGATTAGAAGCAATAAGGATGTTTCTTGCCTATGCTGCACACAAGAACTTCATTGTATACCAAATGGATGTAAAAAGTGCATTCTTGAATGGATTATTGACGAAGAAGTCTATGTTGAACAACCTCCAGGATTTGAGCAGAAGACTTTTGGAGATAAACTGTACAAGCTCAAGAAAGCTCTATATGTATTGAAACAGGCACCTAGAGCATGGTATGATACATTATCTCAATTTCTGACAGATAATGGATCCACCAAAGGCAAAGTGGACAGAACACTCTTCATAATTCAAGATGGAGAGAGTATACTGCTTGTTCAAATATATGTGGATGACATTATTTTTGGATCCACAAACAAAGAGTTGTGTGATAAGTTCTCAAACCTCATGCAAGGGAAATTTGAAATGAGCATGATGGGAGAGCTGACATTCTTTCTAGGACTTCAAGTTAAACAGCTAAAGGATGAAACCTTTATAAGTCAAACAAAGTATACCAGAGATTTAATGAATACATCAATCAAGATGGATATGGATGCAGATGGCAAGCCTGTGGATCAAACTAGATACGATCACTTATTGGATCACCGCTCATCTCACAAAGAAGTAGGCGGACATCACCTTTGTTGTAGGTGTATGTGCAAGATTTCAATCGCACCAAAAGAAAGCCATATGATCGCAATAAGAGAATCCTAAGATACTTGAAGGGATGCCAGGAAGTCGGCTTATGGTATCCAAAGGAAGGAGGATTCAAGCTTATTAGTTACTCAAACTCTGACTATGTTGGATGTAGAGTTGACAGGAAGAGTACTTCAGGTACATGTCAAATGCTTGGAAACAGATTGGTTTCCTGGTTTAGCAAGAAGCAAAATTCAATAGCCACATCCACAGCTGAAGCAGAATACATAGTTGCGGGCAGCTGTTGTACCCAAGTCTTATGGATGAGACAACAACTGAGAGATTATGAAATTAAAGAAAAAGAAATTCCAATTATGTGTGATAACACAAGTACTATTGCAATCACTCAAAATCCTGTGTTGAACTCAAGAACAAAGCACATTAATGTCATATATCATTTTATAAGAGATCATGTTGAAAAGAAGGATATCACCTTGGAATACATCTCAACTGATAAACAGTTAGCTGACATACTCACAAAGCCATTATGTGAATCAAGATTTGAAGAACTCAAGCATGAGCTAGGGTTAATTGAACTGAGTTAACACTCAGAAGACTTAATGAGAAGAGATGGAACGAGAAAAGATGAAAATAGAGCTGAGGTCATGAACCAGCTAAGTAAATCAGTTGTATCGGAGAATCAGCTGCATCAAGTTAGCTGAAAGCTGAGTACCTATGTGGAAAGAGAGAAGAGTTGAATCAGCTAAGGAGTAAGCTGAGTTATTTATGAGCCAAGTGACAAAAATGCAGTCGTTTTTAATAAGCGGGAATGTTTTAAGGATGATATCAGCATAATAATGACATGTACAGTCAAAAGCTGCACGACCAAGCCTATGATTGGATATAAATATTGCCGCACTAAATGCGAGAAATTAAATGCTAATCGGTGTGATAAATCTAAGCCGTTGATCTTGATCAAATTTCAAAAACCTTATGCACGTCCTTTCATAACCCATACATATACCATTCCGTCCGTTTTCTCTCTCACATTATCCAAAACTGTTCATCTCTCCAAAAGCAAAGACTGTATTTTTCTCTCAAAACCCTATCAATCTTCAAGGCAAATTTCTAAGGTTTCGTTCGGTAAAACTCAAAAATGGCAACTACCTATGATTTCTCTAAGTTGGGAAAGCAAATCCACACTGGTTCTACCGTGGATTTCGAAGGGATGATCAAACAGGGGTCCGATGAAACCCTTGTGAAGAAGATAGCTGAGAAAGTGGAGAAATCAGGACTGAAACCCTTTCTCACTATGGAGTTTCAGATGACGTATGTGGAGGAAGTAGCACAGTTCTACGTGAACGTTGAAGTTCACGATAAAGGCATCAAGTCATCTGTTCACAGAAAGGAGTTTACGATCACTGCTAAGGATCTAGCGGAGCATTGCTTGCTGCCGTCGGAAGGTGTACCGGAAATATTCGAAGCTGATGTAAACCTGGCTGTTGCATGGAAGGAAGTGGCCAAACCTGACTGTGCTGCAAAAGTTGTCTACACAGCAAACAAGAAGCTGCTGAAGGAAGATTACCATAAGCTGTTGGATATTGTGCCAAATGTGTAGACATAAAGTTTGGAAGCTTTAATCAGCTGTCCAAAACCAAGCTGATCGTCATGGTTGCGATCATGGAGGAGAAGAAGGTAAACTGGGCTGAGTTTGTATACAGCAGACTCTGCCAGAATATTGGAAATAAGTCCTTCAAGGAAGATGGGTCGTTCGGAGGATCTCTTAGGTATGGCCTTGTGATTGGCGGTTGATGGAAGTGAAAGGAGTTCCACTCCGACATGGAAAGCGTTCCATGTCAATAAGAAAATGTTCCGATCAAATCTTTTCAGAGCTCAGAAGAGAGCTTACACCAAGAGAGCGGATACAAGTGAGGGGGAATCAGCTTACCCAGAAGAAACAATTGTCTCCTCCCCTCCAAAGAAGAAAGCTGCTCCCGCAATGCAAAAAAGAAGAAAGATCGCCCCTGCAAAGAAAACAATCGCACCTCGCCCTGCACTCAGCCTAAGAAGAACCTCAAATACCTTCTCCGAGTTGTCAAAAGGAAGAGGATCGACAAGCCAAGAAAGCCCGACTCCTCAAACCAAGAAAGTGGCACTGCCCCGCCGCCAGATTCTCGAGGAAACCGAATCCGAACTGAAAATTCCTCCGTGAGGACCAAAAGAAGAAGACTCCTCAAGCGTTGAGCTTGAGAAAACAATTAGTCCGCCACTCATTGGAACAAATTATTGAAACAAATGGAGAAGTAGAGTCTCGAGAGATAATTGATGAAACCGCCAAGTCTGCGAGGCCGATCAGCGAGAGAAAGTCGAAGACCCAGTATGGACAAGCAGTGAGGAACAAGTAACAGTGAGACAATTAAGTCTCCTGTCGACGAGGGTTGTGTCTCCGCCCACGACAGATGTCTTGAGGGTGAAGAGCAAGCTCCGCTACCTTCCATTCCTGAGAAAGATGTACAGTAGGAAGATGATGACGATTATGTGATCATGCTATCTCCACCATATCCAGACATCCAAAATCGTCTGCGAGAATGGAGAAAGTGGAAGCTAAGTCACTCAAGGGAACAGTTCCAAAGACATGTAGTTATAGAAGAAGAAGAAGAAGAGCTGTTGAATTTCCTTGAGTTGACAACAATGGTTCAAGCACTCGATGAAGAGAACTGCATAGATATCTTGAATATCTTCAAAGAAAATGAGAATGAAAGGTTGGCAGAAGAGGCTGAAGCTCGTGAGAAGGCCAAGATCTGTCCCTTCACTGGAACTGTTGATCACACTCATCCCCACTTCGATGTTCTCTCTGGAAGTGATGAGGATCTGGACCCTGCTGCTGCGACAGAAGAACTAGAAATGTAGCAATCCATGCGGGAATCCAGAATGATGCATGAGCAATAGCTGATGGAAGGACCTGGAGAGTCTTCCAAATCTCAGCTGGAAATTGATCCATTGGGAGTGGTGCACCAAATTGCTACTATTATTGCTGCAACCACTTCACCAGCTCACTCAGAGAATGGATCTAGGGGACTTGGCGATGAAACTGGGAACTTGGGGACCCATGTCGAGCCTACCCCTATTGAAGGTGTCTTACCACCTGCCCCCACGGCTGAACACTCAAAGGACACAGTCGGGAGTTTGGAGAAGAGTGACCCCAACCCAGTCACTCACCGTGGTGTGCCACCGAGGGGAAAACTCCCTCCACCGGCACTGGCCGGAGGTTGCTGCGACAACTCCACCATGAATCTCGGAGGCGAAGTGGAGAAGGAACAAGAAATAGAAACACGTAAAGTTGTAATCGGCGAAGCTCGGACATTGAGACTGTCTCACCCGGTGCTAACCGCTCTGCAGTCGAGGACACCGCGATGCGAATCGAGGCACGAGATGGATCTCGCCTGGGAGTTAACACTGGGCAATGAAAGTGCAATCCACGGAGTTGAGGCTCTGTGGATGCCACCGTCGAGACCCCAAGACAGTGAAGTGCCGAAGGGAATGTCCAAGGCCTTGCCGGTTGAGAGTGTAGGGTGCAAGGCCTACGGGAGGTTGAGACTTCCCAGGTAAAGAGGCGAAGATGGGAATCCCTCATGTTATCATTGATGCAACTGAGAAGGATATAAGTGCCCTTCACGATTCCCAAGACAACCCTAATGTAACTTTTCTCGACTGAAGGTGAAGATGAAGTTGAGTCATCCCCTGTTGCAAGTCAAAAAGACTCAGCTGAGGATGTTCTTCCTAGCACGAGTAAGCGAGAATTCAAGGTCGCTTTCGTCAAAAGTTCAATTTTGATGATGAGCCAAGCCTTCAAGACTCATCATCGTCCGATGACGCTGATGGTGCAGCCGAGGACACGCAAATTCATTTAGAAGCAACCACTAAGGCCGAAGAAGCTGTTCAGACAGCTGAGGCTCAGTCAGCTGGCCAACCCCCACACCAAGGCCCAGCTGTGACCGAGTCCTCTGTGTAGGTTCCCAACGCTGCAGCAGAATCGACTCAACCAGGCACATCACGGCCATGAGTCACTGTTGAACATATTCCATATGTCCATGATGATACATTTGAAGAAATGTTCCCTTTCTCACTGGAGCTACCTGACCTGGATGAAGAATCAGCTAGAGAGTAGAGACGATTCCACAAACCTGATCCAGTCATTCCCACAGATACGATCGTCCCAGCAAATTTTGATTTTGATGCTGCTTGGCCGCCGGCTGAGACAGAGGTGACAGCTGAGGTTTGAGAAGTCTTCAAGGCAATCTTTGCAGAGACAGAGAAGATGGAAAGGCACCAGGCCTCACTGGATATGCGGCTGGATAACAGAGATGCCAATCTTACAGCTGATCTGCGTGGAATAATAGTCAGAATCTGGGAATGGTGGCAACAGCAGCAGATAATACGTGTGGAACAGGTTCGATATTTCAAAGCATTGTACAATAAAATGCTAGTCTGGAGCGCTGATAATGCTGACATGAAGACGAGGATGCAAGAACATATTGATAGGATGCATGCCTCTCATACCACTGAAATGGAACTGCTATGCGAGAATTTCATCGCAAATAACTTCTGCGCGTGGAGGAAAATATGAATGAAAAGTTCAGCCTCTTTATGGCTGAAATGAAGCTTGTGGCAGCCGAATCCAAAGCCACCCGCTCAGAATTCCGTTCAGCATACTCCGAAGCAGACTCCAAGCAAAACTCAGCTATCAGCCGCCTAGACTTCATGCTTGCTGGCATGTTTCCAGGAGTTCCTCTCTCCTTTGATGATGCCAAAAGGGGGAAGAGGAATACATAAAGACATTGAAAGGATCGATCACCGAGAAGAAGGACACAACCAAGGAGAAGCGGAAAAAACAAACTATGAGCGTAAAAAGATAAGGGAAAATCCGTTGAGAGGGAAGGTTCAAAGGATATGACCTTAATGGTTGCTAGAACCCCTCAACAAGGACTTGTCACAGCTGACATCATTAGCAAACTTCCAGTAACTCTGCCGCTCCAACACTCTGTTGTGCCCATGTCTGAGAAGAGAAAGATAGTAGAAGCAGAGATGAAGGAGGTTGAAAGAAAAATGGATGCCCGTGCGATGGACATACTGAAACAATATGGAGGCATTCTAGCAGGAAGAGACACTGATGCCATTTCAGACGTCGGTACCGAGCCTAGATCAGTTGATGAATTGAAAACGCTCGCGTCTGAGGGATACTTCGAAGGCATGACGATGGCCCAAGCCTGAGGCTTGTATTGGGAAAAAGGGCTCAGGCTGTGCGAAGAAGCTGACAGGCAGCAGACTCCTAGCAGTCACTCTGCTAGTCACTCAGCTGGGAAGAAGAAGGCCCCAGTAAAATACACACCCAGAGGAAGAGGGAGAAGCAGTGGAGGAAGAGATTTCAGACCTAGACCTCTACCCAAAAACATTGAATACATAGATCCAGGGAAGAAAGGAGGGATCTATTGGGCTGGGTATGACGAAGTAGCCAATATGGAAGTGGCCAAGAAGAATGCTGATTATGTAAAAAGGATTGAAGAAGAAAATAAAAGACAAACTCAGCTGTGGGAAGAAAGACAAGAAAGAAGAAGAAAAGATGAAGCTGCCAGAAGAGCCTACGAGAAAAAAAAAGCAGCTGAAGAATTAAAGAAGAGAAAGAGACCAGAAGACGATAGAGCTGAAGGAGACAGCGAAGGCGATGAAGTGTTGTTGTCCATCCCTTCATGTATTTTACTATTGTAAATGCATATGTATGTAAGTCTTCTGTACATTGAATAAGAATCTAGAATTCTATATTTTTTGCATAGATTTAGAATGTCATGTTTGCTCTGATACACCTTGTAAACAGCTATGTAAAGGACAAGAATGTTATGATCAATAAAAAGATTGATTCTGCGCATACATTCTCTGGTTATACATTGTTTGTATGTATCTTTGCTATTTGCTTGTTGTATGTATGTTTTGGCATCATCAAAAAGAGGGAAATTATTGGGAAATTTATTGTTTAGATTTTGATGAATGCCATGTAAAACTTAGACTAGAAAGTTGGCAACCCATTTTCTTTGTAATCTGTATTGTAATAGATAGGGATGTCTTAATTGAGTCAAGTCACTACGCCTGGATATACAAAGTCAATCAAGATCGGATGAAGACTCGATTGTGAAGCGGTGAGTATAGCAAGGAAAAGAAGACAAGAACTCGATCAAGGAGTAGCATCTATGATACAAATGTGTAAAGTGTCGATCAAGTTAACTCAAGAAGCCAGTCTCAAGTTGAAGTGACAGATGAGTCATCAAATGATTGGGAGCCGACTAAGTCACCTGGGAAAAGCGATCAAGTCAAGACAATCAAAAGAATCATTTGCACGAAGTCAAGAATATTACCTAAACAAGTAATACTTCCATGTTGCCATGTCTTAAAGTGCTCGATCCCGAGAAGCGTGCAAAAGAACAAACCAATGGGAAGATCGCACCTTGTGTCGACTAAAAGTCAATGTTCATTTAATACGAGGAAATGTCAAGATCAAGGATCGCTGCTACAAGACAAGCCAACGAACACAAGTGACCTTTAAAAATCAGCCTATCTCTTCAACGGGCAGATTTTTGAAAGTTTACTATAAAAGGCTGAGGAATCACTTAGAGAGAAGGTTACCTGAACTACGAACATTCAAGTTATTATTCAAGTTGTAACCTGCAAAAATATTCTCAAGTTATTCAAGCAAATCCTCAAGCCTAAATTTCGAAGGAAATCAATCCAACACCAAGCTGTGAAGGAAAGACAACTTCAAACTATTGAAGAGGAAACTTTTGAAGAATCAAAAAGGGTCAACATTCCAAGGAGGATTGTAGAAAGGTTCAAGGTCGAACCAGTCTAAAGTTATTGGAGGGCTTCGTGATCAAATCCAAGAAGCTTGAGCAAGTAAGCTGAAGTAGCAAGGCAGCTGCCCTGTGAAGAAGCTGAGTCAGACGAGGAGCCAACTGTATGACCAAGGCATCTCCAGACTGAGTCCCAAAGGATCAAGTTAGCTGTGTGATCAAGACTTGCATCCGGACTGATAACCACTTTGTACTCGATCAATACTTAGTGGATTCCTCCAGGAGTTGGAGAAAAGAGGATTAGAAGAATTACCCCATCTTCGAACCTCTATAAAAATTATTGTGTCATTTACATTTCAGCATTTACTTTTTGCATATAATTTAATATTTGCTGATAATTTGCTATTCAATTGATAATTAACAAAGTGCTAAAACCAAGTGTTAAAACAAACTTAAACCAAATTCAAGGGTGTTAAGTCTTCCGCTAAAAATCTCATCACAAAAGGAGTTAAGTATTAGACTAAACAAACAGTTATTCTATCAACATCTCGAATCAGTCTGTTGAGTGGCTAACTCGTTGGTTAACTAACTTAGTTGTCCATCAAGGACATAGATGTGAAATTAACTCTGAACTAATTTAAAAGGACTAAATCAAAAAGTTGGTAAGGTTTATTCAACCCCCCCTTCTAAACCTTACTCACACCCCTTGGGACCTACAATCTCTAACTACTGCGAAGGTACTACAAAGTGGGTTATACTGGCCTACTCTATATAATGATTGTTATTTGTATGTGCAGCAGTGTGATAGATGCCAGCAGATGGGGAACATCTCTAGACAACATGAGATGCCTATGACAAATGTGATGGAAGTGGAGCTATTTGATGTGTGGGAGATTGACTTCATGGGTCCCTTTCCATCATCTTCTAGATATCAATACATTCTACTCACAGTGGAATATGTATCCCGATAGGTAGAAGTGATTCTTTCATAGACGAACGATGCACAAGTAGTAATGTGGTTCTTGAAGAAAATTATATTCACTCGATTTGGAACTCCGAGAGCTTTGATTAGTGATGGGGGTCATATTTGTGAATAAATTGATGAGCAATCTACTTGCAAAGTATGGTGTTAGGCATAAAGTTGCATTGGCATACCATCCGCAAACAAATGGGCAAGCTCAAATAACCAATCTAGAGATCAAGCAAATCTTAGAAAAACTGTAAGCATAAATCGCAAAGATTGGTCTATGAAGTTGATGATGCTTTATAGGCATACCAGACAGCTTTCAAGATACCTTTGGGCACATCTCCATAGCAGCTGGTGTTCAGAAAATCGTGTCACTTACCCGTGGAATTAGAACATAACGCATTCTGGGTGGTAAAGAAGTTAAATTTTAACTTCAAAACAGCGGGTCAAGAAAGGCTACTGCATTAAGTCAGATGGAAGAATTCTGAACGAGGCATATGAGAACTCCCGGATTTACAAAGAGCGCATAAGAGATGGCACAACAAGATGATTAAGAAACAAGAGTGTTTACCGGGTGAACAAGTCCTCTTGTACAACTCACGCTCAAACTTTTTCCCGAAACTCAAATCTCGGTGGTCGGGCCATTTGTAATTAAGAAAGTGTTATCACCCCCCGGAGTAGTGGAATTGTTGACAGGGGATGGTGAGACATTTATGGTCAATGGGCAGAGGATCAAGCACTATTTCCACAGAGACCAAAAGGATGAGGTGGCATACATCACCTTGAGGGATCCTTGATCGAAAAATACAGGCATCAAGCTATAGACGTTAAATTTAGCGCTTGTTGGGAGGCAACCCAATAGTTTGTTGTTTTTTTTTCGTTTTTTTCTTAATTTAGATAGGATTTACTTGTTTTTATATATAACAAATAAAAAAAAGAAAAAATGGAAAAAATGTCCTTCGCATTAACGCTGCATACGCACGGCCCGTGCACGAATGCGAAGGTTTAAGCTTACTCTCAACTTGATGCACGATCAGGTCGTGTGTAAGCGCACAACCCGTGCGTCTATCCGCTGAGATCAGTATTAAGTCGCGATTTGGGGGTATTATTCTCATTCAAACACCGTCTTGAGCCCTAATTTCACAAATCCTTTCGCCCCCTCTCCCCTTTTGCCCAAAAGTTCGAATTTCTACTCATTTTTCACTCCAAATCCATCAGCTTCACCACACTATACACGAACTTTTCACAAAATTTGAGTTTGGTTGGAGTTTTGTTGGGAGAAAGGAACCTGGGGCTTAAAGTTCACCCTTGTTGCGAATTCTTGGGAATTTTGGTAAGAACTACACTCTCTCTTCGATTTTCTTGTAGAATATGTATTAGGGATTGATATATAGAGCACTAAGTGATAGAATTGTTATGGTTTACTTTGATTATTCTTTGGGGCATAATATCAAACACTTGGTAGGCATCTTGAATTGGTGAAAAATTATTTGAGTTATTGACTGTTATATGATTGGACATTGATATTTAGAGTACTAGTGATTTAATTCTCCATAATTGTATTGATTTTGAAAAAAAAAATGGGACTAGTTCTTGATTTGAGACTTGTGGAGATTAGACATTATACTCTTTATGGATAGTGAACAATAGACATGATTTCACCATATTTTTGTTGTTGCTAAGTTTATCCGAGTCTCACATATGATTTTTCTAGGTACAACATTGAAACGCAGTAGTAATGGCCGAAGAAGACAACGGAGGGAAAGGGCACAACAAGATGCAAACCAATAGCCCCGACTACGGGGGTAGAGAGCTCTCAAAAGACGCAAACATAGAAAGATGGAATAAGTTGGTCGCTCGTCCTGCGACCCCTACTAGATATGATAATGACGAGTGTACCCAAACACTTGGGATACACGATGACGTCTAGAGATTATTCGATATGGTTGTAGGTCCCAAGGGGTGTGAGTAAGGTTTAGAAGGGGGGGTTGAATAAACCTTACCAACTTTTCAATTTTAGTCCTTTTAAAATATTACAGAGTCAACACAAATAGCTGAGTCCTTGAGGGACAACTAAGTTGGTTATTCAAATAGAGTTAGCCACTCAACGCACTTCGATAGAGTTGTTGATAGAATAACTTCGATTGTTTAACCTGAACTTTAACTTGGTCGTGTTGGTTTTATCAGCGGAAGACTTAACACCCTTTGAATTATTCTAAACTTGTTTAACACTTGATTTTAGCACTTGGTTACTAATCAGTTGGATAGCAAATAAGTTTATCAACAGATATAATGTAAGTATGCGAGAGAAGTAAATGTCTTTGAAAAATAAATGACACACAGATTGATTTTTATAGAGGTTCAAGATGAGGTAATTCTTCTAATCCTCTCTTCTCCAACTCCCCGGAGGAGTCCACTATGTAAAAGATCCGTTTACAAAGTGGTCATCACCTAGAGACGCTTGGTCACACAAAACCTGGTTTCTCTTCCGACTCGCCTTCTTCACAGGCGCGATTGCCTTGTTACTTGACTCACTTTCTCAAGCTCTTGGATTTGATCATGAAGCCCTCCAATAACTTGATAATCGGTTTGACCTTGAACCTTCCTACAATCCTCCTTGGAATGTAGACCCCTTTTGATTCTTCAAAAGTTTCCTCTGCAATAGGTTTGAAGTTGTCTTTCCTTCACAGCTTGTCTTGGATTGATTCCTTCGAGTTTCAGGCTTGAGGATTTTCTTGAATATACTTGAGAATATTGAATGTTAATAGCTTGAATATTGATTGCTTGTTCGTGGTTCAGGTAACCTTTTCTCAATGAATTTCATTAGCCTTTTATATTGAACTTTCGAAAATCTGCCCGTTGAAGAGATAGGCTGATTTCAAAAGTCACTTGTGTTCGTTGGCTTGTATTTTCTTGGTCCTCAATCTTGAGATGTAGACCATTCTTCGTATTAAATGCATGTGCAACTTTTCAGGTTCTGACACGAAGTGCAGTGCTTCCCATTGGTTTATTTCTTTTGCACGCTTCTGGGATGAGCACTTTAAGACCTGGCAGCATGGAAGTATTACTTCTTTAAGTAATGTTCTTGACTTATGTGCAACGGATTCATTTCAGTTAACTCCTGTTGGCTGCTGCCTTTTTCCCCAGGTGACTTGAGTCTGCTCCAATCATTGGATGACTCATATGTCACTTCAACTTGAGACATGGCTTCTTGAGTTGACTTGACTGACTCTTCACACAGCTGTTTCTCAGCTGATACATCTTCAGTCGAGTTCTTGATCTTCTTTCTTGCCCATACTCAGTTGTTCCACAGCGGAGTCTTCACTTCAATCTTCAGTTGACTTCTTGTATTTCCAGGAGAGTGACTTGACTTGACCTTTTCCGCACTATCTATTACAATATAAATTACAAGGAAAATGGGGTGCCAACTTTCTAGTTTAAGTTTTACATGGCATTCATCAAAATCTATAAAATAAATTTCCCAATAATTTCCCCCTTTTTGATGATGTCAAAACTTAAAAACATTCAACAAAATATAAACAGCAAAGATACATACAGACAATGCAGTAACAAAGAATGTATGTGTAGGATAGATCGTTTTATTGATCATAGCATTCTTGTCCTTTACACAACTGTTTACATTTGGTATCAGAGCATTCTATATCAAAGCAAAAGTACACATCTATGCTAAGATACTAGAATAAGTACAAGGAGAAAAATTACAAAAAAAATTCACTAAGTATACAGATGACTTACATGAATGTATTTACATAAGTAATATACATGAAGGGTTCGCAGCAATACTTCATCTCATTCGCTGCCTCCTTCTTTGTTCTTCAGTTCTGTCGAAGTCATCAGCTCTCTTACTTTTTCTTTCTTCTTCCTCAGCTCTTTTCTTCTTCTCATAGGCTCTCTTCGCAGCATCAACCTTTCACTTCCTCTCGAGCCATAGCTGAGTTTGTCTTTCATTTTCCTCTTCCTGTCTTTTCACGGCCTCAACATTCATCATTGCCACTTCCAGATTTGCCACTTCATCATACCCAGCCCAGTAGATCCTCCCCTTCTTTATGGGATCTACAAACTCGATATTCTTGGGTCTTGGAAGAGGTCGAGAACCTCTTCCTCCACCACTTCTTTCTGCTCCTCTGGATGTGTACTTCATGGGAGTCTACTGCTTACCTGCTGAATGGTTGCTGGTGGTTCGTTGCTTATTAGTTTCTTCGCATAATGTAAGACCCTTCTCCCAGTACAGATCCCAGGCTTGGGCTAGTGACATCCCTTGGAAATAGCCTTCGGATTCGAGCATCTTGAATTCTTCAATCGATCTTGGCTCGAATCCATTGTCAGGAATAGCATATTGATCCTTCCCTGCCAGAATGTCGCCATATTATTTCATCACTTCTTCGACACGGGCATCCATCTTCTTGTCGAACTCCACCATCCTTGCTTCGATGATTCGCCTTTTCTCTGACATTGGCACAACAGAGTGCTCGATCGATAGAGTTACTTGAAGTTTGCTGATAATTGAAGCCGTAACATGACCCTACTGAGGGGTTTCATCTATCATTAACGTTAAATCCTTCGACCGTTCCCCCTCAGCTGTTTTTCCCTTCTTCTCAGCTTCAGATTCCTTCAATTTCTCTTCTTTCAACTTCCTTAGGGACTCTCTTCCCCTTTGTGCATCATCAAAGGAAAGAGGACCTCGGGAAATATGCCCATGAGCATAAAGTCAAGTCTGCTAAGAGCGGAATTCTGTTTGGAGTCTGCTGCTGCATAAGCTGTTCGAAATTCTGAGCGAGTAGCCTTGGAATCGGCTACCACTAACTTCATTTCATTCATGAGAAGGCTGAATTTATCAATCATTGAGTTCTCAAGCAAATAATTTCTTTTCTTTGGAATTCTTGCAACAGCTCCATTTCTATTTTGTGAGATGCATGCAACCTTTCGATGTACGCCTACATCCTTTGCTTAATATCGATTGCTCGGCCATCCAACCGCAAGATCGGCATGAGGGTTGTGCCTATGATGATTCACTCTTCGCGTGCCTCTAACAAGCGATAGCTTCACAAGGCCCATGGGAGCCTGCGTATTTGACTCGGTTTTAGCCAGGGCTATTGTATGGCTTTGCCCAAATGGACTAAGCATCTACTGCCTTTAACATGTCTTCTTCTGATGATGATCGATCGTGGGCTTGCTCATCATCGAAATTAAACTTTTGACGAGCTTTGTCACTTGGTCAAGGCTTGTAGTTTTGAGAACATCCTCACCGGGTCCTTTGGATCTGCAACAGGAGTGGACTCAGCTTCATCTTCAGACCCCAAGAATGATGTGTCTAAGTTCTCCTGGGAGTCATGAAGTACGCTTATCTCTTTTGCTATTTCAGCGCTTTGAACTGGAGGAATGTTCTGAGTCTCTTGAGCTTTACCCGTGGGAAGTCTCAACCTCCCTTGGGCCTTCAATACCTCCAGCAGTCTCAACTGCTGCAAGGCTTTCAATGTTCCCTTTGACAGTCGCAACTGTCTTAGGGTCTTCGACATTGGCATCCATAGGAGTCTCAACCCCTAGGATTGCATTTTCATTGCCCAGAGTGTTAACTCCCTGGGCATCTCCATCATTTGCCTCAATTGTAAGAACAGTGTCATCAGCCTTCAAATCAGCTGACATTTCAGTTGGGATAGACTCAACTGTCCGAGCTTCGTCAATATCAATCTGTTGTGGTTCTTTCTCAGTTTCCATATCGACTCCTTGCTTCAAAGTTGAGTCATCCACAGCAACCTCCAACCCTGCTGTGGTGGAGTGAGTTTCTCCATCAGCTGGCACACCAGCTAAGTGACTCAGGGTGGGGTCACTCTTCTCCAGACTCGCGGCTTCTTCCGTTGAGTACTCATCCACAGGGGCAGGTGGTAAAACACCTTCTTCAGGGGTTGGCTCAACTTGGGTGCCCAAAATCCCAGTTTCATTGCCAATTCCCTTGGACCCATCATCTGATTGCACCGGGGATATGGCTGCAGCGATGTCTGAGGCAATCTGTTGCACCACTCCCAATGGGTCGATTTGCAGGAGAGATTGAGATGACTCTCCTGGTCCTTCAAATAATTGTTGCTCATGCATTAGCCTAGATTCCCTCAGAGCATGCTGCATGTCTGACTTCTTTGCTGCAGCAGTGGGATCCTCATCACTCTCTGAGTATATATCTAGATGTGTATGAATGTGAGATGGAGAGTTTGTGAATTCACACATCTTGGCTTTTTCTAGGACACGGGCTTCCTCTTCAGCTTTGTCCTTTTCATCTACTTTAATGGTGCGGATGATATCCATACAGTTGTCTTCGTTAAGGGCCTGTCGAACAGTCGAGACCCTAAGAAATCGAAGCAACTCTTCTTCTTCTTCAATGTACTCAGGGTGAGCGAACTGCACCCATGAGTGATCAAGTTTCCATGCCCTCCACTCTCGTGAGACGTCTCGGATATCGAGATACAAAGATGGAGAATACATGACAACATCATCATTCTCATCTCCACCATCTCTTTTCTCCAGGATTGAAGACAAGAGGTTCTGCTCCTCCTCGCCTTCAGCATCATCAGTGGCAGGTGGAGAGACAACTCTTTCAACTATGGGTTAGTTGTCTCTGCTGCCTCACTATCCTTAGTTGTCTTCTTCACAACCGGGTCTTGATGAGCCTCTGTTGATCACCCTCAACGACTTGGCGATACATCAATAACTTTGGGAGATTGTTCTTCTAGGTTACCAGTCTCAACTTGTGACTCCAAATTTGAGTAATGATTCAGCTTGCTTTTCAAGCTCTGAATGCTTGAAAAGTCTTCTTCTTTTGGTCCGAACTAGAGGAACTTCTGGTTCTTCTTCTTCTTCTGATTCATTGGCGGCGGGGGCCGGGGCATCCTTCTTGGAGGGAGCTGCCTTCCTCGGCTTGCGCCTCTTTCTTTCATATGGTCGGAGAAGGATTTGGGTTTCCTTCTCCTCGATTCAGGGGGATACTCGGGTACCGTAGAGGCGGGAGCGTCTTGTTTCTTAGCTGCAGGGGCATCCTTCTTCTTCTGAGCTTTCTTCTTTGGAGGATGGTAACAGTTGTGTCCTCGGGTTCAGCTGATTCCCCCTCACTAGTTTCTGCCTTCTTTGCATGGGCTCTCTTCCTCGGGCACCGAGAGGTTAGCCCGAACATCTTTTGTTGACATGGAAGGATTTTCCATGTCGAAGGGGAATACTCTTCACTTCCATCAGGTGGCCAATCACGAGGCCATATCCAAGAGATCCTCCAAAGGATTCATCCTCTTTGAAAGTCTTATTCATTACATTTTGGCAGAGTCGATTGTACACGAACTCAGCCCAGTTAAGTTTCTTGCCCTGCATGATCACAACCATGACGATCGCCTTAGTCTTTGACATTGGTTGAAGCCGCCAAACTTCATGTCTACACACTTGGAGACGACATCCATCAACTTATGATAGTCGCCCTTCCAGCTTTCTTATCACCGTGGTAGACCACCTTAGCAAAGACACACTCGGTTTGGCTACCTCTTTCCACGCAGCAGCCAAATCAACATCGCCATTAATCTCCTTCATGCCTTCCGATGGCAACAAGCAGTGCTCCGCAAGGTCCTTAGCATTTATTTTTATGTCCTTGCGGTGGACAGAAGACTTGATCCCTTCGTCCTACATTTCCGTGTTAACATAGAACTAGCTACCTCCTCGAGATAGGTATGCGAGTACTCCAAAGTCAGAAAAACCTTGAGACCTGACTTTTCTAGCATTTCAGTGATTTTCTTGACAAGGGTTTCATCGGAACCCTGCTTCACCATTCCTTCAAATTCCACTGATGAGCCAGTGTGGATCTGCTTCGATAGTTTTGCAAATTCGTGCTTTTGTGCCATTTCTAGAGAGTTTTACCGAATGAAAAACGAAAAGTTTGCTTGAAAGATTTTAGTGTTTCAGAGAGAAATTGCCTTAGTCTTGGAAGATGTACATTGCACGTAAGGTGAGAGAAGGGACACATTTTCGGATTTTAAATTTGTTGATTAAGATCAACGGCTGAGATTAGCACGTCAAAAATGCATTAACTTCATCGCATTTAATGCGGCAGCATTTATGTCCAATCATATGCTTACTGTGCAGCTTTTTACTGTACCCGTCATTATTACTCAGACGTCATCCTTAAAAACATTCCTGCTCATTTAAAATGAATGCATTTTTGTCACTTAGCTCATAAATGACTCATCTTATGTCAAATATGACTCAACTCAGCTTCTCTCTTTTTAGTAAGTCACTCAGCTGTCAGCTAACTCGATGCAGCTGACTTTCCGATATGGATGATTTACTCGGCTGATCCGAAGTTAAGCGTGCTTGACCCGGAGCAATAACATGATGGGTGACCCCCTGGGAAGCTGCTCTCAGGGTGCGCGTGAGTGAGGACAAAGTGCGCTGGAAAGACTCATGTTGGTTTGTGGGGACAGTCGTCGATCTGGATGGCGGGCCGTTACAGAGTGAAATTTGCTTTTTACTCAACTTTTCATCTTCTATCCCTTCTGATTGAGTCTTCTGAGTGTCAACTCAGCTCAATTAACCCTAGCTCATTCTCTTCAACTCTAGATTCACATAGGGGCTTGGTGAATATGTCAGCTAATTTCTTATCAGTTGAGATATATTCCAAAGTGATGTCTTTCTTTTCAATATGATCTCTTATAAAGTGATATCTGACATCAATGTGCTTTGTTCTTGAACGCAACACAGGATTCTGAGTGATTGCAATAGCACTTGTGTTATCACACATAATTGGAATTTCTTTTTCTTCAATCACATAATCTCTCAGCTGTTGTCTCATCCACAAGACTTGGGCACAACAATTTTGCAGCCTATGTATTCTCGCTGTGGATGTGGCTATTGAATTTGCTTCTTGCTAAACCAAAAACCAATCATTTCCAAGCATTTGACAAGTTCCTCAAGTACTCTTCCTGTCAACTCTACATCCAGCATAGTCCGAGTCTGAGTAACCAATAAGCTTGAATCCTCATTCCTTTGGATACCATAAGCCAACTTCCTGGCATCCCTTCAAATACCTTAGGATTCTCTTAGCTGCAGTCATGTGGCTCTCTTTTGGTGCAGATTGAAATCTTGCACATACACCTACTGCAAAGGTGATGTCTGGTCTGATCTACAGCCTTGCCATCTGGATCCATGTCCATCTTGATTGATGTGTTCATTGGTATTTTCACAGAAGACTTCTCTTCCATACCAAATTTCTTCATTAAATCTCTAGTGAATTTTGTTTGACTTATGAAGGTTCCATCCTTCAATTGCTTGACTTGAAGTCCTAGGAAGAAAGTCAGCTCTCCCATCATGCTCATTTCAAATTTGCCTTGCATGAGGTTTGAGAACTTATCACACACTCCTTTATTTGTGATCCAAAAATGATATCATCCACATATATTTGAACAAGCAGTATACTCTCTCCATCTTCAATTCTGAAGAGTGTTTTGTCCACTTTGCCTTTGGTGAATCCATTGTCAGTTAGAAATTGAGACAATGTATCATACCATGCTCTTGGTGCTTATTTTAGTCCATATAATGCTTTCTTGAGCTTTACACCTTATCTCCAATAGTCTTCTGCTCAAAACCTGGAGGTTGTTCAACATAGACTTCTTCTCTAGCAGTCCATTTAGAAATGCACTCTTCACATCCATTTGATACACAGTGAAGTTCTTATGTGCAGCATAGGATTCTTATTGCTTCTAATCTTGCAACAGGAGCAAATGTTTCATCAAAATCTATTCCCTCATCTTGGCAATACCTTTTGGCTACCAATCTTGCTTTGTTTCTTACCACAGATCCTTCTTCATTCATCTTGTTTCTGAAAACCCATTTTGTGCCAATAACATTTTGATGGGTTGGTCTCTGCACCAATTCCCATACCTTATTTCTTTCAAATTGATTCAGCTCTTGTTGCATGGCTTGAATCTAATGTGTGCCATCCAATGCTTCAGACACATCTTTTGGCTCTGTTTGGGAAATAAAACAAGTGAACATTGCTTCTTCTTTGAGCTCAGATCCGGGTTCTTACACCATCTCTAACATCTCCAATAACTAATTCTGGTGGATGATCTCTCAGCCATCTCACATCAGGTTGGAGTAAGTCGGCTGGATTCAGCCGTCTCATAGCTATGTTGTTTTGAACAGCTCTTTCATCGTCATTCAGTTGTAGACTTTCCAGCTGTCTTTGAGATTCAGCTATCTCATCTTCGTATGGCTTGATTGCTCTTATTACAGCTTCAACATAAGGACTTTTCTGCATTGTTGACTAATTTAGCTTATCAGCTAACTCGTCAATGTCTTCTCCATTCACATTAGGTTCATCAAAAACCACATGGATAGACTCTTTTGTGACCATAGTCTTCTTGTTCAGCACTCTATAGGCTTTGCTCTCAGCTGAGTATCCCAAAAAGATACCTTCATCAGCTTTAGCATCAAAACCCTTCAAATTATCTTTGTCATTGTTGTGGACGAAGCATTTACATCCAAATATCTTGAAATACCCAACATTTGGCTTTCTCCCTGTCCAGATCTCATAGGGAGTCTTGGTTAATTGCCTGTTTATCATGCATCTATTTTAAGTATAGCATGATGTGTTGATGGCTTCAGCCCAAAATCTTTTAGGTAATCCAGCTTCAGCTGACATGGTCCTTGTAGCTTCCTTAAGAATTATGTTCCTTCTTTCAGCTATTCCATTCTGCTGTGGAATTCTTGCTGCAGATAAATCATGACCAATTCCATTTTCAACACAATATTGAGTTATTATCCCATTAACAAACTCGATTCCTCACTCCGTCCGACCTTATCTTTATAATGGTTTGCTCTTTTCATTTTGAACTATTTTCATCAGTTGAGGTAACTTCTGCAAAGTTTCCTTCTTTTTGCACATGAAAATTGTCCATGTATATCTCGAATAATCATCTACCACCACTAAGGTGTATTTCTTTCCACTTATCCTGGCTGGTTCAACTGGACCAAATAGATCCATATGCAACAGGTGTAATATCCTTGTTGAAGAAGGACTTGGCTTATCCTTAAATGAAGATTTTATTTGCTTTCCCATCTGGCATGCATCACATACACTTTATTTCTTGTATACTGAGTCTGGCAATCCTTCCACAAGATGACGTCTTGCAAGCTTGTTAATTGTCTTGAAGTTCAGATGACTCAACTTCATGTGCCACAGCCAACTTGATTCGGATGTGCTCTTTGCTAACAGACAAGTGCTTGGTGTGGCAGTAGACCAATCTACCATATACATATTCTTTTGTCTTGATCCTTGTAGCACTATTTCATTTGATTCAGTATCTTTGATCTGGCACACTCCCATATTGAATCCAACATTATAGCCCTTGTCACAGAGTTGGTTGATGCTTAACAGGTTGAAGTTGAGGCCTTCAACATAAGCAACATCTATGATTTCCAATCCATTCTTCTTGATAGATCTTGTGCCTTTGATTTTCCCTAGAGCTTCATTACCTCCAAATATGACTTTTGCACCTCTAATCTCCTTGAATCTTTACAGATTTTTCTTGTTCCCTGTCATGTGTCTGAAACAGCCACTATCCATGTACCAGGTTCCTTGGCGCTCAGCTGTTCCTTGAACCTGCAATCAAGGAAATTAGTTTTTAGGTACCCATATACTTGCCTGGGTCTTGAGGGGTTAGTGCTGTAAGATGATCCAACCAACCTATAGACACGTGACTTAACTCTAAGAGATTGACATCTATTTGTGCCATAATCATAGTGCACATTAGCAAATTGCTTGGGGGTTTAGGTTCATACAACTGTCTCTTTTGTCTGTATGCATGTGTGTGTTTTAGCAACTGCTTTCTTGGGATATTTATGATATTTCTGAGTGTAGTGCCTGGGTGCATATGTGTGTTGATGATAGCTCTTTTACCTTTGGAATGACCTTTGTGAGGTTTAGGTCTTTGCTATTTAGGCTTGTATTCCATTGGTCTTTGCTGATATTTTACATTATACCAATCAGCTTTGCTTGGGTAGTTTCTACCATTCCCATCATGTGTTTCTCTGACAAAACTTTTGGGGGTTTTGGTAGCTGTATTTATTCTTCACAGAGTACTTTCTATTTGGAGTTTGTTGAGGAACTCGGCTGGATTTCTTCTCAGTTGTCCTCTCAGCATACTCAACTGGCTGTTTTTCTTTCCCTTTATATCCAAGGCCAATTTGTTTGTGATTGTGCTTTGTGATGAATGTGGGTGACACATTTGGTGTTTTGGGTTTTTGATATGCTTCATTGCTTGAAGATTTTTTTTCCAAAATCACTCTTAGAGTTTGACTGTGCTTCATTCCTTTTGACTCATTATAAGATCATCCAATGATTTAGATGCCTTTGTAAATGAAACAATCACATTTTTTAGATCTTTTTCCCTCTTTTCTATAGCAGCTATCTCTGCTAATAGTTTAGTATTCTTAGCCTTCAGCTCTGTGTTTTCAAAATGACTATGTGACTTTAGAGTACTACTCTTTAGTCGAATATGAGTTTTGGCTTTTGGGCTGGCTGTTTTCCTCATTTAGAAGTGTGTGAGAGGATTTAATGTGCTCAAAGTCTTTCATCATTTTGCCTAATGAATCATAAAGATCAGTGGGTGATGAAGTGCGTGTATCACAATCACTATCACTTGAATCTAAATGAGATGAGTTAGAGTATACCTCATCTTCTTGGTCTGGTTGATCTTGTTCTTTTGCCATAAGGCAGATTAAGGCTTCTTCTTCAGAATCGCTTGAGTAGTCACTTCACTACTCTCCGAGTCTGCCGCTTCTTGACTTAGCCGTCTCAAAGAGCTTTAAGAGCCCAACATGGCTTTCTTCTTTTCCTGTCTTCTTTCTCTGAAGACTTTTCTTTCTTCTTCATTCCTATATTTGTTGACAGTGGATAGGAGCAATCAACTTGCAAAATGTCCTGGTTGTCTGCCAGCCCAACACAGTTCTCGCTCTTTGATCAGCTCTCTCTGTTCTTGGGTTATCAGCTCTCTGATATTCTACCCTTTGATGCTCAGCTTTTTTGGGCGGCCTATCTTCCCTTGATTTAGAGGATGTTTCACCCTTATTTGTTTTATAGTTCTTATTGGAGAACTTGTTGAATCTTTTAACCATCGTGGCTATTTCCTCCTGGTCTATGGCTTCCTTGGGTTCACTTTTCTTTCCATCCTTGACTATCGGTCTGCCTGTCTTGGAGTACAATTGTCTCTTGATCCTTTCTTCTCAACTCAAACTCATAGGTTTGAGGTCCGAGAATATCTCATGGTTGGATGTTTTTGAGAGGTTCATTGAATGTATCGTAGTCGTAGTCTTCATTTCCCATTCAAAAGGCTTCTCAAGATCTTCATACACATCTCCTTCTCGTGTGTATTCCTTCCCAAGAGTGAAAGTCCTTTTGATTCATGAATTGCATACACTTTAGTGGTGGAGATTTGAGACGACTTGCAAGCTTATGGTAGTTCTTCATCAATGAATTGATTTGAGCGTAAACACGTCCCTTATACACTTGAGAGGAGAGCATACACTTGATCAGTGAGAGTCGTAATTTCAAAGCAATTGTCATAGTTATATTGAAACGTGTTCTATATTAGAGATTTGAGGCTTGATTGATTCATTACTTGATATTTATGGATAAGTTGCATGAGTTGTTAGTGTTGTCCTTGATTGTGCACTTTTCATTCCTCCAACTCGTGTTTTGTTTGGTTTATAAAGCATTGACCGGGACTGTCAACAGAAATTTGGGGATTTGTTTAGTGTGAGTTTTGTATGTATTTTGGGCATGATTTAGGCTATAATGAGTTAATAAACATGCATTACCTTAGTAACATGGGTCATGTTCTCAATATGTGGAAAAGATATTACGTTTTACTCGTTTTGCAGGAAAATAACGACGTTTGGAGCACTTTTGTGGCAAATAAAAGCATTGCAGTATAAGATTGTTAAGAATTGTGCAATTACGCGAAGTATGGAGCTGAACCAAGAAGAAGTCAGAAGAACCGGGCGAGATATGGCCACGCACGGGCAACCTGTGCGCATAGGCACAACTCGTGCATGTGTAAGACAGCAGGACTTGATATTTGCATTGACGCATGGGCTGGTTGTGTGTATACGCACGGCTCGTGTGTTTGTTCGAGAGAAAAGCTGAAGGTTCGACTTGACACACGGGCAGCCCGTGCGCTTTGGCACGGCCCGTGCGTCTGTGCGGGGTTGCACAATTTCAATTTGTATCAACTTAGGTTTGGTCCGAGAATGTTATAAATAGAGAGGAGGCGAACCCAAATGAGGAGACACATACTTTTACCCTAGAAAGCAGAGAAAAGAGCATCCTTCTAATCGAGAGAAAGGTCGAGATCGCAAAGATTGATTGAGAGATCATCGATATCCCTGAGTTTTTCTTACTCCATTGTGTTCTTATTTTTCATCTAGTTTGATATGGATCTGAACAATTTGTCTATGAATTATTCATTTCCCATGTCCGGCTAAATATCTTGTGATTCTGGGGTTTGGGATTAGGTTAATTAACTCTTGTTTGATGCTTAATTTTAATTGAAGTTATTATTCCGAACCCTATTTGAGTACTTTGCTTTAGTACTTATTTTATCATATGGCCAATGATTTAGCATGCTTGATGTGTTGATTCATAATTCGAGAGATGAGTTTCAATACTAGATATTGAGTGTTTGCCATGAATACTTTTCATGATTGAGAAGTCTGTGAGTATTTGTGAGGATTTGCTGATCTTATATGCTTTTAGGAGTTGTTTATCTTCTGTTAAGTAGATATGCTAGCATAGATAATTCAATCAACGTATTTATTGTGTCTCAAGAGAGAGGATAAATTACTTTTGTGATCATCTTATAGGTAAGATATATAATAACTTTGGCTTGATTAATCTGATAACAAGAGGGAGATTAACTGAAACCATAACCCTGGAATCCATCTGTTTACTTGATCTTTTCAATCGTAACTCTTTGCTTTGTTATTTTTATGATAAAATATTTTCTTAGTTTTATAAAACAACAATCACAACTCGATCGTTTAAATAAAACAGTGTTATTACAATCTTAATAATTAGTGCATTAATTTATTAGTCTATATGAGATCGATCTTGCTTACCTTATCTATTAATTACGCCGTTCACTTGCGGTAAAGTTAAGAAATAAGGCGAACATGAGAATATCACACCGTAACAGTAAAAAAAAATGTAATTTCTCCGCACAATTTTGTGGATACACAGCCTAAAAACGCAAGTTAACTTTCAAAACACTACATTTTAAAATATACACTACATTTTCAAATGCCTATTATTACTTTTCAGTAAAAATTATGTTCACTTTTATGTTACATAAAAGGTTTGGTGTATAATGTATATAGTGAATGAGCATATGCAACAATTCAAAAATAAGCAACATTTATGAATATAGGGAAAAGTGGCCAAAAATGTTGAAAATGTGATGTTTTACATAATTAGAAAAAAAATATATATATCCAACATTCTCGCTAAATAGATAATTTTGTGGCCCTCGCCCTCCTTTATGACTATACAATTATGGGAATTAGAAAGTGATAATATTTTGTTATTGTTACAAAATGTGTTATCACTATATACATATCTACCCTATATATTCATATATATTAAAAGAAAAAATAAAATTGACACATGTCATCATCTCATTAATTTATCAATTTCTCTTCTTCTCAATTCCACATAATGGTTTCACGTTTATCCATGTGGCAATTCTATGGGTTATTTGACGGTTTGTGGCATTTGCCACAAACTTTTGCAGAGTTGGGATAATTTGGGGAGTCTTAAATTTTTATGTGGAGGCGCCATTAGAAATGTAGCCTACTAAGAAGGTGTCAGTTCCAATGGCGCCTTAGTCTTTTTCAATTTAATTTTTTTAATTTTTAATTTTCAAAAATTTCTTTCAAATATTAAATAAATACACAATTTTTGGATAAGTAGAATATGAAACATTACTGAATCAAAACCCGATTAAATAATAAAACATACAATACATATTTCAAAAATGGGATAAATTTGTTGAAATAGACTAGGAATTGGAGGACTTGTTTATTTAAGTGTTGGCGCAATAACCAATTGTGTCTCACCGCAATTGCTTATTGCGCCAACCCAATTTTTTTAAATTCTTGTTGGGAAATTTATTGTTTAGATTTTGATGAATGCCATGTAAAACTTAGAATAGGAAGTTGGCACCCCATTTTTGCTGTAAACCATATTGTAATAAATAGGAATGATCAAGCCGAGTTAAGTCATTATGACTAAACATGCAAAATGACAATCAAGATCGGAAGGAAGACTCATGCAAGACAACCGAGTATGGCAAAGAAGAGAAGACAGGGGACTCGATCAAGGAACAAATGAGATGCAAAATGAGTGGAGTATCGGTCGAGTCACCAAACATAGCCAAGTCTCAAGTCGAAGTGACAGGAGAGTCATCCATGATTGGAAGTCGACTCTAAGTCACCTGGGAAAGCAAGGAAATGCAATCAAGTCGAGATAATCAAAGAGATTCGTTGCAAAATCAAGAGAATTACTTAAACAAGTAATATCTCCATGCTACCTTTCTCGAAGTGCTCACCCCAGGAAGCGTGCAAAAGGAAAGGAATAAACCAATGGGAAGCACTACACCGTGTCGTAACTCAAAAGTCAAGAACATTTTATACGAGGAAGTGGCAAATTCAAGGATCGCAACAAGACAAGCTAACGCCCACAAGTGACTTTCAAAAATAAGCATATCTCTTCAACGGGCAAATTTTTGAAAGATCACTATAAAAGGCCGAGGAATGACTTCGAGAGAAGGTTACCTGAAACACAAACATTCAAGCAATTATTAGAATTATAACCAAACATATTCTCAAATCATTCAAGATTAATCCTCAAGCCTACATTACGAAGATCATCAATCCAACACTCACTTGTGAAGGAAAGATAACTTCTATCGCTTGAAGAGGAAATCATTGAAGAATAAAGGGTCTACACTCCACGAAGGATTGTAGGAAGGTTCAAGGTCGAACCAGTCTCGAGTTTTTGGAGGGCTTCGTGATCAAATCCAAAGAGCTTGAGCAAGTGGGCTGTAGTAGCAAAGGCGGCCCCCTGTGAAGAAGGCGAGTCGTGCGAGAAGCCACCGAGTGATCAAGGCCTCTCCGGATCGAGTCCCAAAGGATCAAGTCACCGTGTGATCAAGACTTGTATCCGGGATTGCTTACTGCTTTGTATACTTGATCAATACCTAGTGGATTCTCTAGGAGATTGGAGAAGAGAGGAGTAGAAGAATTACCCCATCTTCGAACCTCTATAAAAATCTTATCGTGTCATTTATATTTCAAAGACTTTAATTCCTCGCATCTTATTTGTTTAACTCTGTGATAAATTTGTTATCCACTTGATAATTTCTAAGTACTAAACCAAGCATTAAATCTTTGCTTAACCATTATTAAGGGTGTTAAGTCTTCCAACAAAACAAACTACGAGTTGAGTTAATTCGTCTTAACAATTGAGTTATTCCATCAACAACTCGTTGAGTCTGTTGAGAGACTAACTATACTTGATTAACCAAATTGACTGTCCACCAAGGACACAGCTGTGTAGTATCAACTCTGAATTTTAAAAAGGACTAAATCGAAAAGTTGGTAAGGTTTATTCAACCCCCCCTTCTAAACCTTACACCCACACCCCTTGGGACCTACAATTCTTTAATCCAAGCGCCTCGATTAAAGAATTAAAAAAAATTAATTTTTTTGGTTGGCGTAATAACCCACCGCACCTCTCATTGAGCAGAAATTCCACACACAATTAGTTTTTGAGTTTTTCATTGGATTTGATCTTGTGGCAATAGATTTTTAATCACTCGATTTTACTACAAAAACTGATTGGGCATATGATGGGTTCCCAGTCGAATCGGCCGGTCCAATTTTAATTACATTGATTTTTAACAGGCGCTAATTTCACCAACATCCATTGAAAAATTGCAAACTACATTAGGCAGAGTTGCAATAACATTTAAAAAATTATTCTAACATATTTTCCAACAGGATCAATCCTTCTTTAAATTATCCCTTATATATAATACTCTTGTGAACTTGAGTATTATATATTTTGTTAAACTATTCTAGTAAATGAAATTTAGTTATTAGATCAAATAAATCCTAGTCATTGATTGGAGAGTTGTTTTAGTATAAATTAGGACGGGTTACTCTGAACTAAGGCAAAATTGAAAAGAATCAAGAAAACGCATTTACTCCCTACTAAGAAATTTCTCTTATTCCAAACATATAATTTCTAAATAACCCAACAATAAAGATATATTAGAATTTTAAGTACAAATATTCGAATTGATTCGTATATATCGAATAATGGGATGTCGTTTCTTATTCCAGTTTTTTAATGTGTAATTTCTTGTTGTTTTTTAAATATTTGTTGTAGGTTTTATTATTTAATCGGGTCTTGATTCAGTAATATTTCATATTATAGTTATCCAAAAATTGTGTATTTATTTAATATTTGAAAGAAATTTTCAAAAATTTAAAATTAGAAAAAAAAAATTAAATTGTAGGCGCTAAAAAAAGAAACATGGGCAGGAGTCGCACCCAAATTACCCCAACTCGCAAAAGTTTGTGGCAAATACCACAAACCGTCAAATAACCCCAATTCTATGTACAAATTTAAAAGATAATATTTTTTCTGAAATAAAAGATAACAAATTTAATCAAGATTCTAAAAGATAAAATATAATCCAAAAAATAAAAGATTATCTCAAAATTAGTTAGAAAAGTCGATGCTAATCAAATCTTTCCAAGATATTTTTATTGAAAAATCCTTTATTAGTTCACAATATACATTTTTTGAATTTAAAATATAACACATTTAAGAGATAACAAATAGATAACATATAATCCAAAAGTGAAGAATTTTATCTACACTATATTTTAAATTTGTGACACTTAAAATTTTTATCTTTTGACAAATCCCGTGTAACACACGGGTGTTATTCCGCGTGTTACAGGAGATTTGTTCAGTTATAAAATTTTAGTGCTACAAATTTAAAAGATAGTGCATATAAATTCTTTATTTAAAAATACATAGTCTCAACTAATAGAATAGTTCTCAATAAAAATATCTTCGGATAAATTTGATCCTTTTCAAACTATTTGCGAGTAAATTCTTTATTTTTTGGATTATATTTTATCTTTTAGCACCCTGATTAAATTTATTATATTTTAAATTTGAACATAGGATTGTCCCATAGATAAATATGAAACTGCCATGTAGAATTGCGAGGATGAAGTTGACAATTGTCCTATGAGTTGATGAAATATGTTAATTTTACTTTTTCTTTTAGTATGCAGAGTAAATATCCAGTAATAATAAAATTCCTTCAAACATTGCAATTAGAGAATTCAATAGAAAAAATCACTAGGGTTAGTCCAGTGGGCACATATATTACTCGCAATGATGAGATTCGGTCGAGTACCGGTAATGACAAGGTCAAACTTTGAACTAAAAAATAAAAAAAGATTCAATAGATAAGACTAAGGTGTCGATTGGATATGAAATGGATTCGATTTTCGTTCTGCTGGAGAAATTTTTTTGACCGAACATGCGATTGCTTATGAAAATTTCCAGAAAATATATTATTCTCTCACTTTCACTTTTTCTTATTTTTTCTATCGTCAATCACGTTTACACATTTTTCACAAAAAACTAATATTTACAATACATTCTCCCACAAATTTCACTATTCACTCACTCACACATTTCTAACTACCAATTATTATTTTACTATTTTTAAATCAAATCAACTTTCATCATTACTTTTCCATCTTACATCCAATCACACTCTAAAAATTATCTTTTTCTTCTAAATTTTTTTTTCCCACCATTTTCTAGCAAAATAAAAATTTTCAAGATGAAAGATATCCAATCGCACCCTTCCAAATTCTCCACTTAAGCGTCTATCACGCAGGGATAATGTTTGGGCCATTTGGGCCTGAATCCTGGATGAGGCCCAGTTTAAAACGGATCCTAATTCCATATTGGTCCTGGTCCAGGTCCATTTGAAACCCGAGGCGTTTTGCTCAAGAAAAGCATCTTCCACGAGTCTCCATTATTTTAAAACATATAATCCATTAGGCATCAATTGTTTATTGTTGCCTTGTTGGTAGTCGGTGAGACCACATAACTGTTTTTATTTCTTTTGCTCGCAGAGAAGTTTTTCATCAAAAACCTTCGATTCTCTCTAAAACTTCGTATATCTGAGTGATAACCATGGCGCAGATGAAGGTTCTCGGTGGTCTCCTCTTCGCCTTGTGTCTGCTAGTACCTTTAATTTCTGCCAAGTCCACCGATGTTCGCTATTGCAGTATGTTTCCTTTTTCCCCCTGGATTTCAATTTCGCCGCTCTCCTTAGTAAAATTGATTACCTGATTTTCGTTTTCCTTCTTTTTTTTCTATTCATATATATGTTTCTTGTTTTTATGCTATTATTTTTGCTTTTCGGATTTTCTTGTAAATTAGAGTAGTTGATCTTTGACCTTTTGTGACTTCTTGTAGATATTAAACACCGCATCGCGTGCCTATCGATCCAGTTATTTCATGTTTGCATGCGCTACAGTCAACTTCTTGAATTGAAAAATGACGTTTAAGCGGTGGTTTAATGATTAATTTATGCCTAAATAATTACTTTTTCTGAAGTGTACATATCCATTGTGCGCATCTGCACTTAATTGAACTTTATGGGACTATTAGTCAGTTATTTGATCCTTTCAAAAAAAAAAAAATGAATGAAATTGCCCACTCGTACCATGCTTGCCTTTCTGATTTAAAATGAAACCTGCACAATTTCATTTAGTTGAAGGTTAATATGTTTGCCTTGTATCCTTGCTGCATATTTGTATTTAGTAATTTGTGCATCCTCGATGTGGCATATTATACTTCCCCAAGAATTTGGCTGTTTCTGTCCATTGTTCTGTCTGCGTTGTTGCTGCTTAACCATGTTTGTTAGTTAGGAAAACAAAACAAGTTTTTGGATTATAGAAGTTTTTATCATTTGACAAAATCTTTTTTGTGAAATTAAATTCTTCATTTGCGCTTGTTTGTGTTGTAAATTTGTCAGCCTTTGTCGTTTGAATAAATTGCAGATAAGAAGGACTATGATGTCAAGGTCAATGGGCTCGAGATAAACCCTTATCCAATTTCCAAAGGCAAACTTACCACGTTTGAAATTGCTGCATCTACAAGTAAGTGCTCTGCTCGTATTTTTTTACTATATCATGTTGCTCTATATCTTGTTCACATTGTTAGTTACTTCTGGTGCTGAACTTTTTGCTAGCATTGACGTTTTGCTGTTATTTAAGTGATCGTGCATCAAACTACATTACCATTAGCTTCTCCACGTCTTTTGTTTTATTTTCTCCCTCCACTAGCTAATCTATGGTGTTTAAATGGATGTATTACCCCTATGAAGGTGGATAGCCTACTCTAATTCAACTTCCTGAAGGTGGTTTTGTTGATTGCTCGATATTTTAAGTTCCTGAGGCAATAATTTTATCGGTCGTCCCTGTGACCCTGTCATCTCTCCCCACCCCCACCCCCTTTTTTTTTCTTTTTTTGAAGTTTGTTGGGTTAGTTTTAAGCGTACCCCAACTTAGGAGAAAGAGCTAGGTTTATGAATGCATTTCTGTGCGGATGAAAGTCAAGAATAGCTTAACATCTATTTAATATGTTCAATGTCTGGATATTTGAGGATCAGTTAGGTTTCTAAGTTTACTGTAAGAGGTAAGCTGGAAGAACTAGAAGCCTTGCTGGCCATTCATCTCTATTACTTGCGCATATTAGTTTCACTTAAATTTCTGTTTCTTTTTGCTAAGTCTTTCAAATTAGAGACACCATGTAGTTACATTGAGTTCAAATTTTGAAATGTTCAACATTGAATGAATGCTTTGATTTCTTATTTCAGAGACCATTACTCTCTATAATTTGCATGTATGAAAATTGCAAGAGTATGTTATAGCTTTATTGAATTGCAATGCTTGAAGCTACTTCTCAGAATTGACTTGAAATTTTTAGGAAAACATAAATAATACTTGTGTGGTAGTTATGATTTGCAATGGAAGAAGCTTAAAAATGGTTGCTGGTATTGGCTTTTTTGCAGCATCTGGAAGTTTATACAACTTTCTGTGTTCTGAATTAAATGTGAATTGGTGAAACCTTAGTGGGTTTCATGGAATCGGGAATCCCACCATCCTTGTAAATGAGAGTCTTCTCAATATGAGAACCTTGAGCTTCCTTTTTTTCTTTTATTAAAAATAAATATAAAATTGACTCAAATTGATAGGAGTCTGATACACTAATCATTATCAATATCAAGTTCTGTACTTCTGTTGTAAAAATGCCTGGTTTCTATGAGACTCACCCCTTGTATTTGATGCAGATGAAGCAATATCTGGTGGGAAACTTGTAATTGATGTTTCGTACTTTGGCTTTCACATCCACAGTGAGGATCATGATCTTTGTTCAGAGACTTCATGCCCTGTTTCTGCTGGTGATTTTGTGGTCTCTCACTCCCAAGAGTTACCTGGATATACACCACCTGTGAGTTATTTACTATCATTTTGTTAAAGTATTGTGGCAAGTCTCTAATTTTCTATCAAGCACCGGTATGCCCACAATTATAAGGTGTTAAGTGAAAAGGCGCTGGGTATATGTTGAATACTTGAATCTTTTGATCGTGGGAGATTGCGTAAAATTCTATAAATATCCAATTTGTGCAGTACCTTATACCTAGCTTAGATCCATAACATCATCCAGTTGACATTTACTTGGAGTTTGATTTTGATATGTGCAGGGTTCATACACGCTGAAAATGACGATGGTGGATGCAAACAAGAAGCAATTAACATGCATTACTTTTGACTTCAGCATTGGTTTTTTCGCAGAAGAAAACTTGGCTGATATTTAAATGTCGAAGGATCTGTACCTTTTCCCTTGTATATTGTATAAAGACTTACCGGCTTACTGCTCGGTATGAGCTGCACCCCATGAATGTTTTCTCCTGTGTTCTCTATGTATGATGACTATGATGAAGACTTAAACCACTTTTTAGACCTAATCCTGTGTCGTGATTGTTTGCGTTACTTAATCCTTCATATGCAGTAGAAATATTTGCGATGTAGCCTTTGGATTATATTGGAAGGGTTATATTGCTGTCAAGTTGATTATACTATGATATTAAGAAGTTTCTCCAATAAGCTTTAAAGGCAAAAGTAATTGTTTATTTGAAACTGAAGGCTGAAGGGTTTTGAAATGGCAATTCATTCTTAAAACTTGATCGAGAGCAATGCCCTCTTTTTTTAGAGATTGATTTTTAAAACATTTTTTCCCCTCCCAATCACAATGAACTTTTTTTCTCCTCTTGATTCATTATCGAAAAACACTGCACGTCAATCTTGAAAAAAGAAAAAATAACAGTTGCAAACCCGATCGACCTTAGTCATCTTGGAGAAGAGTAAAATGTTGACAACCATCAATAAGCGAACGAGTAACCTTTGGTGGTATTTTTTCTTCTTCAAGATGACTAAGTTGGCCAGACTTGCCCTCTGTACAACAAACCATTGTAGATGACGAGAGAGAGCAGCAACAACAAACGAAGACGGTCCTCTACATCATTCCGCAAATTTTGTATAAATTTCGGAGAGAAAAAGACATGGATAATTTTGTGTAAATTTTGTTCTCTCCGAATTTATACATCATTCCGCAAATTTTGTATAAATTTCGGAGAGAAAAAGACATGGATAATTTTGTGTAAATTTTGTTCTCTCCGAAATTACATAAATTCACGGGTTGGAAATGTAGAGGATCCATTTCCGAAAGTCCATGGTATGTGTTGTGTATCCTATTACTAAGCTATTAGAAGAGATGTATCATCGGCTAACTTGCGAGTGGTGTGCTTATATAGAGGTGTGAGATTAGGAGCAGATTGTATACAATCAAGAAAAGAGTATACTTGCCCCCGGGGCATAGCTCAACTGGTAAAGGATTTGGGTGACGTGATGTCTGCTTGCTGGCACCCACAGTGTGGTTGTTCGAATATCTCTGTCAACGATTTACAGGGTGGAGGAGAACTTCTTGTGTGGTGACTCGACTTGCAACCCAAGGACCCGACTAGTTGAGGCATAACCCGCTTCTTCACATTCTCCACGGCTTTTAGGGCAAGAGCGAAGCTGGGTCCTCATGGATGGGGTTCATCCTTTTTTTAAGAAAAAAGTATATTTTCATAACTGTTCAATTAAGTCATCTTGAATTAAGTAAATCACAGGACAATTAGGCAATCACTATGCTAATAAATAACTTCTCTACTATAGATAGATTTACAGGACAATTAGGCAATCACTATGCTAATAAATAAGTACAAGGACAAATGCTCGTCTTGCTTAGTTTAACATACAAAATATTGGATTGAATACTAAAAAGAAACTAAGGTTGCATTTGGATGGGAGGATTTGGATTTGGGGAGGGGTTTTAGGGAAGGATTTCAAATGACTCCAAATAAAATGACTCCAAAAATAGCTTTCAAGGATTTGAAATTCATTATAGAATGACTCCATCCAAACAACCTCAACGGATTTCTTATTATGGATTTAAAATTCATAGCTCAAATCCTTCCATCCAAATGAAGCTAAGACTTTTAGTAATAACTGTATTCAAATTTCAAATTTCTCTAACACTACGGGCACATGTATGATGTATATAATTTCAAATAATCTAAGGTTGCATTTGGATGAGAGGATTTGGATTTGGGAAGAGGATTTAGAGAATGATTTCAAATGATTTCAAATGATTCCAAATAAGAAGGATTTGAAATCCTCCAAAATAACTCCAAAAATAGCTTGGAAAGATTTGAAATCCATTATAAAATGATTCAATCCAAACAACCTCAATGGATTTGTTATTATGGATTTGAAATTCATAGATCAAATCCTTCCATCCAAATGGAGCCTAATGTTGCATTTGGATGGGAGAATTTGGATTTGAGGAGAGGATTTGAGGGAAGGATTTCAAATGACTCCAAATAAGAAGGACTTGAAATCCTCCAAAATGACTCCAAAAATAATTTTCAAGGATTTCAAATCCATTGTAGAATGACTTCATCCAAACATCTTCAATGGATTTGTTATTATGGATTTGAAATCTTTCGCTCCAAATCCATGAATCCAAATGGAGCCTAACTTCCTTTTTTTATCTTTTTTAAGTACAAATCATGTGGGGAACGGAGCTAGACCGTCACTATGCTAATAGATGTACTGTAAATACACATATAGCTTGCCCTAGCTCAAGCACAAGAAATGTTCATGTATTAATATCTTTTATAAAAATTAAGGGATAATTACCAAAAAAAAACACTTAGGTTTGTGCTGATTACAAAAAAATCCTAGATGTTTCAAAATTACGAAAATCACCTTCACGCTTGCTTTTGTCTTTACTTTAGGAGGTTAATTATAATATTTCTATAAATAGCAGGGGTATTTGAAATGTTTTTTGCTTATTAAGAGAAAAATGTAAGATAAAATCAAATCTCAAGGGGTTTTTTGTAAATTTTTAAAAACCCTGTATTTTTTGTAATTAGTCCGAATCTCGGGTTTTTTTTAATTATCCAAAAAAATAATGTCTTCCTCTTGGCATACCTTGTTTGCTTTTCTGAACAAAAGGAGGAGAAAAGCAAACAATGGCCACCTGAAAATCGAAATTATGATTAGTTAATTAGTTGGTCTGCTTGGGGAAGAGTCATGAAACCTTCATTCTTTTTCTCTCACTTAGTTTGAGTTGCAACATTTTAGACTAATAAAAATATTCTGATGTTACAAATTCTTAAAAATTATAGTGTCATCCCCAGATTGATCTGGTCAAGGGCAAAGCTAGTATAGGCCGAGTGCGGTCCATGGACCGCACTCAATTAGGTTGGCCATGCATGCTATATCTATTATATTAAAAAAATAAAAAAAAAATAATCTCCATTCAATATCAAAGTGCCCGCACTCAGTGAGGTGAGGTAAAGATAAAGGGTCCTGATATAACCTATTTTAATAATTTTATGGTTCTGGTGAGGGGACAAAAAGCATAAGCCAATTAATTAAGTATATCAAAGACAACCACCTAGTACAGTGACTCATGCATGGACTATTGAAACACCCACCACCATAATTAATTGATACATATATTTTTATCTCTTTCTTTTTGCCTCTCTGTTCTTTTTTAAACATCAGAAGCATTTAAAAGTCTGAAATTTTTATTTTTAATAATAAAAAATAAATAAGTAATGATTTTAATGGTTTGGAAGTAGGGGTGTAAACGAGTCGAGTCGAGTCGAACATAGTATTGTTCGAGCTTGTTTGAATTTTAATCGAACTTTAAAAATTGTGTTTGAGTTTATTTGATTATTAGTCGAGCTCAACGAGCTTTGGTCGAGCCGAACACGAATCGAGCTCAAGTAGCTTGATATTTTTACACATATTTTATTCTTTCTTTTACTAATCGAGTCGAGCTCGAGCCGAGCTTTAAATCTAATCGAACGGAAAAATATGTTCAAGCTTGGTTCGTTACTTTAACGAACCGAACTCAAACGAGCTTTTAATGACCGATCTCGAATCGAGTAGCTTGGTTCGTTTTTCAGTCCTATTTGGAAGATCAAGTGTGAAGAGTATATTTATTGTAAGGTATGACTTGCTTATTTTTATTAAAATATTTTTTATTTTCTATTATTAAAATTTCGACCCGAGAAACACTATGCCGAAATGAAGAAATTTCCGATCGCACTGGTCGAAAATCCTGGCTACGCCTGTGGATCTGGTGATGCAAAATATTCTTACACTGTGATGCAAACAAACAAATTGGTCAAAAGTGGGTTGCCGAAATTATTTTATTCTCAAAAAAAAAATGCATCAAGAAAAACTTAATAAGTAGTCGTTACAATGATTTTCCTATTTTGGATGGAAATCACATGTGATATCTCATCTCTTTTCGCCCGGGTTGAGATTTCATGTTCTATTTCCAATGTAATGGAACAAGAAGTGGAACAAGAAGTGGAACAAAAAATTTACTCCCCGCCCACCCCGCAAAACTAACTTCTTTTGGAATAAACATATTGGATAATTACAAAACTACCCATAAGAATTAGCCTAATTACAAAAATATCCAATTATCTTCCAAAACTATAAATAATTCCTTAATAATTATTTTTATGTTACAGGTTGCACCCTTAAGAGTGTGGTATTTGTTAGGTAATACAAACATCAATGGTATTTTTACACTTTTAGGGGATATTATTTGTAATTTTGAAAGATATCTCGAGTTATTTGCAATTATGCTGAACCCCCTAAACATTAAGGCCTAATCCCCCATGATTCCATTATGTCAACAAATCTCGCATGGGACAATTTGAAGGGACACCATAAATATGGTGTTGTAAAGGGTTTATTCCATGTCACTTACTTGAGTGCTTGGGTAGCTATCCAAGTAGGTTAGGTTCATCACTATGGATGAAAGCACACACACATGCACACCTACATAGGTGTGTTCTCATCCAATGGTGATTAACACACTTGATAGTCACCCAAATTGGGTGGCGTGGAATTTACCGTTGTAAAGAGCATATTCTGCAAAGAGCAACGATGGTGACACCAACTTTGGTAATTGGTAGATATAGAAAAGGGAATCTAATAGCTAATCAAATCTCAAGTTTGTTCTTCACAAAATGAACCAAAATATAAGAATCTCAACACTTCCTCGGGGACCTAAATTGATCTCCCCTTTTCAGCTACTTGTGAATGCATCAATGGACCCCAAAAATTCCAAAGAAGTTCAAACATGAAATTCAATAATTGCAGAATGGAAGGTGAATTGTCATAGTAGCCAAACAACAAATAGTTAGGAACTAAGTACACCAAAAATTATAGATATCGAAAAGAGGATTAATTTGATATATTATACATGCAAAACGAATTTAAAACGAAAAATTATTTAAATTCAAACTTTTTGGAGAAAAACAAAATAAGCTCAACATGTCGAATTCTGTGACTCGAGCTACGATGTTCGAGTTAGTGCTACGATGTCCGGAGTTACACGCTTTGCTACGATGTTCGAGTTAGTAGTACAGGTGTTCGAGTTAGTGCTTCAAAGAACTCGAGCTACGATACTTTCGAGTCACCTTTTTTTTCTTAACACTCGATTTTTAATCTTAAAGATGATGAGTAACTCGATTTCGAGTTACATGTACTCAAAATCGAGTTACCCATCATCTTCTTCGCCCATCAAACACTCGGTTTTTAATATTTAAAGATGTGTCGAATTTGAGTTTTTAGTGTGGTTGGTAATGTTAGACTTGAAAAGGGCTTTTGAACTACTAAAGGACAAGTTTGGAATTTCACACCCCAAAATGGCTTTAAAAGATGTGTTTGAAAGTGATGGCTAAAAAACATTTTTAATTGGCCTAAAAGGCTAAAAAAAACTGCCTCTTTCGTGTTCGTATCGTGTTAGAGCAAATCCTTATCGTGTCATGTTCGTATTTGCGCTTAATTATCGTGGCGATACGGTTATACGATTTGCCACCATTATTCTATAGCTATAAAGTAAAAAACAAAAATCAACATATTCCATTTTCAAACTATCTTCGGTATATACGTCAGATAATTCCTTATCATTTATCAATATAAACTTTGATGTTATCGCAGGTAATCGACCAATTATTATATTGTCTTCGTAAATAATTAAAGCATAATTTAGCTGATGACCATTGAGCAACCAGCTAGCATCTCCATGGTGGACACTGAAGCATAACAATAGGGCTTAAGCCCAACAATTAAAAGAGACTCATTCTTTATTAGCTTTCTTTTGGATACACTAGGAATTCGGATGGGATCTTTTATTCCAAAATCGTGTTTCTTCTCCTATTCCAACCGTGTGGATGATTGACACGTGTATTACACTTACCATATCAATTTTCAAGCATAAATCAGCGAAATTGTAGGGTTCTAATATGGTAAGTGTTATACACGTGTCAATCATCCACACGATTGGAATAGAGATGAAACACGATTTTGGAATAGAAGATCTCATCCTAATTGTAGACGTGCGTCGATTAGTCTATTCTCATATATTTGGAGCTTAATTAGTGGACCAAGATTTACTATTTTTAAAAAGATTTTTCCACTATTCCCAATCAAGCAAAGGTCCTCGTCAGTCAGCAGATGTAAATCGAGGATATGCACGAGTAAGCGATCTGTAAGGAGATGACCAACGAGATACGAACCCGGAAACAACTCTTGCAATATTTGAGCAAAAAAATGTGACTACACAAACTCGAACCCGCGACGTCAGAGCACCACACTCTTGTCACCTTGCCACTTACCAACTCGTTTGTACCCCTGGAGACATTAGTGGACCAGTACTTGATCTTCCGAGACGACGTGCAACTTTGGTACCATATACCAAAAACATATATTGTTCCATATATATATCTAATCCAAACATATTGGAAATTGATTGACGAGGAACAGTCTATAGAATAGGACTAGTCGACTAGGGAGACGTGCTTGCGAGTAATTTATTCTCATATCTTTGTAGCTTAAATTAATGGACCAGTATAAATATAAGGGTGGCGCTATTCACACCCCCTTTTTTTATGAGTACACCACCTTCTAAGTACACCATCCCTTACTTTTTCAAATATGGCACAATTGATGAGTTCACCCCCCTTTTTTTCCAATTTTACCCTTGCACTTATTTTCCCTCCCAAATACACCCAAAATGATAAACCCAAGGTGCGGCGACGGCGTTGGAAGAAATTTCACCAATCTTTTTTGTTCCGGCAACGAAAAAAGATGTAATATCTTTTAAATTACGCATTTTTTTAATTTATTTTAATTTTGAATTTAATACTTTAATTTAATTTCGCACTTATAGTTGGATTAGTTTGAGTAATTATTGGGTATAAGTGTTGGGTAATTGTATTTATTTGATTATAGAGTTACATAATTTTTTTCTGGTTTTTGTATGTTGGGGAAGAAGACGACGGGTGGCACGATGGGTGGCACGATGGTATACTCGATCGTGCCATAAGGCACGATCAAAACGTAACTACGATCGTGCCATCGATTGTGCCATTATGCAAGTGGCACGATCAAAAGTAACTACGATCGTGCCTCGATCGTGCCATTATGCAAGTGGCACGATCGAAAAATAATTACGATCGTGCCACCGCTGCGATCGCGTGCCAGAATCGACTTTTGTTATTCAACAAAATTTTCAAATTTGTAAAAATGAAAAAAATAACACACTTTTAAGTTGCAAATTAAGGATATACTTATATTATTCGACAAAATTAAATATTTTCAATAATGTGAGTGTTTAAAAATCTAGGGTTTACAAAAAAAAAGTTGATTTTTCCAAGAACGTGAGTGAGTGTGAGGAAGATGAAGTGTATTAAAACTTATTTATTTAAGTAAGGATATCATAGTCTTTTAAACTAATGACATTTTTGAAATTATATGAAAGGGGTGTACTTAACATTTTTGGGGGTGTCAATAGCGCCTCCCTAAATATAAATACCACACAAAATGCACCAATATTTATCCATCAACAAATTAAAATAGAACTATTTCCTCTCAGTAAGGAACGGAAAGCAAAACACCTTTTGTTTTTATTTTCTTTTCTAGTATCATTTGTTGGAAGAAATCATAGCAACTGGAGGCATTAAGTACACATACATTTTGATTCTTTTTGTGATCATAGCCATCACCGAAAACAACCAAAAATGTGAAGCCGTGAGCCACCTGTTTCAAAATTCGAGGCCGTTGGTCGAGGAGATATATAGCATCCCGATTGCCAAAAGAGACCCAAGGGATAGCCGGGCCACTGGCCCAGGGTGTTGAACACAGCCCAGAATGAGTTCTCGGGCTCGGCAATTCTGACACTGAATTCGGGCAACCGAGTTTGAGTGAGGCTCTAGGTTTGAAGTAAATTGTCGAGGAGGTGGAAGGGGGCAACCCTAATAAACTCTCTCTCCTTCGCATTTTACTTCTAAACCTTCCACTAATTCCTATAAACGTTCATTTCGTTGGAATAATGAAGTTTTCTATAATTTATTTATGGGATAAGGGCTGTTTCATATTTGTTATGTGATTGGCAATTTCTGTGAATGGTACATTAATCACACGGTACAGTGACGAAGTCAGGAATTTTGGGTAGGAGGACTCAATTAATATTAATATGAATAGAGTTCGTCGGATTTCTAGCTACTTTTCCAAACTAAAAATAATTTTAACCACGGTTTTTTAGTCATTTCTTAGTTCAAATTTTCACTTTGTCTTTTTTCATTTCTATGGACCGTCCATGTTTGATCCATCGAAAAATATAACGAATCAATATTTTGAAATATAATCAAGTCACTCTTGAAAAACACAAGAATAAGGGTATGGTCGTACCAAAATGACTAAAAAACATGTTTTTGAAAATTATGAGTATTTTTTATTTTTACAAAAGGTAAGTGGACAATTTGTCCATTACAACATATAAAATGAAAAACAATACATCAACTTTAAAATAAATGGAAGTTTTGATAAGTCATTGTATTAATTCAGTCACACCTTAATATTAAAAAATAAATAACAAAATACAATTACATCAATAAACCTAAAAGGACAAATAGAGACACAAGAGAATAATGCAAAATTCAAGTTAAAGTTTATGGCGGAGCTTAAAAAATGTACAAAATTTTAAGAAAAAGAGAAAATGGCTAAGATACATATTTTTCAAGATTCGCTAATCAAAATAGGAAAGAGGAATGAAATATAATTAAGACATTTTTTTCCCCATTTTTCTACTTTTTATTTATTTTAAGATTAAAATGTGAAATGACCAAAATACCCGTACTTTTTTTTTTTCAAAATTTGAGGGGGGACAGTGCCCCCCTTGGCCCCTTAATAGCTTCGTCCCTGACACGACAGATATAATTTGTGAACAGTCGTGTGAATTTAATTTAATTCTTATATTGTTGAGCGGTTGATGTTGTATTTTTTTTTTCTTTTTTTTTGAGTTTGTGATATAATATTATTTCGTGTGATCTTGTGCAATTTTATCAAGTATGTACAATAGTCATTATATCACGACCATATACTTAAAAAAGACTAGTAAGAAATACGTGCATCGCACGTGATCCACATTAACTTTACTAAAATAATTTTATTATTTAATAATTTTATTGATTAATATTAAAATATTAAAAACTGAAATAAATATTAATTAAATTTAAATACTACACAATATGTAATATATATTTTGCTTTATTTTAATTATAGATCGATACGAATTGTTAAATAATCATTTTAAAGAACTCAATCCCACAAAATTTTTATAATTAGTATAACAATGGAATAAGTTTTATATTAGTTTACAATCACATTCATCGGTCTTTTATTTCATTGTTATGGCTAGAAAAGTCTTTTCTGTTACATGATTTTCGAATTCTTTTAGCATTGGATGCATTTTACATAATCAGACAAATAATTTAACTTATAAATCATATTGGTCAAAAGTGGGTTGTCCAAATTATTTTATTCTCAAAAAAGAAAAAAAAAAGAATCATGCATCAAGAGCATCTTAGGTTATTCTTCCAAGAAAAACTTAAATTAGCAGTCATTACGATGATTTTCCTATTTTAGATAGAAACCACATGTGACATCTCATCCCTTCCCTGTCCGCCTGGGTTGAGATTTCATGTTCTATTTCTAATGTAATGGAACAAGAAGTGGAATAGAAAATTTACTCCCCGCCCACCCGAAAAAACTAACTTCTTTTGGAATAAACATGTTGGATAATTACAAAAACTTACCCTAATTACAAAAATATCCAATTATTTCCAAAATTATAAATACTTCCTTAACATTTAGTTTTATCTCACAGATTGCACCCTTGAGAGTGTGGTATTTGTTAGGTAAATATAAACCTAAAGGGTATTTTTACACCTTTAAGGGATATTTATAATTTTGAAAGATATCTTGAGTTATTTGCAATTACGCTAAACCCCCTAAACATTAAGGCCTAATCCCCCATGATTCCATTATGTCAACAAATCTCGCATGGGACAATTTGAAGGGACACCATAAATATGGTATTGTAAAGGGTTTATTCCATGCCACTCACTTGAGTACTTGGGTAGCTACCCAAGTAGGTTCATTACCATTGGATGAGCACACACACATGCACACCTACATAGGTGTGTTCTCATCCAATGGTGATTAACACACTTGGATAGTCACCCAAATTGGGTGGTGTGAAATTTACCGTTGTAAAGAGCATATTCTGCAGTAGCAACGATGGTGACACCAACTTTGGTAATTGGTAGATATAGAAAAGGGAATCTAATAGCTAATCAAATCTCAAGTTTGTTCTTCACAAAATGAACCAAAATATAAGAATCTCAACACTTCCTCATGGACCTAAATTGATCTCCCCTTTTCAGCTACTTGTGAGTGCATCAATGGACCCCAAAAAATTCCAAAGAAGTTCAAACATGAAATTCAATAATTGCAGAATGGAAGGTGAATTGTCATAGTAGCCAAACAACAAATAGTTAGGAACTAAGTACACCAAAAATTAGAAGAATGTGATCGATCAGTACCTAAATATTAGGTTACACATAATAAGCAGAGCACCAAGATAAGTTGTTAGAGGTCTTTGTACATTTAACTAACAAACCATCCCTTTAAAAGCTAAAACAAAAAACGAAACGACAACGTTTCTAAATCGCAAAGCAAGAACACACCCTCCGGAACAAACAACTCAAGAAGATTATCCGGATGCTATTTTAGCCGGGGCCGTTGTTCACATCACATCTACCATGTCTAAAGTAAGATAAAGTTAGGTGTAAAGTATAATCACACTACTCAAATATACAATTTACCAATCTATCTCAAGTCTTTAGGCAGCAGTCGTTGAAGCTGACTCTTGTAATTGGGTGAAGTGAAACTCTATCTGTAGTCGGTGATGAAGAGGAGTCGACATTGCCAAACCCTTCTTGATATCCGCCTCGAGTTCTCTAATCGGAATTGCAGCCACGAAATTCTTAATGTACTCTTTGCACGTCTCTTTACCTCGACAAACAACCTCGTCTTCCTTTTCGTTCTTTTTTGGTTCCTCGGGTCGTGTTTCTTCACCAATGGATTTTTCTTCCGATGATTGATTAGTAGTAGTACTCGGCACGTTATAGATAGCTGTATTCCTGTCGAATTTCAGTATGTAAGCCTGATTGCATCCTTCGTGCAATCGTTCGCCTAACGTGTCGATAATGTAGTAAGCATCTGTTTCGACCTTGAGGACAAAAAAGTGATCGTTCCAACTGACGATGAAAACGGGATTTTCACTATCGCCCGAACGGCTTATCTCATCCCAAATATTGTCGAACGACATCGCACCGTGCAAAAAATCGAAATTTCCACCTTCCATGACGTCCGGATGGAAAAACCCGATAAAAGATTTCTCAGGAACTACGCAAAGATCGCGAATTTTAGCTTGGAGGACAGTTTCTAAATCAAAGTGCTTATCGGGAAACTGCTCACGGTAAATTTCGTTCTCGCAAAGATTTCTCCATTCCAAGGAGCCGTCTCTGATCAAACTATCGAACTGTGATTTGATTGGCATGAAATTACAGTTATTCTGCAACCAATTAGCAATAACAGCAACAAGAGCCGTACAAGCACTTTCTCCGGCGGCTCGCTCACTTCGCTGATCAATGGAAGCGAAAAAAACCAGTGTCTGAATCTTCATAAGTCCATCCCGGCTTGTTATTTCTTTCTGCTCCCAGGTGCCAACAGCAAAACTATCGTCACCGAAATCAGAGACTGATGATCGATTTGCATTCGAGTCTTCATCGTTTTTTTGCCGCTGCAGTACAGATGCATTTCATAGCTGTTACTTATAAAAGTAAAAGAATATTTAATAAATAAAAAAAGATCACAAAGTTTTGTTTTATACCCAGAGCACCAACAGTAAAACAATTAAACAAGTAACCAAGACTTTTGGGCTCTAACATGATACCCTCGTTTTTTGTTTCGTTAAGGAATAATGAAGCATACGATTTTTTCTTACCGCAGAAGAGAGATTCATCCGAGCTGAGCTGCCTGCGATCAAAATCTATATCATCTCCACCTTCTTCACCATAAGCCTTTTTAAGCAACGGCTCACCTTTAGCTTTAGGAGACCTAAAACTCAGCTTTCTCTTCCTCCAAGGCAAAATACTACGTTTAGAATTCTGTATTAATGGCTGCTCAGGAATTCTAGAAACCGGGTCCTCTAAAAACGAGCAGCCAACATCTGATCTCCGGCGATTGCTAAAGTAAATCCAATCCTCATCCTCATTATTAATGCTAGTACTCGAATAACACGACACACCTGCATAATTAGCATAAGCCAACGTCCCATAACTAAATGACTTCCTAACAGCAGAGTCCTCCTTGCCTTCATCACATTCTCCTCCTTCCTCAAATTCATCTACCGAGTCTGAATCAAAGGTGTAAGCATATTCATCCTCCTCACTCTTGGAGGAGTACCTGCCCTCGCTACTCTCCTCTTCACGGCAGGCTTTCTTCGATCTTCGAGTCGACACATACTCGGTAAATATTTTTACCTTCCTGAGACCAGCTTTAAGCGCAGACAACTCATCTTTCTCAAGGGAAGAAGTTTCTCCAGACGAGGAAGGTGATGGAACTGGCAATATTGGACTCTGCACCAGCTCTGCTGGTTGTTGTGCACCTCTAAGTTCCAGCAAGCCGAGAGATATCTGAAATATATGTGAAGATTAGTCATCACTATTGTGGGCAGTAAAGGAGATAACTAAGTACATGTTATATAGTTATGGTAATAATATAGGGATATTTAGGAAAACTACCTCTGAGGTTTAGCCTAGTTATAAAAAATACTCTAGTTATTTTTCAAAATTACAAATAGGGATATTTACAAAAACAACCCCTGAGATTTGGGTTAATTACAAAAAAACCAGAGATGTTTGAGAATTACAAAAAACCCGCTTGAGGTTTGATGTGTTAAATGTAAGGGGTTAATTGTAATATTTTCACAAATATAAGTTGGGTGTTTGAAATGTTTTTGCTTATGAAGGGGGTAAATTGTAATACATAATCAAATCTTAATTTTTTTTTGTAATTTTCACATACCTCTGGGTTTTTTTGGTAATTAACCCATACCTCATGGGTAATTTTTGTAACTATCCCTTACAAATACCTTTTAAGGTGTGATAAACACCCTCTTGAGGTTTGTATTCAGCTAACAAAATACCCCCCTTGAGGGTGCAATTTGTAAAATAGAAACAAATGTCAGGGGGTGTTCGTAATTTTGAATGATAACTAGGTTTTTTGTAATTAGGCTAAACCTCAGGTAGTTTTTGTAATTATCCAATAATATATTGTCAAACAGTTGTTACTTACCCAGAGCAAAGGACGACTATCAACCGAGCCAGAAACTGTTAAAGGAATCTTGACTTCGATCACTTGATCTTCGTTCTTGGAAGCATATTCAGCAAGGTTTAAGGCTGCTGAACCAACAATGGGAATCTTGTTTTTCGCACCCTGATTCAACCCCTGATGCAAACCCGAATCACTTTAATTATTTTACACTCGATAAGAACTTGAACGAATAGAAGTAATTTCTTAATCACTCGAAATTAACAACTCTATCCCATGTCATTAATGGTAATCCAGTTATAGTTAACAACTATTCCCTTCCCACATTACAAGTGGCCAACATCCAATTGAACGGATGCCACGAAATAATATTCGAAATGGCAATGATTTCCACGAAAACGACAAGTAGCATTGAATTGTACATGAGAGAATGACCACATAACCCTTGCATGTCGGGTTGTTAAATCGTTCATTTTCACTAAAAGACAAAAAACTATATTAAATGCTCAAATGTTTCTTTTTTAAAAAAAAAACACCAAAACAACAAAATAGCATCTGAGTTTCTATATGAGATAAGGATCAACAAATGTTTGGCTCTCGCACAAAGATGGAAAAGAGCAATTGGCATGAAATAACTCCATTTAAAGACTATCATCTCAATCTACTATCAGGCATGAACCAGTAGCATCAAGGAACCATTTGCAACCCTAGATACACCCAAAAGCCGTGCTATCCACAAAAGAAAATAATTTTAACCAGCGAGTCGCATAATAAGAACGTTAAAAGTTGGATGTAGAAAAACCGTTACAGTGATCCAATCCAGTATCACAGTTATAAAGACCATGCATTTTAATCCCATACGGGGGAAAAGAAGAGTAACAATTAGAGTAATTTCATGCATTTTCCAGAAAGCTTTCATCAAGACCTACAAGAGTGGATTCTGTTGGGGACTATCAGTATCAGCACCGGAATTTTTCCTCTTCGTCGTCGTTGTCAAAAACATTACCAGAGACGAATTACTAATATAGTTACAGTTTGATAACAGATAAAATACATCCTTAAACCATTATCAATACCCTAAAATAAGAAGCCATCCTCATAAACAAAGAGATGAACACAATAACCTAAGGCAGAGTCGCAAACTTAGGCACATTTAAAGACATCAATTACAAAACCTAGATAGGAAATTATTTGTATCTTACAGGAATTAACCTCATATAGATTTCTTATTATTATTTTCCTTTCATGTGTGTTTTCCAAGAGTTATAGGAGGTCATACATCAATTTCTCACATCAAGTCTTAAAATAAAGGGAAAATAGAGAAACCTACAAAAGGACTCAACAAATTAAACGAGTAAATCAACATAACCCAATTATCCAAAGAATTCAAAAAAAATATATAAAAGAAGTATATTCATAAGGCTTAGATCTTGAGCCAAGAACCAAATCAAAGAAAACCAACTTACATGCAAAACAGTGAAATTGATCTCCCAAGGATGAAATACATTGTCCTTGTACCCAGAAAGGCTACACACGCTATGGAACTCTTCATCCCACTCCACCAAAACGCCGTCGTTTGGGCCATCATCAACCCTTTTCACAACCTCATCCCTAGTACAGTTCCTTTTCACAGTCCTCCTGAATGAACCCAGCGAAATCTTGGGACCCTTCCACCTGATCTCCACCGCGAGACCACCATTATCCTTCTCTGCACCCTCATGCACCCAATTACCACCCTCAAGCCTATGCACTGTGAGTCTCACCTCATATTTTCTTGAAATAAGAGGCGGCCATGGCCTCCATCTCATCATTTTCACCACCATCTTCCTATTCTCTCAAGCAACTGAAATCTTTTTTTAAAAAAAAAAACAAGAAATGGGAAGATTTGCAATAAAGTTTCCTCCTTTTTTGTTCCCCTTTATATTGGGGTGGGTGGGTTGAAGAAGTAAGCTAGTGAAGAGAGAAAAAACGATGAAGATCTATGAATACTGCATGGGCTTTCTTGTTTCTTTGCAAATGTGGATGAAAAGAATTAATTTTTTTTCAGAAGGAGATTCAAGACTCTCATCAATTTGCTGTTTTGAGTATTTCTCTCCGGAAATTACTAAAAAGTGAGTGAGAGAGAGAAGGGAAAAAGATAGGAGTGGAATATGCCGTTATTTTCATCCTGGTTTTTCAAGATTATAATAATAGCAACATACCAACACATTCACATTTACACAAATACAGAGAGAGAAACAGATAGATATGTTCTTTTCATCTTTTCTACATGACATATAGTCATATACATATAGAAATACCTGGGGGAGGCGTGGGGGTGGGGGAGTGTGTTTTGTGGTGTGTTTGGTGCAATTGGAACGGCGTGAAAAGCAGGGAAATTGACTTAATTTGCGACTTTAGGGTCAAAGAAAAGGAAAATCCAGATTAGGTTGATTTTAGGGATTTAGATAATCTTGACTGATATTTTAGGGCCCCCATTCTGTTAATCTCCTTTTTTCTCTTCATCTTACTTATCCTTTTAATCCCTTAAAACACTTCTCTAGATATTGAAGTGGGTCTTTTCTTTTTTGTACAAATCCTGGGAGATGGTGGGTTGATGGGAATCGAATATCAGATCTGGACTTGAGAGTCTTTAATTATTGGATTGCTATCTGATTTCCGATATTCAAGTAGATTATGTACAATAGATGAGAAGATTGATGTAGGTATTGAGGCACCAATAATAATTTATTTATGATGTCACGATGAGATCATTTCTGCATCACAATATTTAATTTGATAATGCATCAAAGAAATTTACTATAGTGCATGTATACTCTGGAAAATATTTGTATCATGTTGGATATGATATGCGATTAATAAACATTTGACTTGTCTTTTATAAATTACACACATTAAAAACTTTCCATAAGTTTAATGGCGTAGCCAAAACATATTCGGACGTTTCAGTTTAGTTAATTTTTTTCATATTATTCAAAAATGTAGATGTGTAATAAAAGATAATAATCTTTTTATAAAACAAAATATTTTGAAATTAGTAGAAGAAATCGTGTTTGTTTTGATAAAGATTGATTTAATCTCATTTAATTGTTATTGTATTTATCTTTTGTGAAATCAGATAAAGTGAATGCAAAAATAATCATCACGGATGTTGGCAATCCTTATTTATAACCTCCTCTTGACCAACAAAAAAATCTCATTCGTGTTTGGTAAAATTTGATCGATAAATTCATCTACTTATTAATGTAATATTATGGCCATAAATAAGAAAAAATATGAAAAGAATAAGAGTTTCTTCTTTGGCAAAAACTCATATAAGACTGTCTCACGAGTCGTATTTCGTGAGGCAAACTGTGACCCAACTCAACCCAAAATAGCAATAGCATTTTTTTATAAATATTACGCTAATAGGTGGTTGTGAAAGTATTACATGTTAAACAAAAAAGTATTAGTAATTTCCCTAAAAAGTATTAGTTTAACTTAGGGACGATTGCTTGCTGTGAAATATTTATGCACAAGCCACTGTTGTGATGTTTAAGAACCAGAAAATTTTCTTCCTTGCATATATTGGTGCTACAATGCAATAGCACATGGATGATTCATCCAGCCAATAAAATAAATAATATTATTTTGTGAAAACTACAATAGAAATGGAGTATTGTTTTATGTTTTCTGGGTCATTTATTTTGGTTTTATAAAGTCACTCATAATCATGGAGAGAAATTGGATATAAATTAATCCCTGGAATCATCAAAAGCTTTAATTTATTCCCATACATGCAACCACACTCTTAACATTTCAAACCTAAACCCTCGTAAAATCCTAAAGAACTCCACACACTCATTATGCACCCCTCATGCTCTCTTCTTCTCCCAACGCTGTGAATTTTTGTAGGTACTAATATTTTCTTAGCTAAGTTTGAATGGTGATATGGTCTAAATAAAAAGACTATATTGCCCTCACTCTTTTCCGAATTAGCAAAATAGGCCAAGATTTCGCGCTTTTCCTATTTGGTCTTCACCCGAACCCGACCCGACTCGACCCGACCCGAGGTGACGGGTTGGGTCACCGGTGTTATGCCCATCGTTGATCTTGGTACTTGATTTGACAGCAAGGTCCTACGATCGTGACACGTGGAACTAGATTGTACGATCTAGGTGGATCACTATATAAACCCCACAAACTCAACTGCATAAGGTAATTCATTTTTTTTTTTGTTGGAAAACAACAACGATTTCATTAAAACATTGAGATTACATCGAATATAAAATACCTTCCACGAAGGAGGTATGCTACCAAATCCAAACATATTCAATATCATTAGCATTACGAAAATGAGCTAAAGAGTGTGCCACTTCGTTAGCCTCTCGAGGAATGAAGTTAAAAGTAGACGTCCAAAGTCGGCGATTGCGTCCAAAATATCTTCCTTAATTATGTCACCATGGGTGTCCTAATGTCTTTGCCAAGAAGTCCGTCTATGAGTATCTTACTGATCACTTTCAACGTGAATATTTTGTATCCCCGCCTCCCTAGCCGATTATAATGCAAAAAGAATCGCCATGCCCTCCATCAAGTCTTTGCTCCCATCCATCCGTGTCCTTTTGGCCCCGGATGAATAACAAGCCCTTCATGGTCTCTAAGGATAAAACCAAAACCTCTCTTTTTTATCGCTAAAAATCACAAAGATCCGAATTCGATTTAAAGGAAACCAAGTTTGGGTCGTTTCCATTTCGCCTTATCTATCAACGTTTGTTTTCTTTCTATGGATGTTGGCTTCTTCGGTAATCTCCAAGAAAAGATTTTGAGCTTTCATCCGGACATTCTCGGCATTAAACGGGGTGTGTTCAAAATAGAAAGAGTTTCGAGCCTTCCAAATACACCAAGTTTTTATACAAATAAATTCGACCATGTCGATTGGAAGATAGTCCATCTTGCACCAAAGAAAATTCTTGAACGATCCAAAGGGTATTTCGTTGGGTTAATTCTAGTTGAAATTGTGAATCAATATTAGTACGGTTTCCGGCATTCTAGAAGTAGGTGGTATAGAGTCTCCGTACCTTCTCCACAAATTCCACACACCGGATCAATCGCCATATTTTCTCCCATAATTTGTCCTTTGTTGGTACAACATTGATGTTAGGAATTTTATTGTTTAGATTTTGATGAATGCCATGTAAAACTTAGAATAGAAAGTTGGCACCCCAATTCTTCTTTGTAAAATGTATTGTAACAATTAGAGTGGCGCCAAGCCGAGTTAAGTCGCCTACGCCATAACATGCAAGAAGACAACAAGACCGGAAGGAAGACTTTCTTTGAAACAATTTGAATATGGCAAAGAAGAGTAGACGAGAACTCTCTCGAAGAAGCGAGATGCAACAGTGGAGCATCGATCAAAGTCAACTCAAGAAAAGCCAAGTCTCAAGTTGAAGTGACAAAGAGTCATCCACGATTGGAAGGCGACTCTAAGTCACCTGGGAAAGCAAGGAAATGCGATTAAGTCGAGATAATCGTAAAAGAACCGTTACGCAAATCAAGAGATTTACTTAAACAAGTAATATCTCCATACCACCTTTCTTGGAGTGCTCGGTCCCGAGGAAGCGTGCAAAAGGAATGAACCAATGGGAAGCACTACACCGTGTCGAACTCGAAAAGGTGAAAGAACAATTCATACGAGGAAATGGCAATTCCAAGGATCGCAACAAGACAAGCCAACGATCGCAAGTGACTTTCAAAAATAAGCTATCTCTTCAACGGGCAAATTTTTGAAAGTTCACTCTTAAAGGCCGAGGAGTTTGTTTGAGAAGTATGACACACACGTGAGATATACAAGCACATTAGAAAAATCAAACATTCTCAATCCTCAAGCTGCATTACGAAGTACATCAATCCAACACTCACCGTGAAGGAAAGAGAACTTCAATCGGTTGAAGAGGAAACTTTTGAAAACAAGGGGTATACATTCCGGGAAGGATTGTAGAAAGGTTCAAGGTTGAACCAAGTCTTAAGCTTTTGGAGGGCTTCGTGATCAAATCCAAAGAGCTTGAGCAAGTGAGTGTAGTAACAAGGCAAAATGCTGCCCTGTGAAGAAGGCGAGTCGTCACGAGAAGCCACCGAGTGATCAAGGCGTCTCGGTCGAGTCCCTAAGGATCAAGTCGGTTTGTTGTGATCAAGACTTGTATCTGGACTTACCACTTTGTAAACCGATCATTACTTAGTGGATTCCTCCAGGAGTTGGAGAAGAGAGGAGTAGAAGAATTACCCCATCTTCGAACCTCTATAAAAACTTCACCGTGTCATTTACATTTCAAAGATTTAAATTCTGCACTTTTAACTCGCTTATATCTGTGATAAATTTGCTATCCATTTGATAATTTATAAGTACTAAATCAAGCTCTAAAATCTTGCTTAATCAAACTTAAGGGTGTTAAGTCTTCCAAAAAATAAAACCACAAAGAGTTAAATTATAGCCAACAAGTGAGTTACTCCATCAACAAAATTCAATTTGAGTCTTTGAGAGATTAACTCTCTTGAGTGACTAATTCGATCATCCATCAAGGACACAAAATTGTGTAGAATCAACTCAGAGATTTAAAAGGACTAAATCGAAAATTTGGTAAGGTTTATTCAACCCCCCTTCTAAACCTTACACTTACACCCCTTGGGACCTACAAGTGGTATCGGAGCGGTTGGTTCATTGAACCCTCCGCCTTTAGTTCTTACCGAACTAGATCTCCAAACTTTTCAAAGTCCGCTTTAGTACTTAAACCTTCAAAACTCTTTTTTTATTAAAAAGTCATTATCATGGAAGCAAATTTGACACGCATCCCTATGTTCACTATCGAAGAATTTGATGATTGGAAAATTCGTATGCGAGCTCATCTATCAAAGATTACATGATGAGATGTGGATAGTGATAGAAGATGGGCCTCTGCAAATATTAAAGGTGAACACAACAATGACGAAGAGTTGCGGTGAAGGAGAAGAAGATCTTTGCTCCCCTGACCCGATCATGGTTGAAAAACCAAGAACCGAGTGGACAAATGATGACAAAAAAAGATACAACCTGGACAATGTAGCCAAGGACATCCTTTACAAAACCTTGACAAAGCCATGTTCAATAAAGTCAAATCATGCAAAACGGCTAAAGAAATCGGGACAAGTTGACATTGATTTGTGAAGGCTCGAGCAAATCAAAGAAAACAAATTATCGATGTCTGAATTTGAGAACTTCAAAATGATCTCGGGAAAACCTGGATCAACCGGATGCTCGGTTCTACGTAAATCACAAATGAGTCATCTACACTTGGAAAGGAATATACACGAAGAAATGTGTATGAAGATCCTAAAAGTCTTCCAAAATGAATGGGAAATGAAGGTCATGGCACCGAGACATTCCATGGACCTATCAAAGACATCCAACCATGAACTATTCTCGGACCTCAAAGCCTACGAGTTTGAGTGAGAAGGAAAGACCAAGAAGAGATCAGTTGTACCCAAAACAACTCTCTAATTGTTAAAGATGGGAAGAGAGGCCGAGGTCAAAGTCATTGACCCGGAAGAAATAGCCCGATGGTTAAGAGGTTCAACAAATTCTTCAATAAGAACTACAAAAGAGGAAAGGGTGAATCTCCCGAGAAGACACTCGGCTCCTCCTCCAAATCAAGGGAAGATAGGCCAACCAAGAGAACGGATCATCAAAAAGTTGAGTATCAAAGGGACAATCCAAGAATGGAAAGAGTCGATCAAAAGGTTGAATATCTATCTTTGAATCAGAGACAACCAGGTCACTATGCCATTGATGTCCATATCCTGTAGTCAACAAATACAGAGATGAAGAAGAAGAAAGGAAGGTCTTGAGAGAAAGAAGACAAGAAAGGAAAAAAGGCAATGATGGCTGCAGAGATCAAAAAACAACCAAGTCAAGAGAGAGGTGATTGAGAGCAATGAAGTGACTACTCAAGTGACTCGAAGAAGAAACCCGATCCGCTTGATGGCCAAAGAACAAGATCAAGAAGATGAGGTACAATCTAACTCAACAAACTCGTACACTAGTGATAGTGATCGTGACACACACACACTTCATCACCTACTGATCTTTATGATTCATTAGGCAAAATGATGAAAGATTTTGAACACATTAAATCCTCACACACACTATTGAATGAGGAAAACACTACTCAAAAGTCAAAACTCAAAGTGACTAAGGAGCCGAGTACTCTAAGTCAAATAGTTGTTGAAAATGAAAGTTTAAAAATTTGAAAATGCTAAATTAGTAGCAGAAATTGCTGCTATAGAAAAGAGGGAGAATGACCTCAAGAATGTTATTGCCTCATTCACTAAGGCATCTAAATCATTGGATGATCTTATTATGAGTCAAAGAGAATGTGGAGACAAGAAAGGCTTAGGATTTAATTCCTCGTGCCATGTCAAACCTCAAGAGTAATTTTGGAAAAAGGATCTTCAAGTCATGAAGAGTCCGAAAAATCCAAAACTCTAAATGTTGCACACACATTCACTCCAAAGCACAATACTAAGCAAACCGGCCTTGGTTACAAAGGAAAAGGAAAACTTGACCGAGTTGAGTGTCTTTGAAAGGATAAATGAGAAGAGATTCACCGAGTCCTCAAAGAAATTCCAAACAAAATACTTTGTAAAGAAGAAGCGAGCTACCAAAAATCCCAAAAAAACCCATAAAAGAAATACATATGATGGGAATGGTAGAAAATATCCAAGCCAAGTCGATTGGAATAACGTAAACTATCGGCCTGACAGACTTATGGAACATAAGCCCAAATGGCAAAGGCCTAGAACTCAAAGAAAGGCCATTCCAAAAGTATAAGAGCTTTCATCAAAGACACATATGCACCTAGGCACTACACTCAAAAACACCACAATTACCCAAGGAAGGCAATTGCTAAAACACATATGCAGTATACTGACAAAAAGAGACAATTTGTATGAACTAGAATCCCCAAACAATTTGCCAGGATTAATTATGATTATGGCACGATAGATGGCAACCCCTTAGAGTCAAATCATTTGGCTATAGGTTGGTTGGATCATCTTACAATTCTAACCCCTCGGGACCCGACAAGTATGGGTACCTAAAACTTAATTTCCTTGATTGCGGGTTCAAGGAATTGTGAGTGCCAAGGAACCTGGTACATGGATAGTGGTCGTTTCCGGGACATATGACAGAAATAAGAGAAATCAAAAATTCAAGGAAGTCAAAGGAGCAAAAGTCATATTTGGAGGAAATGAAGCTCCTGGTGAAATAAGAGGCATTGGATCCATCAAGAGGAATGGATTAGAAATCACGGATGTTGCATATGTTGAAGGACTCAACTTCAACTTACGAGTATCGATCGGCTCGTGACAAGGGCTACAATGTTGGATTCAACATGGGTATATGCCAAATCAAAGATATTGAATCAAATGAAGTTGTCTTTGCAAGGATGTAGACAAAAAAATATGTATGTAGTGGATTGGTCAACCGCAACACCCAAAGACTTGTCTACTAGCAAAAAAGACAAATTTGAATCAAGTTAAGTATGGCACAAAAGCCGAGTCACACAATTTCAAAACACTTAACAAGGCGGCAAGAAGTCATCTTGTAGAAGGACTTCCGGACTCGAGATACAAGAAGGAGAGTATATGTGATGCATGTCGAGAAGGGAAAGCAAATCAAGTCGTCATTCAAAGAAAAGACATGCCCATCCTCAACAAAAGAATATTGCATCTACTTCATATGGATCTATTTGGCCCAAAGTGGAACCAAATGAAAGATAAGTGGAAAGAAATACACCTTGGTGGTAGTAGATGACTACTCAAGATATACATGGACAATATTCATGTGCAAGAAGAAAGAAACTCTACAAAAACTACCACACCGATGAAGAGGATTCAAAATGAGAAGAGTCAAACCATTATCAAAATAAGATCGGATAGAGGAACCGAGTTTGTCAATGGAATAATAACTCGATATTGTATTGAGAATGGTATTGGTCATGAACTATCGCAGCAAAGGACTTCACAATGAGAATGGAGTTGCGAAAGAAGGAATGAACCCTCAAAGAAGCGGCAAGGACCATGTTAGTCAAGCGGGGTTACAAAACGATTTTGGGTCAAGCAATCAACACAACTTGCTACACCCAAAACAGGATGTATGATAAATGACGGTGACAAAGACTCCTATGAGATCCTGGATCGAAGAAAACCAAGTGTTGCATATTTGAAATATTTGGATGTAAATGCTTCATCCACAACAATGGCAAAGACAACCTAAAGGCCTTTGATGCTAAAGTCGATGAAGGTATCTTCTTAGGATACTCACCAAAGCAAAGCCTACAGGATACTCAACAAAAGAACTATGGTTACGAAGAATCCATTCATGTAGTATTCGATGAGCGAAATGTAAATGGAGAAGACATTGTAGAGTCACCGATGATAAAGTGAATCATCCAACCATACGAAGAGTCCTATCTATCTTGGAAGGCTCAAGCCGGAATTATCAATTCGAGAAGAAGGCGAGATAGCTGAATCTCAAAAAACAAATGGAAAATTTGCGGTAAGTGATTATGAGAGAGTGACCACAAAGAACACAAATACAAGTCGATCAATCCAAATAACTTACTCCAACCTTGATGTAAGATGGCCGAGAGACCATCCACGAGAACTTGTCATTGGAGATATAAGAGAAGGTGTCAAAACAAGATCCGAACTCAACAAGAAGCTATGTTCACATGCTTCATCTCGCAAATAGAGCCAAAAGATGTGTCACAAGCATTGGATGACACACATTGGATTCAAGCTATGCAAGAAGAGTCAATCGGTTTGAAAGAAAATAAAGTGTGGGAATTAGTGCAAAGACCCATGCATCAAAATGTTATTGGCACCAAATGGGTATTCGAAATAAAATGAACGAGGAAGGCTCTGTGGTAAGAAACAAAGCAAGATTGGTAGCCAAAGGACATTGCCAGAAGGGATAGATTTTGATGAAACATTTGCCCCTGTAGCAAGATTGGAAGCTATAAGGATGTTTCTTGCCTATGCAGACTCACAAGAATTTCATTGTATATCAAATGGATGTAAAAAGTGCATTCCTAAATGGTTTATTGGAAGAAGAAGTGTATGTTGAACAACCTCCGGGATTTGAGCGAGAAGACTCTTGGAGACAAGGTATACAAACTCAAGAAAGCCCTGTATGGATTGAAACAGGCACCCGAGCATGGTATGACACCTGTCACAATTCCTAACTAAAAATGGATTCACAAAAGGAAAAGTAGATAGAACACTTTTCAGAATTCAAGACAAGAAGAGTATCTTTTTGTTCAAATATATGTGGATGACATCATTTTTGGATCCACTAACAAAGAGTCATGTGAAAAATTCTCAAACCTCATGCAAAGTAAATTTGAAATGAGCATGATGGGAGAGTCCGACATTCTTCCTGGACTCCAAGTGAAACAAATTGAAGGATGGAACCTTCATAAGTCAAACAAAATACACCGAGACTTAATGAAGAAGTTTGGTATGGAGGAGAAGTCTTATGTAAAAATACCAATGAACACATCACCAAAATGGACATGGATGCGGATGGCAAGCCATGGATCAAACAAGATACGAGCACTTATTGGATCACTGCTCTATCTCACAAAGCGGGCGGACATCACCTTTCTTTGTAGGTGTATGTGCAAGATTTCAATCTGCTCCAAAAGAGAGCCATATGACAACAACTAAGAGAATATTGAGATACTTGAAAGGAAGCCAAGAAGTAGGCCTATGGTATCCAAAGGAAGGTGGATTCAAGCTAATTGGCTATTCAGACTGACTATCTTTGGATGCGAGTTGATAGGAAGAGCACTTCAGGCACATGTCAAATGCTAGAAACAGTGATTTCCTGGTTCAGAAGAAGCAAAACTCAATAGCCACCTCTACAAATGAGGCGGAATACATAGGCTGCGGGCAATTTGTGCCCAAGTCCTATGGATGAGACAAAGAAATGAGAGACTATGAAGTTGAGGAAAAGAAATTCCAATTATGTGCGATAACACAAGTGCAATTGCAATCACTCAAAATCCTGTGTTGCATTCAAGAACAAAGCATATTGATGTCGATATCACTTCATAAGAGATCATGTTGAAAAGAAGGACATCATCCTGGAATATATCTCAACCGATAAACAACTAGTGACATCTTCACAAAACCATTATGTGAGTCAAGATTTGAAGAACTCAAGCATGAGTTGGGATTAATTGAACTAAGCCGAGACACGAAGAACCAAAGAAAAGAAATGGAACAGAAAGGAGGTGAAAAAGAGTTGGCAATGAAATCACCGAGAAATCACCAGATCGGAAAGACAACTACACCAAGTCGGTGATAGCTAAGTCGCTAAGAGAATCGTGAGAAGTAGAGTTAAATCGGCTAAGAGATAAGATGAATAACTTATGAGCAAAGTGACAAAAACACATCGTTTTGACTAAGCGGGAATGTTTTAAGGAATACGTCGGCATAATGATGATGTGTACAGGACATAAAGCTGCACACCAAGCTTATGATTGGATATAAATGTCTTTGCCGCATTAAATACGAGACATGAAATGCTCGATGGCGTCACGAAATCCAAGCCGTTGATTTCGATCACAATTCAAAAACCACCCGCACGTCCTTTCATAAACCATATTTAAACCATTTTCGTCCGTTTCTCTCTCACACTTCTAAAACTGTTCATCTCTTTCTCTCAAAAGCAAAGGCAAAATACTCTCGAAACCCTATCAATCTTCAAATCATTTTCTGAGTTTTTCCTTGAAATAATCCTGAGAAATGGCACCAACTTATGACTTTACCAAGTTAGGAAAGCAAATCCACACCGCTCTACGGTGGATTTTGACTGGAATGATGAAACAGGGTCCGACGACACCCTAGTGAAGAAAATCGCTGAGAAGTTGGAAACGTCCGGGCTAAAACCGTTTCTAACGTTAGAATATCGCGATGACCTATGTGGAGGAGGTCGCACAATTCTACGTGAATCTTTGAGATTCACGATGAAGGAATCAAGTCATCTTCACGGAAAGCGGTGACTATCACCGCCAAGGATTTGGTGAACATTGCTCACTACCAGAAGGAGCATCCGAGATTAAAGAAGCCGATGTAAACTTGGGTGACGCATGGAAAGAAATAGCCAAGTCCGACTTTCTGCCGATAAAATAATATACACAAACAACAAGAGATCAGCCAAGGAGGATTATCACAAGTTGTTGGATATAGTTGCCAAATGTATCGACATCAAATTTGGCGACTTTGACCAATCAAAAGGCAAAGCCGATTGTAATGGCTGCAATCATCGAAGAAAAGAAGATAAATCTGGCCGAGTTTGTCTCAAAGCAGACTCTGCCCGACGTGGGGAACAAATCCTTCAAAGAAGATGGCACATTTGGAGGATCCCTAGGATATGGCCTGTGATTGGCCGGCTATTGGAGGTGAAAGGAGTCCCTCTTAGACATGGGAAGGCATTCCATGTTAACAAGAGGATATTCGAGCAAACCTCTCTCGGCGCACTGAAGAGAGCTTACGCCAAGAGAGCGACACCGGTGAGGGGGAATCACCGACCCCGAAGATACAATACAAGCTTTCCTCTCGGCCAAGAAGAAAGCGCCCTGCAATTTGCTAAGAAGATCACGCTACTGCCCCTGAAAGAAAACCAAACATGCTCCACTGCCCGCAGCGAGTCACCGCCCCAAGCAGCCGTGTCTCCCGTCCCCTGCAGCAGCGGTCGAGAAGGACTCACAAATACCTTCTCCGATCGTCAAAAAGAGAGAACCGAGAAGCCACGACGGCCCGCTCCTCGAAAAAAAAAGACACCCCACCGCCCCACCGCCCAAGACTCGAGAGGACACCGTCTCTCGAACCGGAAATCCTCTCGTACAAACTAGGAGACGAAGAAGAATCGTCAAGCGATCCGATCGGAGAAACCAAATGAGTCGATTACTCGGCCTAGCACAAATACGGAGACTACTTTGGAGAAGTAGAGTCTCCGGATGTAGTTGATGAAACATCCAAGTCTGTTGAAGGCGATCACAGAGGCAACCCGAAGACACAATTGTAGCTCACACACCTGAAGCACAAGAAAGAACTCCGCCAGAGCGGATAGTGATGTAATGATCCTATCTCCACCTTACCCGGACATCCAAAATCGTCATGCGTGAGTGGAGGAAATGGAAGTTGAGTAAGTCAAGAGAACAGTTCCAACGGCCCGAGTTCATAGAAGAAGAAGAGGAATCTGCTAAATTTCCTTGGATTAACTCATCGTGCTCCCGGCTGGGATGAAGACAATCGCAGACATCCTGCGCATCTACAAGGACAAGGAGAGAGAAAAGCAAGTTTGAAGAAGCCAAGACGTGAGAAGGCAAGCATCCGCCCTATCTCCGCACCACGAACACACACATCCTCTCCTTGATGTCTTCTCCGATGGACGAGGAACCGGAGAATGTCGCCGCTACGAAGAGTTGCAAATGCAGCAAGCATTGCGAATCAAGAATCCTTCACGAGCAAAGACTAATGGAGGGACCAGGAGAGTCCTCCGTAACACGTGAAATCGATCCAATGGGAGTGGTTCAAAGAAATAGCCACCGTTGTTGCTGCTACCACCTCCCAGATTCACTCGAGAAAAAAGCGATAAGGGAGTTGGCGATGAAACCGGGATAGTGGGGACCCCGGTCGAGCCAACCCCTATTGAAGGTGTGCTACCACACTCCCCCAACTACCAACAATCAATCGAAACAGCCGAGAGTTTGGAGACGAGTGACCCCATTACAAGTCACTCGGTGGTGCGCCACCGGGGGAAACTCCCCCACCACCGCGGCAAGGTCGGAGGATGCTTTGCAGATGACTCCACAACGAATCAAGGAGGCGAAGTAGAGAAAATACAAACACAAGAAGAACAAAGACAAGTTGCCATCAATGAAGCTCGAGGCGTTGAGACTGTCTCACGGTGAGGTGCTAATCGCTCTGAAGGCTAATGACGCTAACGATGCACGATCGAGGCACGAGGAAGGAATGTACCACAGGAGTTAACACTGGGCGATGAAAGTGCAATCCATGGGGTTGAGACTCCAATGGATGCCATCAGAAGACCCTAAGACAGTGACACAAGCGAAAGGGAGGACCAAGGCCTCGCAGCAGAGAGATCGCCGGAGGAAATGAAGGACCACGGGAGGTTGAGACTTCCCAAAAGAGGTCAAGTAGAGAACATCCCTCCTGCTATCATCGACCCATCGTGAGAGAAGGAGATAAGCGCACTTCATGATTCCCGGACAACCCCGATGTCACTTTTCTCGGGATCGAAGAAGGCGAAGAAGAAGGCGAGTCATCCCCGACAAATCCAAAAGACTCACCGGATGTTCCAAGCACGAGCAAGTCGATCCCAAGACTACTCGTCAAACTTTTAACTTTGATGATGAGCCACCATCGAAATCTCATCATCGTCCGATGATGCTTCCGATAAGGCCGAGGACCATCTCAAATGGAAAAATCACCGAGACCAACGGTCTGTTAAGACAAATTGAGGCTCGGCAAGCGGGTCTACTTCACAACAAAACCCACCAACCGAGACCACCGCTCAGGCTCCTCAAGTCGCAGCAGATCGATTCCCAAAAGAACTTCACGCGCACCGCTCATCCTCGAACAGATCCCGGTTGGCGGTGATGAATCTTTTGTAGAATCTTTCCCTTTTTCACCGGAGATACTAACTCCACGAAGAGTCGAAAAAACGAACAAGCACGCTATCACAAACCAGCTCTGTTCTTCCATCGACACCATTGTTCCAGTTTTGCTTATGACTTTGATGTTTGTATGGCCATCACCGCAATGAAGAATCAGTGAAGTTCGAGAAGTGTTCAAGGCACTCTTTGAGGTTGAACGGATGGAGAGGCATCGCCTCTTTGGACATGCGACCGGACAACAGAGATGCCAACCTTACAAAACTGACTTGAGAGGCATCACGGTCGAAGGATAAGGGAATGGTGGCAACAAAGAAGAAACAATGCGTGTGGAACAAGTCGATTCTTCAGGACATTGTTCAACAAGTTTCTTTGGTATGGAGAGTCGAAAATGCTTTGATGCAAAACGAAGTTGAGAGAACACATTGAGCATATGCATGAAGCTCACACTTTGCCGAGATCAAGGCTGGCTGCGTGAGCAAAATACAAATGATCTATAGCGTTTGGAAGAACACATGACAAGAAAATTCACCTTCTCATGGCCGAGATGAAGCGATTTCAGAGAATCCAACGCTTACTCGACCAATTCCGTCTTTGCATACAACGCAGCAGACTCAAGCGAACTCAACCGTCGAAGACTCGACTTCATGCTTGCCAAAGATGTTCCCTGGGGTTCCTCTATCCTTTGATGATGCCAAAAAGGGGAAGAGGAATACCTCAAAGCGCTAAAATCAAGCCGAGAAGAAAGGAAGCGGTACCGGGAAGGGAAAATCAGTGAGGAAGTCTTGAAACAGAAGAAAGGAAAGCTTGTTGAGGGGAAGGATCAACAAATGTGACATTGATGATTGCACAAACCCCCAACAAGGTCTGTCACGGTGACATTATAAGCGGCAAACTCCCCTCAGACTCGCCACTCCAACACTCTGCTATATCCATGGCCGATAAGAGAAAAACAATTGAAGCGGGGATGAAGGAAGTGGAAGGAAGAATGGATGCCCGAGTCATGAACATCTTGAAAGAACACGGAGGCATTCCAAAGAGACAGAGACACCTATGCCATCTCGGATGTCGGGACAGAGCCACGATCGGTCGATGAATTTAAAACGCTCGAATCGAGGATACTTTGCAAATATGTCTATGGCTCAAGCTTGGGACTTGTCTTGGGAAAAAGGTCTCACGTTATGTGAAGAAGGCGAAAAGCGCAGAGACAACCGCGATCCTCTGCTTTGGTCACTCGCCGGTCACTCACCGGAAAGAAGAAGACCCGATCAAGATACGCCCAGGTAGAGGAAGAAGCGAGTGGAGGAAGAAGCTTGACTCCAGGCCTCTCCCCAAAAACATTGAATACGTGGATCCAGGAAGAAAGAAAGGAGGGATCTCTTTGGGGTGGGCTTGACCAAGTAGCGAATTTGCGAGTGGCTAAAACTAACGCCGAGTATGCAAAAAGACTAGAAGAAGAAAACAAGAGACAAACTCAGCTATGGGAGGAGAGACAGGAAAGAATAAGAAGAGATGAAGGCTGCCAGGAAGGCATATGAGAAGAAAAAGAAGGCGGTGACGACGAAAAAAGAGAAGAAGAGAAGAAGATCTTGATCAAGATGAAAGAAGGAGACAACGAAGGAGATGAAGTGTTCTTTGTCAACCCTTCGTGTATTTTATCATGTAAATACATACAATGTAAGTCTTCGTAATAAAGCTATAAATTTTTATTTTCGGTGTAGACAAATATGTGCTCGATACACCTTGTAAACATTGTGTAAAAGAACAGGAATGATATGATCAATAAACAGATCTATTCTCACAGCATACATTCTATGTCAATACACTATCTCGTATGTATCTTTCTTTGTTTGCATTTTTGAATGACTTAAGTTTTGGCATCATCAAAAAGGGGGAAATTGTTAGGAATTTTATTGTTTAGATTTTGATGAATGCCATGTAAAACTTAGAATAGAAAGTTGGCACCCCAATTCTTGTCAAAATGTATTGTAACAATTAGAGTGCCAAGGCCGAGTTAAGTCACCTACGCCATAACATGCAAGAAGACAAACCAAGACCGGAAGGAAGACTTTCTTGCTGAAACAAATTGAATATGGCAAAGAAGAGTAGACGGAACTCTCTTCAAGAAGCGGTGAGATGCAAAGGTGAGTGGAGCATCACAAGTCAACTCAAGAAAAGCCAAGTCTCAAGTTGAAGTGACGGAAGAGTCATCCATGATTGGAAGTGACTCTAAGTCACCTGGGAAAGCAAGGAAATGCGATCAAGCCGAGATAATCAGAAAAGAACCGTTGCCGAAATCAAGAGATTTACTTAAACAAGTAATATCTCCATACCACCTTTCTTGGAGTGCTCGGTCCCGAAGCGTGCAAAAGGAATGAACCAATGGGAAGCACTACACCGTGTCGAACTCGAAAAGGTGAAAGAACAATTCATACGAGGAAATGGCAATTCCAAGGATCGCAACAAGACAAGCCAACGACGCAAGTGACTTTCAAAAATAAGACTATCTCTTCAACGGGCAAATTTTTGAAAGTTCACTCTAAAAGGCCGAGGAGTTTGTTTGAGAAGTATGACACACACGTGAGATATACAAGCACATTAGAAAAATCAAACATTCTCAATCCTCAAGCCTACATTACGAAGTACATCAATCCAACACTCACCGTGAAGGAAAGAGAACTTCAATCGAGTTGAAGAGGAAACTTTTGAAAACAAGGGGTATACATTCCGGGAAGGATTGTAGAAAGGTTCAAGGTTGAACCAAGTCTTAAGCTTTTGGAGGGCTTCGTGATCAAATCCAAAGAGCTTGAGCAAGCGTGAGTCAGTAGTAACAAGCGCAAAAACCTGTGAAGAAAGGCGAGTCGTACGAGAAGCCACCGAGTGATCAAGGCGTCTCCCAGATCGAGTCCCTAAGGATCAAGTCGGCCATTTGTGATCAAGACTTGTATCCGGACTGTTACCACTTTGTAAACTGATCATTACTTAGTGGATTCCTCCAGGGAGTTGGAGAAGAGAGGAGTAGAAGAATTACCCCATCTTCGAACCTCTATAAAAACTTCACCGTGTCATTTACATTTCAACATTTAAATTCCCGCACTTTTAATCGCTTATATCTGGCGATAAATTTGCTATCCATTTGATAATTTATAAGTACTAAATCAAGCTCTAAAATCTTGCTTAATCAAACTTAAGGGTGTTAAGTCTTCCAATAAAAATAAAACCACAGTTGAGTTAAATTATAGCCAACAACTGAGTTACTCCATCAATGTACTCAAATTTGAGTCTCATTGAGAGATTAACTCTCTACCGAGTGACTAATTCGATTTGTCCATCAAGGACACAAATGTAAATCAACTCAGAGATTTAAAAGGACTAAATCGAAAATTTGGTAAGGTTTATTCAACCCCACCCTTCTAAACCTTACACTTACACCCCTTGGGACCTACAATTGAGACAGGCTCGCCACATGAAATGTTTAATTTTGGGTAGGATTCGGAGGTTCCAAATCTTTTTCCATTCCGCTTGAGTTGCTAGAAGACGGATTATTGGTGTCCGTAATTTCTGCTTGTATTTTTAAGGCATAGTAGGCGGTCTTGACCAAAAACATTCCATTCCATGAGTATCTCCATGTCATATTGTCAGTCGGGAGTCTCCTACTCAAATATATAGCACATTTTAAATGTCGTGCGTCTTGGGTTTCAAAATTCCGATTAATAAAGTCGACCCTCCAGCTCTTATATTCGGTGTCAATGAGCTCGGACACGGTGGCGTTTATCGGTAGAGGGTCATTGTAGTGTACGTTGGTCTTTCAAAATTTCTCATCCCTAAATCAACCTGTATTCCATTTCCTATCCTCCATGCCCTTCCAACACATTGGTCTTGCTTGCAATAAACTCCTCCATAGAAAGCTTGGTTGGTATCCCACCTTAGCATTTCGCAAATCTCCTCGTGGAAAATATTTTGCTTTGAGTAATTGGGCTGCCAACGAATTTGGTGATAGCATAAGTCTTCATACCTATTTAGCGAGCATCGCAAGGTTGAATAGGTGTATTTGTCTAAAACCCGCCCCTCCATCCATTTTCGACTTAGTGAATTTGTTCCAATTAATCCAATGGGTTCGTCTCTCTCCATTTGTACTTTCCCACCAAAATTTCCTTACTGATTTTTCGATTTCCTCACACACTGTTAAGGTAATTAAAAAGCAGCTCATTAAGTAAGTTGGAATTGCTTGTATGACCGATTTTATGAGGATTTCTCGGCCCGCGCACAACAATGTTTTTTCTTTCCATCCCTTCATTTTGCACATAATCCGATCTTGAATATTTTGAAAGATGTTTCTTTTCTTCTGTCCAACAAGTGCAGGCAGTCCCAAATACTACTTGACTTCGCATATAAGTTTTCTAGCGATCTCACGACCTAAACTGACTTAGGTATCGGAGGGTCTTAGTTGGGGATCACCCCGGCTAGCCTAACGCGTGTTGTATTTTAGGTCCCACGAACTAAGTACATAGGCTCGTGACGAAGCGACGCGCCCCAAAGTACATCTGATTTTTCACCCAGATCAAACGGAGAATGATTTTGAAGATGCGCTAGGGGAGGGATTTGGCGAGGACATGGATCTGTCGGCATGAAGGTGGGAGAGGAGTGTTGATTTTTATCTATTAAGTGGTCCATATGAATTAAATGTGGCTCATATTTAATGGTTTAAGTTTTAACATCAAAGGCCATATTTGATGGTTAATAAGGTTAATGGAAGTTAAAGTTGAGAGTTAATAAAATAACTCATCTTCCTCTGCCTAATAACTGATAAAAGAAATAACCGTTACCTCTCTCTTAAAAAGAGAGAACGCGTACAGAACAAAAAGTAAGGAACATGTATTTGTGTTCTTCTGGCCATCAAGAAAAAAAGAACAGGAAAAGGCAAGGATGAAGAAAAGAGATTTTTTCAAGGCCAATTCAGAAAGGAATTAAGATATGGATCAAGGTAAGTACATCAAAACCCATGTCCATGAATGGTTTATTTTGTTTTATGAGAATTATGATTTCCTAATGTTTTGGGCATTAAAGAGATTGAATGATTTCATGAGAGAAATTGGAAATTTGCTTATATGTGGTATCTGAGCCCCGGTTTTGGGATTCATAATTTTTCGATTAAAGTCGCATGATTTGCTTGATGAATTCGAAAAGAGTTATATATGGTTGATTTTTCAGCTGTGGTTCATAAGTTTTTTTCCCCGATTAAAACCTGTGCTTGATTATGAGTCAGGAAAATCTTACGTTGATACACATGCTTTACAGATATCGTATATTGATTGTCATGATTTCCTGATTCTTATATTAAATATTAGAGGAGCAATCATTGAATGCCCATTTGATTTTGGTTGCATATGACAGTGTTTATATATTTGTTAATATATGCCTAAGTGGAGGAAATTTGGCAACATGTATATATGTGCTCCAGTTGTATATATGTGTAGAAACTTTGTAAAGTGGGTTGGTCCAATTTGTTTGTTTTCCCAGTGATAATGTTAAATTCGCATATGTACTGATCGTGTATGCATTCTGAAGTGATTGGCTAGTGCTTCATTTATATTAAATATGCATATTGAATCATGGTTTTCTACTAAATATGCGTATATGTTTGTCCAACCAAATTGGAGTTTGTTTCTAATAAATGATGTGTTGGGATTTTATATGTATATTTGTCATATGTAAATATATGTATGTAATTGTAGAGTACATATGTTTATGAAGTTTCGATATACAGAATGTTATACTTGATTAAAGTTTCTTCAAGTATTAATGTATGAATTTCACATTCATGTTATAGATAGCATGTTAGTCACCAAAGTGGCCAAGTTGAACGGAAAATTAGACACTTAATTATTTGAGTGTTGTCCAATTGTTCATGATTATAGAGATGCCATTAAAGAATGACATGATTGGTAAATTGAACAATTGTGATTATAGATTATTTTGCTAGGAGGTCACCCAAAGGTGGATCATTGCATATAGTGTAGGTCCCAAGGGGTGTGGGTGTAAGGTTTAGAAGGAGGGGGTTGAATAAACCTTACCAACTTTTCGATTTAGTCCTTTTTAGAATAGTTTGGAGTTAATTCTTCACAGCTAAGTCCTTGATGGACAGCTAAGTTAGTTAACCAGCAGAGTTAGCCACTCAACAAACTCGACTGAGCTGTTGATAGAATAACTCAGCTGCTTAGTCTAAAGCTTAACTCAACTGTGATGTGTTTTCAACGGAAGACTTAACACCCTTGAATTTGGTTTAAGTTTGTTTTAACACTTGGTTTTAGCACTTTGTTAAATGTCAATTGGATAGCAAATTTATCAGCAGATATAAAATAATATGAAGAATTGAAGTGCTGAAATGTAAATGACACAATAAATTTTATAGAGGTTCGAAGATGGGGTAATTCTTCTAATCCTCTCTTCTCCAACTCCTGGAGGAATCCACTAAGTATTGATCAAAGTACAAAGTGGTTATCGATCCAGATCAAGTCTTGATCACACAAACGACTTGATCCTTTGGGACTCAACTGAGAGATGCCTTGGTCACACAAATGGCTTCTCGTCCGACTCAGCTTCTTCACAGGGCGGTTGCCTTGCTACTTCAGCTCACTTGCTCAAGCTTCTTGGATTTGATCACGAAGCCCTCCAATAACTTGAGACTGGTTCGACCTTAAGCCTTTCTACAATCCTCCTTAGAATGTTGACCCCTTTTGATTCTTCAAAAGTTTCCTCTTCAACAGTTTGAAGTTGTCTTTCCTTCACAGCTAGGTGTTGGATCGATTTCCTTCGAAGTTTAGGCTTGAGGATTTGCTTGAATAACTTGAGAATATTTTGCTTGGTTACAGCTCAAATGATAGCTTGAATGTTCGTGGTTTTTATCGTCAAGGTAGCCTCTTCTCAAATTGATTCCTCAGCCTTTTATAGTGTTCTTTTGAAAATCTGCCCGTTGAAGAGATAGGCTAATTTTCAAAAGACACTTGTGGTCGTTGGCTTGTCTTGTTGCAGTCCTTGAAATTGACATTTCCTCGTATTAAATGATCCTTCAACTTTTCAGAGCCTGACACAGGTGCAGTGCTTCCCATTGGTTTATTCCTTTTGCACGCTTCCTCGGGATCAACACTTTAGAATATTGCGGCATGGAAGTATTACTTATTTAAGTAACTTTCTTGACTTAAATAACGGATCCTTTTCATTGTCTTGACTTGATCATTGCAGTTCCTTAACTTTCCCGGATGACTTGAGTCGGCCCAATCATTGGATGACTCATCCGTCACTTCAACTTGAGACTTGGCTATCTTGAGTCGACTTGACCGACACTTCACAGAGCTACATCTCACCGATACTTCTCGATCGAGTTCCTCTGTCTTCTCTTCCTTGCCATACTCACCGCCTCACAATGAGTTTTCATCCTAGTTCCCATTGACTTCTTGCATATTTAGGCATAGCCGACTTAACTCACTCGATCACCCTATCTATTACAATGCAAATTACAAAGAAAATGGGGTGCCAACTTTCCAGTCTAAGTTTTACATGGCATTCATCAAAATCTAAAGAGTGAATTTCCCAAAATTTCCCCCTTTTGATGATGCCAAAACTTAAAGCATACATACAAAATGTAAATATCAAAGATACATACAGTAGTGCGAAGAATGAGAGAATGTATGCGTAGAATCAATCTTTTTATTGATCATAACATTCTTGTCCTTTACACAGCTGTTTACAAAGTGTATCAGAGCAAACCTCTATGTCTACGCAAAAATAGATAAATTACAAATTTCTTATTCAATGTACAGAAGACTTACATATTTATGCATTTACAAAAGTAAATTACATAAAGGGGTGGACATCAACACTTCATCTCCTTCACGCCTCCTCCTTCTTTCTTCATCGGCTCATCGTCTTCGACCTTTTTCTCTTCTTCTCTTCTTCACCGCTTTTTTTTCTCATAGGCTTTTCTGGCAGCTTCATCTCTTCTTTTTCTTTCTTGTCTCTCTTCCCACAGTTGAGTTTGTCTTTTATTTTCTTCTTCGATTCTCTTTACATATTTAGCATTGTTCTTGGCCACTTGCAGGTTGGCTACTTCATCAAACCCAGCCCAATAGATCCCTCTTTTCTTCCATGGATCTATATATTCGATGTTTTTGGGAAGAGGTCTAGGTTTGAAACCTCTTCCTCCAATGCTTCTACCTATTCCTCTGGGTGTGTATTGTCTTGGGGCTTCTTCTTTCCAAGAGAGTGACCAAAGCAGAGTGATCGCTAGAGTCTCGCGCTGTCGCCTTCTTCACACAAACTTGAGGCCTTTTTCCCAATACAAGTCCCGGCTTGGGCCATGGTCATGTTCTCGAAGTATCCCTCGGATGCGAGCGTATTGAATTCATCAACAGATCTCGGCTCGGTTCTGACATCTAAAATGGCATCAGTGTCTCTTCCTGCCGGAATGCCTCCGTATTGTTTCAGTATGTCCATCGCACGGGCATCCATTTTTCTTTCAATCTCCGTCATCTCTGCTTCAACTATCTTCCTCTTTTCGAGACATGGGCACAACAGAGTGTTGGAGCGCGAGTCACGAAGTTTGCTTTGATTATGTCACCGTGACAAGTCCTTGTTGAGGGGTTCTAGCAACCATCAAAGTCATATCCTTCGAACCTTCCCCCTCAACTGATTTTCCCTTTTCTTTCTTCTGCTTTTCAGCTATCTTCTCCTTCATAGCTGTGTCCTTCTTCTCAGCTGCGGACCCTTCCAACGTCTTTAGGTATTCCTCTGCCCCCTTTTTGGCATCATCAAAGGAGAGAAAACCCCGATAGCCGAGTTCTGTTTGGATTCTCACAAGGAGTATGTCGCTCGAAATTCTCGAGCGAGTGGCGTTGGATTCAATTTGTCACCAACTTCATTTCAGCCATAAGAATGTCTTGAATTTTTCATTCATGTTCTCCTCTACGCGCGCAGGCTCTTTTCGATGAAATTCGGCAGCAAACTCCATTTCGTGGTATGAGAGGTATGCATTCTATCAATGTTGTCTTGCATCCTCTTCTTCATGTCAGCATTGTCAGCGCTCCAGATTAGCATCTTATTGTACAATGCTTTGAAATATCGAACTTGTTCAACGCGCATTGTCTGTTGCTGTTGCCACCATTCCCGGATCCTGACTATGATTCCATGCAGATCGACAGTAAGATTAACATCTCGGTTATCCAGCCGTTGCTAGAACGATAGTATCTGTTGGAATGATTGGATCAGGTCTATGGAAACGTTGTTGATCTCTAGCTGATTCTTCATCAAGATCAGGCAGCTCCAGTGAGAAAGGGAAAGTTTGTTCAAACGCATCATCACGGACATAGAGAATCTATTCAACTATGACTTGCGGCCGTGATGTGCCCGGTTGAGTCGATTCTCACTGCAGACTTTGAAGCTCACGCAGCTTAATAAGCGTGAGTCACCGGGGTCTTTTGTGGTATGGACCCGGTGGCCGAGCTTCACAGCCTCAACAACAAATCGATCTCGTTGGTTTATCCATATGAGTTGTCTGGTCCTCGGCCGTATCAGTGGCGTCATCGGAAGATGATGAGATTTGGAGAGGTGGCTCATCATCGAAATTGAAGTTTGGCGAGTAGCCTTAAGATCGGACTTACTCGTGCTTGGGAGAACATCCTTAGCTGAGTCTTTTGGATTTGCAGTGGGGGATGACTCAGCTTCATCTTCACCTTTAGATCCCAGAAATGTTACATCAGGATTGTCTTGGGAATAGTGAAGGACACTTATCTCCTTCTCAGATGCATCAATGATAGTAGGAGGGATGTTATGTGCTTCTGTCTCTTTACCTCGGGAAGTCTCAACCTCCCGTTGGCCTTCAGTACCTCCTGCAATCTCAATTGCAGTGAGGCCTTGGACAATTTCTTCGACAGACTCAACTGTCTTAAGGTCTTCAGAGGTGGCATCCACTGGAGTCTCAACTCCATGGATTGCACTTTCATTGCCCAGAGTGTTAACTCCCAGGGCAGATCCATCATATGCCTCGACTGCATCAACAGCGTCCTCAGCCTGCAGAGCAGTTGGCACTTCAGCTGAGACAAATTTAAATGTTTGAGCGTCGTCAGTGACAACTTGTTGTGTTTCTTTTTCTTGTTCCTTCTCCACTTCGCCTCCTAGATTCGGTGTGGAGTCATCTCGCAACAACCTCGACCTAGCCGCAGGTGGAGGGAGTTTCCCCACCGGCACACCAAATTGAGTGACTTGGATTGGGGTCACTTTCCTCCAAACTCCCGTTTTCCTTTGAGTGTTCAGCTATCAAAGCGGTGGTAAGACACCTTCAATAGGGATTGGCTCGACTTGGGTCCCCAAATTCCCACTTTCATCGCCATTACCCTTATATCCTTCCTCATAGTGAGTTGGGAAAGTGGTCGCAGCAACAACAATTTGCAATCTCTTTGCACCACTCCCATAGGGTCAATTTCACCGTGTGATTTGGAAGACTCTCCAGTCCTTCCATCACCGTTGCTCATGCATTACTCGGATTCCCGCATGGCTTGCCGCATTTCCAACTCTTCTCAGTGAGCGGCGGCAGGTCCGCATCCTCATCACTTCCCGAGAGAACATCGAGGTGAGGATGAGTGTGATCGATGGTTCCAGGTGAAGGGACATATATTGGCCTTCTCCCGGGCTTCAGCTTCCTCCGCCAATCGCCCCTTCTCCTTTTCTTTAAAGATATTCAAAATATCTATGCAGTTCTCCTCATCCAATGCCTGGACCACTGTGGTCAAACCGAGGAAATCCATCAATTCTTCTTCTTCTTCAAGAAACTCGGTCTTTGGAACTTCCCTCGATCGACTCGGCTTCCACTTCCTCCATTCTCGCAGATGATTTTGAATGTCCGGATATGGTGGAGATATCATGATTACATCATCATCATCATCTTCCCGTTGCCCTTCCTTTTCGAGAATAGAAGCGGCATATACTCACGCTCAACTCCTTCAAGATAGCATGAGGGACAGTGGAGACACATTCCCCGCAACAGGGAATTCTACTGTCTCGATTACTCAGTGTTCTCAAATTGCTTCATCTCAAATGGTCCTTCAACTTGCCTCTGTGATTGGCCTCAATGAGACTTGGTCATTTATCTACAATTTACGAGACTCTACTTCTCCGGCCATTTCGAGGATCTGTTCAGGTGAGTGAGTGGCGACTCACTGTTTTCTCAAGCTCGATCGCTTGAAGAGTCTTCTCCTTTTGGTCCTTACTAGAGGAATTTCTGGTTCGGATGCGCTTTCTCTCGAGTCCGGGCGCGGGGGCTTGCTTTTTTCTTTTCTCGAGGAGTCGGCTTTCTAGGCTTGTCAGTCCTCCTTTTCTTGACAATCGGAGAAGGTATTTGAGGTTTCTTCTCCGCTGCGGCGGTAGGGGCAGGTGACTCGGCTGCAGGGGCAGGTGCATCTTTTGTTTTCTTTGATGTTTGACGTGATCTTTCTTTCCAAATGCATGGGCAAACTTCTTCTTCTGGAGGGGAGACAACAATCGCTTTCCTCAGTGGTCACCGATTCCCCTCACTTGTGTCTGCTCTCTTGGCATAAGATCTCATCTGTGTTCCGGAGAGATTTGATCGGAACATCTTCTTGTTGACATGGAACGTCTTTCCATGTCGGAGTGGAACTCCCTTCATCTCCATCAACCGGCCAATCACCAGGCCATACCCCAAGGATCCTCCGAACAATCCATCTGCCTTGAATGACTTATTCCCAATATTCTGGCAGAGTCTGATGTATACAAACTCAGCCCAGTTCACCTTCTTCTCCTCCATGATCGCAGCCATCACGATCAGCTTGGTTTTGGACAGCTGATTAAAGCTTCCAAATTTGATGTCTACGCACTTGGCAACAATATCCAATAGCTTGTGATAATCTTCCTTCAGAAGCTTTTTGTCAGCTGTGTAGACAACCTTCGCAGCATAGTCAGGTTTGGCCACTTCCTTCCATGCAGCAGCCAGGTTTACATTAGCTTCATAAATCTCCGGCACTCCTTCGCGATGCAAACAAAGGTGTTCTGCCAAATCCTTGGCAGTGATTGTGAATTCTTTCCCGTGAACAGAGGACTTGATTCCCTCGTCATGAACTTCAGCGTTCACATAGAACTGAGCGACTTCTTCGACATAAGTCATCTGAAACTCCATAGTGAGAAAGGGTTTCAGCCCAGATTTCTCCACTTTCTCAGTTATCTTTTTCACAAGGGTTTCGTCGAACCCCTGTTTGATCATTCCTTCAAAATCCACGGTAGAACCAGTATGGATTTGTTTTCCCAACTTAACAAAATCGTAAGTAGATGCCATTTCTTGAAGATTTACCAAACGAAACTAAAAAAAATGCTTTGAGAATCTGTAGGGTTTTGAGAGAAAAGTTGCTTTCTTTGCTTTGGAGAGAGATGAACAGTTTGTGTAATGTGAGAGAAAATCGGACGAAATGGTATATGTATGGGTTATGAAAGGACGTGCGGATGGTTTTTGAAATTTGATCAAGATCAACGGCTCAGATTTTGCATGCCGAATAGCATTTAATTTCTCGCATTTAATGTGGCAAAGATTTATATCCAATCATAGGCTTGGTCGTGGACTTTTGACTTGCACTGTCATTATTACACTGACGTCATCCTTAAAACATTCCCGCTTATTAAAAACGATGGCGTTTTTGTCACTTAGCTCATAAATAATTCAGCTTACTCCTTAGCTGATTCAACTCTTCTTTTCTCTTTTCACATGGGTACTCAGCTGTCAGCTAACTTGATGCAGCTGACTTTCCGATACGGCTGATTTACTTAGCTGAGTTACGAACTTAGCTCCATTTTCATCTTTTCTCATTTCATTTCTTCTCCTTGAGTCTTCTGATTGTTAACTCAGCTCAATTAACCCTAGCTCATGCTTGAGTTCTTCAAATCTTGATTCACATAGTGGCTTTGTAAATATGTCAGCCAATTGTTTATCAGTTGAGATATATTCCAAGGTGATGTCTTTCTTTCCACATGATCTCTTATGAAATGATATCTGACATCAATGTATTTTGTTCTTGAGTGCAACACTGGATTCTGAGTGATTGCAATAGCACTTGTATTATCACACATAATTGGAATTTCTTTTCTTCAACATCATAGTCTCTCAAAATTCTTTGTCTTATCTATAAGACTTGGGCACAACATTGCCCATGCCTATGTATTCTCGCTCACCGTGGATGTGGCTATTAAATTTTGCTTCTTGCTAAACCAGAAATTAACCTATTTCCAAGCATTTGACATGTACCAAGTACTTTTCTGTCAACTCTACATCCAAAGATAGTCGAGTCCAATAACCAATTAGCTTGAATCCACCATCCTTTGGATACCATAAGCCGACTTCCTGGCATCCTTTTAAGTATCTTAGGATTCTCTTAGCTGCAGTCATATGACTTTCTTTTGGTGCGGATTGAAATCTTGCACATACACATACAACAAAGGTGATGTCTGGCCTACTTGCTGTGAGATAGAGCAATGATCCAATAAGTGCTATGTATCTTGTTTGATCCACAAAGCTTGCCCACCGCATCCATATCCATCTTGACTGATATATTCATTGGTATTTTCACAGAAGACTTATCTTCCATACCAAATTTCTTCATTAAATCTCTGGTGTACTTTGTTTGACTTATGAAGGTTCCATCCTTCAGCTGTTTAACTTGAAGTCCTAGAAAGAATGTCAATTCTCCCATCATGCTCATCTCAAATTTGCCTTGCATGAGGTTTGAGAATTTATCACACAGCTCTTTGTTTGTAGATCCAAATATAATGTCATCCACATATATTTGAACAAGCAGTATACTCTCTCCATCTTGAATTCTGAAGAGTGTTCTATCTACTTTGCATTTGGTGAATCCATTATCTATTAGGAATTGAGATAATGTAGCATACCATGCTCTTGGTGCCTGTTTGAATCCATATAGAGCTTTCTTGAGCTTATACACCTTATCTCCAAGAGTCTTCTGCTCAAATCCTGGAGGTTGTTCAACATAGACTTCTTCTTCTAACAGTCCATTTAAAAATGCACTCTTCACATCTATCTGATATACAGTGAAGTTCTTGTGTGCAGCATAGGCAAGAAACATCCTTATTGCTTCTAATCTTGCAACAGGGGCAAAGGTTTCATCAAAATCTATTCCTTCTTCTTGGCAATACTCTTTGGCTACCAATCTTGCCTTGTTTCTTACCACAGAACCTTCTTCATTCATTTTGTTTCTGAAAACCAATTTTGTGCCAATAACATTTTGATGGGTTGGTCTTTGAACCAATTCCCATACTTTGTTCCTTTCAAACTGATTCAGCTCTTCTTGCATGGCTTGAATCCAATGTGTGTCATCCAATGCTTGTGACACATCTCTTGGTTCTATTTGGGAAATAAAGCAAGTGAACATTGGTTCTTGTTGAGCTCTGGATCTGGTTCTTACACCTTCTTTTACATCTCAATGACTAGCTCTGGTGGATGGTCCCTCAGCCATCTTACATCTGGTTGGAGTAAGTTAGCTGGGTTCAGTCGTCTTGCAGTTGTGTCATCTTGAGCAGCTCTCTCATTATCACTTAGTTGCAGATCTTCCAACTGTCTCTGAGATTCAGCTATTTCATCTTCACCTTGATTAATTGCTCCAGTTTTAGCTTCAACATATGAACTCTTCTGTATGGTTGGCTGATTTAGCTTATCAGCTAACTCTTCAATGTCTTCTCCATTTACATTAGGTTCATCAAAAACCACATGGATGGACTCTTCTGTGACCATAGTCCTTTTGTTCAACACTCTATAGGCTTTGCTTTCAATTAAGTATCTCAAGAAGATACCTTCATCAGCTTTGGCATCAAAAGCCTTTAGATTATCCTTCACATTGTTGTGGATGAAGCATTTACAACCAAATATTTTAAAGTATGCAACATTTGGCTTTCTCCCTATCCAGATTTCATAGGGAGTCTTTATCAGCTGTCTGTTTATCATGCATCTATTTTGAGTATAACATGCATTATTTATAGCTTCAGCCCAAAATCTTTTGGGTAACCCTGCTTCAGCTAATATGGTCCTTGCTGCTTCCTTGAGAGTTCTATTCCTTCTTTCTGCAACTCCATTCTGCTGTGGAGTCCTTGCTGCAGATAATTCGTGAGTAATACCATTTTCAACACAGTACTGAGTTATTATTCCGTTGACAAACTCAGTTCCTCTATCGGATCTTATCTTTATAATGGTTTGACTCTTCTCATTTTGAACCCTTTTCATCAGCTGTGGAAACTTCTGCAAAGTTTCCTTCTTTTTACACATGAAGATTATCTATGTATATCTTGAATAATCATCCACCACTACTAGAGTGTATTTCTTCCCACTTATACTAGCTGGTTCAACAGGACCAAATAGATCCATATGCAGTAAATGCAATATTCTTGTTGAAGAAGGGCTTGACTTCTCTTTAAATGATGATTTGATTTGCTTACCCATCTGGCATGCATCACAAACACTTTCCTTCTTGTACACTGAGTCTGGAAGTCCTTCTACAAGATTACTCCTTGCAAGCTTGTTAATTGTCTTGAAATTCAGGTGACTCAGCTTCTTGTGCCACATCCAACTTGATTTACTGCACTCTTTGCTAATAAACAAGTGTTTGGTGTGGCATCACCAATCTACCACGTACATGTTCTTTTTGTCGGATCCTTGCAACACTACTTCATTTGATTCAGTGTCTTTGATTTGGCACACTCTCATATTGAATGCAACATTATAGCCATTGTCACGAGTTGACTGATGCTTAGTAAGTTGAAATTGAGGCCTTCAACATATGCAACATCTGTGATTTCTAATCCATTTTTCTTGATGGATCCAGTGCCTCTTATCTCCCCTGGATCTTCATTTCCTCCAAATATGACTTTTGCACCTCTAATTTCCTTGAATCGACAGATTTTTCTTGTTTCTGTCATGTCATATGCCGCACGACCACTATCCATGTACCAGGTTCATTGGCACTTTCGATTGTTCCTTGATCCTGCAATCAAGGAAATCAGTTTTTAGGTACCCATACTTGTCTGGGTCCTGAGGGGTTAGTGATGTAAGATGATCCAACCAACCTATAGCCAAATGGTTTCACTCTAAGGGGTTGCCATCTATCTGTGCCATAATCATAATTCACTTTGGCAAATTGCTTGGGGGCCTTAGGTTCATACAACTGTCTCTTTTGTCTGTATGCCTGTGTGTGTGTTTTAGCAATTGCCTTCTTTGGGCAATTGTGATATCTCTGAGTGTAGTGCTTGGGTGCATATGTGTGCTGATAGTAGCTCTTTGGCCTTTGGAATGACCTTTGCTAAGTTCTAGGTCTTTGCCATTTAGGCTTGTATTCCATAGGTCTTGACTGATATTTCACATTATTCCAATCAGCTTGACTTGGGTAGTTTCTACCATTCCCATCATATTTGTTCCTTTGATAGAATTTCTAGGGGTTTTGGTAGTTCTGTTTTTTCTTTACAGAGTACTTCCTATTTGGAGTTTGCTGAGGAACTCTGCTGGATTTCTTCTCAGTTGTCCTCTCAACATACTCAACTGGCTGTTTTCCTTTTCCTTTATATCCTAGGCCAGTTTGTGTGTGGTTGTGCTTTGGAATGAATGTGTGTGCAGCATTTGGTGTCTTGGTTTTTTGAGAAGCTTCATACTTGAAGATCATTTTTCCAAGATCACTCTGGGAGTTTGACTAAGCACAAAGGAATTGAATCATATGCCTGTCTTGTCTCCACATCCTTTTTGGCTCATGATAAGGTCATCCAATGATTTAGATGCCTTAGTGAATGAAGCAATCACATTTTTGAGGTCATTTTCCCTCTTCTCTATAGCAGCTATCTCTGCTATTAGTTTTGCATTTTCAGCCTTGACTCTTTGTTCTCATCGGCTATGTGACTTAGAGTACTCGGCTCTTAGTCACCGTGAGTTTTGCTTTTGAAATGGGCCGTTTTCCCCATTTAACGCCGATGAGTGTGAGGATTTAATGTGCTCAAAGTCTTTCATTATTTTGCCTAATGAATCATAAAGATTAGTGGGTGATGAAGTGCGTGTGTCACAATCACTATCACTAGAGTCTGAATGAGATGAGTTAGAGTGTACCTCATCTTCTTGGTCAGGTTGGTCTTGTTCTTTGGACATTAAACAGATCAAGGCTTCTTCGTCAGAGTAACTTGAGTAGTCAGCTTCACTACTTTCCGAGTCTGCTATGTTTTTTAGCTTGCCTGTTTCAGCAGCTTCTGCAGCCAACATTGCCTTTTTCTTTTCTTGTCTTCTTTCCCTGAAGACTCTTCATTCCTGTATTTGTTGATAACAGGATATGGACAATAATTGGCGTAGTGACCTGGTTGCCTGCAGTTCCAGCATAGATTCTCAACTTTTTGTTCACTCTTTCCATTCTCGGATTGTCGACTCTTTGGTATTCGACCTTTTGATGCTCGGCTCTCTTTGGTGGCCTATCTTCCCTTGACTTGGAGGATCCGAGTGCCTTCGGAGGATTCACCTTTGTTTTTTTTGTAGTTCTTGTTGAAGAACTTGTTGAATCTTTTAACCATCAAGGCAATTTCCTCCTGGTCAATGACTTCTTTGGTCTCAGCTCTCTTCCCTTCCTTGACTATGAGTGCAGCTGTTTTGGGTACAACTATCTCCTCTTGATCTTTTCTTCTCGGCTCAAACTCATAGGCTTTGAGGTCTGAGAATAGTTCATGATTGGACGTTTTCGATAGGTCCATCGAGTGCCTTAGAGCCATGGTGTTCATTTCCCACTCAGGTGGGAGGCTTCTCAGTATCTTCATACACATATCCTCTGTGTGTATTCTTTCCCAAGTGCTGAGAGCTCATTTGTAATTTCAGTGAATCTAGCATCCAGCTGATCCATTGTTTCACCTGCAAGCATTTTAAAATTTTCAAATTTTTGAACAACAGTAGATAATTTGTTTTCCTTGATTTGCTCAGATCCTTCACAAATTAAGGTTAATTTATCCAAGATTTCTTGGGCTGTTTTGCAAGATTTGACTTTGTTGAACATGGCTTTGTAAAAACTCTTGTAAAGTATATCCTTGGCCACGTTGTCAAGGTTGTATCTTTTTCTATCATCATTTGTCCATTCATCTCTGGTTTTTTCAACCATAGCTGGTCTGGGAGCAACATCCTCTTCTCTCTTCAATGCAAGCAGCTCTCTCCTTGCAAATGTTCACTTTTAAAATTTGTAGTGGCCCATCTTCTATTACTATCCACATTTCACCGTGTAATGCTGATAGATGAGCCTGCATACGAATTTTCCAATCATCAAATTCCTCAATTGTGAACATATGAATGCGTGTCAAATTTGCTTCCATGATAATAACTTTGCTGTTTTAAAAAAATGGCTTTTGAAAAAACAAGTGTTAACAACTTCTTTGAAAGATTGGAGATCTAGTTCAGTAACCAGTACGGAAGGCTCAATGAACCAACCGCTCTGATACCACTTGTAGGTCCCAAGGGGTGTGAGTGTAAGGTTTAGAAGGGGGGTTGAATAAACCTTACCAACTTTTCGATTTAGTCCTTTTTAGAATAGTTCAGAGTTAATTCTTCACAGCTAAGTTCTTAATGGACAGCTAAGTTAGTTAACCAACAGAGTTAGCCACTCAAATGGACTTGACCGAGCTGTTGATAGAATAACTCAACTGCTTAGTCTAAAGCTTAACTCAACTGTGATGTGTTTTCACCGGAAGACTTAACACCCTTGAATTTGGTTTAAGTTTGTTTTAACACTTGGTTTTAGCACTTTGTTAAATGTCAATTGGATAGCAAATTTATCGTGAGATATAAAATAATATGCGAGAATGAAGTCTTTGAAATGTAAATGACACAATAAATTTTATAGAGGTTCAAGATGGGGTAATTCTTCTAATCCTCTCTTCTCCAACTCCTGGAGGAATCCACTAAGTATTGATCAAAGTACAAAGTGGTTATCGGTCCCGGATCTGCAAGTCTTGATCACACAAAGTGACTTGATCCTTTGGGACTCGATCGAGATGCCTTGGTCACACAAATGGCTTCTCGTCTGCTCGGCTTTTTCACAGGCGGCCGCCTTGCTACATCACTCACTTGCTCAAGCTTCTTGGATTTGATCACGAAGCCCTCCAATAACTTGAGACCCGGTTCGACCTTGAACCTTTCTACAATCCTCCTTGGAATGTAGACCCCTTTTGATTCTTCAAAATTTCCTCTTCAACATTTGAAGTTGTCTTTCCTTCACGACTTGGTGTTGGATCGATTTCCTTCAAGTTTAGGCTTGAGGATTTGCTTGAATAACTTGAGAATATTTTGCTTGGTTACAACTCAAATGATAGCTTGAATGTTTGTGGTTTTTATCGTCAAGGTAACGTCTTCTCAAATTGATTCCTCAGCCTTTTATAGTGTTCTTTTGAAAATCTGCCCGTTGAAGAGATAGGCTAATTTTCAAAAGACACTTGTGGTCGTTGGCTTGTCTTGTTGCAGTCCTTGAAATTGATATTTCCTCGTATTAAATGATCCTTCAACTTTTCGTGAGCGACGACAGTGCGGTGCTTCCCATTGGTTTATTCCTTTTGCACGCTTACGGGGTGAGCACTTTAGAATATTGCGGCATGGAAGTATTACTTATTTAAGTAACTTTCTTGACTTACGTGCAATGGATCCTTTTCAGTTGTCTTGACTTGTCTGCAGTTCCTTAACTTCCCCAGATGACTTCGAGTCAGCTCCCAATCATTGGATGACTCATCTGTCACTTCAACTTGAGACTTGGCTATCTTGAGTCGACTTGACTGACACTTCACATAGCTACATCTCAGCTGATACTTCTCCAGTCGAGTTCCTGTCTTCTCTTCCTTGCCATACTCAGCTGCCTCACAGCGGATTTTTCATCCTAGTTCCCAGTTGACTTCTTGCATATTTAGGCATAGTCGACTTAACTCACTCGAATGTACTATCTATTACAATGCAAATTACAAAGAAAATGGGGTGCCAACTTTCTAGTCTAAGTTTTACATGGCATTCATCAAAATCTAAACAGTGAATTTCCCAACATATAGTCCATAAAATAAATGGATTAATCTTCATATTTTAGTTAGATAGTATGTGTGTCCAAAGATAACATGCTTATTTGACTAATGTATGTTCTGATTATCTGTTAAAGCATATTTCTCTGGCATCAATAATATTGTTTGTGTATTTAAGTCTTGCCCAAAGGTACACTTAAATGCACGGTTAAAGTCTTTATATCAAGGTTTCTGAATCAATTAAAGTTAACTCAAAGCGCTAATAGGTGAGATTGTATAAATGTTTGCAGCTTCTATGAACCTCTTCGCATCAGGAAACACGGTTGTGAAGTTCAACGGGCTAAACTATGCTGATTGGTCCGAGAAGATCCAGTTTACTCTGGGTGTCATGGATTTGGACTTGGCTACATTGACTGATAAAAGGCCCACAACCATTACGGAGACTAGCTCGGAAGCTGACAAGTCTGTATACGAGGCTTGGGAGCAGTCTAACAGGCTGAGTTTGAACCTTATGAGAATGATCATGGCTGAAAACATTAAGCCTTCGATGTCGAAGACTGACAATTCAAGGGAATTCATGCTAAAAGTCAAAGAATATTCCGAATCGGACTTGGCTGACAAATCTATTGTAGGCAGCCTTATGAGTGAGCTGACTACGAAGAAGTTTGATTGGTCCAAGTCAATTCACGATCATGTAACAGAAATGTCCAATCTAGCAGTAAAGCTTAAGACTATGGGGATGTATGTGAGTGAGACGTTTCTTATGCAGTTCATCATGAACTCCCTCCAATTTGGTCAGTTCCAGGTGAACTACAACACCATTAAGGATAAATAGAACTTCAAAGAACTTAAAGCCATGTTGGTGTAGGAGGAGGGTAGATTGAAGAAGATAAAGGGTCACTCTGTTCACCTCACAGTCTATGATGGTGCTAGTAGCAGCAAGGCTAAACCGGGTAAGAAGGACAAGAAAAAGGATAAGACCACAATGAAGATTGGCGAGGGTCAAATCCATAAAAAGATTATTAAGTGTTACTTCTGCAATAAGCCAGGACACTTAAAGAAATATTGTCCGAAAAGGAAGGCATGGTTCGAGAAGAAAGGTATACGTTATGTTTCTGTATGTTTTGAATCGAACCTCTTAGAAGTGCCTAATAATACTTGGTGGTTAGATTATGGTGCCACTACTCATGTGTCTCATGTTATACATGGATTCCGTACGATCCAGCACATAAACAGAATTGAACAATTTTTATTTATGGGGAATAGGATGAAAGCACGTATAGAAGGAATTAGGACTTACAGGCTGGTCATGGACACTGTATGTCACATTGATCTTGAAAGATGTCTATATGTTCCTGATTGTGCTAGAAATCTTGTTTATGTAGGAAGACTGAATATTTTAGGTTTTCATTTGAAGATTGCTAATGGTACTTTTTCGTTGTTTAAGAACAAATACCTTTATGGTTCTGGTATTTTGTTTGACTTGATTTACCGTTTTAATCTTGATAGTAAATTTGTTGAATCTTTGTATCATGTTGAAAGTAGTGTAGGCATTAAACGTAGTGCACCAAATGAAAGTTCAGCCTTCTTGTGGCATCAAAGATTGGGTCACATTTCCAAAGAAAGGTTATTGAGGTTGGTGAAAAATGAAATCCTTCCTCAATTGGATTTTAGTGACTCGGATGTGTGTGTGGATTGCATTAAAGGAAAGTAGACCAAAAACACACTTAAGAAATCTGCCACAAGAAGCACTCAGCTTCTTGAGCTAATACACACTGATATCTGTGGTCCATTTGATGTCCCTAACTGGGGCGGTGAAAAGTACTTTATCACTTTTATAAATGATTACTCACGTTACGGTTATATTTATCTATTGCATGAAAAAGTCTCAATCGGTGAACATCCTCAAGGTGTTCATCAATGAGGTGGAAAGAAAGTTAGATAAGAAAGTAAAAGTAGTGAGATCAGGCCAATGTGGTGAGTATTATGGAAAATTCAATGAAAGTGGACAATGTCCAGGTCCATTTGCAAAGTTCCTCGAAAGTCGCAGTATTTGTGCACAGTATACAATGCCCGGTACACTCAACAAAATGTTGTAGCTGAGAGGAAATCGTACATTGATTGATATGGTTAGAAGTATGTTAAGTAATTACTCCTTACCCCTATCATTGTGGATGCATGCGTTAAAGACTTCTGCATATCTTCTCAATCAGGTTCCCAATAAAGTTGTTCATAAGAATCCTTATGAATTATGGACAGGTGGAAACCCAGTTTGGGACATCTTCATGTTTGGGGTTGCCCAGCAGAAATAAGAGTGTATAATCCACATGAACATAAGCTTGATGCTAGGACTATCAGTGGTTATTTCATTGGCTATCCTGAAAAGTCTAAGGGGTATAGGTTTACTGTCCTAACCATAGTACGAGAATAGTCGAGTCAGGTAATGCTCGGTTCATTGAGAATGGTTTAATCAGTGGGAGTAGGGAATCACGAAAAGTAGAACTTCAGGAAATTCGAGTTGAAACTCCTTCACCTAATGTGGTGTATATGTAAGTCCAAGTGGCTACGATAATCTAGAGGGGGGGTGAATAGATTATCTCCATCTTTTCGATTATGCCCTCTTTTTAGAACCAATTACGCCAAGACAATAATAAAGGTGCGGAATGTAAACAACACGCGTCGATTTGTAGAGGTTCAACCCACCTAGGGCCTAATCCTCTACCACCCCAGTATCTCCGGGATGGATTTCAAAAAGAAATTTTTTTTTATTAATTACCAAAATTAATACAACATCTTACAACATCACCTTGAAGAGCACCACACTCTTCTTCAACACCACCTTTGAGATTACCACAATCTCTCTTGAAGATTAACACAATCTTCAACCTTGAAGAATACCAAATTCTTCAATACCTCAAGAGCACCACACTCTTGAAACACCGATCACCTAGATCGCCCAAGTGTATTTTTCCACAAGAATACTCACAAGGATGTCTTGTGTTGAATGATAACCAAAATCAAGATTACAACTCAATAATGAATATTACAATTTGAGTGCAAGTGTAACCAAGAAATAAAGCCTAGACCTCAAGATATGAAAGTGAAATACTTAGGCTATAAATACAACAAGAATGTTGAAAGTGAAAGCTTAGAGAAATTTGCAGATTTCTTGTTGTGTATTTGCTTGTGTTGTTATATCTTGTGTATTCAATTCATCCTCTATTTATAGGGAAGTCTTCACCAACATTCACAGGCTCCTTCTTCTTCACTTTTGTCTACAAAAAGAGGATCACAAGATGTAGAAATATTGTACAAAATTGAAAAGCAAATCTTGTTGTCAAGGAGTTCAACGATACAAATTTTGATGTCAAAAGATTGCACAGTGCGACCGGTCGCTCTGTATAAGATTTCGAACGTTTGAATGAAAATAGTGCGATCCAGGTAGGGGTTGCGGGGAGGTGCGGCCGGTCGGAGGGGGTCGGCCGTCGTGCGTGGTCGGTGCGACCTGGTCGACCCTCCCCGGACCGGTCCCCTCCTCTTTTTTTGTACGAAATGATTTACTTCTTTTCTGCTTTCAAGTTTCAAACTCTTGAATCAGGTCGACCATTTGGGCGACCGGTCGACCTCCAATTTGAAATGTTGTCCGATTTTTGTCAAAATCAAACTTTAAGAAATACTCCAAAAAATTAGTAAAAACATTTTAAATCACTTGGGAGTATTTGGACAACATTTATAAACATTGTTTTGGTGTAAAAACCAATTAACACAAAATCATCAAAAGTGTTGTCCTATTTTTATCAAATTAAAAACTCTAAGAAATACTCCAAAAATTAGTAAAAACATGTTAAATCATTTAGGAGTATTAGGACAACATTTAGACACATAGTTTGAATGTAAAAACCCATTAACATGAAATCATCAAAAGTGTTGTCCAATATTTTAGTCGAAAATAAACTTGAATAAATACTCCGGAAAATTAGTAAAAACAATTTAAATCATTTAGGAGTATTTGGACAACATATAAATAACATTGTTTTGGTGTAAAACAAAATCATCAAAATCATGATAAAAACATTTATCTAACAAACTCCCCCTTTTTGATGATTACAAACCAAAACAATTTAAAGAGGTCGATTTTGAAAACAAAACAATTTTCCGGTCTAAAACAAAAATCCAGTACAAGCAAGATTAATCATAAGTACAAACCCACAAGGATAGGAGCAAAGATTTTTCAAAATCATTTAAGCACAAGCTCCCCCTATCAACATGCAAAGCAAGAGTAAGTATAGAAGCAACAACTAAAAGCTTAGCTTATACAACTTAAGCTTGAATTCCATGAGCTTATAAGCTCCCCCTGTCACAAAAGCATCATTAGTCAAGTATAAAAGTCCATAATACATCAATTGGACTAAGAATCATTCATAACTATTGGCTTTTAAGAGCCATAGCTTGTAGCTTTTCTTGCAAGTTTATTTGCAAGCCTATTTCCGCTTCTTTGAGCGTTTATGCATTTTTCCTGTTTCTCCCCCTTTGGAATCATCAAAAAGAATGTTAGCACGATAAACACATCATACAATTATATCAAAGTGCGCAACTTAATTGATTTATCGGCATATTGATCATTGAAGCTTAAATTCCGAATAATAAGGGAGAAGTCAATCATGTGATTTATAAAAGCTTATTTGATTGACAAAACATGATCTCTATAAATATATAAGACATTTCAAATCAAGAGAATCATGTATGTGATGAATTTTTCATAGAAGCATTTTGTCGAACACTTGGCGTGCATCGAATAAAACAAGAGATATATAACGCCTTTGTAATACATTTAAGCCAAAAAATTTCATCACCAATTTCAATACTACAACATTCATCTATCAACAATAATCATGCACACCACAATTATACAAGAATTCCATCAAAAAACAACACATAAGCATTTTCTCAAGGGTTCAACCCAATTGAGATTAAAGGAGGAATTAAACTTACCAATCAATCGGAGAAGTCGAGTAATACAGATGATATACTCGTACTATAAACCCAAAAATATAGAATATACAAGAAAGAAATCATTTTGGGTGAATTGTGTGTGAAATTTGCAAAGGGGTTCGATTTTGAAAGAAAATAACCAAAATAACGAAATGAAGGACAGAAGCAATTTTATTGCTGAAAATGGTCTGGGCGACCGGTTGGGGTCATGGGCGACCGGTCGACGACATGGGCGACCGGTCGGCCTTTCCCCAGTCAGCCCAGTGGTTCATCCTGTTTTCCAAAATCCAAAGTTTGAACCAAAAATCCGATTTTTCGCCCCTAAGTTTTAAAAACGTGCAAAATGCAAACATAGACCTCATTCAATATACATTATGTCATAATCAAGCTCGAAATGAGGTAAAAAGACTCGGCGGTAAATGAACAAATGTCCGCGAGTTAACTTTGAGACGGAATTAAACACATCTCAAGTTTTTGTTAAAAAAAACGCAATCCCTTAAAAAGATATCAAATCTCAATATGTTTAGTTCGATTATGACGAACCATATTTTGAGAAATTGTTAACACCGAACTTGTTATCCCGGAAAAATAAGAACGTTTTAATACTTTGGATACAACAAGTCATACGAAGAAGTGCCTTTTAAATATTTGAAAATTTCTTTTAACGGCACTTTAATGAGATTCGTTGGGATAGTTTTTTTGAAATCGAGCATATAGACATAAGGCATATAAAATGTCGAGTCTATGGGAATAATACAAGAAAACATACCTTGAATTTGTTTGTCAACCGATATGCCTTCCTCAACCTTTGTCAATCTTTACATTGGTAACCATAGAGGTTGAGATAATTCTTCCTTCTTCAATGCCTAACTTCTTTAAAGATTCTATTGTACACTTTGATTAACATTGTTTAACTTGAAGTCAAGGAAGAATATTTGCTCCTCCATCATGCTCATCTTGAATTCTCCTTTCATTAACTTAGAAAATTTCTTGCACAAGAATTCATTAGAAGCACCAAAAATATCATACATTGCACAAGTAAGTAATCTTGCCCCTTTTTCAAAAACAAAGAGAGTAATAAAAACTTTACCTCTTGTAAAACCATTTAGCAAAAATAGCTAAGTCTATCAAACCATACACGGGGTACTTGTTTTTAAACCTTACAAGGCCTTTAACAAAAATTATTTGGCCTAGAAAAAATTTTTAAACTCCGGAGGTTGTTTTACATAGACTTCTTCTTGAATAAAACCATTTAGAAATGTGGATTTAACATCCATTTGGTAAAGCTTGAAATTTTCTTAAAACAAGAATAGGCAAGTAAAATGTGAATAACCAAGGATGCAAATGTATCATCAAAATCAATACCTTCTTATTGACAATACCTTAGAGCTACTAACCTTGCCTTGGTTATCAAGCTTGTTAAAAAATTTCTGCAAAATCTTAACAAGTAATTTTGCACCAGAGCATAATATCGAATGATAGAGACACTATAACAAGTAACACATACTGTGCTTTAAAACAGTTTATCACTAGTTTCATACAACGTGTAAGTTCAAATAAGCTTATAGGAAGCTATATAAGGTCTCTTTTGAAATTTGAAAAATTCAAGAACATATAGTTGAGACCTCATTTACAATAAGCATATGAACAAGAGTTTTGACAAAGCAACCAAGAATAATGGCATTTATATGTGCAATAAAATGCATAACTTAAGAGAAGGATAAAAATCAAATGTTCAATTAAAACAAAGTATAATCCTTTACAAATCTTGGATAAAACAAGCTATGTCAAATAATGCCTTTCAAAAATCAAAACATCTCTTAATGACACTTATATAAAATATTGTGAAATACAAGCACATATGCATATAACATAAATGTATCGAGTCTATAAGATGAATAACAATAGTGAGCGTTCCTTGATAGTTCATGCACAATATGACATGAATAGCCTTTGGTGAAGATATATATATCCTACACAATTCTTAACAATTCTAACACAAAAACATAATAATGCAAGTGTAGGCTATAGCAAAGAGATATCACAAATAAGCTTATGCCATAAAACTACATAATAGATGATAAAACACTTTAGTCTAAGTGAATGCACAAGAGTTTAATAAGCATCATAAAGGTCTTCTTTTTCAAAATATTTAAAAACACAAATATATATTGAAGACCTTAATTTTAAAATAAATATTTGAAAACTCATTTTGCAATTAAGACACAAATAAAAACATGCATAACAAAATAAAATGCATATTTAAATAGGGAGATACGATTTACCAATTACGCCTTTTCCACGGGTTGTTTCGTTCCCATTGTTGATGATATCTTCCCTTTTGAAAATCATCTTGTTGATGATAGTTTCTCCAATTGTTCCATTTCCAAGGATTGTTTCCTTCCTATTTTCGAAGGTGTCTTTCTCTTGGAAAATCATCTTGTTGATGGTGTCTTTGCCATTTCCAAGGATTGTGTTCTTCCCATTTTTGATTATATCCTCTTCTTGGAAATTGACTTTGTTGAAAATGTTTTCTCCTTCTTTGATCAAATGAGATGTTCATTTGATGTTTCCTTGGTGGTATGAATTTTCTTCGATTATTAGTCCACCGGGTACCTAATATGACATTGTGTTGTGGTACCCTCAAGTGCTTGGGTCCTTTAGGATTAGTTTTGAGACTTTTAGGTCTCCAACAATAATTAGAGATATTTCTAGCCCGACAAGTATTTACCATATGACCCTTTTTACCACAATAAAAGCAAGTAATAATTCTAGGAGCATAATGACCAACACGCTTAGAGACTTGATTCCTTTTCATGTGATTGACACCCTTAGGCTTATGATCAAGTTCTAGTTTCGAATTATCACAACAATCAACAATATTAGTCATTCTATCGGTACTCAAGTTGGATTTAGATAAGTCATTTTTCAAGCAATTTATATCCTCAACAAAAGTACTATTTTCTTTCTCAAGGTTTCTAACCTTGTCAAGAGTGGTGGTGTGAGCACATGATAGTAATTCATAGGAAGTAAATAAACTATCCTTTTCAATTTTCAAAATATTGAATTCCTTTTTCAAATTTTTGTATTTAACAAGTAAGCTTTGGAATTCATTTTGAAGTTCATCAAAATCATTTTGCAAATCACTATAATCATTTTGTAATTCATTATCATAAGAAGTGGAGGGTTTTGAACTTACCTCATTTTCTTCTTCGAAGCCCATAAGACATCATTCGTTTTTATCGACGTCGAAAGTTGTAGGAAGCTCATCCCATGTTGGGTTTGTATCCATTTGAGAAGTAGATGCTTTTGAGTGGCTCCTTTCATTTGCATATACTTCTTCTAATTTTCTCCATACTTCATGTGCCGATTTAATTCCTACAATATGATTGGATTCCAAAATGGTAAGTGAACAATACAAAATATTAAGAGCTTTACCATTTAAGGAGATGGTTTTCTTTTCTTCATCATTTAGCTCTTTGAGGCCTTTGGAGGTGTGTGGTGTGTCCATCATCGGAATGGATTTTTCATTTACGACCGTGTTCCAAATATCGAACCCGCAACTTTGTAGATAGCATTCCATTCTTTCTTTACAAAATATATAATTTTTGGAATCAAAATAGTGGTGGCTTGGTGGTGGAGGCGCCGGTAAGGTAGACTTCATTCGTAGCAGGTGATCGTTCCTCTTTACTCGCAATGTGGAACGAGCTTGCCAAAGAGTTTGGCTTTGATACCACTTATAAGTCCAAGTGGCTACGATAATCTAGAGGGGGGTGAATAGATTATCTCCATCTTTTCGATTATGCCCTCTTTTTAGAACCAATTACGCCAAGACAATAATAAAGGTGCAGAATGTAAACAACATGCGTCGATTTATAGAGGTTCAACCCACCTAGGGCCTAATCCTCTACCACCCCAGTATCTCCGGGATGGATTTCAAAAAGAAAAAAGATTTTATTAATTACCAAAATTAATACAACATCTTACAACATCACCTTGAAGAGCACCACACTCTTCTTCAACACCACCATTGAGATTACCACAATCTCTCTTGAAGATTACCACAATCTCCAACGGCACCTTGTGAAGATTACCACAATCTTCAACCTTGAAGAATACCAAATTCTTCAATACCTCAAGAGCACCACACTCTTGAAACACCTATCACCTAGATCACCCAAGTGTATTCTTTCCACAAGAATACTCACAAGGATGTCTTGTGTTGAATGATAACCAAAATCAAGATTACAACTCAATAATAAATATTACAATTTGAGTGCAAGTGTAATCAAAGAATAAAGCCTAGACCTCAAGATGTGAAAGTGAAATACTTAGGCTATAAATACAACAAGAATGTTGAAAGTGAAAGCTTAGAGAAATTTGCAGATTTCTTGTTGTGTATTTGCTTGTGTTGTTATATCTTGTGTCTTCAATTCATCATCTATTTATAGGAAAGTCTTCACCAACATAGGCTCCCAACATAGGCTCCTTCTTCTTCACTTTTGTCTACAAAAAGAGGATCACAAGATGTAGAAATATTGTACAAAATTGAAAAGCAAATCTTGCTGTCAAGGAGTTCAACGGTACAAATTTTGCTGTCAAAAGATTGCACAGTGCGACCGATCGCTCTGTATAAGATTTCGAACATTTGAATGAAAATAGTGCGATCCAGGTAGGGGTTGCAGGGAGGTGCGACCGGTCGGAGGGGGGTCGATCGGTCGCCCAGGGGTGCGACCGGTCGGCCCTCCCCTGGACCGGTCCCCCTCTCTCTTTTTTGTACAGAAATGATTTCTGTTCTTTTCTATTTCAAATTTCAAACTCTTCAGGTACCGGTCGACCATTTGGGCGACCGGTCGACCTCCAATTTGAAATATTGTCCGATTTTTTGTCAAAATCAAACATTAAGAAATACTCCAAAAAATTAGTAAAAACATTTTAAATCACTTGGGAGTATTTGGACAACATTTATAAACATTGTTTTGGTGTAAAAACCAATTAACACAAAATCATCAAAAGTGTTGTCCAATTTTTATCAAATTAAAAACTCTAAGAAATACTCCAAAAATTAGTAAAAACATTTTAAATCATTTAGGAGTATTATGACAACATTTAGACACATAGTTTGAATGTAAAAACCCATTAACATGAAATCATCAAAATTGTTGTCCAATATTTTAGTCGAAAATAAACTTGAATAAATACTCCGAAAAATTAGTAAAAACAATTTAAATCATTTAGGAGTATTTGGACAACATATAAATAACATTGTTTTGGTGTAAAACAAAATCATCAAAATCATGATAAAAACATTTATCTAACAGTATACTCTTGAGCATGAATGTGACTTAAGCACTGATGAGGACCCGATCTCATTCAGACAAGCAATGAATAGTAACAATTCTGAAAAGTGGTACGATGCCATGAAAGAAGAGCTCAAATCTATGTATGACAATAGAGTCTGGGACTTAGTTAAGTTGCCTAAAAGTTCCAAACGAGTTGGTTGTAAATGGGTTTTTAAAACCAAACGTGACTCGAATGGAAACATCGAAAGGTATAAGGGCAGCCTCGTTGCTAAAGGTTATACTCAGAAAAATGGCATTGACTATAAAGAGACCTTCTCTCCGGTGTCAAAGAAGGACTCTTTAAGAATTGTTATGGCATTGGTAGCTCATTATGATTTGGAGCTTCACCAAATGGATGTTAAAACCGCTTTTCTGAATGGTGATTTGGAAGAGGAAGTTTATATGGATCAACCAGAAGGGTTAATAACCACAAGAAAGGAAAATTTGGTGTGTAAGTTAAAGAAATCAATATATGGACTGAAACAAGCCTCCTGGCAATGGTATCTTAAGTTCAATGATACCATTACATCTTATGGTTTTACAGAGAACACCGTTGATTGGTGTATCTACATGAAAGTCAGTGGGAGCAAGTTTATAATATTAGTCCTATATGTTGATGATATTTTACTTGCTGCTAATGGCGTTGGATTGTTACGTGATGTAAAGAAGTTTCTCTCTAAGAATTTTGAAATGAAAGATTTAGGTGAGGCATCCTATGTGATAGGAATAGAAATATTATGTGACAGATCACATGGAATGTTGGGATTGTCACAGAAAGCTTATATCAATAAGATTTTAGAGAGATTCTTAATGGAAAAATGCTATGCGGGAATAGTTCCAATACAAAAAGGGGACAAATTCAGTCAAATGCAATGTCCCAAGAATGATTTGGAACAAAAAGAAATGAATTCAATTCCTTATACTTCAGTGGTTGGGAGTTTGATGTATGCTCAAACTTGTACTCAGTCGGATATCAGTTTTGCTGTTGGAATTTTAGGCCGATAACAAAGTAATCCCGGTATGGACCACTGGAAGGCTGCAAAGAAAGTTCTTTGGTACTTACAAGGCACCAAAGAACACATGCTCACGTACATGAGGTCTAATCACCTTGAACTAATAGGTTATTCTGATTCAGATTATGCCGGGTGTGTTGACACGAGAAAGTCTACATTCGGTTATTTGTTCCTTTTAGCTGGATGAGTGATATCATGGAGGAGTGGAAAGCAGTCTGTCATTGCTGCATCCACTATGGAAGCTGAATTTGTGGCATGCTTTGAGGCCACTGTTCATGGATTGTGGTTGTGGAACTTTATCTCGGGACTTGGGGTTGTTGACAGTATAGCCAGGCCGCTGAGAATTTATTGTGACAATTCCGCAGTTGTCTTCTTCTCAAAGAACGACAAGTACTCTAAAGGTGTCAAACTGTTCGCCTTATTTTTAGCTTCACCGCAAGTGTACGGTGCAGTTTATAGAATAGGGTTAGCAAGGTCAAATCCACAGGGACTAATAAATTAATGTACTAATTACTGGATTATAATAGCCTTATTTTTATCTAGACTATCGAATTTGAGATGGATTAGTTTTATAAACACTAAAGCAAAAATTTATCCTAATAGAAACAAAGCTAAGAGTGGATTAAAAGATCAAGTATGAATGAATGAATTCCTGGGTTATGGTTTCAGTTAATATTCCATTTTATTATCAGATTAATCAGACCAAAGTTAAACGTATTCTTCCCTATAGACCGATCACAAAAGTAATTTACCCACTCTCTCGAGATGCATGTAAAAGCGTTGATTGGAATATATATGCTAGCATCTCTACTCAACATGAGATATCCAACTCCCAAAAGTTCAAAAGATTATAAAGCCTCACGAATATTCACAGACTTCTCAATCATGCAAGATATTCATGTCAAGTACTCATAGATCTAGTATTGAAACTCATCGGTTAGAACTATGAATCAATACATCAAACAAGTTAAACCAATAGCTTTTTGATAAAATAAGAATTAAAGCAAAGTACTTGAATAGGGTTGGAAAATATTAACTTCAATTGTAATTAATCATCAAATAAAAGTATCCATTAACTTACTCTCAAACCCGGGAATCACAAAGAGTTTAGCCAGACATAGAAAAGAAATAATTCATAGACAAATTATCCATGTTCATGTCTACTAATCGAATGTTAAAAATACTATGGAATGAGTGAACTCGTGGATGATGACGATCTCTCGATCTATCTTCAATCCTCGAAGGCGTGGTTGCGGTCTTGATCGATCTCTGTGAATCTCCGGTGGAAGATTTCTCTTTTATCTGCTTTCTAGGGCAAAAATCAGCGTGTCCCTGTTTGTGGCCGCCCCGTCTCTATTTGTACTTCGTTTGGGTCGAAACCTGGTTCACAATGATTCAAACTCTGTTTTTCCCATAGAGGCGCACGGGCCGTGCGCTAGGGCACGCCCAGCCCGTGCTGGGTGCCGCATGAATTGTCCAAATCACAGCATGGAGCACGAGTCGTGTTGTATGGCACGACCAGGCCGTGCTGTATGGCACGACCAGGCCGTGCTATATGTCGAACCTTGAAGCCTGAGTTAGGATTGAGCACGGGCTGTGCTAGGGAGCACGCTCTGCCCGTGCTCACCTATAGCAACAACCACTTGGCCATTTTTTTCATTTTTCGCCTGGTTCGTCTGACTTCTTCTCGATTTGACTCCAAACTTCGTACTTCACATCAAGTATTGGCGATTGCAATATTCCGAATTATTGCCAAAATGCTACAATTATCGATAAATTCCTACAAAACAAGCAAAGTGTAATCATTTTCCACAAAACAGGAATAAAGCCCTATTTACACATGTAATGCATGCATATCAATATATTCTAACAAAAATTAAGCCCAAAATACATGCAAAATACATGCCAATCACAAACACATGGAATTAAAGCACTTGGCTGTTAAAGAAGAAGTGCGGAACCATAGAGTGTCTATTGAGTATATTAGCACTGATCTAATGGTAGCGGATCCGTTAACTAAGGGATTATCACCTAAGACATTTTCTGGCCATGTCGAAAGGATGGGTATTATAGACAAGTCCTTGTTAGCATAATGGTAGTGAATGTGTATATATACGTAACAGTTATTTGCTCTTTATGTTATGACACTCTGAGCTTATTTATAGTTGTGTTTCTGCTTGCATACATGTATTATTTTGTTGGATGGTCTTTGTTTAAGACTGTATGGTTGAGGCTTACGATTCACCTCACTAAGGATAATATTAAGATAGACTGATGTTGTGATACATGGAAGGGATCATGTTACATATATAATATGTGACCGCCATGATCCAATCAGTTTAACTTAATTAAGGACAAGTCGCTTTGACATTATGGTGTGTTTAATATATATTATGCTCACTTAAAGTTATTATTATTAAATCCTTAAGCCGTCATTTGGGCCAAGTGGGAGAAATATTGGATTTTTATCTATTAAGTGGCCCATATGAATTAAATATGGCCCATATTTAATGGTTTAAGTTTTAACATTAAAGGCCCTATTTGATGGTTAATAGGGTTAATGAAAGTTAAAGCTGGGAGTTAATAAAATAACTTCCCTTCCTTTGCCTAATAACTGATAAAAGAAATAATCGTTCCCTCTCTCTTAAAAAGAGAGAACGCGTACAGAACAAAAAGTAAGGAACGTGTATTTGTGTTCTTCTGGCCATCAAGAAGAAAAGAACGGGAAAAGACAAGGAGGAAGAAAAGAGATTTTTTCAAGGCCAATTCAGAAAGGAATTAAGATATGGATCAAGATAAGTACATCAAAACCCATGTCCATGAATGGATTTTGTTTTGTGAGAATTATGAATTCCCAAGATTTTGGGCATTAAAGAGATTGAATGATTTCATGAGCGAAATTGGAAATTTGCTTATAAGGAGAAGGAGATCGGTTTCCAAATTTTGAGGAAGAAGCTTGTTAAGGAAGTTGAAGACTAGGACCCTTCAAATTTCCTTCCGATAAGTTATTGTACTTTTTTTTATTGGATTAGCATAGATTCAGATGGGTTTGGGTGTTAAGATCCATTTTACGAACTTAGCTCCATAAGACAGTCTCACAAGAGACCTTTTATTTTTTTTAGTTCAAATTCATCTACTTATTAATGTAATCCAATATAATATTTTACATCTCAACCTTTATCCAATGGGCGAGATTACCTCATTTGGAATATTATCATATTTATTGTAAGAACAAGAAAAATAGAAGAACAAAGTTTTAGGTGCATGGATCAAGCAACTATTTCCATGTGTAAACGTAAATTATTTATGTCTGAAAGTCAAAGACAAGAAACATAATTGTCAAAGGTAAATTTTATTGATCGGATTAAATTTGAGTATGAAATCTAATTATATATTCCATTCAAATTTGTGGTGTTGAAGGTAGATTTGATGTGCTGGTCCACTTTAAAGTCAGTATGATCTTGTTATGATGTTAATACAAGGATTTTTTAGTCATTATATTAAACAATATAGGTTGTATTTATTTGTTTTATCGGTATGGTCTACAACTTAGCTCCTCAAACTTTTCAAAAAAATTAAAATTAATTAAGTATTGTATATTAACGATCCAAGATACAGTGCTATAAATAATTGTTGGACTAATGCTTCGCGACAAGTAATTAATTACTTGATAATTGATATTCATTTTTGAAAAGTTTCATTTTGTTTTTCAAATTTTGTTTTTGACCGATTTTTGTTTTTCAATTTTCTTAACATGACATTGATAAAAAGAATTTTCAGACCATCATCCCCATTGCATGAATGCAGTCGTACGTTGTCTCAAACTCCCAATATATGAACTCATCCCCATTGCATGAATGCAACCGTACGTTGTCTCAAACTCCTAATATATGAACTCATCAGACAACTACATATATATATATATATATATATATATGATTTGGTTCAAATGAGACCACTCTCCCTAGGTGAGACAGTGTGGACTCATCTTACTCATTGATCTTAAAAAATAAAGGGATGTGATTAATTCATTTTTTTAATTATTTCCTAATTTTTGCTGATTGTAAGGGTGAGGCTGTAATTTTGTAATTCAAATTAGTGGTCTCAACGGGTTTTATGGGCTGAGATTGAAACTGCCGGATTTTGTGGCGGAATTTAAGGAAGCTGATTTCTATCCAAATATTTTTATTTTACAGTATAGTTAGGGTTCTTCTACTGTAGCTATCAAATAATACATATAATTGAATATAACGTACTGCATATTTAGTTATTCTACACTGCATAAATAGGTTCAATATAATGTATATTTAGTTATGAAAATGAGATGTTGATTTTGGAAATTATAAACATGGATGTTACATAATGTACTGCATATTTAGTTATTCTACACTGCATATATAGTTTCCAGATAATGCATACTTAGTTGATTTTGTTGTATAGTTTATGACGTCTTGCATAGTTGGGTATACTATACTACATATTGGTTTTTCTACGCTGCATAGTAGTTTTCAGATAATGCATATTTAGTTGATTTTTGTTGCATATTTTCAAATATGCAATTTCCTACAGATATATGCATCGTTTCATAAGTATATATGCATCATTTCATAAGTATTTATACATCATTTCATAAGTATCTATGCATCGTCTTATTCGTGAAAATTACAGTTTTTTAAGAGTCGATGTTAATGGATAGTTTCGAGTTCTCCATCGATGTCTACACCATTGATGCTGTTGGGTAGAATTTTTTCCACGACTGATGATTCATCATGCATCATGATTCGAACATAAGCGCATCTTCTTCACTGTTTTATTTTTCACAGTTCGAGTTCTTCAAATTTGCGTTAATGGTGGAATTGTGTGTGAGAGAGAGAGAGAGAGAGGCGTGAGAGAGAGGGAGGGAGAGAGACACGTGAGATGAGAGATGCATGAGAGAGAAAGAGATTTGATTCCATTTTGTAACTACTTGATTATGTTATTTTACCCTATTACCCTTATGTTGATTAAATTAATGTTTTAATATAATTTTTATCCATTAAATCACACCCATTGATTAATAGTAGGGGATGGTGGAGATTAGTTCATTGTGTCTCACCTAGAGATATGGTCTCACCTGATCCTCCCCACATATATATATATATATATATATATATATATATATATACACGATATTATTCTTTTATTATCTATATATAATTGCCACAAAATATTAACATCATGATTTGATTGTATGACATATTTATAGCACATTAATAATGTTACTTAAATAAAATTGTGTCATGTGCTATAAATAATAAAAATTACTCCATCCTATTCACAATAAGTGTCCTTTTGACACATGAAAAATTCTTCAAAAAAATGTTATTTTCACATTTTCAAGGATGGTGAGAAAAGATTTATCCAAATTACCGTTAAATGTATAGTTTTCCAACTAACACTAATGACTAAATTTTTTGTTCCAAAGTAGCATTTATGATTAATTAAGGGTATATTTGGTATTTTAACGCATTCATTGATATGTGTGTTTTTTCTTAAAAATACATTTATTTTGAATAGGATGGAGTAGCATATTTATAGCACATGACACAATTTTATTTAAGTAACATTATTGGAGTTGTAATTAGTTGATATAATCATTAACGTATAACTCAAATTAGGCCAATAACTTAAACAAACTCATCCAATAATTAAAAGACAAGTGACAAACTTGAGAGCCACTTAAATATTTAATTATTGACATTTAATAATCAATAAATTTCGTGCTCTAAAGAATATATGTAGACATATAAATTTATTACCAAATATTATCAAGTATCGAAATCTTCAATATTAACCTTCAAGGTGAGATCTTTCAAATAAGGAAGTGATTTACCAATATTTTGGTAAATAAATCAAGTCAAATCAAATCAAATCAAACCACAATCTTTTGATTATGACAAGATATGCAAGACAAATCATGATCGACCAATCAAATTATCCAATTTCATCCGACAATTATGGCAATAATTCTCATCCTACACCTATAAATAGAGGCCACCTATAATAAATGAGATCAAGCAACGCATCTACCTTCGAAGTTTCAAATATTGTTCTTGAAGAGAAGAATCAAAGGATTATTAGGAATTGTATACTCTTTTTATTTGATTTGATACAATAAAATATTATTTGTATTATTTTTTCTTGTTTATAATATTTGCAGACAAGAAATTTGTGTTACAAATTTTGGCACGCCCAATGGGAACGTTTCTACCTCTCATCTATTCTCTTCATTAAAGTCCTCGGAGTATCATGGTCAATCGCAAGGTGACTATAGTCAAAGCTGCTACATCAAACTCCTCAAACGCCACAAGTGAAAGTCTTGGCGTCATATCCAAGAAATTTCAAGCACCTTCGGAGATCACTCCATTGCTCGGAATTGCTGAGGATGAATCACTTTAGGGAAATGCAAACAAAGATGTTAGAGAAATGATACGTCTGCTTCATCAACTCCTCACTCGGCATCAAGTTACTCGTTCACTTCAAATGTGGCGTCCGTCATGGTGATAAATGCTACAACTCTGGAGGAGCAAATTACAAGCTTGACAAGGGCTATATAGGGACTCACAAAGCATGTTCAAGATCGAGACTTCCAAATCATGAAGTTGATGGAGTAAGTAGATCAGGTTGATTCAAGTCGCGTGATGGGCAGACAAGCCGAAGCTCAAGATGATGTTGAAACGTCCACAAAGCAACAACCATGTGAAAATGAGAAGTCTCAAACTGAAGAGCTGCAAGTCTTGTCTGGTGAGATGATTCCAATTGACCAAGTGAAAGAATTCATTAAAGGAACTATCAAAGAAGAGTTCGATGAAAGCTACAAGTCAACTTCAACTTATGTCAAGCCATACATTTCAAGAACTGATAATTTGAAAATGTCGATTGGCTATCAACCTCCAAATTTCCAATAATTCAATGGTAAAGGCGGTTTCCAGACAACACGTGGCTCACTTCATTGAAACGTGCAATGACACTGGGACTTATGAAGATCACTTGGTGAAGCAATTTGTCCGATCTTTGAAGGGAATTGCATTCAATTGGTACGCCGACTTGGGGGAAAATTCAATTGATAGTTGGGAGCAGTTGGAACAGGAATTTCTCAACCGTTTCTATAGCACACGGCGAACCGTTAGCATGATTGAACTCACAAATTCACGTTAGTTGAATGAAGAGTCTGTCATCGACTACATCAATCGTTGGAGAAACTTAAGCCTCAACTGCAAAGATCATATGTCAGAAGCTTCTGCAATTGAGATGTGTATCCAAGGAATAAATTGGGATTTATGTTACATACTTCAAGGGATCAAGCCGAAAACTTTTGAAGAATTAGTCACGCGTGCATATGCCATCGAGATAAGCATGAACGTCGATTAACAAGAATACCCAAGTAGTATCAATGACGATGAAGGTGAAGAAGGCGAGCATGCGGGCAATGAAAGTTGACTCTTTAAAAATCCTGAGATAAAGCTCCTTGACAAGAGCTAGCTAACCGTCCCATATGGCTCCGGGATATAAGCATAAACTATTTTAAATTTTCAAATCAAAGTCTTCATAACGCTCCTTGATAAGAGCCTAAACTATCAATCACACTCCTTCGCATGAGTATAAAAGGTCTATATCCCAAGTTCAAGTGAATACTCCTTGATAGGAATATAAACTATCAACGTCTCAAATCTGAATGAACACTCCTTGATACGAGTATAAACTATCAGCATATATCAAACTCAAGTGAATACTCCTTGATACGAGTATAAACTATTATTATATCTCAAATTCAAATGAAGACTCCTTGATTCGAGTATAAACTATCATTATATCTCAAATTCAAATGAAATCTCTTTGATATGATTATAAACTATCAGTATATCTCAAATCCTAATGAGGACTCCTTGATACGAGTATAAATTATCAGCATATATTAAACTCAAGCGAATACTCCTTGATACGAGTATAAACTATTAATATGTCTCAAATTCAAATGATCACTCCTTGATATGAGTATAAACTATCAATATGTCTACAAATTTAAGAACTCCTTAACACGAGTATAAATTGTTTACAAATATCAGATTCAAATGAATACTCCTTGACACGAGTATAAACTGTTTACAAATCCAAGTTCAAGTGAAGACTCCTTAACATAAGGATAAATTGTTTGCAAATCCAAATTCAAATTCAAGACTCCTTGATATGAGTATAAATTATCTACAAATTTAAGAGCTCATTGATATGAGTATAAAGTATATATATGCTTCAAATTAAAATGATTTCGCGATTCATTCACTCCATGACATGTCCGTGAACAAATCACTAGGGGGCATTTGTAGACACCTAAATTTATTACCAAATTCTGCCAAGTATCAAAATCTTCAATCTTGACCGTCAAGGTGAGATCTTCCAAATAAGGAAGAGGTTTACCAATGTTTTAGTAAATAAATCAAGTCAAATCAAATCAAATCACAATCTTTTGATTATGGCAAGATATGCAAGACAAATCATGATCGATCAATCAAATCGCCCCATTTCATCCGATAATTATGGCAATAATTCTCATCCTACACCTATAAATAGAGGCCCTCTTCATAATTCATTGGCACACAAAAAAAAATCCTAGAGAAGAAGTCCAAGCAAGAGGCGAATTCTGTAACGGCCCTGCCTTCCAGATCGACGACTGTTCCCACAAACCAACACAAGTCTTTCCAATGCGCTCTGTCCTCACTTACGCACACCCTGGGAGCAGCTTCCCAGGGGGTCACCCATCCCACAATTGTTCTGCGCCAAGCACGCTTAACTTTGGAGTTTTTATAAGATGAGCACCAGAAAAGAAAATGCATCTTGTTGGTATGAGTAGTACCTACCAAATCTTTTAAGCTCTCATAAACTGTATAGTTCCATACCTACACAGATCTCAGAATCTCCTCTTATTCGGGTTGGAACCAGTTCATTCATGTTCCCCTCCGCCTAGAAGCCTGCCAGGAGCTGCTCATTGTCTGTGCCTTCTTGCACCGGTGATCACTCCCCGCCCTCTTTGGCCCCAGGCGTCACAAATTCTCTCTAATCAAGAAGTCCGAATCCGAGGAATCTACGGTGTTCAAGGCGAAATTCAAGACGTTCATCGCGGAGTCTACTCAATTTAGCGCTTGATTCAAGATAAAGCTTACAAGCCCTCGAGTTAATGATATTGAAGTCAAATCCATCTTGGAGGAAGATCGAAGAGTCAAATCCACCAAGAAGGTCTCAAGTTTAAAGTCAAATATCGTCGAATATATCACGTTTAATTCGGGATTAAGCTGTCAAGCCCCTGAATTAACGTTATTGAAAACCAAAATCACGCTCAAAGGAGATCAAGTGATGCATCTACCTTCGAAGTTTCAAATATTGTTCTTGAAGAGAAGAATCAAAGGAGTATTAGGAATTGTATACTCCTTTTATTTGATTTGATTCAATAAAAATATTGTTTGTACACTTTTTCTTGTTTATAATATTTGCAGACAAGAAATTAATATTTTGACCGATAATGCTGAATCCAAGACCTCTCCCCCATAGTAGTGGGGGATAGCCAAAGATGCTACTTCCCATCCCACGTCGACTACAGAACAACTTGGTTTGGTACATTCTTTTAGCCATTTGCTTTCGCATTAAATCAATGATAGCCCCTTTTCTTGGGTAAAGAAAAGAACTAAAGGTAAGAAAAGGAGTTTTTTACGGGCAAGGCCGTATCCCGATCCGAATGCCACGAAAATTTAGGAAAGCCTTTTTCTTAAGAGAAGAAATTTGTGTTACAATATATTTACATATACACATATATATTATATATTATAATGTACTAAAACAATTAAGAATATGTACTTAGGAAGTGATAAGCAAAATCACTAATCAAGAATTCTTCATGTAATCATGCATATATTATATATAGACTCATCAATTACACATTTCTAGGATGGAAGCTTTGACTTAAAAGCTTGGACCATTTACTTCACCTGTAAAACGTTGAAAACGCACAAAATGATGAATATATATTGCTTGAAATGGCGGATTAGTATATCTATTTATATAGATAGAAAGATAGGTAACAACATGGTGTGATTCTGAAAGACAAACACATGTTTTGCGTTCTGAATGTACTTGGTCCATTGGGGCACAAAGTTTTCTTTACAGCTTTGAAGTTCCAAATTTTATTTTAGATCCTTCATATGTTAGCAAAATTAAAAGTTAATTTGTGGTGTGATTGCATGTGTTGAACTGCTAGGCCATTTCTTAGCTCATCATTTTGCAAAAAATAATTATGATCAAGTTTAATTGAAGTGGGGACCTCCAATATGGTTGCTTTATGGTATTATTATGCTTACCTCGTTGCATCGTGTATTGGATGAGTTAGATAATAGATATATATACCAAGTGTATCCTACGAGCATGGGCGTAGCCGGGACTTACAATCAGTGCGGTCAGGATTTTTTCGTTTTGGTGGGATGATTGTTGGGCCGAAATTTTTCGAAAATAGAAAATAAAAAAGGCAAATCTAAAGGCTGATACATTGCAGTAATATTTTGTGGGTTTTCATAATCTCTTCTGACTTCTTTAGAATGAACTTTTGGAGAAATGATTTCACCAAAAGTTCATTCTAAATTAATCACCAAACAACTATTAATAGATTTTTCGATCCAAAAAATCATTTTAAGAGTGTTTCCAAAAACGCTATTCATTATCAAGTTCAAAACATCTCTATATATAACAAATAAAGCAATCATTCATCCACTCATATATCTTAATTGAACCAGATAATTCTTAACTTTTTTGGGTCAAGAAGGTTTAATGTTCATTTTAAATTTTAGCTCAATTTTTTTAATATGAATTGGACATACGGTTGAATTTTCAGTGCGGTCCAAATCAAATTTAACAGGATTACTCCGAATTTGAGTGCGGTCTGCCGACCGCACTCGTCCTAAGGTGGCTACGCCACTGCCTACGAGAAAGAGACACTGCAATAATTTCGCAAAATAACGACGGACGACTACGTCGGTATATGCGCGTGGAAGGATTACAGACAAATTTGGGTTAACTTTTTTTTAAAAATTTATTGGCAAATTATCGACGGAAATCGTGACGGATTATTGGATTGTCGGTAAATGGTCGGTAAAATTGGGATGAGATTTCCAGTTCCACTTCATATTTCATATATTGGATGAATGTCACGTGTACAATTCATGTGACGTCATCTTGTACACGTGTCATACATCCAATGCAATGGAATAGGGAAATGGAATAGAAAATCTCAATCCGAGAAAACTTGTGCAAAAGTTGGCGCGTAACTATTTCGTCGAATTACCGACAGACTAGCGGCGGACGATTACCGGCGGAGGTTAATAATGAATATATGCCACCAATTGATTATGTTAATAGAAATTTGTTATGAAAGTAGATGGAATCAAGGTCTTCCCAGTACCATGGTATATAAATATATGTATTAGTCCGATAGTTCTCATACATTAGATATTTAAACTTTAAAGCTACAAACCGCACTCAATGCTACTATGGTGTCACAAGTGGTAATTATTCATGAATATTGCAACGATGTCTTGCCAAGTTTTTCAAATCTTAATGTTTTAATAATAATAACTTCTCATTCTGGTCTTTTTTACTAGTGAAAAATAAAGTGATCAAGCACAGAAGAGAGCCCAACGAGGGGGGGTTAGACATTGTTACAACTTACAGGCCCTAATGAGAGAAATGGGTTGGGCTGGAAGGCGTCGTTCATGAACTATGTGCAAGCCCATAAGAAAGCCCAACGGGGGGGTTAAAACATTGTTACAGGCCCTAATGAGAGAAATAGGCTGGGCTGGAAGGCGTCGTTAATGAATTATGTGAAAAGAAACTCTACGGGCCATACAACAACAACCTAGTAGTGCTGAGAAATTATCAAAACAGTGTTTTTTTTTTTTTTGGTTGGAAAATGGAGTAATTGTGTGCAAAAGTTGAGCCATTTGAAGATTTTATTCTGATTTTTTCGATGGAACGAGTGGTTATTTTGGTCATTATGTAAATTTCTTAAAAGACATCTCAAAATTATTTAATAATTTTTAATAGTTCAGCTTATAAGTTAAAATATTATTCAAAAATTGCAAAACTTTACTATTAAAACAATAAGATACTTATGAATTTCAAATCACCTTTCTATATAAAACCAGCGAATCACCTTTAAAATCTTTCTCGACGAATCCGTGCACGTTGTTTTCTTTTTCTTCTCTCTAAAGAATGAAAAATGGGTAGATCAATTTTTTGGTACATGTTTTGTCTTGCGTCTTTTTGCGATTTCTGATTTGACGGATCGGTTAGATCTATTTAGGTTTAAATTTTTATTTTAAATCTATATAGGTTTATGATCCTTGCAACTGTGTTTTACTTAATGTTGTAATCAGTTATAAGTTTATACTAACCAATGAATGAAATTCCTTCGGATACTAAAAAAAAAGGGGAAAAAACACTTTGTCATCTAAACTATGGCCGTTTTTGCACTTTACCCACCAAATTAATTTTCGTTACACGTTGCCCACCCAAGTTCATGGGATTTACACTTTACCCACTAAGTAGCACCGCCGGTGGAATATTCCTCCCAGATTCGATCACGTGCGAGGCACTCTTAGTTTTTTAAGGGTATTTTTGTCACTCCAAGTGCTAAGAAGAGGGAAAATGTTAATCTAACAACCCTTTCTCATTTTTTGCGGGAACAAGAAACAAATATAAGGTTGTTGCAGAAAAAAAAAAAAACTATTTTGCCCTCTTCAAATCAGTTTCGTAATGTGGAGTCAAACATCAGTATTCACCATGGAGGGGTTTTGTTTTTGTGGAAGAAACACAATTAAGAAGATTTCTTGAACGGATCTGAACCCGGGAAGAAGATATGCTGCTTGTGAAAGGTTTCGGGTAAGCATAATTTTTTGGGTTCGAACCTTAATATTTTCCTTTTTTGTTCTTGTTGTGCTGAAATTACTCACCCGCCAACAATTTTTGAAGTTTAGCTGCGAAATTCTTGGGCATAAGCAAAAACCCTAATTTCAAATTGAAGAACCCTAATTTTAAATTCAAGAACCCTAATTTAGAATTCAAGAACCCTAATTTTAAAAGCACTAACTAGATTATTTAATCATTTCTTCAATTATTTTTAGCAATTTCTAAAGAAGAAAAATTTATTTGTGTAGGAAGCTGGAGGATGCACAATTTTTGCAGCATTAAATGTATGAAAGAAAAAGAGAAGTTCGATTTTGAATCATAGGAACCCTAGATTTGAGATTTTAGGGCAAACACATGATATGTACATGTCTCCTTTACGCGGGAATTTGGAGAGGCACCTGGAGTAACAAAAATACCCTTAAGAAACTAAGTGTGTCTCGCACGTGATCGAATCTGGGAGGAATATTCCACCGTGGTGCTACTTAGTGGGTAAAGTGCAAATCCCGTGAATTTGGGTGGGCAACGTATAACAAAAATTAGTTTGGTGGGTAAAGTGCAAAAACGGCCATAGTTCAGATGGCAAAGTGTTTTTTCCCCTAAAAAAAATTCACAGAGAAACAAACCTCTTTCTATAAAAGGCAAATGAATTTGATTCTTTTTTTTTTAGGAAGTAATGAATTTGATTCTTGAGCTAGAACAAAATAAGTAGATAATTTCCTCAAAAAAAAAAAATAAGTAGATAATACTTAATAGGCTTGCCGCCTCCGTCCCATTTTCCCCCGCCATATCTAAGGGCACAAACCACGTGATTTCCTGATTCATTTCTTTTATTTCACTTTATGTTCACTTGGTTGAAAGTGGTGTTGTTTTTTTTTTTTAGATAATTACATTTAACCACTCCAACTTTACCCCTTTTTATACTTTACCCCCTAAACTTTCAATCGCGACACTTTGCACCCTGAACTATGAAAATTATTACACTTCGCTCCTTATGGACAATTTTACCCCTAGGTTTTATCATTTTAAAACAATAGTTCAAGTTATCCCTTTAAACTCTATTTTGTGGCAATCTACTACATAATAATAAATTTATTGCATTAATCATTAAACATGAAAATTTTTCTCCATAATTAATTTGTTTTCGGATTTTTTGAGAAACGAGAATTCTTATTTTTAAATCACTTGTTTTGTTCGTGGCATTGTTACACCTACTTAGATCCGAGTCTCTATTCGAGAGGTTTTAAATGGATCATGTCGGTTTCGGCTATAAACTCAACAGGACATACTTTAATCAAAATTCTCATTTCAAGTATAAATCCGTATACAAATTAGGTCTATAGACCGAAAATGAACATAGTCCATTACGACCATATCGAGGCCCAACATGCTTAGTAAAATTAATAAATCCCTTAAAATTCATACCTTCTTTGACCAAAAAAGACCGGGTGAGATGGCTCGCAACACCACCAATCGGAAAATTATCGCCCCGGATCTTTTGACAAACAACTCCTCACTGTTCAACCTCACCCTCGGGAAGATGATCTCGCAAGTTATCCGACTCCTTCGTAAACTGCTCAAAGACAACGCTTGGTTTGTTTCCTACTCCGGCGTATAAGTAATTCTTAAACGGGATGAATTAATAGTACATTATGAACACATGTTGAAGCGAAAAGCCTCTTTTTATTAAGAACTTATAGAAATATTTATTACATTAGTAATCTCCTTTTGGGAGGAGAATCTTTGGTTTAGCCTCTCATAGCTGAGGCTTGCACTCGTAAATACATAAAACTTAAAACTAAAACACTCAAAATATTACAAATTTTTCACTCAAATTTTATTGTAAGAAAACTAAGGAAAATGTTCGATGTCCTCAGCTTCCTTCAAATCCTGCATTTTATAGAGGTAAGTCCGGACTTCAAAGGCGGACCTCAAATCTTGCTGATATATATGATGTCACTACTTACGTCATATCCCACATTATTGTCTCGCCATCTGGTTTTCTTTTTCTCCCGCGTGACTCAGCCCATGTGATGTTTGTTGGGGAATCTTTTAAAAATTTGGTTTACGTGGTCCCCGAGGATAACGCGTCTTGTGAGCTGGGCCCTTATCCTTTCCAGCTGCATGATCTTGTCGGTCGAGTTTGGGTCGGAATCCTTTCCCAAACTCGAGTTTCTTTTGTTCGGGGCATGCTTGACAGATTTGGTCGACCCAACGGCCAACATGCGCCATGTTACAAAATTTTCGGTAAGTTTCTTTGCTTGCCGGAATCTTGTTTTCCCAGAGAATTCTTCTTTTGGTCTCGAAAAGTTCTTCTGCAAACCCTGTGGTTGATCCAGTCATCGAATTCAAAAGGAAAGATCCATTCGCCGAATTCTGGAAGAATTTGAATGGATATTTGACTTTGTCCATTTCAGTTAGACAAACCCAAAGACCCCATGCTCGTCTGGTAGAAGCTTTGTCTTCAGAAAATGCTCCTACTAACACTGGTCCTTCTTCCGGTGAAGCTGCCTTAATGTATTTTAAAGCATTTCCATCCGATCTTCTTAGCTTGATGAAATGAAAAGCTTCATTAAAGCCTTTCTTTGCTTTGGTTCAGGGAGAGCCGCACCGATAAAATACAATTCCAAAATATCTCATCTGGCCAAGTGTGGATTATTGGCCCAGTCTCGTAAATCGCTTCCCCAATCCATTTCGGTAATTTTGAGATTTACGGGAATCTGGTGACATTTCGGTATAGATTGAAGCTAAAGCTCCAAAAGTATACCATTTACGTTTCATTTGGATGACTTCCTAGTTTCATCCAAACTCTGGGATACTTGCCTGAGATATCAACCATTGTTTTCTCTGAGTTAATACCTTGTCTTGTAACTAGTTTCTCCCATTGCCTCTGATATACCTGTATAGGAGAAATCTTAATCTCGTTAGTTTGAACCTTAGATTTGCCTGTCTGGGGCCTAAGATTCAACTCTCCCTCTTTTACCCCAGAGGTGCTGGGTTGACTTGAAGGCTCGGGTTATGACACCGGAGCTTCAACATTCGTTATAGTTTGTACACCCTCAGGGGATGCATCACCTGCAACACTTATGATTATGGTACTTGAATCCATAACCTCCGGGTTAGAGCCCTGTACTCTCTCGGCCCCTTTTTGCACCGTAGGAGATGCGGCCTGGTAGAGAGGCCCTTGCAGCGCTAAGAACAATTGTCCTTTAGCGAACTGGCATGCTCGTATTTGACTAGAAATGGATTTCTGGTCAGCCTGTTGAAGTCGTCCGGCAAACTTCGCATTGAGACATAACGCCCCAAAATCTCGTTCTAGACTCTCCAGGTTTTCCCTGAGATGTCTTACTCGTTTAGGACCTCGTCAAACGCGCGTCCTTCCATCTCGTGTCAAGAAATCTGCAAGAATATTTTTATGAGATTTTATAATGACAATATCATAATCATAATATTGACATTCAGCTTGCCATCTAAGTAATCGAGCCTTTTCTGGTTTTGATTCAATTTTATTTTTCAGAAAAGCCTTGACACTTGAATTATCAATTTTTAAAGTAAACTTTTAGCCAAAAAATAACGGCCATTTTTTAAAAGCCTTTACATTGCAAAAGAATTCTTTCTCGTTGATATGCCATATGTTTGCTTCACTGGTGTGAATAAACCGCGCAATATCCGCATGGCACTTCTTCATTTGGTGTGACCTTAGTAAGAACTGCCGCCCCACCAATCATCACCGCATCGTGTAAAGAACCATTCATCCTCGTCTTGGGGAATCGCAAGTTTTGGAAGCTTTTACAAACTTCTTTAAGTTGCTTAATTCTTTCTTGATGTTCATCTTCCCATTTGAATACTGCATCTTTTTTAAGTAATGGGCTAAACACATTCATGTAGTATGTTAAATTGTTAATAAACATTCCAGCAAAATTAACAACTCCCTAAAAACTCTGAAGTTGCTTCTTGTCTTTTAGTGTATCCGAAATCCCCAGTATCTTTTCCACAATATGATTACTCAGTAGAATAATTCCAGATTCATCGATTTCAATTCCGAGGAATTCAATCTGTCTTGTTGCGATTACCACCTTATTTTCCGAAAGCACTAATCCTTCTTTGTGACAAACATCTGAAAATATTTCCAAATGTTTGAGATGCTTCTTCATGTTCTTTGATGCGATTAGAATGTCGTCGATATACACGAACATGAAACTGAAATAATCTTTGAAAAGATAATCCATCTTTCTTTGATATATCTGGGGTGCGTTAGCCAATCCCATAGGCATCACGTTCCAAATATAGTGTCCCTGTGGTGTAGAAAAGTCAAAACTTCTTTACTTTCTTCCTCCATCTTAATCTGGTAGAATCCAGACTTGCAGTCGAACTTTGAGAATATCTTGGCACCTTTGATGCAGTTGACTAGATGTTCTTGGCTTGGGATAGAGTATCCGTCGAATTCCAAAATGTTATTAATCCATTTGTAATTAATAACAAGTCTTGGCTTTCCTCTTTTGATTTCTCCATGATTCCTGACTAGAAATCCTGGACTGCTGTATGGAGAAACTCATGGTGAAATTAACTTAAGGTCAATATGTTCCTTAAGTATCTTCTGCATATCCCCACGATCTTCCTGATTCATAAGGATTGGTTTAAATCTTACGAACTCGTACTCCTTTCCAGGTTTAACCTTTAAGGAGTCTTTAAGCTCGTTCTTGTCCCACCATGCCAAAGGATCTTCATTATAATTCCTTTGGATCTTCTTCTTGACATCCTCGAGTGATATTTGTTCCTCTAGAGTCACGTCACTCTGTGGACTCTCCATTAAACTCATCCATAATTCTGCAATGGCTTCTGGAGTAACTCTTTCTTCTCCTTGTACTCTGAATGAATACCAGTTATTATCCCATATCTTTTGATCCTTCTAAATGGAACCAAATTGTTTATAGGATAATAAAGCTTCACCAAATTTCCTTCGATCCGCCATTTTTGGCTTGCGGAGTTTGGCTTCATCACCACGCTTGCTGCGAAAAGTAATGGGCATTTTTCTGTAAAATGCTTCCCGCAGTCTTTGGACAATGATCTTATGATCACATAATGTTGTGAAAATAAGTCTTCTTGTCTCATTCTCTTGTGTGAATCTCTTAAATGTTTGTAGGAAATTGTTTCCTAGCAAAATATCTGCCCATGTATCATGGAAATAGATTGGTGGCGTTTTCACTTTGTACCACGGGTACCGCCCGCACCTCCGATCATGATTTACGCTTGTTTAATTCCCCTGTTAAGGATAAGAATCCTTTTAGAGAAATCTCTTCCCGCAATAGCTGTAAATCCTCTCCAATTTCTTTAGGAAAAACATCCGCTTTGCAAGACATATTCCGGCAAACTGAATCAATATAGGCGGCGAAATACTCGGCCAGTATTCGAGTATATAACATTCCGATAGAAATGTATATAGAGAATGGACTAGTGGTCATCGATTCTCAGTATCTTTTATTAGCCAAAGTGTGAACTCCATTCCGTCTTGTAATCTTTCCCAAGGTTTATGATCCTCGAGAAATTTAATTCCCGGTGTTAATTGTTCGGATCTTTCCCGCCACTCCCGTGATAGTAAGCTCAATTTCTCCTATCTTTAGGTTTCCTTGATACCTTCCAACTATTGGTTGTTGGAGATAATATAGAACATCACAAGGAAAAATATTATCCTTTTGAGTGATATCAAATATTACTTCCACTTCTCGCCATCCTTCGGAACATTTCAGCTCTCCTGCTATTTTGAAAACATCTGGGATACGCTGAACTGTACTTGGTCTCTTTTCTTCCCAACGGCTGCTACTCGTCATTCTGTCCTGTTGGAAAGACATCCTTCTTGGCTCAACTCTGAGACTTCGACTTTTGTTGAAGACTAGTTGATCTTGTATTTTCATATCGATCTCTTTTATAGTGGGAGATTCAATCATTTCTGGTAGAACCACCCTGGCAAAGTCCTCGAAGATTCTTGGGACTTCAATGAATTCCTTTCTCAAGGATACTTCTGAATGATGTGTATTCGAGAGAACATAGGATATCTTGTATGTGATCGAGTAGGGTCTGTTCCCTTCTTTCATCAATTCGACTCTTTTGAAATCTTGATGAAGAGTTAGGACTCTGTTGAAATCTCGATCTTCCAAATTGTATGCAATTCTAGGATAGACATTAAATGCCAATTTTCCGCATACAAATTTCTCAGAATCGCTCTCAAGGCATGAATCCTTGAGATTCGAGATTCGCTTGTCAAAGATAGCCAGATTGAGTGGCGAATCTATTCCTTCTTTGAATGTTGCTTTAATAATGACTCTTATAGCTCCGATATGAATCCATGAGAGTGTATTTGCAACTTCTCTTTTAACTCTGCTTTTGATCTCCTGTATTTCTCTAATAGGGACCAACTGCATCTCGATCAGGTTCCTGGTAAACTCCATCGGAATGGCAAATTCTCCGGTTGTTACCCGGTTGATAATTTGGTGTTTTCTATTACGAAAACCAATCTTATCCAAAGCCTTTTCCATCGCTCCAATTGTAAATCCATCATAGATTTGAAGCTTTGGATCTTCCTTCATAATTCTCATAAGAGTCTTATGAGACACCGTAGTGTGAGAGAGGAATCGACATATCCTCCCGACCATCTGTTGAAGAATTTCTTCTTCACTCGATTCTCAATCGGATTCACTTCCATCATCGAATAGATCTCTTCTTCATAGATGCTTTCATCCGAGGGAATATCCTCAAATTGATACACCGTATTAAATCCTCGATAATAGATAGCTTCTTCGATTTACGTGTGGCCTCGAACCGCCTCGACTCCTCGTTTTTGATTGTCAGGCAATCCGTTGAGATATGCCATCTTGCTCCGCATGTCCAAAGAATTACGATCTTTGAAACTTTCATTAGCTCTAGTATGAGCACGCCCGAAAGTTCTTCTCCTGGATTTCTCGGTACTTGCTTGATTAGATCCTCGATGATGAGGCTCTCTCACTCCCGCTTGGTCGGTCTTTGCCCCGATTTATAACTTCGGGCTTTTTGTTTTGACCGAACCTTCTAGATCTCCATGAAGACCTTCTTTTTTGTTTCGCTTCCTCGGCGGTATGGATGGCTTCTATCTTTCTTCTTCTTGTGCCGCCTTGGTTGACCTCCCACAACTGTTGGGATATCATTATCCACGCAACATAGAGGAACTGTTTTGTTAATTCCTCTTAATCTTTTATAATTCTTGTATAGAGCTGCTTGGTAACACCATTCAGATAACTTGGCCTTTAGGAAAGATATTTTTCTCGCCCACGCTTTCTACTTGACTCCACCTTGTATTCCCTGATAAGCATTTCTCTCGAGGGACTCGGAATCTTGGCAAAGAATAGTTGTGCACCTTCTTTTTCCTCAATCTTGGATTTCCACCGGTATTCAGTGAACAACTTGATATATTCGTCAATATGACAAATATCCAGTAACTCAAGGCTATAGAGGGCTTGTTTATATCTCTTTCTTTTTTCATCCTCTAATCCCTCGAAATAACCTGTGCCGATGAACTGGATTTTGAATAGTTTTGCCATACCATCGACAATTCCTTTAAGTGATTCCCCTGATGTGACCAAACTTTTCGTACTAGCATCTGTCATATCCTGCAATCTTCACCGATCCTTCAAGACTCATTTCAAGGAGTAAGATGAATGAATCCTTTGTAAGATCGAGGGTTCTATTTGAAATTCTCATAGTCAAGTCCATTCATCAATGAGAACTTCTCTATTTTTAAAATCTGGGATGTCCAGATTTAACATCAACCCATAGGGATGTATTGGGTCGAGTGCGATCTTCCATAAGGCGTCGATAAACATTCGGCCTTCCAAAGGGTTGTCTAGTTCTGCAAGAGGTTTCGACCTCCTGTTCTGAAAGTGGATCACTCCCGGTCGTGAAATCCCCAGCATGTGGCATCCTCTCGTCCCGAGCTCCATGATGCGAACTCGTATTTTCTTCGACATTAGGATTAACTGGTGGAGGTGGTGGTGGAATTGGTCTACCTTGTGGGTCATAGGTAACCAAAGTTGATTCCTCACCTGCGTTCATCTTTAAATCTACAATACCTAATCCCGCGAAGGATTCTGCCTGGTCATGTAGATCTTTAAGATTCATCTTTTCAATATCCATCTTTTTAATTTTTGATGGATTTTCCTTTGATTAGAGCAATGAGCTTTTCCTCATCTCAATCATCTTTCGTATAACTTCGTTGGTTTCCTTTTTGGTGTAAATAGGGCACCGCCCCAAAATCAATACGTTTCCTTCCTCCGGATGAACTCGGCCTATCCTCCGTGGTTCTTGACTCGTTTTGAATATCATGAAGGAGTTCAAGCGTTTCTTCTCGATATTTCACCATCGTCTCCCATCCGGTTCGAGCCGATGAACTTGTGTTGGTAAATGAATATGGCGGTTGCCATAATTGCACGCACCGTCTTACGGACTTCTCTAAGATCTTCGGAGAACTTAGATTTGTCTGGAAGTATCTCGTTCCACTCCTGACTCCATTAGGAATCATTGTTCGATGGGAATTTTCATGAACCGTTTCTTGAAGGTTCATCACATGAACATATAGAGGTGCAGTTAAGCATCCAAAATCGTCATAATATTCTCGCTCGCATTTTGCATTGCCTTAAGGTTTCCCAAATCGGCTCTGCCGCTTCTTTTTCTTCATGTTGGTATTCTCAATATGAAACCTGGTCAAGTGTTCTTGTGCATACATCGTCAATATTTGACGATATGTCTGTAAGGGGGTACATCTCGGACATCGGTCCGGATCCATAATCTCGGAGTAATTTCTCCTCACCAATTGTTAATTACATAAATATAATAAATTTAATCAATGTTCTTAATAAACCTAGCTCGATACCATTTTCGAGGGTCGCAAGACCATGAGGAGTAAAATTGAAAATTGCAATGAAATTTATAGACTAGGTGGTAAAGTGCAACAACTTCAAAGTTTAGAGGGTAAACTAAAAACCAACTTTTATGAAACTAGGGGTAAATCTGGAAATTTAGGCAAAGTGCAAAATTTCGTAAAGTTGAGGTGGCAAAGTGTAAAAACCTGAATAGCTTGGGGTGTTAACTGTAATTATCTCTTTTTTTTTTAGGACAAAAGTGGTGTTGTTCATATGTTCATTGTTTGAATATATTTACATATGTCGCCCAAACCATGAAAATACATATGAAAAGTCGGGCAAACTGGGCCGGAATGGAATTTCAGACCTAATGGGCCAGATCAAATAGGTCCAACTCTTTTGGGACTTACAATATGAGGAAATACCACAAAATACCCTGATTTTTGGAAAAAAGACAAAAATATCACCCTATCACTATTCTACCCCATCTGGTCCTAAACTTCCCAAATATACCCACCCCTTTACTTTTCTTATCAGGTTTCTTACCCTCAATCTCATAAATTGTTTGCAGCCCTGGAATTATTGAAACCAATCGCGAATCCATTTCATCTTCATGATCTGAAAACACAAAACCCAGATCCATAAACCCTTTTAACTCCTCCAATTCAAGCTCCGACATACTTCGACTGCTCCTATTTTTCCTTCTGTTCTTCATCATGCTTCCTATTTCGAGCACGCTTCAGAAAACGTCGATTTAGAAAATTGCCCTAGGTTTCCTGTTTACATAGACTGTACAGTATCATCGATTAAGTTCATGGCAAATCCCGAAACAGACGAGGTTTTCGCGAAAATTCGATTAGTTCCCATTGACGAATACATCGTTGATTTCTATAACGACGACAAGGGGCCTATTGAGGTCAATCGTAATCAAGACGAGCCCCCGGTGTTTACAAAGACGTTAACGCAATCAGACGTGATTGGTGGCGGTGGAGGGGTTTTGGTTAATAGGAATTGTGCGGGCATGTTTTTTCCTAAATTAAACCAGGCTGCCGATCCACTAGAGCAGCATATCTACCCGAAGGACGTTCACGGCAAGGTTTGGAAATTCAGGTATATTTTTTTGGGGGGTAGGCCACGTCAACAACTCCTGACAACGGGATGGGATTATTTTGTGACGGAAAAGAAACTTACAGCAAAAGATTCGGCTGTGGGGCATTGCATTATTGTTTGGCATGTGATGATGATGAATGTTTCGAACGGGGCGACGAGGATTAGGGTGAAGATTTTGTGGTTGATTTCGAGTTTTCATCCGACGGGGTGAGGTTCTGCAACTGTTTGATGAAATGTCGAGCGAAGACTCAAAGGTTAAACCCAATTTTCTATGTTCTTTTATTATTTTGTGATTTGAAGTTTTTCGTTTGTTTCGATGTTGTTTCGAAGTTGTTTCTTTTATGTTTCTGTATTTCCATTTATTTGTTCTTTTTTATTGTTTTTGATTTGTTGTGTTATGTATCTGACTGTGTATCTTTTTTTATTTCTTTGTAGTGAATGTGAGATTTTTTGTTGCTTGTTATGCCGAGCACTTTATTGGTGGGAATGCTATGGACGTCGAAGCATTTGAGATAGAGAATGAGCAAGCAAGGCTCAGTCATCTGCTTCACAATCATGCTAAGTTGAAGCTGCAAAATGGTGATGACGATGACAACGACATGGAGTTTCTACCTCCACTTCCTAATGATTTAAGAGAATTGTTGTTATGTAAATCTTAATGATGATGTAATCAGTTGAAACATGTACGAAACATAAATGAAACATGTAAGAAACAATTGTGAAACAGGGGATCATGTGATAAAAGTTTGTAGTAAATTGCTTTTAAATTTAGAGAAATAGTGTAGTTTTTCCCCATATACTCTTCAGTTTTTTTTTCATCCTTGTAAATGTTGAACTTTGCTTCATTTCGATGTCTGCATGTCTAATCTTGAACTAAAGATCTCACCTACTCTAGCAAAGTTGTTACTAGTAAGTCTTTCCCCGCTACAGTTGATTCATTCAATAATTCTACGATGTTGGAAGTCAATACAAAGTATTTTTTGGTCTGACAGTGGAGTCGTGTCCATTTCTCGTAGTCGATGATGGACAAGTAAGCTCAAATTTTCTGAATTAAATTTGTTGTTCCAAGATTTTGTTTAGGGTGCTGAATGTGTAGTCCATTGGAATCAGTATTCTTGTTATTCCAAAGTTGGTATACTCTCTATTTTCTTCCCATTGTCCATTGTGGCATACCACAACTGAGATTTTCTCTATGCAACTGTGGAATTCAATGAAAAGTTGGCTAAGTGAAACATATAAGAAACATAAATGAAACAGGTATGAAACAACAAATAAACAACAAACATGTTTGAAACAACAAAGAAACAAAAAAGAAACCAACGCAAAAAAAATAGCGAAAAATGGGTATTTTGTCAAAAATCAGCGGAAAATGGGTATTTTTGTCCAAATTCAGCGGAAAATGGTATTTTTGTCCAAAATCAGCGGAAAATGGACATTGTGCAGGGATTGGGTATAGAAAATGGGGTATTTATGTCCTTTTCCCCTTACAATATCACAATTCGGTTCGTCCTTAATACTGGGTCGAGTTAGGTTTGACAGCTCTATCTAAGGCCTTTTTTCTTTGGGTGACGCTATTTGCACCCCAATATTTGATTAATACACCACATTTCTACATACACCCATCCCTATTTTACAAACCAAAATTTTACTCTCCAAACTAAAAATCCCTTAAAAAATCAGTTTTTTTTCGAAAAAAAAAACTTGAAAAAATCAGCTTTTTTTAAAAAAAAACAGCTTTTTTTGGGGGAAAAATAGCTTAAACAGCTTTTTTGGGGGGGAAAAAAAAGTTGTTTCCAGTTTTTTTTTCAAGTGGAAAAAATAAGCTTTTTTGGGGGAAAAAAAGCTGAAAAAATTCAGCTTTTTTCGGAAAAAAAGCTGGAAAAAAAAAAGAAACAACTTTTTTTGGGGAAAAAGTTGTTTCCGACATTTTTGGAAAAAAAATAGTTTTTTTGGGAAAAAAACAGCTTAAACAATTTTTTTTGAAGATTATTTTGGAAAAAATCAGCTTTTTTCGATCGTGCCACTATTTTTATTTTATGAAGGGTATCATAATCTTTTTAACTTATGATATTTTTATAAATATTTGGAGGGGTGTATTAATCAAATCTTGGGGCAAATAGCACCACCCTTTTCCTTTTTTTTTTTTTTTTTTTCTTTTTTGTTGCATTCAGAGGTAAACAGAGTCACTTTCGGCTAAAAGGTAAATCAACTACACAATAATGACAAGAAAAAACTATCACCATTTTGTCGGATTCAGATTTTGTCAATAATCGAATAAGATTGTAGAATATGAAAAACGGTCGCCATTTTGTCTACCTCAACCCCTGCATTTAGGCAGAAAAGGGAACAAGAGGTTGTTGCATGAACAAACAGGGCAGACTCTGTTCCCCCCCTCTTTTTCTTGGTATCATTTGTTTTTTACTGTTTAATAAGTAAGACGAATGCCTTGACAATGATTGAAAATTTACACTGCAGCCACAACACAACATTTACTCAACCTATGAATTGAAGTTATAACTTCAAATTTTGAATGCATATAACTAATATGATCCCTTCATCTTCATGAACACAAAATAGATAAAAGTATTCTTAAACAAAAAAAGTTATCTGATCGATCCGGAAGGAAGCACTGAATTCAACACAACACACATTATAGATATTATGCAAGACGACCCAGTAAAATTAAGTGAAGAATGACACAGACAGATAATCATGAACAAACAATGTGAAAACAGTGTCATGATCGATCGAGAGAACGAAGATTTCAACGCCAATTTTCAATTCCCTCTGATAAAAAAGCTGGCGGAATAGTGGAAAGCTTTGGTCAACATGCGAAAGAGGGAGGAAAAGATTCGGCGCTTGATGGCTCCTCGGGCGGGAGTACGAAAAGGGTACTGATATGATAATTTGATTTTGGTGGGCTTGTGGGAAAACAATCCATTATCGAGCATTATTGTATTGATTTGGTTCATTATGTTTTGTTCACCCTCACCCACCACGTGTTTGAAGTTTTTACTGTGAGAAAGAAAATGGAATTTATGTTGGTGGTGGTTTGAGGCCTGGAGGCAAGAATTTGAAGTCCTTTGTAGAAATCTGCACACATACTCATGAACTATAGCTATGAAATTTAAAAGAGAAAACATGTTGAGGAAACTCAGACTTTTATTCATTAATGAGAACTAGATACAAGTTGCTATTTATAGAAGAAAATGAAAGAAGAATGCTCAGTGAACAATACAGCTGGAATCATCTAGAAGCAACGTAACAAACTAACTGAAAAGGGAAAATGAACTCTAACTGCCGGAGCAATGTAGCAAACATGCACATGCATATTCCCAACATCCCCCCCCTCAAGTTGGACCATGGTAAAGATCAACCATGCCCAACTTGGACACCAAATGAAGAAACACACCAACACCAAGAGCCTTAGTAAAAAGATCACTATCCGAGAAGAAGATGGCACTTTGAGAGGTTGAATAAGACCACTTTTAAACCGATTGCGAACAATGTGGCAATCTATGTCAAGATGCTTAGTTCTTTCGTGAAACACAGGATTGGCCACGATGTGTAAGGCGACTGGTTATCACAAAGGAGAGGAATAGGGGTAGGTATCGTAGGTGAAGGTCTTGAGCCACATAAGTGATCCACCGAATTTCACACACTCGTAGAACTGAGAGCCCTATACTCGGCTTCACCGAGGATTTGGAGACAAAGTGTTCTCGCTTCTTGGCCTTCCAAGAAATCAAGCTATCACCAAGAAAAATGCAAAAACCTGTGATGGACTTCCTAGTGTCAAGGCGAGCATGACCCGACCGCATCACTATAGTCGAGGAGCGAGGAATTATGAGCAAAAGATAGAAGAGACCTTTAGAAGGGCATCCTTTGAGATATCCGAGAAGGTGAAGAGTCTGCAGTCAATGTGCGGTGCAAGGAGAGTTTACAAATTGGGTGAGTTGTTGTACACAAAAAGTGATATCGGGCCTTGTAAGATTCGATACAACAATCTCCCCACAAGTCTTCTATACTTGTCGGGGTGATCAAGAGGTGAATCGAGTCACGAACAAGTTTTAAGCCCTGTGGAAATGGAGTAGATGCGGGTTTACTGACCCAAAGACCAAAGATCCTTGATGATGTCAAGGATATATTTTCTCTGGTTCAAGTAAATCTCATCACCGACCAAGCTAACTCAAGCCCAAGAAAATATTTAGCCTCACCTAAATCTTTAATGGTAAATAACTTGTCAAGATATTGCTTGAGAAGTTTGGATATCTCTTTGAATTAGTACCCGATCACCAAAACATCATCAACATATACTAGGAGAAACAGAGAAGATGAGTCTGTGTGCTTGGTAAATAAGCAATGATCATGCATGGACTGAGTGAAACCATAAGCTAATAACTTTCCACAAAACTCGGTGTTCCATTGCCTGGATGCTTGCTTGAGCCCATACAAGCTTCTTCTCAACAAACAAACTTCACCGGACTTAGCTTTAGTATAACCAAGTGGTGGTGTCATATAGATAGTTTCATCAAGATACCCATGAAGGAATGCATTATTGATGTCTAGCTGATGCAATTCCCATTTTCTAGCAAAAATGCAATAGCAATAATCAACCTCACTTTGTGACTAGTTTGGCAACAGGAGAGAAACTATCCATATAATCAACACCATGGACTTGATGATACCCCTTTGCCACCAATCTAGCCGTATACCTCTCAACAGTCCCATTAGGATTCATTTTCACCTTATAGACCCACTTACAACCAATAGCTTTCTTACCTTCAGGGAGGCTAGTGAGATCCCAGTGTGATTTTTCTCAAGGGCATCCAATTCTTTCTTCATTGCCTCCTCCCAATGAGGATCCCCACATGCCTGAGTATAGGTGGTAGGTTCCTGTATTGATGACACATTTGCTAGAAAAGACGCATAAGAAGATGACAAGTGGGGTGAGATATGAAAAGGAAAAGTAGGGATGGTATAGTGTGCTGAAGTAGGCCCTGAATAAGACATAGCATGGGGTTGTGGAGGCAATTCAAAGAACAGCACTATATGCAACATAATCAAGAAACTTAGTAGGAGGATGAGGATTTTTGTGCCCTTTTCTAAGAGCAATAGGAATGCTTAGATCAAGAGAAGGACTGGAGGATGATGGATTATGGGAGACTGGGACAAGAGGAGGTTCAACAACTGGTATATGAGATAGAGGAGAAGAATTATCCACTTTAGGGAGAGAAGGAAACTTCGGTTTCAATGAAAAAGGCTTCTTCTCGGTAACAATGAACTTGTTGGTAATAGGATTATGCAGTTTGTACCCCTTCTTGCCAAGTTCATACCCCACAAAGATGCATTTATGAGCCCTGGTTCAAATTTATTTTTGTGAGGGAAAATATTTGTAGCAAATGCAAAGACACCCAAAAGTGCTTGAGAAGATTGTAATTTGGTCATTTTATGGAAGAGTGTTTCATAAGGTGACTTCCAAAGTGAAGAAATGCAGCATTGGGGTTCTATTGATGAGATATGTAGCAGTGAGAAGAGAAAAAGGCCAGAAATCAAGAGGAAGTTTGGATTCAAACAACAGAGCTCTAGTTGTATCCAATAGGTGCCTATGTTTTCTTTCAACCACTCCATTTTGTTGTGGAGTGTAGGCACAACTTTTGTGATGAAGAATGCCATGTTTTTCAAACAGCTCCTGACATGTATGATTAGTGAATTTTGTGCCATTATCAGTTCTAATGATCTTGATTGGCACTTCAAACTGAGTATGGATCATGTGAATGAATTTCTGAAGTATAGAAGGTACTTGACTTTTATGAGTGAACAAGAAAGTCCAAGTAACTCTGCTATAGTCATCAGCTAAGGTGAGAAAATATGGAGTGTTGCAGAAAAGAGTCCCAGAATGAAATGGCCCCCAAACATCAACATGAACAAGCTCAAAAACACTAGCAGATATAGTATTGCTAGCAGGAAAAGGAATTATGTGCTGTTTAGAAACATGACATACATCACATTGTTTAACAAGTGCTTCAGCTGTTTTATTACAATGTGATTTGAGAAAAGGTACATGTTCAAGAACACCATAAGAGGCATGACCTAATCTAGTGTGCCAAGTGGCAAGCACATTATTGCAGACAAGTGAAGATGAAGCAGAATTACAAGGGAGAATAGGATAGATACTAGTTTGTTGAGTGTGAAGTATATAGAGATTGCCAATTGCCTTTCCAATCCCCAAGATATGATCAGTCTTCAGGTCCTGCACAACACAATGAGAAGAATAGAATGCACATTTGCAGTGAGAACTCTTGGTAAGTTGGGAAATGGACAACAAGTTGTACTTGAAAGATGGAACAAACAAGACATTTTGAAGTACAATATGTTCAGAGATGATGATTTCTCCAGTGTGTGTGACCTGTTTAGAGGTACCATTAGGTAAGAAAATATGGATGGAAGTTGAAACAGGTTTAAGGTTAGAAAACAAAGAGAAATTAATGCATATGTGTCTACTAGCTCCTGTGTCAATGATCCAGGTTCCAGCACCTATTTCAGGCATAATACCCAAAGCAAAATGTTCAACTCCTGTGATACCTGTATAGCCAGCAAAATGAGCAAATTGAGCTTCACCTTCACCACCATTATTCATCCTGATTGCTGAGATACATTTTGCCATTTCCTGCTGAATTATATTGGCAATATCACTCTGCTGCAAGCCTTTTGCTTGTGAGATATCTGGAACATCTCCACCATTATGCACCTCTGCTAGATTGGCTGTAAACCTAGCCCGCTGATCCTTTGTGTAGGTCCCAAGGGGTGTAAGTGTAAGGTTTAGAAGGGGGGGTTGAATAAACCTTACCAAATTTTCGATTTAGTCCTTTTAAATATTCGAGTTGATACTACACAGTGTGTCCTTGATGGACACCAATTTAGTTAATCAAGAGAGTTAGTCTCTCAACAGACTCAACTGAGCCGTTGATGGAATAACTCACCGTTGGGTCTAAATTAACTCAACTGTGGTTTTGTTTTCAAATGGAAGACTTAACACCCTTAAGTTTGATTAAGCAAGGTTTTAGTGCTTGGTTTAGTACTTAGAAATTATCAAGTGGATAGCAAATTTATCACAGATTTAAACAATTAAGATGCAGGAATTAAAGTCTTTGAAATGTAAATGACACAATGAAATTTTTATAGAGGTTCGAAGATGGGGTAATTCTTCTACTCCTCTCTTCTCCAACTCCCGGAGGAATCCACTAGGTATTGATCAAGATACAAAGTGGTAATGTCCCGGATACAAGTCTTGATCACACACTTGATCCTTTGGGACTCGATCTGAGACGCCTTGATCACTCGGTGGCTTCTCGTGCGACTCGCTTCTTCTTCACAGGGGCGTTGCCTTTGCTACTACAAACTCACTTGCTCAAGCTCTTTGGATTTGATCACGAAGCCCTCCAAAAGCTCAAGACTTGGTTCGACCTTGAACCTTCCTACAATCCTTCGTGGAATGTAGACCCTTGATTTTTCAAGATTTTCCTCTTCAACCGATTGAAGTTATCTTTCCTTCACAAAGTGAGTGTTGGATTGATGTTCTTCGTAGTGTAGGCTTGAGGATTGAGAATATTTCAGATTTTCTAATAATTTCTTGAACGCGTTTTTGGTTCAGTCCGTTCTTCTTTTTGTGTCGCCCATTCTCAAATAACTTCCTCGGCCTTTTATAGTGATCTTTCAAAAATTTGCCCGTTGAAGAGATAGGCTTATTTTTGAAAGTCACTTGCGTCGTTGGCTTGTCTTGTTGCGATCCTTGGAATTGCCATTTCCTCGTATGAATTGTTTTTCACCTTTTCGAGTTCGACACGGTGTAGTGCTTCCCATTGGTTCATTCCTTTTGCACGCTTCGGGACTGAGCACTCCGAGAAAGGTGGTATGGAGATATTACTTGTTTAAGTAATTCTCTTGATTTACGTGCAACGGATCTTTTTCAGATTATCTCGACTTGACCGCATTTCTTTGCTTTCCCCAGGTGACTTAGAGTCGACTTCCAATCATGGATGACTCTTCTGTCACTTCAACTTGAGACTTGGCTTTTCTTGAGTTGACTTGGATCGATACTCCACTCACCGCATCTCACCGCTTCTTCAATAGAGTTCCCGTCTACTCTTCTTTGCCATACTCGGTTGTCTCGCAAATGAGTCTTCCTTCTAGTCTTCGATTGTCTTCTTGCATGTTAGGCGTAGGCGACTTAACTCGGCTTGCCAGCCCTATTTATTACAATGCATTTTACAACAAGAATGGGGTGCCAACTTCATATTCTAAGTTTTACATGGCATTCATCAAAATCTAAACAATAAATTTCCTAACAATTTCCCCCTTTTTGATGATGCCAAAACTTAAACCATTCAAAAATGCAAATAGCAAAGATACATACTGGATAGTGTATTCATATAGAATGTATGCGTAGAATCAATCTTTTTATTGATCATGACATTCTTGTTCTTTTACACAATCATGTTTACAAGGTGTATCGAGCAAACATTTGTCTACACGAAAATAAAGAATTTATAGCTTTATTGCGGAAAACTTACATAGTATGTATTTACATCATAAAATACATGAAGGGGTGGACAAAGAACACTTCATCTCCTTCGTTGTCTCCTTCTTTCATCTTGTTCAAAGATCTTCTCTTAACTTCTTCTTCTTTTTTCTCATCGTCAAATTTTCTTCTTCTTTTTTCATATGCCTTCCTGGCAGCTTCATCTCTTCTTAATCTCTCTTGTCTTTCCTCCCATAGCCGAGTTTGTCTATTGTTTTCTTCTTCTATTCTTTTCGCATACTCGATTACTTTTAGCCACTTGCAAATTTGCTATTTGGTCAAGACCACCCAGATAGATCCCTCCTTTCTTGCCGGATCTACGTATTCAATGTTTTTGGCGCGAGGCCAGTCTCAAACCCTTCCTCCACCACATCGCTTCTTCCTCTACCTGGGCGTGTATTGTACGGGTCTTCTTCTTTCCAAATGAGTGACCCGGCGGAGTGACCAGAGTGATCTAGCCGTAGTCTGTCACTCGTCGGCCTTCTTCACATAACGTGAGATCCTTTTCCCAAGTACAAGTCCCAAGCTTGAGCCATAGACATATTTGCAAAGTATCCTTCGAGATGCGGCGTTTTAAATTCATCAACGATCGTGGCTCGTCCGACATCCGAGATTGCATAAGTGTCTCTGTCTCTTTGGAATGCCTCCATGTTGTTTCAAGATGTTCATAACCCGGGCATCCATTCTTCCTTCCACTTCTTCCATCCTCGCTTCAATTGTCTTTCTCTTTTTCACCATAGATATAGCAGAGTGTTGGAGTGGCGAGTCACGAGGAGTTTGCTTTTGATAATGTCACCGTGACAAGACCTTGTTGGGGGTTTGTGCAATCATCAAGGTCACATCTTCCGATCCTTCCCCCTCAACAGATTTTCCTTTCTTTTATTTCCCTCAGTGACTTTCCTCACCATAATTTTCTTTCCTTCGCAACAGATCCTCTTTTTTCGCTTCAGATCTCTTCAGTGCTTTAAGGTATTCCTCTTCCCCCTTTTTGGCATCATCAAAAGAGAGGGACACCGAAACATCTTGTGCAGCGGGAAGTCGAGCTGCGATGGTAGAGTTCTCTCGAGTCCAGCTGCGGAGTATGCAACACGAAATTCGGATCGAGTAGCGTTGGACTCTGCTGAAATTAGCTTCATCTCACCATGAGAAGGCTGAATTTTCTATTCATGGTTTCTTCCAAACGCTGTAGATCACTCTTATTTTGCTCACGCAGAGCTTTATCTCGGCAAAGTGTGAGCTTCATGCATGTGCTCAATGTGTTCTCTCAACTTCGTTTTTGCATCGGCATTCTCGACTCTCCATACCAACTTGTTGAACAATGTTCTCAAGTATCTAACTTGTTCCACACGCATTGTTTCTTCTTTGTTGCCACCATTCCCGATCCCGATCATTATGCCTCTTAAGTCGGCGGAAGATTGGCATCTCTCGTTGTCGATCGCATGTCCATAGAGGCCGATGCCTCTTCATCCGTTCAATCTCGGAAATAATGCCTTGAACACTTCGCGGACTTGGTGATTCTTCCGTTGCGGTGATGGCCATGCGTCAAAAAGTCATAATCACCGGAACAATGGTACCGATGGAAAAACAGGTTGGTCTATGGAAGCGTGCGAGCTCGTTCTCGACTCGTCGGGAGGTCGGGTACCTCGAGAGAGAAAGGAAAAGATTCTATAAAGGAGTCATCACGGCCAACTGGTATTTGTTCAATGATGAGAGGTGCGCGTGAAGTTCCTTTTGAGTCGAACTCCGCTGTAGCAGGGAGCTGCGCAGTGGACTCTGTCTCGGTGGGTCTTATGTGAAGTGGACCCGACTTGCCGAGCCTCAGCTTTCAACGGCCGTTGGTCTCACTGGTTTCTCTAATTGAGTAGGCGTCCTCGGCCTTATCGAGCGTCATCGGACGATGATGAGATTTCCATTGGTGGCTCATCATCAAAATTAAAGGTTTGATGAGTAGTCTTGGGATCGGACTTGCTCGTGCTTGGAACATCCGCACCGAGTCTTTTGAGTCATCACGGGGATGACTCGGGCTTCTTCGCCTTCGATCCCGAAAGGTTACATCGAGGATTATCCTGGGAATCATGAAGCGCGCTTATCTCCTTTTCGGATGGGTAAATGATAGCGGGAGGGATGTTCTCTACTTGACTTCTTTACCCGGGAAGTCTCAACCTCCCGTGGGCCTTCATTACCTCCTGCGGTCTCGATTGCAATGAGGCTTGACCTCCCTTTCGACATGTCGATTGTCTTAGGGTCTTACGTGGTGGCATCCATTGGAGTCTCAACCCCATGGATTGCACTTTCATCGCCCAGTGTTAACTCCCGGGGTTGTTCCTTCCTCGTGCCTCGATCGCATCGCAGCGTCATTAGCCTTCGAGCGGTTGGCACCTCACCAAACAGTCTCAATCGTCTGGAGCTTCGTTGATGACAACTTGCTGTTCGTTTAGTGTTTGTACTTCCTCTACTTCGCCTCCGGATTCGTTGTTGAGTCATCTGCGGATTCTCCGACCTTCTGCGGTGGAGGAGTTTCCCCTGGTGCACGCACCGAGTGACTTGGAATGGGGTCACTCGTCTCCAAACTCCCGGCTATTTCTATTGAGTGTTCAGCCGTTGGGGCGGTGGAGAACACCTTCAATAGGGGTTGGCTCGATCGGGGTCCCCACTGTCCCGCTTCATCGCCATTTCCCTTATGGCCTTCTTCCGAGTGAGTTGAGGGAAGTAGTGGCGGCAACAACAACATGGCGATTTGCTTTGAACCACTCCCATTGGATCAATTTCGTGTGTTCGGAGGACTCTCCTGGTCCCTCCATCAATCTTTGCTCGTGAAGGATTCTTACGATTCGCGGCAATGCTTGCCGCTTTGCGGCTCTTACGTGGCGCCGCAGAGTCCGGATCCTCATCAGCATCGGAGAAGACATCAAGAAGAGGATGTGTGTGTTACGGGTGCGGAGATAGGGCGGATCTTGGCCTTCTCACGTGCCTCGGCTTCCTCTCTGTCTTTCCTTCTCCTTGTCCTTGAAGATCTGCAGGATGTCCGTGCGATTGTCTTCATCCATCTTTGGAATCACAGGGTTAGTCCAAGGAAGTTTAACAGCTTCTCTTCTTCTTCTATAAACTCGGGCCATTGGAACTGTTCCTTGATTTACTCAATTTCCATTTCCTCCACTCACGCAGACGATTTTGGATGTCCGGGTAAGGTGGGGATAGGATCATCACATCACCGCTTTATCGGCTTTATCTTTTCTTTCTCAGTGCACTTGGACTACAACTATTTCTTCAGGTTGCCTCTGTTGATCGCCTTCGGCAGACTTAGTTTTCATCAATTACATCTCGGGACTCGACCGCTTGGCGATTTAGCCGTATTTGTTCCAGGTGAGTGGTGACTCAACCGGTTTTTCAAGCTCGGAGCGATTGATGATTCTTCTTCGTCTTGGTTTGTACCAGAGGGATTTTCCGTTGACGCTTTCTTCTGAGTCTTGGGGCGGGGCGCGGTGCTAGTGTTTTCTTACGAGGAGCCGGCCGTCTTGACTTATCGATTCTCCTCTTTTTGACGATCGGAGAAGGTATTTGAGAGTCCTTCTCGACCGTTATTCTTGCTGGGCAGAGACACGGCTGCAGGGAGGCGAGCGGGTTTGACTTTCTTTCTTTGCGGGAGCGTGATCTTCTTAGCAAAACGCAGGGGCGCTTTTTTCTTATTTGGTGGAGAGGAAGCAATCGTATCTTGAGGTCATTCCCCCTCACTCGTGTCGGCTCTCTTGGCGTAGGCTCTCTTCTGTGCGCCAGAGAGGTTTGATCTGAACATCCTCTTGTTAACATGGAACGCCTTTCCATGTCTAAGAGGGACTCTCTTCACCTCCATCATCCGGCCAATCACCAGGCCATATCCTAGGGATCCTCCAAATGTGCCATCTTCCTTGGATTTGTTCCTACATTCTCGCATAGTCATTGTAAACAAACTCAGCCCGATTTATTTTCCTTTCTTCAATGATCGCCGCCATCACGATCAACTTTGCTTTTGATTGGTCAAAGCGCCAAATTTGATGTCAATGCATTTGGCAACTATGTCCAACGACTTGTGATAATCCTCCTTCAAATGATCTCTTGTTTGCTTTGTAAACTATTTTATCAAAGATAGTCGGGCTTGGCTATTTCCTTCCAAGCAACGCCAGGTTTACATCAGCCGTTAATTTCGATGCTCCTTCCGTTGGTAGTGGCGATGTTGACCAAATCCTTGGCGAGAGATGGTGAGTCGCTTTCCGTGAATGATGACTTTATCCTTCATCGTGAATCTCGGCATTCACGTAGAACTGCGTGCGACCTCCTCCACATAGGTAATAGGATATTCCAAAGCATTAGAAACGATTTCACCCAGGACGTTTCCAATTTCTCGGCGATTTTCTTCACTAGGGTGTCATCGGACCCCTGTTTCACCATCTTGCCGTCGAAATCCACACATGAGACCGGTGTGGATTTGCTTTCCTAACTTGGTAAAATCATAGGTTGGTGCCATTTTTCAGAATTTTATCGAAGAAAACTTAGGGATTGATTTGAAGATAGATAGGGTTTTGAGAAGATTTTTGCCTTTGCTTCTGAGAGAGAGAAATGAACAGTTTTGGTAGTGTGTGAGAGAAACGGACGAAAATGGTTTAAGTATGGTTTATGAAAGGACGTGCGGGTGGTTTTTGAAATGTGATCGAAATCAACGGTTTATATTTTGCACGCCTATTTAGCATTTAATGTCTCGTATTTAATGCGGCAGCATTTATATCCAATCATAAGCTTGGTGTGCAGCTTTATGTCTGTACACATCATCATTGTGCTGACGTAATTCTTAAAAACATTCCCGCTTAGTCAAAACGACTGCGTTTTTGTCACTTTGCTCATAAGTGACTCAGCTTATCCCTTAGCTGATTTAACTCTTCTTCTCTCAGCTCTCTTAGTGACTCAAATTTGCTTGGTGACTTGGTATAATTGTCTTTCCCGATCTGGTGATTTACTTAGGCCGATTTGTGAGTTCAACTCTTTTTCCCTTTTTGTGTTCCATTTCTTTTCTTTGATTCTTCTCAATGTTAACTGAGCTCAATTAACCCTAACTCATGTTTGAGTTCTTCAAATCTTGACTCACATAATGGTTTTGTGAAGATGTCAGCCAATTGTTTATCGGTTGAGATATATTCCAAGATGATGTCCTTCTTTTCAACATGATCTCTTATGAAGTGATATCGACATCGATATGCTTTGTTCTTGAGTGCAACACGATTTTGAGTGATTGCAATTGCACTTGTGTTATCACACATGATTGGAATTTCTTTTTCCTCAACTTCATAGTCTCTTAATCATTGTCTCATCCATAGGACTTGGGCACAACAATTTGCCATGACTATGTATTCTCGTTTCACCAGTAGAGGTGGCTATTGAATTTTGCTTCTTGCTAAACCAGAAATCAACCTTTGTTTCCTAGCATTTGACATGTGCCCGAGGTGCTTTTTCATCAACTCGCATCCAAAGATAGTCAGAGTCCGAATAGCCAATTAGCTTGAATCCACCTTCCTTTGGATACCATAAGCCAACTTCTTGGCTTCCTTTCAAGTATCTCAATATTCTCTTAGTAGCTCTTTGTCATATGGCTCTCTTTTGGAGCAGATTGAAATCTTGCACATACACCTACAACAAAGGTGATGTCCGCCTTCTTTGTAAAGATAGAGCAATGATCCAATAAGTGCTCAGATCTTGTTTGATCTATAGGCTTGCCATCCGCATCCATGTCCATTTTGATGATGTATTCATTGGTATTTTCACGGAGGACTTCTCCTCCATACCAAATTTCTTCATTAAGTCTCCGGTGTATTTTGTTTGACTTATGAAGGTTCCATCCTTCATTGTTTCACTTGGAGTCCAAGGAAGAATGTTAGCTCTCCCATCATGCTCATTTCAAATTTACTTTGCATGAGGTTTGAAAATTTTTCACACACTCTTTGTTTGTGGATCCAAAAATGATGTCATCCACATATATTTGAACAAGTAGTATACTCTTTTTGTCTTGAATTTTGAAAAGTGTTCTATCCACTTTTCCTTTTGTGAATCCATTTTCAGTTAGGAATTGTGACAAGGTATCATACCATGCTCTGGGTGCCTGTTTCAATCCATATAAGGCTTTCTTGAGTTTGTATACCTTATCTCCAAGCGTTTTCTGCTCAAATCCTGGAGGTTGTTCAACGTACACTTCTTCTTCCAATAAACCATTTAGGAATGCACTTTTTACATCCATCTGATATACAATGAAATTCTTGTGAGTCTGCATAGGCAAGAAACATCCTTATAGCTTCCAATCTTGCTACATGAGCAAATGTTTCATCAAAATCTATTCCTTCTTCTTGGCAATATCCTTTGGCTACTAGTCTTGCCTTGTTTCTTACCACAGAACCTTCCTCGTTCATCTTGTTTCTGAACACCCATTTGGTACCAATGACATTTTGATGTGTGGGTCTTTGAACTAATTCCCATACTTTATTTCTTTCAAACTGATTGACTCTTCTTGCATAGCTTGAATCCAATGTGTGTCATCCAATGCTTGTAACACATCTTTGGGCTCTATTTGCGAGATAAAGCATGTGAACATGGCTTCTTGTTGAGTTCGGATCTTGTTTTGACACCTTCTCTTATATCTCCAATAACAAGTTCGTGGATGGTCTCTCACCATCTTACATCGAGTTGGAGTAAGTTAGCTGGATTGATCGTCTTGCACTGTGTTGTGTTGCGTGGTCGCTCTCTCGTAATTACTTAGCCGCAAATTTTCCAACTGTTTTGAGATTCGGCTATCTCATCTTCTTCTCAATTTATAATTCCAGGCTTGACTTGAAAGATAGGGACTCTTCTCGTATGGTTGGATGATTCACTTATCATTGACTCTTCAATGTCTTCTCCATTTACATTTGGCTCATCGAATACCACATGAATGGATTCTTCGCAACCATAGTCCTTTTGTTGAGTACTCTATAGGCTTTGCTTTCACCGAGTATCCTAAGAAGATACCTTCATCGACTTTAGCATCGAAAGCCTTTAGATTGTCTTTGCCATTGTTGTGGATGAAGCATTTACATCCAAATATTCTCGAAATATGCAACATTTGGTTTTCTTCCACCAAATCTCATAGGAGTCTTTGTCACCGTCCTGTTTATCATACATCTTTTTGAGTGTAGCAAGTCGTGTTGATTGCTTGACCAAAATCTTTTTGGTAACCCCCGCTTGACTAACATGGTCCTTGCTACTTCTTTGAGAGTTCTCATTTCTTCTTTCGCAACTCCATTCTCACGTGGAGTCCTTGTGGCGATAGTTCATGACCAATACCATTTTCAATACAATCTTGAGTTATTATTCCATTGACAAACTCGGTTCCTCCATGTCGATCTTATTTTGATAATGGTTTGGCTCTTCTCGTTTTGAATCCTCTTCATCACCGTGGTAGTTTTTGTAGAGTTTCTTTCTTCTTACACATGAATATTGTCCATGTATATCTTGAATAGTCATCTACTACTACCAAGGTGTATTTCTTTCCACTTATGTTTGGTTTGGTTCCACTTGGGCCAAATAGATCCATATGTAGCGATGCAATATTCTTGTTGAAGATGAACATGTCTTTTCTTTGAATGAAGATTTGATTTGTTTTCCCTTCGACATGCATCACATATACTTTCCTTCTTATCTCGAGTCCGGAAGTCCTTCCACAAGATTACTTCTTGCAAGCTTGTTAATCGTTTTGAAATTTAGGTGACTCGGCTTTTTTGTGCCACACCAACTTGATTCAAATTGTGCTTTTGCTAATAGACAGTGATGTGTGTAGCGGTTGACCAATCTACTACATACATGTTCTTTTGTCTCGCATCCTTGCAACACAACTTCATTCGATTCAAGATCCTCTTGATTTGGCATACACCCATGTTGAATCCAACATTGTAGCCCTTGTCACGAGTTGACTTATGCTTAGCAAGTTGAAGTTGAGTCCTTCGACATATGCAACATCCGTGATTTCTAATCCGTTCCTCTTGACGGATCCAATGCCTCTTATTTCACCAGGAGCTTCATTTCCTCCAAATATGACTTTTGCTCCTTTAATTTCCTTGAATTTTGACATTTTTTTTATTTCTGTCATATGTCCGGAATGACCACTATCCATGTACCAGGTTCCTTGGCACTCACATTGCTCGAACCCGCAATCAAGGAAATTAAGTTTTAGGTACCCATACTTGTCGGGGTCCTGAGGGGTTAGAATTGTAAGATGATCCAACCAACTTATAGCCAAATGATTTGACTCTAAGGGGTTGCCATCTATCGATGCCATAATCATAATTAATCTTGGCAAATTGCTTGGGGATTTTAGGTTCATACGATTGTCTCTTTTGTCTATATGCCTGTGTATAGGTTTTAGCAATCGCCTTCTTTGGGTAATTGTGATGTGTCCGAGTATAGTGCCTAGGTGCATATGTGTCTTTGATGAAAGCTCTTATTCTTTTGGAATGGCCTTTCTTGAGTTCTAGGCCTTTGCCATTTGGGCTTATATTCCATAAGTCTATGCCGAGATAGTTCACATTATTCCAATCGGCTTGGCTTGGATATTTTCTACCGTTCCCATCATATGTATTTACATTATAGATTTTCTGGGGTTTTTGGTAGCTCGCTTCTTCTTTCTGAGTATTTTCTGTTTGGAGTTTGCTTTGAGGAACTCGGTGAATCTCTTCTCACTGTCCTTTCAAATAAGCACTCAACTCGGTCAAGTTTTCCTTTTCCTTTATAACCAAGGCCGCTTTGCTTGTGATTGTGCTTTGGAGTGAATGTGTGTGCAACATTTAGAGTTTTGGATTTTTAGACTCTTCATGGCTTGAAGATCCTTTTTCCAAAATTACTTTTGAGTTTTGACATAGCACAGAGAAATTAAATCTAAGCTTTGTCTTGTCTCCACATTCTCTTTGACTCATAATAAGATCATCCAATGATTTAGATGCCTTAGTGAATGAGGCAATAACATTTTTGAGATCATTCTCCCTCTTCTCTATGGCAGCAATTTCTGCTATTAATTTAGCATTTTCGGCTTTTAAACTTTCATTCTCATCGGCCTATTTGACTTAGAGTACTCGGCTCCTTAGTCGACTTTGAGTTTTGGCTCTTGAGTAGGCTGTTTTCCTCATTTAATAGTGTGTGTGAGGATTTAATGTGTTCAAAATCTTTCATCATTTTGCCTAATGAATCATAAAGATCGAGTGGGTGATGAAGTGTGTGTGTCACGATCACTATCACTAGAGTCCGAGTTTGATGAGTTGGAGTGTACCTCATCTTCTTGGTCGGGTTGATCTTGTTCCTTGACCATTAAGCGGACTGGGCTTCTTCTTCGTCGAGTCACTTGAGTAGTCGACTTCATCAACTTTCTCTAAATCACCGTTGTCTCTCTTGACTTGTTTGTTTTCAAAGATCTCTTGACCATCATTGCCTTTTTCTTTTCTTGTCTTCTCTCTCTCGAAGACCTTTCTTTTTTTCTTCATTCCCGTATTTGTTAACTACAGGATATGAGCAATCAATGGCATAGTGACCTGGTTGTCTGCTGATTCAAAGATAGATATTCACCTTTTGATCGACTCTTTCCATTCTTGGATTGTCGACCCTTTGATATTCACTTTTTGATGATTTGTTCTCTTGGTTGGCCTATCTTCCTTGATTTGGAGGGAGTCGAGTGTCTTCTGGAAGATTCGCCCTTTCTCTTTATAGTTCTTATTGAAGAACTTGTTGAATCTTTTAACCATCGTGGGCTATTTCTTCCGGATCAATGACTTCTTTGATCTCGGCTCTCTTCCCATCTTTAACAATTAGAGCAAATTGTTTTGGGTACAACTGTCTCTTCCTGGTCTTTTCTTCTCACTCAAACTCGTAAGCTTTGAGGTCCGAGAATAATTCATGGTTGGATGTCTTTGATAGGTCCATGGAATGTCTCAAAGCCATGACCTTCATTTCCCATTTAGCCGAAGACTTTTTAGGATCTTCATACACATTTCCTTCGTGTATATTCCTTTTCAAGTGCGAGATAGCTCATTGGTGATTTACGTGAACCGAGCATCCAGTTGATCCAGGTTTTCTCCCGAGATCATTTTGAAATTCTCAAATTTCACGTACATCTTGATAATTTGTTTTCTTTGATTTGCTCACGAGCCTTCACAAATCAATGTTAGCTTGTCCCGATTTCTTTAGCCGTTTTGCATGATTTGACTTTATTGAACATGGCTTTGTCGAGGTTTTGTAAAGGATGTCCTTGGCTACATTGTCCAGTTGTATCTTTTTCTCGTCGTCATTTGTCCATTCGGTTCTTGGTTTTTCAACCATGACGTCCGGGAGCAACATCCTCTTCTCCTTCAAATGCGGCTCTTCTTACAAATTGTGTTCACCTTTAAGATTTGCGTGTGGCCCATCCTCTATCACTATCCACATCTCATCATGTAATGCTGATAGATGAGCCTGCATACGAATTTTCCAATCATCAAATTCTTCAATAGTGAACATAGGGATGCGTGTCAAATTTGCTTCCATGATAATAACTTTTAATGATAAAAAGAGTTTTGAAAGTTTAAGTACTAAAGCAGACTTTGAAAAGTTTGGAGATCTAGTTCAAGAACCGGTGCGGAGGTTCAATGAACCAACCGCTCTGATACCACTTGTAGGTCCCAAGGGGTGTAAGTGTAAGGTTTAGAAGGGGGGTTGAATAAACCTTACCAAATTTTCGATTTAGTCCTTTTAAATATTCAGAGTTGATACTACACAGCTGTGTCCTTGATGGACAGCCAATTTAGTTAATCAGTAGAGTTAGTCTCTCAACAGACTCAACTGAGATGTTGATGGAATAACTCAGCTGTTGGGTCTAAATTACCTCAACTGTGGTTTTGTTTTCATCGGAAGACTTAACACCCTTAAGTTTGATTAAGCAAGGTTTTAGTGCTTGGTTTAGTACTTAGAAATTATCAAGTGGATAGCAAATTTATCAGCAGATTTAAACAATTAAGATGCAGGAATTAAAGTGTTGAAATGTAAATGACACAATGAAATTTTTATAGAGGTTCGAAGATGGGGTAATTCTTCTACTCCTCTCTTCTCCAACTCCTGGAGGAATCCACTAGGTATTGATCGTGTATACAAAGTGGTAACAGTCTAGATACAAGTCTTGATCACACAAATGACTTGATCCTTTGGGACTCGATCCCCGAGACGCCTTGATCACTCACCGGCTTCTCGTGACGACTCGCCTTCTTTACTGGGCAAAATTTGCCTTGCTACTACAACTCACTTGCTCAAGCTCTTTGGATTTGATCACGAAGCCCTCCAAAAGCTCAAGACTTGGTTCGACCTTGAACCTTCCTACAATCCTTCGTGGAATGTAGACCCTTGATTTTTCAAGATTTTTCTCTTCAACTGATTGAAGTTATCTTTCCTTCACAAGGTGAGTGTTGGATTGATGTTCTTCGTAGTGTAGGCTTGAGGATTGAGAATATTTCAGATTTTCTAATAATTGCTTGAACGTTTTTGGTTCAGTCATTCTTCTTTTTGTGTCGCCCATTCTCAAATAACCTCCTCAGCCTTTTATAGTGATCTTTCAAAAATTTGCCCGTTGAAGAGATAGGCTTATTTTTGAAAGTCACTTGCGATCGTTGGCTTGTCTTGTTGCGATCCTTGGAATTGCCATTTCCTCGTATGAATTGTTTTTCACCTTTTCGAGTTCTCGACACGGTGTAGTGCTTCTCATTGGTTCATTCCTTTTGCACGCTTCTAGATCGAGCACTCAGAGAAAGGTGGTATGGAGATATTACTTGTTTAAGTAATTCTCTTGATTTAAGCAACGGATCTTTTTCGATTATCTCGACTTGACGCATTTCTTTGCTTTCCCCTGTGGTGACTTAGAGTCGCCTTCCATCATTGGATGACTCTTCTCACTTCAACTTGAGACTTGGCTTTTCTTGAGTTGACTTGACCGATACTCCACTCACCAGCATCTCACCGCTTCTTCATAGAGTTCCCGTCTACTCTTCTTTGCCATACTCAAATGTCTCGCACGAGTCTTCCTTCTAGTCTTGATTGTCTTCTTTGCATGTTAGGCGTAGGCGACTTAACTCACAGCCACCCTATTTATTACAATGCATTTTACAACAAGAATGGGGTACCAACTTCCTATTCTAAGTTTTACATGGCATTCATCAAAATCTAAACAATAAATTTCCTAACACTTTGAATTTTTAAACCAGTCAGGAAATCCAACAATATGGAAGCACTTTTCTGTAGAATGACCATGTCTCATTTGCAATAACGATCCAGATAGCTTAGCCTTCTCCTCTTTAGTTAGTCTCTGATAACCTCTGCCTCTTCCTTGTGACCAATTATTGGTAGCATTTCCTCTTCCTTGTTGCCAACTTCCACTATTACCAATCCTATTTCCATTATTGCCTCTCATAGTAGAGGAATTGTTTACCAACATAGCTGCTCCTTCTAGTCCTTCAGGAAATGTTTGTTGAACGGATCTCTGTTTTTCAATCCGGAGTATCATAGAATAGGCCTTGTTAACATCTGGTAAGGGATCCATCATTAAGATCTGGCTCCTAGCTTGATCAAAACTCTCATTTAGGGATGGCAATGGGGCGAGGCGGGGCGGGTAATTGAATACCCGGACCCGCCCGTCTTGTGAGTTACCCCACGCCCGCCCCGCCCGTGCCCGCCACGGGTCCAAAATGGCCCCCGTGCCCGCCTGTGTGGCGGTCCGCCCCCCCGTTTTGAATTTTTTGAGCTTAAAATTAATTTAACAAAGTGTATTTTTTTTATTTTTTTGTGAAATTTAAAAATATTTTTATATTTTATAATATTCTATAATGTATTATTGTAAATGTATTTTTTTGTGAAAGCTAAATGTATTATTTTATTTTTATAATATCATATAATAATAATATTAGTGTATATACATCTATCTTTGGGGCGGGGCGGGGCGGGGCAATTACAATACCTGGACATACCCCTGCTGTCATGGGCGGGTCCGCCCGCCCCGTCCTCGAACGGGCCGTCCGCCCGCCCCAAACACCATGGGTCGGGCGCCAGTCCATATTGCCATCCCTACTCTCATTGAGCCCCATGAGAAACTGTAACAACTTAGTGTTGGCATCATTTTCAACAATCTGCTTGTGTGTTGTACATACACAGGGAGTAGTAGGCGCCAAACTACCATATTCATCCCATAACCTCTTTAATTTGGTAAAATAAACCATAACAGAGGAATTACCTTGACTAATGCTGCTGATTTCTCTCTGCAACTGATACAACTGTGGTCCATTGCATTGACCAAATCGCTGAGCCAATTCATCCCATAGATCTTTGGCAATATCAGCATATATAAAACCATCCACAATCTCCTTCGAAATTGAGTTTAAGATCCAGCTTGTCACCATAAAATCTACTCGTTTCCACTGATCATACTCCGGTGTATCAACTTTAGGTACAGCCACCTTTCCATTGACAAAGCCTAGCTTGGTTTTAGATCCAAGTGCGATGATCATAGTTTGCTTCCAATGCAAGTAGTTATTGCCATTTAGCTGATTCGTCACCAGGATTAAACCTGGATGATCGGATCCGTGTAATTGGATCGGATCTTCTTCCTTGACTGCAACTTGATTTAGAGCCTCCATGAAGATGATCTCGTCCGAAGATGATCCAGTTGAATGCGTTGATCAAAAGAAAACCAATAACTCTAGATACCATGTAGAAATCTGCACACATACTCATGAACTATAGCTATGAAATTTAAAAGAGAAAACATGTTGAGGAAACTCAGACTTTTATTCATTAATGAGAACTAGATACAAGCTGCTATTTATAGAAGAAAATGAAAGAAGAATGCTCATGAACAATACAATCGGAATCATCTAGAAGAAATAACAAACTAACTAACCGAAAAGGAAAATGAACTCTAATCTAGCCGAGCAGATCAGTAGCAAACATGCACATGCATATTCCCTCACCCACCACGTGTTTGAAGTTTTTACTGTGAGAAAGAAAATGGAATTTATGTTGGTGGTGGTTTGAGGCCTGGAGGCAAGAATTTGAAGTCCTTTTATAGGGGCAACCGATTTTGGTTTTCATTTTTCCATGAGATCGGAAATTTCTTGGAAACTTCAACTTGTATGTTTGTGTTTCCAAGCCACCATTTCCAATTTCCAATTATTTAAAGAAATGGAATCATGTTTGTTTATAAATTTTCCAATAGAAAACATCATTTTCACTTTTCCATTTTCACATAAAACAATATCTCAAACCTATAAATTCAATTCGCAACCCTATACACTACCCTACATCACTCATCAATCACTATTTTTATTTTTTATCCAAATATATATGTGGGACCCTCCATTATCAACTTTATCTACTTAATATATTACCATATATATCTAATGGGACCCACTAGCCTACAATCTTACAAATATAATACTATTTATTCAATTAAAATATCAATCACTATCAACTTTTCAACTTATTATATACATAAAATATTACTTCAAAATTACTCAACCAAACATAATCTTATTTTCAAACCTACTTAAAACTCATTTCCATTCACTCATCCAAACACAATTCCAGTTTTCACACGAAAACCAATAAATTCTCAAAATTCATTTTCCAATACTACAAACTAGAAATGGTCCATGGAAATAACCATACAAGGCCTTGGTTTTGCCAACCGGAAGGTGGGCGTTAGAAAATTACGACTTATAGATAGGATTGAAAAATGAGTTATGTTATGAGTTGCAATCATAAATTAAGATTTTTTCAACTCATTAGAGCAAAATCAAAAGAATAATTTGGCAAACAAATAAATTCAAATATAATTGAACTTGAAAATAAATTTGGTATAATCTTGTTCATCATGATTATAATTTATATGAGGTAGTCTCATGTTAGACGAATCCAGCTTTATGGATGTACCCGACCCGTGGCCCCAGCAGCCCAGCCTCAACGACCCAAAGGTTGTCTAATACTTTTTAAGTGATCTACTAGTACTTTTTATTAGAAAAACTAATATTTTTCAGGATATTTACTAAAATTATTTTATGGGAAAAACTAATATTTTTCATGGGAACTACTAATACATTTAAGATGGATTACTAATACTTTTGACGGAAAAAATTACTACTTTTTAGGGGAAATATTAAATATTTTCAAGTAAACTACGTATACTTTTCAGATAAAAACCTAATAGTTTTCAGCGTTATCGTGATATTATATCACTGTTCAATATTATAATTAAAACTATTACTTTCACGTGACCGTACTAATATTTTTCAGAGTGACTGCTAATACCGGTCCCTGGATATTACAAAACACCATTGTTAATGTTACAAAAATACCATTGGGTCGGGTTTGGAATCCGTCTAACATATTTTGACCCATTAGACCATCTGAAAGAAATTTTTATCTAATTATATATATTTATGCCATGAAATTGTTGTGAGGGCAATATGTACTCTTAAATTTAATCAATCCACCTCATTAGACATACACATAGTCGCATGTAAAGTTTTCGAATTTTAAAATAAAAGTATTTTTTAATAAATTAATTCCTTTATTTTTTTCAGGCCCGTACTTGAGGGTAGGCACAACAAGCTTGTGCCTAGGGCCCCAAAATTTTAGGGGCCAATTTTTATGTTTAAGGAGTAATTACAAAAAAACCCCTAAGGTTTGGGCTAATTACAAAAAAAACAAGAGATTTTTGGAAATTATAAAAAAAATCATTTTTTTCCTCGTTCACATGCCAAAAATATTTCAAAATCTCCCCCTACGTTTATGAAAACATTATAATCATCCCCTTAAATTTAATACACAATCAAATCTTAAGGTTTTGGGGCCCCAAATATTTTTAAGTGGTTAAGTATACTCTTCACACACGCAACACCAAAAAAAAAAGATGGAATTCAACATGAAGCCTAAATTTGTGAAAAAAGAGAAATAATTTACTCGAATGTGAGGTACATATAAACTCTAGCTCATACTGACAATTTTATTTGATAATGAACATTAAATCCTTCTCAATAATTTCCTAATATTCTTATAAATAATGATAATTTTTTGAAAAAATCTTTTTACAAAATTTTGAGTCAATAGTTTTATTTTTTTCATTGTGTTAATATTTTTTATTTTGCTTATTTTTTTAGCTTTTGCTTAATTTTGCCCTTTCATTGAATTGATTTAGTTAGCAACGTGATTTATGACCTGAGCAATAATTTTATTTATTTATTTATTTATGGTTTATGAGTATCAGATAAACTTGGGGGTCACATAGTAATTTGTGTGACTGGATTTTTTTTTTTTTTGTTGTCAAAGTTTTTTAGGGGATTAATATTACAATTGATTTTTTTGCCCTTGATTTATAGCAATATTTTAAGACAAAAAAAAAATTTGGCCGATATAAGGGCCCATTTTTTTATCCCGCTTAGGGCCCTGTATTTCACAGGTCCGGCCCTGATTTTTTTCATTTGAAAAATCTACTTTCGACATGCACAAACACAGTCAGGAATTTATAGTTATTGAAATTAAATTAACATAAAGTGAAAGTCCTATATGGAGGAAAAATAATGGAGAGGCGGGCGTTTTGGTTTCCTTTCTTGCAAAACAGACTTTCTTGGAGAATGGCTGGCTTTTTTTTTATATTTTATAAAGGACCCACGACAAAAAATAGTGGACCAAGTCAATTTTGACTAGCCTTTGGCTAGCTCAAAAGGCACCGACCGAGCCAGAGACGTGCGCGAGCCCCGCACATAGTCGCATTGGGCGCTTTAGATGCGCACTTTGCACTTAAAACTTTGAGGAGCCTTACAGTTTTGGAAAATCGAACCAGGGTTCAGTCCGGTGGCTCGGTGACGTGGCAAGACAAAGCTCAGTGGCGGTGACTTGCGAGAATCGTGCAGTGGCGACACGTGGCACCGATTGATGCGTCTGTTCGTTTTCACGACGAAGCACCGTGACTAGACACGCCCATCCGGTGTGCGAGGTGTATGTCAAAGGTGTGTTCCTTCAGACAGATGCGATCAGGACCATCAAATCGCAGTTGTTAACCACAGGGCGCGATCTGATGGTCAAGACTGATCCGGACCAGGGGTTGCACCCAGTATGAAGAGGCACCAGGAGCTCTATATAAACCTGCCACCAGAATTCAATTAATTACATCAGAAAAATTCGAATTCTCTTGTTTCTTCTTCATTCTGCATTAGTCCATAAAAAGAGAGTTCAAAAACATCTAAGTGTTCATTGTGTTTGCGATTTGTAGTGCAACTATCGCAAGTGTTTGTCGTTGTATCTTGGGAGACAATTGTCGCATACCATACGCACTGTGAGCGGGGAAATCTTGTCTTATAGAGAAAGAGTCTAACTCTTGCCTCGACATCTGTTTTTGTATCGGAACTCTGCTCGATTTTTTAGCCATTCGATATACACCATCATCCAGTATTTCCAACAATTTAAGACAAGATTTTCGTGTATATCAAATGGCTTTGACGCGTCTTGATTCAAAGACTGAGCGCCAAAGACCGGAGAGAAACCCGAGAAATTTGGGGGTTCAGGCTTCAAAAGATGAGAACAGAAAATGTTGTTCTATCTTACGACTCTAAACCTTGCTCGTTTCCTTACGGAGGATGCCCCAACTATGGGGAAAGAGGAGACTGATAAGGAGAAGAGAATGGCGTTCGATGCTTGGAGTCAAAGCGACTTCCTGTGCCGGAACTACATTCTCAATGGACTGGACAACACATTGTATAATGTGTATTGTTCGATAAAGACTGCTAAAGAGTTGTGGAGTTCTTTAGAGAAAAATTATAAAACGGGAGATGCTGGCACAAAAAAATTTAGAATCGGCAAATTCCTTGAGTTCAAGATGGTTGACACCAAGACGGTGATCAGCCAGGTTCAAGAAATCCAACTCATTTTGCACGATATAATTGCAGAAGGGATGGTTGTGAGTGAATCATTTCAAGTAGCTGCTATTATCGAGAAGCTATCACCTCTATGGAAGGATTTTAAGAATTACCTGAAGCATAAGCGAAGGAAATGGGGCTTGAAGATTTAATTGTCAGATTGTGAATTGAATAAGACAATCGCAAGTCTGAAATTAAGTCTGGCAAGCTTCCAATGGAGGCAAAAGCAAACTTGGTGGAGCCAAATGCTAGCAAGAAGAGAAGCACCTGGGAAATAGTCAGAAACAGTGGAAGGCTAAAAAGTTCAAAGGGAACTACTTCAACTGTGGAAAGTCGAATCACAAGGCTAAAGATTGTTGTCTTCCTAAGAAAGCCAATCGGAACCAGGTGCATGTGACCGAGGATAAATCCGTGCCAATTGATATGTCCGAGCTTAATCTCTCGGTTGTTCTGTATGAAGGCAACAAGTGCTACATGGTGGAGAACCCGAGAGAATGGTGGGTGGACACAGGTGCTACACGCCACATATGCTCTGACAAAGACATGTTCTCAACGTATACTACTATCAACGGAAGGAAGTTATACATGGGGAATCATGCAACATCTGAAATTGTCGGTCTCGACAAAGTGGTGCTGAAGATGACCTCGGGTAAGGAGTTGTCCCTCGTTGATGTCCTTCATGTTCCAGACATTCGGAAGAATTTAGTGTCAGGATCATTGTTGGTCAAGGCAGGGTTTAGATTAGTATTTGAAGCTCAAAAGTTTGTACTTATGAAAAATGGACAGTTCATAGAAAATGGGTACTTAGATAATGGACTGTTCAAGATGAATGTAATGAATGTACTCCGAAACTTTGAAAGCAATAAAATTAATGATTCTTCTTATTTGCTTGAGTGTTCAAATATGGCATGTTAGATTAGGACATGTGAATTTTAACACTTTGAAAAGGTTAGTAAACTTGGAATTACTACCTAACTTTAAAATAGATTCACATTACAAGTGTGAAATTTGTGTTGAGGCAAAAATGGCCAAAACACCATTCCACTCGGTGGAAAGAGAAACAGAACCTCTAGAGTTAATTCACGGTGATATATATGATTTAAAGTTTGTGCAAACTAGAGGTGGGAAAAATTATTTTATTACTTTTATCGATGATTGCACAAAATAATGTTATGTATATCTTTTAAGAAGTAAAGATGAGGCCTTGGAAGCTTTTAAAAGCTATAAGAATGAGGTTGAAAATCAACTTAGCAAACGAATTAAGATAATTCGAAGTGATAGAGGTGGAGAATATAGAGCTCTTTTTGATGAATTTTGCTCAGATTCTGGTATTATTCATCAAACAACAGCTCCTTATTCACCACAATCAAATGGTATTGCTGAACACAAAATCGAACTCTAAAAGAGATGATGAATGCTTTGTTGATAAATTCCTGGTTTACCTCGAAATTTGTGGGGGAAGCAATTCTCTCGGCTAACCATATTCTTAACAAAATACCACACAAAAATAAAGATATAACTCCGCATGAGTTATGGAAAGGTCGAAAACCTTCCTATAAATACCTGAATGTGTGGAGGTGTTTGGCTAAAGTAAAATACCTAAGCCAAAACAAGTCAAGATCGGGCCTAAAACAATGGATTGCATTTTCATTGGATATGAAAATAACAGTAGTGCATATCGATTTTTAGTGCACAAATCAAGAATTCCGGATGTACAAGAAGGTACAATTATTGAGTCGAGGAATCTTTGTATTTTTCAAGATGTGTTTCCTTGTCATGAAAGGAAAGAAGCTAGTTCTAGCAAAAGAACACGTGATACTGCCGATGGTGATCATCAAAGGAATGAAACCGAGACGCGGTAAAAGGGCCAAAACAACTAAGTCTTTTGGTCCAAATTTTCTAACTTATGTGTTAGAAAATGAACCAAGGACAATTGGTGAATCATTGTCCAGTCCAGAAGCTCCATTCTGGAAAGAAGCTATTAATAGTGAGATAGATTCCATTATGCAAAATCATACTTGGGAGTTGGTAGATCTCCCTCCGGGAAATAAGTCTTTAGGATGCAAGCGGATCCTTAAAAGGAAATATAAAGCTGATGGAACTATTGATAAGTACAGGGCCAGGTTAGTAGCTAAGGGATTTAAACAAAGAGAATGCCTTGATTTCTTTGATACGTATTCACTGTGATGAATCACATCTATTAGAGTTCTCATTGCTATTGCAGCATTGCATAACCTTGAGATACACCAAATGGATGTGAAAACGGCTTTTCTAAATGGTGAATTGGAGGAGGAAATCTACATGGAACAACCCGAAGGGTTTGTTGCTCCTGGACAGGAGGAGAAGGTGTGCAAGCTCGTTAAGTCATTGTATGGCCTTAAGCAAGCTCCAAAACAATGGCACAAAAAATTTGACAGAACTATGCTGTCAAATGGTTTCAAAATTAACGAGTGTGATAAATGTGTTTACATTAAAGACACACCTAATGCTTATGTAATTATTTGTCTTTATGTTGCCGACATGTTAATTATGGGTAGTAATCATGATATAATCATGAATGCTAAGAAAATGTTAATCAAACATTTTGATATGAAAGATATGGGTATAACAGATGTTATTCTGGGAATTAAGATCTCTAAAACATCTGATGGACTTATTTTATCACAGTCTCATTATATTGAGATAGTACTTCGAAAGTCCAATGCTTATGACAGTCCTCCAGCTAAAATGCATGTTGATTTAAGCTTAGACTTAGCTAAAAATCAAGGCGAGCCTGTATCTCAACTAGAATATTCTCGGATTATTGGCAGTTTAATGTATGTAACAAACTGCACACGTCCGGATATTGCCTGTGCAATTAATAAACTGGGTGATTTACGAGTAATCATGGAAATGACCATTGGAAGGCATTGATAAGGGTTCTTAGGTATCTAAGACTCACCTTGAATTATGGGTTACATTACTCGAGATATCCATCTGTATTAGAAGGATACAGTGATGCTAATTGGATATCTGACTCAAAAGATTCCAAGTCCACTAGTGGTTATGTTTTTACCATTGGTGGTGGAGCGGTGTCATGGAAATCCACTAAACAAATGTGTATAGCTCGATCCACGATGGAATTAGAGTTTATAGCATTGGATAAAGCTGGTAAAGAAGCGGAATGGCTTCGCAAGTTTTTAGAGAATATTCCTTGTTGGCCTAAGTCGGTAGCTGCAATCATGATACATTGTGATAGTCAATCGGCTATAGGAAGGGCTCAAAATAGTATGTATAATGGTAAGTCTCGACATATACGTCGAAGACATTACACCGTTAGGCAGTTGATCTCAGATGGGGTTATTACAATCGATTACGTGAAATCGAAAGAAAACCTAGCGAATCTGTTAACTAAAGGTTTAAATAGAGATCAAATATACTGCTTATCGAAAGGAATGGACTTAAAATCCACAAAATAATAGTGTTCATAGCGGTAACCCAACCTTGTGAATTGGAGATCCCAAGACCTTGGTTCAATGGGACAACTAAGTTATGAATATTCAGATAAACACTTGGAGCATATTACAGCTCATTCCTATCCAAGTGGAGAAACCTGCTGAATGTGGTGAGGTTAAGTTATAAACTTTTAATGATTCATGTACTTTAAAGAAATGGAGTATGGCACGATACTCTTAATAGGAGATCACCTATATAAGTGTGAAGACGGGTCGCTTCAACGAAACACTTATGAATCCAAGATGTTGTCCACGGCCAAAATAGACACAACCGTGAGAACCAAATGGTGTTAGGAAAGATATTGTGTGGATGTTGTTGTGTTGGTTTACATAAACAGTTGAACAGTTCAAGACATCGTGTAACTGTGCAGCCTAGTAAATCTGATAGCATTCCACTAAGGGAGGTTCAGAGCCACAAGCTACCTTTCCCGATGCAATAGCTTTCCATTTGAACTCTCTTAGTGTCTGCATACTCATATGCATTTATTTTCATTCATGTGGGGGATTGTTGGAATTGGTTTTAATAAATTGGGTTTTGATCCGATTTTGGCCAATTATTTAAGTGGGTTCATTTATTCAAAATATGAAATAAATGAGATAAACATCATCTACGCCGCGGGTAGATGAGTTTAGCATTTTGAATTTCTCAAAATCAATGTCGGGTAAATGAGAAATAAATGCATAAAGTTGGCCACTTAATAAGGAGTAATCAAGTGGAACTCCTTATGGTATATCCTAGTGGACCAAGTCAATTTTGACTAGCCTTTGGCTAGCTCAAAAGGCACCGCACCGTCCGAGCCGGAGCCAGAGCCAGGTCCGGGCCCGCGCAAGTCGCACATAGTCGCATTGGGCGCTTTAGAGGTGCACTTTGCACTTCGCACGTACGCATCGTCGCGAGAAGCTTTGATGAGCCTTAAAGTTTTGGAAAATCGAACCAGGGTTCAGTCCAGTGGCTCGATGACGTGGCAGGACAGCTCAGGTGGCAGTGACTTGGCAGAATTATATGAGTGGCGACACGTGGTGCTGATTGGATGCGTGTATTCGCTGATGAGGCACTGTGACTGGACACGTCTGTCCAGTGTGCAGAGGTGTATGCCAAGGGTGTGTTCCTTCAGATAGATGCGATCAGGACCATCATATCGCAGCTGTTAACCACAAGGCGCGATCTGACGGTCAAGACTGATCCGGACCAGGGGTTGCACCAAATCTGAAGAGGTATCATGAGCTCTATATAAACCAGCCCCCAGAATTCATTTGATCACATCAGAAAAATTCGAATTCACTTGATTCTTCTTCATTCTGCATTAATCCATAAAAAGAGAGTTCAAAAACATCTAAGTGTTCGTTGTGCTTGCGATTTGTAGTGTAACTATGGCAAGGGTTTGTCATTGTATCTTGGGAGACAATGGCCGCATACCGTACGCACCGTGAGCGGGGCAATCTTGTCTTAAAGAGAAAGAGTTTAACTTTTGCCTCGACATCTGTTTTCGTATCGAAACTCTGCTTGATTTTTTAGCCATTCGATATACACCATCATCCAGTATTTCCAACATAATTTAGGGTTAAGGATGATAATGGGTGGATTGAAATCCGTCTCCGCATTAAACCCGCCCCGCTAAACCCTGTCAAGCGAGTCTCCGGGAAAATTATGGAACCGTTTATGAAAAAATCGTTTTATTCGGGGCGGGTAATGGGTCCAGTTGAACCCGCCCCACATATGTATTAATTATTAATTTAGTTTTATTAAAATTGTTAATGGGTAGTTGTGCAGTTCAAGTAATCTGTGTTGGAAAATTGAATGGAAATTATGTCTTTGGCATAATTTCTTGGACACATTTATTCAATAATGAAGAAAATATTTAACTCCAATAGTGTTTATTTTTGTAACATATAAAACTCCCAACTCATGGAGCAGTGGGAGAGTGATGACACTTGAAACTCCCAAGTCATGAAGGAGTGGGAAGTGAATGCCCCAAAGTCATGGGATAAGTGGGGGAGTTAATGTGGCTTGATCTTGAAGTCTATAAAAGGTGGTCCATATTTTTCACAATAAAAAACAACACAACTCCTACACTTGCATAACAAAAGTCCTTGCATCTTGCTCTTGTATTCCTTTGGCTTTCAGTTGCATTTTGGTGATACTATCCAAGCATAATCTTCATTTCGCCGGTTATAAGATAATCCGATTTTTTCGTCTTATCCTGGCAAATAGACGTCTAGAATAGGGGACGAATCTATTTTAAGGATAGTATGTTCGACACGCGATTGAGCCAATGTTATATTGTGCTTTATGTGATTTAGTTTATTACAAATTTCGATTGTTGTTCTGTAATTTGTAATTCCAATTTTCATTGTGTAATCCAAACTGTACTAGAAGATACACTCCTTATTTTCTAACAAACTTAAGACAAATTCCTTATTATCTTCTGGTACAGTTTAGTTGATTTCCCTGCAATTTTATTTCTGACTTGGATTTTACAATACTGCTATCTGAAAAATTTCAGTTCATAATAAAAGCTTATTTGTTCTTGCTTGTGTACCAAATTGTTCAGTTGTTAACTGAATTGGATTTCAATGTGAGTACACTAATTTCATTTACAATAGGTTACTGAACTACTTGGTAAACCACTGATTGCATATTCTTTCCACTTTAAAATGACTAGTGTTGCTTAGTTATTATATTTTAACTAGTAATCCACCCGGCGATGCACGAAGAGTATATTAAAATAATTAATTTTTTAGATATTTTTTAAAGGAAATTTTTAGATATTTAAAAGTGTAGAACGTTAATGAATAATTAAAATTTAATTATAAATAAATATGAATTAATAAAAGAAGTTAGAACGATAAATAATAAGACCACGAGACAAAACCTTTTTGGATACATCTTCCTAAATCCTAATCCTAACCATTAATGGCCTAAATGCATATAGGGTTAAGGACACTATTGCCCCACATTCCAGAGGAAAGTACAGCTTTTTACACTCGCGAATATTTTCTGGACAATTTTACGCTCCCGCCAATTTTTCTGAATGTTTTAGTTGTTGTATCAAGGTTGTTTCTTATATGTTTCATCTAACAAAATTTCAAAGAAAAAGTAATTTTGGCCCCGTTAAACAATCCGTTTTATATTCAAAATTTTAAAAAGATCAAAAAATATACAAATAAAACAACACGTATTAAAATCAAATAAATTGAAAATAATATAGAAAACATACATAGATAAAAAAACAAAATCCAATTTTTGACTCAATGCATTGAAAACGTCAAAAACATTGAAATAATCAACAAACAACAGAACAATATTAAAAACTATATAGAAGCAACCCAAAACAATATAGAAAACACTATATGAACAAAAAGAACTTAAAGATATGTAAACAATGTATTGAAACATTGAAAATTATATTAAAACAACAAAGGAACATCACAATAACATTAAAAACACTATGTAAACAACGTAAACAATATAGAAAATAACACATAAATAAAAAGAGCTTAAAAATAAGTAAAACTGTATTTACACATTGAAAACTACATGGATACAACAAAAAAATTATTAGAACAATATTAAAAAAATTATAGAACAACACAAAAATAATAGAGACGATGTACAAAACAACACATGGACAAAAAAGTGCGTAAAAAATAGGTAAAAGTTGTTTTGAAACATCGAAACAACATAGAAACAATATAGAAACGACAAAGAAACAAATATAAAGATTGAAACAACATATATAATATATAGAGCAACGAAAAAAAAAATTACCAAAAAAATAAGTAGAAGCATAAAAAAGTTAAAAAAAATATATATATGAAGGGATAGTAGCATAAACAATGGTTCTTTTCCAAAAATTGAAATATATTCAATAATTTCTCTATATATTTTAGAAATATTACACTACAAATATTATGTTTTAGGCTGGCCATAAAGCATCAACTAATAGAAAGGAAATGGGCTTGCAGCCCGTTGTAAGAAATAGCCCAAAAAATAGATTTGATTCCTCTAGCACAAATTGATGCGGTCATTGACTCATTTCACGTTACAATCTACCCTAAATATATTGTGCTTTGAACAGAAAAGTCTAGAAAACTTCCGCCGCCGCTTCTTTTCCTCTCCTCCGTCACTTCATTTTTTCCAGTCCAAAAATTGAAATACATCAAATACCAGAGAAAGTTATCCGAACTAATCTATATTTTAATCACAAAAATCGTCGATTTATTGTTTTTTTGTTTATCTGTATTATTTTTATCTCCTCCGTCGCTACAATTATCATTTTTGTTTCAATCGTTCATATCTGTTGAAAGGAGAACATATTCTTAAGATCCGTATTTTGATCTTAAAATTTGTTTCGACCCCTCATATTTATTAACTTTTTACTTGTTAAACATATATTTATCTATCGGTCGGAAAAAATGTCATATTTTTGCATGTATGTTTTCAGATATGTTTAAAAGAAACCAAAAAAAACCAGCTATATACTTAGAGGAATGTATGTATAATGTTTGTTTTGTGGTTTCCTGGAATGAGAAAAAAAAAGACATAATTATGCCTAATGAATAACAGATTACATAAGATATTTGGTCAATTTAAAAATGATTCTTGGTTATTCATGCTTCGAAATTTCATGTGCATCCATATGCTTCACCTTTGTTATGAACTACTGAAAAGCTAGTATTTCATGCTTTCTCGAAGCTTTCTGCTGAAATGAAATTATATATGTAGATGGTTGATCATATGTGAAGGTTAGCTTCATATGCTCAGTCCTTATAGTGGTATATATTGTCCTCACGGCCACAAAATTATTCTTGGCATATTTGTCTTAAAGCATGGAATCACTTGGGGCTTTATTTGTCGCTTGTTGATACCGCTCGTAGTTTATCAAAATATCATGTATCATCTGACCTTTTTATTTACACTTTTCTTTTGATATTTTTCACATCCAAACAGAAACTCGAATGTGTCTCGGATCTATAGTGTGTGCCTCTTGTTAAACTTTATCCCAAGCCACTGATCAATCAATCCACAGCACCGGGCCTGCTTCGCCCATTTTCTCCCGCAAGATTCAATTGAAGCTGTATTTTCTTTTCTTCGGTGAATGACTGTCACTGTGACCCAAGCCCGATTAACTGCTAAAATTAGTGCAACACAAATCACATGCATTATAGAACTGTTTTAGTGGAAAAAATATCTTATGTGATCTAAAACAGAAATCATTAGTAATTTTCTTTTTCATTGCATAAGAAATTAGTTTATTTTGTATTTTTGTACATAAATGGAATTTTAGTTAAATAACATCAGTTGATGTGTGTTACACATGTATATATAGATTCAGAATAGTTCCTTTGATCATGTTACATATTATAGACTTTGTTAAAGTTAACACTCAGGTTTTGGGAAATTATTATTGAAAAACTTATATTTCCAAATGTACTTCACAAATTTTTTTTCTATTGAAATATTTGTCATAGATTTCTTTGACTATATTTTGTTACTAATTTTCATTTAATGTTATACAGATTAAAATAAATTGAAGCCTAAGCTTTCTGGGATCACTCAATATGCTACTCAGGTAAGAAACTTTACCTTGTCACAAATTTAATTTTATTTTGGTGAAATAATAACGTTCTACTCACATAAATAAAAAATAAGCCTGTAGAGAAAAAACATATACAACCCCCATAAATTCTATATTATCAAATCTATTTTTCTGTATTTCTATATGACACAGGAATAGTTGGACACCATATACTCAATTTGTATAAACATTCGACCTAAAAAAACATAACTTCATAACAGTATGAGTTCTGTAACACATGACTCAACGGATACAAAAAAAAAATAGCAAATCTATAGAAATATTAAACAATCCAAAAAACATAACAAAAAGAAAAAAAATGTAAATGTAAATGTAAATTACATAACTAGAAATTCAAATAAACTTACCTCTGATATGAAATATTCATTCCTGATTAAAATAATATTTTTCTTATGCAGGTATGGTATATAGCACGAACCAATTGAACTCTCGTCTCTCAATGGCTGGAAACATCTTTGTCCGATTGAGGTATTGAACCAAAGAAAAATAATAGAGCCATTTTGCTGATGTTTACCATTTATAGCAAAGTGATCTTGTGTTTTTGGATGGTGGTGAGGCCTGTTTATAATGGAAGCTAAAGGTGCAAATATTTGGATTGTAATTTAAATTTTGAATACTTTTCTCGGTTCCAACACAAACAAAGTCGTATTACTCACCTAGTTATTTTGAATTTTGAATTTTGAATACTTTTTCTGGTTCAACGCAAACAAGCGCGAAATTAATGGAACAACTTCCAATGCAAAGAAACATTAATTTTTTAAGTCGTGCATCCGAATTCCTGTGTAGCAGCAATTACGAAGAGTTGGGTCAAAGTATTAAATGAAATAAAAATAAACTAAAAAGTATCAGAAAATATTTAATTAATGCAGACTCATTTAACGTGATTAGGAATGAAAAGTTTCCATATTTGGCAACAAATTTTTTGGCGGGAACTTTCAATTTTTTTGTATACTATTTTGTTTTATATATTATATAGATTGTGCAATTTTGTTTTAAAGGTTTTGCTATAATTATAGCTTGACTTGTTAATTGTTAGTCAGTGAAGTTCTTTCATGTTATTATTCAGTACTCTACATATAAAAATGGATTGTCTGCTGAATTGATTGCTATTGTGTAAGCATATTGATACTGCATTCCAAATTATTTTTATATTCATTTTATATGTTATGCTAATTTTCATTCGTTGTCTTGATTGAATTAGTCCGAATTTTATTAATTTGGACTAATAAGAAAAATACCCCGTGCATATTTGGAGTGGAAGGAAATTGAAATTTGGAACTTATAATAAATCTAGAACAAATGTTGGGAAATTTGTTTATTAGATTTTGATGAATGCCATATAAAACTTAGACTAGAAAGTTGGCACCCCATTTTCCTTGTAATTTGCATAGATAGGGCTGTACGAGCTGAGTCAAGTCGGTTATGCCTGGATATACAAGAAGTCAACTGAAGACTGGGTTGAAGACTCCGCTGTGAAGCAGCTGAGTATAGCAAGGAAAAGAAGACAACAACTCGACTGAAGGAGTAGCAGCTACGATACAATTTGTGTGAAGTGTCAGTCAAGTCAACTCAAGATAGCCAAGTCTCAAGTTGAAGTGACAGATGAGTCATCCAATGATTGGGAGCTGATTCGAAGTCACCTGAGCAAGTTAAGGAAAGACAGTCAAGTCAAGACAACTAAAAATAATCCGTTGCACATAAGTCAAGAATATTACCTAAACAAGTAATACTTCCATGCTGCCATGTCTTAAAGTGCTCAGTCCCAGAAGAGTGCAAAAGGAATAAACCAATGGGAAGCACTACACCTTGTGTCAGACTCTGAAAAGCTGAATGTTCATTTAATACGAGGAAATGTCAAGATCAAGGACTGCTACAAGACAAGCCAACGAACACAAGTGATTTTTAAAAATCAGCCTATATCTTCAACGGGCAAATTTTTAAAAGTTTACTATAAAAGACTGAGGAATCACTTTGAGAAAAAATTACCTGAACCACGAACATTCAAGCTATCATTCAAGTTGTAACCTGCAAAAATATTCTCAAGTTATTCAAGCAAATCCTCAAGCCTAAATTTAGAAGGAAATCAATCCAACACCAAGCTGTGAAGAAAAGACAATTTCAGACTGTTGAAGAGGAAACTTTTGAAGAATCAAAAGGGGTCTACATTCCAAGGAGGATTGTAGAAAGGTTCAAGGTCGAACCAGTCTCAAGTTATTGGAGGGATTCGTGATCAAATCTAAGAAGCTTGAGCAAGTAAGCTGAAGTAGCAAGGCATCTGCCTTGTGAAGAAGTTGAGTCGGACGAGGAGCCAGCTGTGTGACCAAGACATCTCTAGACTGAGTCCCAAAGGATCAAGTCAGCTGTGTGATCAAGACTTGCATCTGAACTGATAACCACTTTGTACTCTGATCAATACTTAATGGTTCCTCCAGGAGTTGGAGCCCCATCTTCGAGCCTCTATAAAAATTATTGTATCATTTACATTTCAGCATTTACCTTCTACATATCATTTAATATCTGCTGATAATTTGCTATTCAATTGATAATTAACAAAGTGCTAAAACTAAGTGTTAGAACAAACTTAAAACAAATTCGAGGCTGTTAAGTCTTCCGCTGAAAATCTCATCACAACCAAGTTAAGGTTTAGACTAAACAGCTGAGTTATTCTATCAACAGCTCAATTGAGTCTGTTGAGTGGCTAACTCTGCTGATTAACTAACTTAGTTGTCTATCATGGACATAGTCATGTATTTTAACTCGTAATATTTTAAAAGGACTAAAATCAAAAAATTGGTAAGGTTTATTCAACCCCCCCTTCTAAACCTTACTCACACCCCTTGGGACCTACAACAAATTTTATATATTTGTTCTTATCGGTTTTGTTCTGATAGATTGAAGTGCTAAACTTCTTTTGTTGTTTGTTTCAGAAATGGCATCTGATTCAAATAGTGGTGGGTCTAACCCCGTGGCACCAACTCCGGCTTTTGTAGCCAACTCCACGCTTAATGTGTCGGTTAATCATGGCGAAAAACCAGAAAAGTTTAACGGCTTAAACTTTAAGCGATGGCAGCGAAAGATGCTCTTCTACTTGACCACCTTGAACTTGGCACCTTGGATCAAGATCCTCCACAACTTAGTGAGGATGAGACCCGATGCACAAGTGGTTAATGCTTTAAATGCTTGGAATCATGTTGATTTCTTATGTAGGATTATGTCATGAATGGCCTTGCGTATTCGCTTTACAATGTGTATAGCTCTAAGAAAACCGCAAAGGAACCGTAGTCTTTGGACCATAAGTATAAGACAGGGATGTCGGTGCAAAAAAAAATTCATCGTAGGCCGTTTCTTAGATTATAAAATAGTGGACTCAAAAACGATCATCGATCAGTACAAGAGCTTGAGATGATCATACATGATATTCATCTTTGAGAGAATGGTTCTTAGTGAGACTTTCCAAGTGGTTGCAATCACCGAAAAATTGCCACCACTTGGAGAGACTTCAAGAATTATTTGAAACATAAGCGAAAGGAAATGAACGTCGAAGAACTTGTTGTTATACTTCGCATTGAAGAAGACAACAAAAGTTACGAAAGAAAGTGGTTCAATCATGAGGTGGCTAATCCAAAAGCAAGAATAAATGCGGGCGGCGAAAAAGAGGTTAAGTTGGACCCAAAATGAGGCATTTCCAAGAAGAAGTTCGAAGGAAAATGCTTTAATTGTGGCGCAAAGGTCACAAGGCTTGATTGTAAGAAACCAAAAAGGAATAGAGAAGCTAACATGGTTGAGGAAATTTCTCAAGAGGTGTCGGATATGAACCTGGTTGCGGTGGTCTTTGTGGTGAACTTGGTAGGCTCAAACCCCAAATAGTGGTGGATTGACTCACGGTGCTACAAAACACGTGTGCTCTATCAAAGAAATGGTTAGTCCTTTGAGCCACCAAGACAAACAGAAATATATGGGAATTCAGCTACCTCTGAGGTTAAAGGGAAATGAAAAGTGGTTTTAAAGATGACGTCCGGGAAGGAACTGGCTCTCAACAATGTATTGTATGTGCCGGATATTCAAAAAAATCGTGTCCTGGTTCGCTTTTAGATAAGCATAGTTTTTGCATTATTTTTTTAAGTCGAGGTTGTAACTTTGATGAAAAATATAATGTTTGTAGGCAAGGGTTATGCTTTTGATGGGTTGTTTAAGCTCAATGTAATGGTTGTTAAACCAAAAATCTATGAAATGAATAACTCTTGTGTTTACTTGCTTGAGTCTTCTAATTTGTGGCATGGTAGACTAGGACATGTTAATTATGATACTCTACGTAGATTAATTAACTTGAATTGTATACTAACATTCCATATTGATTCCAAATGTATGTGAAACTTGTGTTGAGGCAAAGTTAACAAGGACATTATTTAAAAATATTGAAAGAAATAATGAACCACTTGATTTAATTCACTATGATGTATGTGATTTAAAATCGACACAATGGTGGCAACAAGTACTTCATTACTTTTATTGATGATAACACAAAGTATTGTTATGTGTATCTTCTTAAAAGTAAAGATGAAGCTATAGAGAAATTCATTCTCTATAAAAATAAAGTTGAGAATCAACTCAACAAGAAAATTAAGGTGCTAAGAAGTGATCGTGGAGGTGAATATGAATCACCATTTGCTGAATTATGTGCCCAACATGGAATTAGACACGAAACAATAACACCTTATTCACCTCAACAGGATAGCATTGCAGAACGGAAAAACCGTACACTTAAAGAAATAATGAATGCTTTGTTATTAGGTTCTGACTTGCCTCAGAACATGTGGAAGGGAAGCTATCTTGACAGCTAATTACCTTTTAAATAAGGTACCGCGTAAGAAATTAGACAAAATCCCTTACGAGTTATGGCTTAGAAGAATACCATCCTACAAATACTTACGATTGTGGGGGTATCTTGCTAAGGTTGTTATACCTACACCAAAGAAGGTGAAGGTAGTCCCAAAAATATTGACAGCATATTTATTGGATATGCACATAACAGTGCTATTTATCGGTTTCTTGTGCATGAATCTAAAGTTGAAGATATACACAAGAACACAATAATTGAATCGAGAAATGCCTCGTTCTTTGAAAATTTATTTCCATACATATCGAGAGAAGAAACAGGCTCTTCTAAACGGATACATGATTCAATAGAACAAGAGCACAGAAATAAAGAAGAAGAGATGAAACTTAGACGCAGCAAATGAGCTAAGATAGAAAAATCTTTTGGTCCATATTTTCTAACCTACATGCTGGAAAGTGAACCTCAAATCTATAGAGAAGCTATAACTTCTTCTGAAGGACCATTTTGGAAAGAGGCCATAAAAAGTGAAATTGATTCCATCTTGCAAAATCCTACATGGGAAGTAGTGGATCTTCCTGAAGAAAGTAAACCACTAGGTTATAAATTAATTTTCAAGAAGAAAATGAAGGCAGATGGAACAATTGATAAGTACAAGGCTAGACTTGTAATTAAAGGTTACACAAAAATAGAGGGCCTTGATTAATTTGATATGTATTCTCCAGTTACGAGAATAACCTCCATTAGATTGGTACTTGCAATTGCCGCATTGTGAAATCTTGAAGTACATCAAATGGATGTAAAAACCGCTTTTCTAAATGGAGATTTAGAAGAAGAGATTTACATGGAACAAACTCGGGGATTATCTGCACTGGCAAGAGAACAAGGTTTGTAAACCGCTCAAGTCATTATATGGCTTGAAACAGTAAAAAAACAATGGCATGAAAAATTTGATAATGCCATGAAAGAATGTGGATTTAAAATAAATGAATGAGATAAATGTCTTTATATTAAAGACACTAAAAATGGTTATGTCATTTTGTGTCTTTATGTAGCCGACATGCTTATCATTGGAAATAATGATAAAATAATTAAATCCACAAAAGATATGTTGAACTCAAGAGTTGACATGAAAAATATGGGTTTAGCGGATGTGATCTTCGTAATAAAGATCTCTAGAATTTCAAATGGATCACACTTGATCACACATTATGTGGATAAAATTCTAAAGAAATTTAGAAAGGATGACACGGCATTAGCTAGAACTTCTATAGACACGAGTCAACATCTATCGAAGGATAGAGGTGAGGTTGTGTCTCAATTGGAATACTCACGAGTCATAGGAAGTCCGTGTACTTAATGAGTTGTACAAGACCAGACATTGCTTATGCAATGAGTAAATTGAGCAGATACACGAGTAATCCAGGGCATGACCACTAGAAAGGTATAGTGAGAATACTAAGGTATTTAAGGTACACTCGTGATTTTGGACTGCACTATACAAGATATCCTGTTGTTATTGAAGGATACAACGATGTTAACTGGATATCTTATATTAAAGACTCTAAGTCTACAAGTGGATTTGTATTCACTTTAGGAGGCAGCCGTATCGTGGAAATCTTCTAAGATACGGTTATAGCCGATACACAATGGAATCGAGTTTATAGCTTTAGACAAGTGTGGAGAAGAAGTTGAATGACTCAAACTTCTTAGAAGATATTCCAAAATGGCCAAAGCATGTGCCAAAGAATTTGTATACATTGTGATAATCAATCTACAATTGGCAGGGCTCAGAGCAATATGTACAAGGGTAAGTCTAGACATATACGTCGTAGACACAATACCATTAGACAACTACTATCAACTAGTGTTATCTTTGTTGACTATGTGAAGTCAAAAGATAACTTAGTGGATTCGTTAACCAAAGGGTTAAATCGAGAGTTAGTTGCAAAATCATAAAGAGGAATGGGACTTGAGCCTCTAGAAAAATGAGTTGATACAATGGAAACCCAGCCTAGTTGTCTGGAGATCCCAAGATGTAGGTTCAGTGGGACAGCCTAATTGTAAAAAGTCTCTAGGATCACTGTGGAGGATTTTTCCCTTGTCCATTCCTTAGCAGTGAAGCCCGTGGAATGAAGAGGATAAGCATTTGGCTTTTAATGATTCTTATGCATCGGTAAGCTGAGCTGGGTAGTACGGGCTACTCTTAAAGAAGAATCACCTATGTGAGAGAGAAGTGGGCCGCTTCAAATAGAATTGTGTGAGGCTCAATTCTTAGAACCTCTTGCAGAGCCAGACGTATGTTTAGGGCCATGAATGAACATAACAATAAGAACTGAAGTATCTTAGGAAGAATCCTGTGTGAGATGTATCATCGTTTACACAAAAGGCAGAACAATTCAAAGACATCGCGTCTACTGATCGCTAGTAAAGTAAATATATTTTCACAAGGGAAGGTTCAAAGGGTAACACCTACCTATCCTATGCAGTGTTCAACTGCTGGATTTTATCACCAAATCTTTGTATCTTCAATATTTCCATTCATCTGGGGGGTTATTGGAAAATTGAATAGAAATTGTGTTTTTGGCATAATGTATTGGACACATTTCTTCAATAATGAAGAAAATATTTAACTCCAATAGTGTTTATTTTTGTAACATCTAAAACTCTCAACTCATGGAGTAGTGGGAAAATGATGATACTTGAAACTCCCAACTCATGGAGTAGTGGGAGAGTGATGACACTTGAAACTCCCAAGTCATGGATGAGTGGGAAGTGGATGTCCTAAAGTCATGGGGTAAGTGGGGAGTTAATGTGGCTTGATCTTGAAGCCTATAAAAGGTGGTCCATGTTTTTCACAATAAAAAACAACAAAACTCCTACACTTGCATAACAAAAGTCCTTGCATCTTGCTCTTGTATTCCTTTGGCTTCCAGTTGCATTTTGGTGATATTATCCAGGCATAATCTTCAGTTCACCGGTTATAAGGTAATCCGGTTTTCCCATCTTATCCTGGCAAACAGATGTCCAGAATAGGGGACGAATCTATTTTAAGGATAATGTGTTCAACACACGATTCGGGCCAATGTTATATTGTGCTTTATGTGATTTAGTTTATTGCAAATTTCGATTGTTGTTCTGTAATTTGTAATTCCAATTTTCATTGTGTAATCCAAACTGTACTGGAAGATACACTCCTTATTTTCTAATAGTCTGCTTGTAGGATTAATATTTTTTTTGAATTTTATAGTAAATCTGTATGAGTTTAATAATTTGTTTTAATTCTTTGGGGTTTAATGCTAAAGATTAAAGATTCATGATGCAATTGAGTTGCTCAGAGGTTTTTTACATTGAAGTAGTGACAAATAAAATCAAAGTTGTTCATGAAAATTAGTCAAAAAAATTATTTGGTGGGTCTAACGGGTTGGACCCAGTCACCCAATATGTCTCGGGTCCAATGTGGGGTGGAGTGGGTCTTAAGGCGGGGATGGACAGGTTATGGGTCCTCTTTTTCTTGGCAGGGCGGTTCCCAAGTTTAGCCAAACTCATCCGAGACACGCTTTTTTGACATCCCTACTTAGGGTATATATGTAGCTAAAAAATTCTATAAACTTTTACATCTTATAAAATATATTTTGATTTATAAATATTATATTTAATAAGTTGTTGAAATGGTTCTTTTTTTTAAGAGAGTGTTTTAATGAACTAATATTTTTTTATTTTCTTTAAGAGAACTAACTTTGGGAGCTTATAACTTTTTTTATTAGAAAAATTGCCGAATTTATAAGTTCATTAAAAGCTTATAATCTAGTCAAATGGCCTCTAAGTATATCATCTTATTAGAACATAAGTACAACAGAACTTCGACAATTTAATACTTGATTAACAAAAACCTCGCTTAAATAATAATTTTGGCCGGTCTCAACTAGGAAACAACGTGCGAAATTAATATGATAGTATATGTTCGAAAAATCATATAGGCTCCTTGGGATATATAAATTAATAACTCTTTAATATATAGTATATTTATAATAATTTGTAAGCGTGACGGATCTAGAAACTTTTAACAATGGAGGCACAAAATACTTACAATTATAATATAATTAAAATAATAAATCGACAGATGCTATTTTTTTAATGTAATTAATATATTGCTTTTAAAAATATATATAACACTAGTAATGTTATATAAAATTATTAACACTTTTTTTAAATAAGGCTTATATCCTTTTTTCAATTTATAATAGTATAATGTTATTAGTATTTCATATATTTTAACTTTGGGCACACTATTATTTAATAAACTGTAATACTTTTATGCACTATTATGTTGTTAATCTACTAATTTTGTACACACACTTCAAAAAAAAATTGGAGACACTATTAATCTAATGTTGTATAACTATTTTTCTAAAAAAAATTAATAATATTGTACAAAAGATTGTGCACAAATTAATAGTATTGTAAATAGTGTTATATAAATAATAAACAGTAAAACAAAACTATGGGGGCACGTGCCCCCATAGTGGGATGTGTAGGTCCGCCTCTGACTGTGAGGACCTCATTAAAAACAACTAAATTGTCATTTGCTTCTTGTTGAAATTGATGTTACCATAAATTTCATATTTAAATGTTATTAATATAGTAAAAACTTCTAGTATGGTTTTATGATAGCTTAACAAAAAATTATTCAATGACATTGATGTCAAGCTTTAATTCTCTTGAGGACGCGGTATAGTAGAACTATCATTTTCAACTTTATAGTTCATATGATGCTCACGATTATTTGCTCGCTAGTCAATATCCCTACAATTGTGTTACTTTTCTTTAGGGTAGTTACATAGATATCCGACATCTATTTCATTACAATAATTCAACTCTTTAATTAGATTTTGTTGTTCTTGAGTGTCTTCACTATCTAACGATCGATTTATCCAAACTCTATCAACTCAGATCACCATTGATCGAAGTTTTCAACGCGAAATCCATTTGCAATTGTATTTGCATAAACATCCATACTTCAAACTGAAATTGCAAGATTTATTGCACAAAAAATATGTATCTTCTATGGATTTGAATTCCCTACTTTATAACCCTCGAGAAGACTTAGGTAAAATCATCGACTATAATGTATCTTTAAAAAGCTCTTTATAAGGTTGAATCTTTGATGTTTTGTTTGGTAGCAAGAAAAATAATTTAATATTTTGTAATTTTAAATAGCTTTTGGGTTGATAGGATTATTATCATTGAGAGAACATTTCAACCAACCATGTTTCTCTAAATTAATAAATTATTAATTTATTGATTATTCAATATCTTGTTAAATTAATAGATTTTGGCAGTCCCAATGTTATTACTTTATAGAGATTTAATTGTACTAAGCGAACTATGTAACTTTAATTTAATTTTTCCATGTAATAAAAAATTTAATATAAGTCTAAGTTATCTGATTTAGATAAGAAATATAATAATATATAGAAAATTTAATAAGTAAAATAATAAAAGTTAAAAAATGTTTAGGTGTAGTGTATAAATTTTATTATTCCACTTAATTGGAAAAGACACTACGGTAAACAGGTGGTAGTGCTCCCATGAAAACTGATGATATGGGCAATTTTAATTTTAATTAATTTTAATTTATTTACTTATTTAATTATGGCATAATCAATTAATCATCAACTTGCAAAATCATATTATCCCTTAAATTGTTGGCACAATAGGTCTAATCCATTGTACAAGGCTCGTGAGGTCAAGTCCCCATTATAAATAATATCTACTTATTTATAGTATACACATTTGTGTACGCTCTAATACATTGGATTCTCTCAAAATATACTAGTGTTTTACCCGTGCGATGCACGGGTGTATATTTGTGAGGCCTCCGTTTTGTACTGTGACGTGTGCATTTTTCTAATAATTTTACAAATTATATATCCTGTATTATAATAACTTTAGTATAACATTAAACAATAAACATGAAATATTATTTAATGTGTTTTATTTATGAAGTCAAAAAAGAAAAACAAAAATATCATATTGTAAGTCCAAGCGGCTACGATAATCTAGAGGGGGGGTGAATAGATTATCTCCATCTTTTCGATTTCGCCCTCTTTTTACAATCGAATGCTCAAACAAAATAATAAAGGTGCGGAATGTAAACAACACACGTCGATTTAAAGAGGTTCAACCCACCTAGGGCCTAATCCTCTACCACCCCAAAGATATCCTCAGGGATGGATTTCGAAAAGAAAAAGAATTTTATTAATTACCAAAATTAATACAAATTCAACTTACAACACCTTGAAGAGCACCACACTCTTCTTCAACACCACCTTTGGAGATTACCACAATCTCCCTTTGAAGATTACCACAATCTTCCTTCAACGGCACCTTGTGAAGATTTCCACAATCTTCAACCTTGAAGAATACCAAATTCTTCAACACCTCAATAAGAAGATTACCACAATCTTCTTCACCTATCACCTAGATCATCCAAGTGTGCTCTTACCACAAGAACACTCACAAGGATATCTTGTGTTTGAATGATAACCAAGAATCAAGATTACAACTCAATAATGAATAATACAATTTGAGTGCGAAGTGTAATCAAGAAAAGCCTAGACCTCAAAGATGTGAAAGTGATAAGCTAGGCAATTTTACAACAAGAATAATAACAATGAAAGACCAAGTGTTTGCTTGAAGTGTATCTTGTTGTGTTGTATCTCAAAATTGTTGTGTTGGTTGCTCCAAAACTTCCTCTATTTATAGGAGATGATTGATCAAGCATAGGCTCCTCTTGGGGATTGAAAATCTACAGAAAAATACAATTAAAATCAAGAATATAGTTGTTAGAAATCAATCCCACAATTTAAGGAAATGTGTCCATTGTCAAAACGGTCATATTTTTCTGTCAATACACGGCCGGTCGCATTTAAATAAGAGAAAATAAGAACACTTTGAAAATTACAACAGGGAGACCGGCCGACGTGAGGCCGACCGGCGACCCTGTCTCAACCGGTCCCCTAGGCACAAAAACGAAGGGGTTAAGTTCGCTTTCAACATGAAACTTGCAGTGCACCGGTCGGCCATCATTGGCTGACCGGGCGACGACCGATCGGTCAACGCCGTGGCGACGGCCGGTCGACCTGCTTGTTTTTGCTTCCGTCTCATTTTCTGTTTCTAATAAACATCTTCAGTACGGGTTGCCCTATAGGGCGGCCGGCCGACCACGAGACAGTAAATATTGTCCAATTTTTGTCGAAAATAAAACTCAAGAAATACTCCGAAAATTGTGTAAAAACATTTTAAACCGATCGAGAGTATTTAGACAACATTTAGGAACCTGTTATAGGAGTAAAAAAACTCATTGATAAAAGTGTTGTCCATTTTTAATAAACTTGAGAAAATACTCCGGAAAATATTAAAACCATTTTAAACCATTTAGGAGTATTTGGACAACCTTTAAAAAAACATTGTTTTGGTGATAAAATAAAATCATCAAAATTAAGATAAAAACATGTATCAAACAATCTCCCCCTTTTTGATGATTACAAACTAAAACAATTTTTACACAAACTAAGAGAGCAATTTTAGAAATGATTTTCCGGTAAAAACATTTGACCGTTTGGAAGCAACCAAAATTTCCAAAAATATTAAAGCAACCAAGTAGGGAGTAAATATTTTCAATAATAAGCACAAGCTCCCCCTATCAACAAGCACATCAAGAATAATGTAAAAGCAATTATCCATAAGCTAAAAAGCTTTAGCTTTTACAATTTTGCTCAAGAGCTTATAAGCTCCCCCTGTCACAAAACATCATTAATCAATTTTATAAGTCCATCAAGCAACAATTGGACTAAGAACAAATCACAACTTATGGCTTTTATGAGCCATAGCTTACAGCTTATATCACAAGCTTTTATTAGCTTCTTTGAGCTAAAGAGCCAATATCCTGTTTTTCTCCCCCTTTGGAATCATCAAAAAGAATGTTAGGATGGTGAAAACACCATATAATAATATCGAATCGCGCCAAAGGGACGGTTTAATAACCGTTGAGCTATTAAAGCATAGTAATCCAAGGAAAATTGGAGAATAGAAATATAAAAGATCCATAAGCTTATAAGTAAGCTAAAAACATGATTTCAAAAAGATTTTAAGACATTTTGAAGCAAGAGAATCATGTAGAAGTAGAAAGTTTCATTGCGACATTTCAACAAACACCTTGTGTGCGTTAAAAATAGAAGAGGTTGTATATAACATTTGTAAATGGTTCAGCCAAAAATTTTCATATCATCAATCAACCTCATTCCAAATCTCAAAAAAAAAAATCATATGCACCATATGCAACAATTTGTTCAACAAATAAGAAGCTTAAAATAGATTCTCAAGGGTTCAACCCAATTGAGATAAGCTAAGAATGATCAAGGCATTACAAATGCCAAAAATTAGAGCATCCATCAAGTAATAAGTCATGCTTTCAACAATACATGTATCAAATGTCCCAACATATCCAATTAAGCATAAAGGACAAAACATTAAGAGAAGCACTTTTACCATCAAGTACTTCATACCAATTATCAAACAATGCTTAAGAGTATTTTTACCATCAAATACTCCATCAAAGTCATGATCATCCACAAGTCATTATCAACTTGCAATTTTAACCTTTTAAGAAAACAAGCAAATATCATTAGTACAAATGAGTTCTACAAAAGTTCATCAAAATACAAAACATCATTAATGAAAATGCTAGAAAGTAAAGGGGTAGGGTAACATCATTCCTCATCCGAGGAGAAGCAAGATCCGGGAATTAAGTCCTTGATGAATTTCTTTAACTTGCCGATAGACTTTTGCATTTTGGAGGTCTTTTGCTCCAAAGCCTCATACCTCGTCTCATGAAAAGCCCTCATCTCATCAAATTCGGCTTGAGTATACCTCCTAGGCGGTTGAGTACCGTAGATACCCTCCGGATTGCTCGGTTCGCCTTCTTCCACCAATCTTGCGGCCCCGGCGTCATCAAAGAAGTCATTAGGATCGGGAGACTCTTGACCTCTTCCTCTCGCCATTTTGGTTGGTCGGATTTTCATGTTCTTGCGCATAGTGACTATTTGGGCGATATTATCAATGTCGAAGTCATTTTGAAAAACTTCCGAGTTAAACTCCGACGAAGGAAGTCCCGATTGAATAAGAAGTTTACAAATCCAATTTCCCATAACTAACTTCTTATTACCTTGAGTGATGGACTCGATTAGACATTGAATAAGTATGGCACCAAAGTTAAGTGGTTCCCTCCTAGCAATCTTATACGTCAAAAAATAATCCATGTTGCTAGGCATCTTTCCCGACTTACCACAAATGCAATATGCGACAATGACCGACAAAATACGATGCTCAAGTGTCATTGCCAACAAAGAGTACTTTGGCCATACTCCCAAATACGTCTTCACTTTTTTATTGACACCCCCAACATTTCATCATTCCAAGTCCCACAAGAGAAATAATCCCAACCACCTTCTCTAACACGTAAAAACCGGCAAATATCATTGGGAGTCCATCTAAAATGACGTCCCCTTATAAGAGAATTTACGGCTATAGGCTTCCTTTCAACATCATATTCGACCCACATATTGGCATAAAAGAGTTGGATAATATCATCATCATACAAGACATAAGCATGTTCCCATAAATACATCCACCCTTGCTCCTCGAAAAATCCTCTAATCGTAGGATACTCATTTGTAAATGAACTAAAACGACACATTTTAGTCCGAGCAATCGACTTTCCTCCCATTCCCGAGTCCTCATAATACCATTCCGCATATTTATGAATGAAATTAAGAACATTGTGGGAATTAGGGGCTTGAGTAACAAAGGATTTTTTACCTTTCGCCCAACGGCAATTTTGGAGCGAAATCGTTCGCGTAGCTCGGTAATTTGGGCCCGAGAGAGAATGGGATTTTGAACATCATCACCTTCTTGAGCCACGTTTCTTTGAGCGCTCGAATATCCCTTTGTTCGGCTTCCTCTTGCCGATTTCTTGACGAACCCTCTCCGTCCCTTCTACGCTTGGAGATGGGATTTCGACCAGTGGAATTTCTTGGAGGAGCCATATATGTAAAGTTCTTGCAAAAAGAAGTGAATTAGCAAGAAAAATTTCAAGGATTGATGAAGAATTGAAGATTTTGAAGAAGAGGGGAAAAAAGCGCTGAACAAGGGTTTTAAAAATTTTGTCAAGTCTGTTTTAAGAGTCAAGACAGAAAGTTTTAAGTGCAAAAATGGTCCGGCGACCGGCCGAGGTAGGGGCGACGGCCGAGGTGCAGGGCGGCCGGCCGCCCGCTATGACCGTCCCTGTGTGATTTTCTTTCTCCCGTAGTTTTCCAAAATTCGATTTTTCACCCCAAAAGTTTTAAAACTTTGCAAAAATATAAGTTTGGACTATATCCAACAAATATGGGTTTTGGGAAAACATATAAACGATAAAATCGAGACTAAACACGTAGTGCCTTTAAAAGAAAAAAATTGCAAGATCAATTAGGGGCACTTAAGGGTCAAAATGAAATATCTTGAAAGATATGTGCATAAGCATAATATCGAGTTTAAATACGAGTAGACATACCTCGATAGTTTAAGAAACTTGATGACGTAAAAGCCAATGAGTATGAAATATGTATCCTACACAATTCTTAGACAATATTTGCATAGAAAAAACAAGTGTAGGCAAGTAATATGAGATATCAAAAAGAGCTTATGCTATAAGATTTCATAAGAGATAATAAGCCACATAAGTCTAATAAAATGCTCAAAAGTTTTAGAAAATCATGCAAGGTCTCTTTTTTTAAAAATTTTGAAACTCATAAGAGACCTATAATAAATACTTGAAGATTCATTTTGCAATTAAGACACAATTAAAAGTATGCATAGATTTAAAAATAAAATGCATATACAAATGGGGAGATACGGTTTACCAATTACGCCGTTTCCATGGGTTGTGTCTTTCCCATTGTTGATGATATCTTCCCATTGAGAAGTTACTTTGATGATGACTTCTCCATTTCCAAGATTGGTTACCTTCCCATGGTTGATGGTTTCTTCTTCTTTGAAAATCATCTTGTTGATGATGTCTTTGCCATTTCCAAGGATTGTGTTCTTCCCATTTTTGATTATACGTTCTTCTTGGAAATTGGCTTTGTTGAGAGTAGTTTCTCCTTCTTTGATCAAATGAAACGTTCATTTGATGTTTTCTTGGTGGCATGAATTTTCTCCGATTTTTGCTTTGTCGGTACCTAATAGCACATTGTTTTGTGGTACCCTCATGTGTTTGGGTCCTTTAAGATTAGCTTTGAGACTTTTAGGTCTCCAACAATATTTAGAGCTATTTCTAGCCGACAAGAATTAGCCGTATGACCCTTTTGCCACAATAAAAACAAGTAATAATTCTAGGAGCATAATGACCAATATGCATAGTGACTTGATCCTTTTTCATATGATTAACAACATTAGGCTTATGATCAAGTCCCTTATCACAATTATGAATATCAACAATATTGGACATTTTATTGGTACTCAAGTTGGATTTTAATAAATCCTTTTTCATGCAATCAATATTCTCAACAAGAGTACTATTTTCTTTTTCAAGGTTTCTAACCTTGTCAAGTGTGGTGGTGTGAGCACATGATAGTGATTCATAAGAAGTAAATAAACTATCCTTATCATTTTTCAAAATATTGAATTCCTTTTTCAAATTTTTGTATTTAACAAGTAAGCTTTGGAATTCATTTTGAAGTTCATCATAATCTTTTTGTAAATCACTATAATCATTTTGAATGACAATATCATAGGAAGTAGAGGGTTTGAGACATACCTCATTTTCTTCATTGATGCCCATAAAACAATATTCAACTTCTTCATAATTGGAAGTTGTAGGAGGCTTATTCCTTAGATTTGAGCTTGTATGATCTTGAGAAGTAGATGCTTTTGTTTGACTCCTTTCATTTGCAAATACTCCATAGATGGCTTCTAATTTTTGCCATACTTCATGTGCCGACTTTATTCCTACAATATGTTCATTTTCTAAATTAGTAAATGAACAATACAAAATATTTAAAGCCTTACCGTTTAAGGAGATGATTTTCTTTTCTTCATCATTGAGCTTTTTGAAGCCTTTTGAGGTGTATGGTGTATCTTTCATCTAATGGATTCTCCATTAATGACGGTGTTCCAAATGTCGAACCCGCAACCTTGTAAGTAGCATTCCATTCTTTCTTTCCAAAATATAAAATTTTTGGAATCAAACCGAGGTGGCTTGGTGGTGGAGGTGCGGATAGATGAGCTTTGTTCGTAGTCGTCGATCGTTTCTCTTCACTCGCGATGTGAAACGAGCTTGCCAAAGAGTTTGGCTCGATACCACTTGTAAGTCCAAGCGCTACGATAATCTAGAGGGGGTGAATAGATTATCTCCATCTTTCGATTTCGCCCTCTTTTTACAATCGAATGCTCAAACAAAATAATAAAGGTGCGGAATGTAAACAACACACGTCGATTTAAAGAGGTTCAACCCACCTAGGGCCTAATCCTCTACCACCCCAAAGATATCCTCAGGGATGGATTTCGAAAGAAAAAGAATTTTATTAATTACCAAAATTAATACAAATTCAACTTACAACACCTTGAAGAGCACCACACTCTTCTTCAACACCACCTTTGGAGATTACCACAATCTCCCTTTGAAGATTACCACAATCTTCCTTCAACGCACCTTGTGAAGATTTCCACAATCTTCAACCTTGAAGAATACCAAATTCTTCAACACCTCAATAAGAAGATTACCACAATCTTCTTCACCTATCACCTAGATCATCCAAGTGTGCTCTTACCACAAGAACACTCACAAGGATATCTTGTGTTTGAATGATAACCAAGAATCAAGATTACAACTCAATAATGAATAATACAATTTGAGTGCGAAGTGTAATCAAGAAAAGCCTAGACCTCAAAGATGTGAAAGTGATAAGCTAGGCAATTTTACAACAAGAATAATAACAATGAAAGACCAAGTGTTTGCTTGAAGTGTATCTTGTTGTGTTGTATCTCAAAATTGTTGTGTTGGTTGCTCCAAAACTTCCTCTATTTATAGGAGATGATTGATCAAACATAGGCTCTCTTGGGAATGAAAATCTACTGAAAAATACAATTAAAATCAAGAATATAGTCATTAGAAATCAATCCCACAATTTAAGGAAATGTGTCTAACATCAAACGGTCATATTTTTGTCATAATACACAGATGGCCGGCCGCACGAAATAAGAGAAAATAAGAACACTTTGAAAATTACAACGGGAGACCTGGCCGACGTGAGGCTTCGACCGGCCGACCTCTCAACCTGGTCCCCTAGGCACAAAAACGAAGGGTTAAGTTCTGCTTTCAACATGAAACTTGCGTGTACCGGCCGGCCGATTTGGGCGGCCGACCGGCCGGCCGACGCCTTCCGATGACCGGCCGACCTGCTTGTTTTTGCTTCCGTCTCATTTTCTGCTTTCTAATAAACATCTTCAGTGCGGTTGCCCTATAGATGACTTGGTCGACCACGAGACAAATATTGTCCAATTTTTGTCGAAAATAAAACTCAAGAAATACTCCGAAAATTGTGTAAAAACATTTTAAACCGATCGAGAGTATTTAGACAACATTTAGGAACCTCATTATAGGAGTAAAAAACTCATTGATAAAAGTGTTGTCCATTTTTAATAAACTTGAGAAAATACTCCGGAAAATATTAAAACCATTTTAAACCATTTAGGAGTATTTGGACAACCTTTAAAAAAACATTGTTTTGGTGATAAAATAAAATCATCAAAATTAAGATAAAAACATGTATCAAACACATATTTCATAATTATAAATAATACATTCAAGGTTGTGTATTTGTGTTCCATCTTTGAAAAGTGGTTTTTCATAGAACCACACAGGCGTACCTACATCGTCTATTTCGTTTTAGTCATGTCTAGATTTTTAATAAGTGTGAATTGAAAATTGGTGTGGCACTTTTTTTCAAGGTTATAGTAGTAAATTCAGATGAAAATTTATTTTCCAAAGTTGTTTGTATGAGTAAATTGGTGGCAAAGCTTTTTGCAAAAGCTCATTGCAAAATGAAAAGTTAACACGTGTGTATAAGATAATAGGAGAACTAAGTACAATAATTAATGAAATAGTAGTCAACAAAGCATAATTTTGACAACATTATTGTCTTTATTAGATTTATTTTTTGGAGATATTTTTTATTTTTGCCGGTTTTACCATGTATTTTATTTATTCATATTATTAAGTCGTTTTTTTTTTAAATTTACTGGTGGAGATTTGTATTGTACTATTTGGATTTTCTATTTATTATTTTATATTCGAATTCTCAAATATAATTACGAATAAATGAGATAAGCTCAAATATAATTACGAATAAATGAGATAAGCTCAAATATTAAGTCGCTATTTCTATTTTAAATACAATTCTATATAATTACGAATAAATGAGATAAGCTCAAATATAAACGATACATGCAGTATAAATAGTCAAAATACTTGAATATACAAATTGATGTCAAGTAGCTCAAATGCATAATTTTTAAAGCCCATTATAAAATAATGTGTAAATGTATCATATATTTTCTTTTATTTATTATGTTTACTTTTTTATTTTATATATCCAATATAGGTGTCAAATCAAGACTCGTAAAAATAGATTATTTAGATATATATTATACGTCAAAAAAGATATAAAATAGAAAATATTATTAAAGTTTAAAATAAAAAGAAAATGACAAATATAATATTTAAGGCAGTACACACACAAATTTGGAAAGCTTATATAACCTTATCTTTTATATAACTTTAAAAAATGATTTATTTACAGAAAGTTGACCACGAAAGATAATAAAATCTCATTTTATTAGTTAAATCCGAAAAGCAACAAAAATATTACTTTTAGAAACTGAAAAATGGGCGGAAAAAGTAAGAGTTACTATTCTAAGAATAGTCTCTTATTATATACATATAGATTTGCCAACTTAAGCATAGAAGAGTTTTCATCGGAGCCCTTCTAACGTTTGTTTGTGTCGCGGGTCGGATCCTACTCCAATAATTTATTGCTTCGGGCTTGGTAATGCCAAAGTGTAAAATCACAATTCTTGGAGATCAAGGTTTATCTTGATATTTATTGCAAATTCTAAGATATCATGACTTATCTTGATATGAAAATGATCATTGTCTCTTTATTTTTTTAATAATTATCACGTCTTGTTATTAAAGAGATAGATAATATCAAATTTTTATTGGTCAACAAATTAAGTCACTTCATCAAATGATTCACCCAATAGCTCATATTTTACAACTTTAAATATTAGTTATGTTCAAGTAGTTAAACTAAAAAGAGTTATGGAGAAAAAGTTTTGTTCAAAGAAAATCTCTCAATTTAAGAAGATTCATAGTGTTCAAACGCAAAAGTAAGGCGTTAATTACAGATTCACTCAAGTTATAGTGTTTGATTCGAGAATAAATTATCAAGATCTCGAGTTAACGTTATTGAAGTTCAAATTGATAGTGGAAGAAGATTGAATTATCGATTCCAACAAATTTCCAAGTTCAAAAATTAAGTTCTTGAAGATTTAACATTTAATTATAGATTAAGTTGTCAAAAAACTCGAATTAACATTATTAAAAATTAATTTGAAAAAACCAAATTGGTGAATCTACTTTCAAATTTTCAAATTTTAACTAATACTATTATTGAGGAGAGTTATCATAGTAGTTATAGTGAGTGTAACATGTTATTATTTATTTGATACAAATAAATTCAATTTGCACTATTTTTCTTTGTTTGTCAATTTTACAAATAACAAAATTTGTGTTACAAATTTTTGCACGCCTGTGGGACAATTTCTATATATCTCTCTTCTCTTCGTTTTGCTAATGAAGTTCAAATTCAAAGAAGGTGAATGGCAAACAATTTATGTTCACAAAATTCTTTTTTATCAATCTATTAACCAACTTGTTTGAGAAATATATAAATGGGGCAAACGAATGTGTTATTCTATTCAAATGGAGCATTAACGATGATGTATCAAGTCTCTCCTCAAATTTCGTTCAAATGAAGAAATGAAGACGATGTTCAATATCTCCACTCAAATTCCACCAAAGGGGGCAAATGGAGACGGCGTTCCATGTCTTCACTCAAACCCATTCAAATAGAGCAATAAAGATGGTATTTCATGTCTCTTCTCAAATTTCATTCAAATGGGATAAATAGAGACGATGCTCGAAGTTTCTTCTCGATTTCTACTCCAAGAGGGAAAATGGAGCCGAAGTTCACTGTCTTCACTCAAATTCCGACCAAATGGGGTAAATAGAGGTGGTTTTCCACGTTTAGAATCGAGTTTCACTCAAATGGGGAAACAAAACAAAATTGTTGAAAATGAAATCCTTGTTGGGTACGGAATATGGAAGGTTTACTGTTTCAGAAATGGCTACGTATATGGATATTTTGGCTTAGTCGGGGCTTGTATTAAATACAATCTCTGCAAGACGAAAACAACCCATATACAAAGTGCTTACGGTTCCGATGCTCGTCTCTAAGATACAACGACTTTTCTGTTCGAGTTTACAGCACTTGCAAACTTGAAACCACAACGAACAACATGGAGTGTTTGAAACTTTCAAGCTTTGAAGGAATGAATGTCAATATGTTGTAATGAAAATGACTCAATTTTGGCTGATGATTTTGTTAAGTTTTTCGTATGTATTTTCATCTCGCAGGGTTTCTAATTTATAGGCATCAAAGCCCGTATGGAAGGATCATGTCTTTTGTCTCGAATAGACATGTTCACACGAAACAGGTGCATATGTTCAAACTTTCACATCGATGCACGACCTGGCGCACGGCCCGTGCGTGTGCCCGTGCTTGGATGCGAACGAAATGGCAATATCCGCCCGTGCTCGGATGCGAAACACTTCAGTTGGAATCTTTAATTAATTAATTAATTAATAATTTTAAAGATTTTTGGTCCAAAAAGAATAAAGGCCTTGAATCCCAAGCCTTTTGTCGTGTCGAGCCGAGCCGATCGGCGGACGGCGGCGGGCGTGTGTGCTTTGAACCAAACCCACAAGCATGTAGGCCCTCATCCCTTTAAAAACTTGAGTGCCCCCAAGGGCCCAAATCCATAAGTCCAACTTGGGATTTATAAAGAGAGCAAACTTTGCCTCATATTCCTATGTGGGATGGAGCATTTCTCCTTCCCCACATTTTCTATTTTCCATACTATTTTCTAGTTTTAAGTGGCTAACTTCTAGCATTAATTTCTCATTCACCCGAAACTGGTTTTTGAGAATTTCCAAATGCTATTCTCATTTACTCTCTTAGTAGAATTTTTACAAATAATTTAATTATATTTTTCTCACTAATGAAAACCACTTAATTATTTGGTCAAAATCGGGTCAACACCCATTTTACCAAACAAATTCCAACAATCCACCACATGAATAAAATTAATGCATGCGTGTATGTAAATTCGCTTGAAAGTCTCTTTGAACTCATTGTATCTAGATAGGTAGCTTGTGACTTTGAACTTTTCTTAGTAAAATACTATCGTATTTACTAGCTGCTTAGTGATGCGATGTCTTAAACTACTCAGCCATTTGTGTAAACCAAGACAACAATACTTACACAATAATAATTATAACACTTGTTGTTCTCATGTTGTGTCTATTTCGGTCCTGGACCATATCTTAGATTCATAAGCATTTCTTTGAAGCGGCCATTACTTCTCGTTTATTTAGGTGATCTCTTTTGAAGAGTATCATGTCATACTCCACCTTTCGGTATATGAATCATTAAAAGTTTTAAACTTAACCTCACCACATTCAGCAGATTTTCATTCACTTGGATGTTCCGAGAATGAGCAACACATTTTCCAAGTGTTCAACTGAACATTCATAACTTAGTTGTCCCATTGAACCAAGGTCTTTGGATCTCCAATTCACAAGGTTGGATTACCGCTATGAACATTTTTTAGTTTGTGGATTTTAAACTTATTCCCCTTAATAATTTATACAATTGATCTCGATTTATGCTTTTTGTAAGTGGGCCCGCAAGGTTTTCCGCTGACTTCACGTAGTCAACCAAAATAACCCAATTCGAAATCAACTGTTTGTTGGTATTATGTCTTCGACAAAATTGTCTAAACTTACCTCTTTCCTTTGCAAGAAAAGACATCTTTTATAAATACAACATTTCTTGATTTGATGATCGTGCCATCACTTATATCATGAATGCTGAATTTATTTCCTTGGGTGCTTATACATTATCCAAAGTACTCCCACACTTTAAGGTATTATCCTTTATGTGGTTTGTTAAAAAGTAAAGCTCCCCTTTCAATTTCTCGTATCTTTGTTCAATACAAGATTTTCCGAACTTTTATGCTCTTGGCCATTTTGCTTTTATTGTTAGAACTTTGTCCCAATAAAAACCAGCTTAGAACCTCGTTCTAATACATTTCAGACTTAGTTCCAACACATGTGTAACCTTGGGTGTTATCACATTTTTAGTAACACTTCTGGATTTAATTTGTTAGTGTATCTACCTCTAGTGTTATAACACTTTTGGCAACACTTCATGCAATCGTGTTTTTGGTCCCACAATACTTTTGGCAACACCTTCATTACATTTAAAACAAAAACTCCACCGGTGTTCCATAATGTGTGGTCACACCCCATAATTGTCGATTTCCAATTGGAATCCGGTTGTCTTCCTCAATTCAAGTCGAACTATAAAATCTTCAAGCCCCATCCGTTTGCACTTATGCTTGAGGTAATTCTTGAAATTCTTCCACAATGGTGGCAATTTTTTGATAATCGCAACCACTTGGAACGACTCAGAATCATCCCTTCAGACACTAAGTCGTGAAGTATGATCTGAATTTCTTACACTTGGCCGATCATCGTCTTGTTGTCAACCATCTTATAATCCGTAAATTTATCGACAATAAATTTCTTTGTGCCGACGTCTTCTGTTCTATGTTTCTTCTCCAAAGAGTCCCACAACTCTTTGGACGTATTGAACGGACTATAGACGTTATAAAAGGTGTCGTCTAGCCCATTCAAAACATAATTCCGACACAAGAAATCATTGTATGCCAAGCATCCATAGCGATTCTCCATTGGTTGCGGATTCTTCATGCCAACCCGTAGGGGTCCTTCTTTAAGAAACAGACAAACCCAAAGTAGTAAGGTAGAACATCATCTTCTCATTTGCCGCGTTTGAAGTCAATCTTTGGATAACTTAGCCCTTTTAAATCGTGAGCGGTGCAAAAGCCATCGAGTGAATGAAATCAAGTCATCGTCTTGAAAACGAGAAAATGTAAGTTTTCATCTTGCGATTGTTGGCTACGGAATATGGAAGGTTTACTCTTTCAAAAATGGTTATGTGTATGGATATTTTGGCTTAGTCGAGGCCTCAGATTAGATACGATCTCCGCAAGATGAAAACACCCCATATACAAAGTGCTTACGCTTAGCGCGCGTCCCTAAGATACAACAACTTTTCTTCGAGTATACAACACTTGCAAATTCGAAACCACAAGAACAACATGGAGTTTTTGAAACTTTCAAGCTTTGAATGAAGGAATGTCAATATGTCAGAATACAAATGACTCGATTTTGGTGATGATTTCGTTAATTTTTTCGTATGTATTTTCATCTCATAGGGGTTTCTAATTTATAGGCACCAGTGCCCGTATGGAAGGATCATGCCTTTTGGCTCAAAAAGACATGTTCACAGCGAACAAGTGCATTTGTTCAGACTTTCACATCGACACACGACCTGGCTCACGGCCCGTGCTTGAATGTGAACGAAATGGCAACGTCCGCCCGTGCTCGGATGCGAAACACTTCAGTTGGAATCTTTAATTAATTAATTATTAATTTTAAAGGTTTTTGGTACAAAAAAATAAGGGCCTTGAAGCCGAAGCCCAAGCTCTTGTCGGGCCGAGCCGAGCTGGCCGATGGGCGGGGGCGTGCGTGTGTGCTTTGAACCAAACCCACATGCATTTAATTCCTCACCCCTTTAAAAATTTGGGTGCCCCAAAGGCCCAAACCCATAAGTCCAACTTGAAATTTATAAAGTGAGCAAATTTTGTCTCCTCTTCCTATATTGGATGGAGCATTTCTCCTTCCCCACATTTTCCATTTTTCATACCATTTTCTAGTTTTAAGTGGCTAACTTCTAGCATTAATTTCTCATTCACCCGGGATTGATTTTTGAGAAATTCCAAATGCTATTCTCATCTACTCTCTTAGTAGAATTTTTACAAATAATTTAATTCTATTTTTCACTAATGGAAACCACTTAATTATTTGGTCAAAATTGGGTCAACACCCAGTTTACCAAACATATTCCAATAATTCCTCACCCTTTTAAAATTTTAGGTGCCCCCAAGAGCCCAAACTCATAAGTCCAACTTGGGATTTATAAAGTGAGCAAACTTTGCCTCATCTTCCTATGTGTGATGGAGATTTCTCCTTCCCCATATTTTTCATACCATTTTCTAGTTTTAAGTAGCTAACTTCTAGCATTAGTTTCTCATTCACCCGAAATTGGTTTTTGAGAAATTTCAAATGCTATTCTCATCTACTCTCTTAGTAGAATTTTTACAAATAATTTAATTCCATTTTTCACTAATAGAAACCACTTAATTATTTGGTCAAAATTGGGTCAACACCCATTTTACCAAACAAATTCCAACAACCCTCCTTCAAAATTTAAACTGCGTGTGAATTTCATGTTTTTAGTTTGGGAAAATTTTAAGCAAAACCCACTTTCTGAATTCAACCCATTTGTTCTCTTGATATAAAATGCACTTTGTATACAGGGTGTTTTTGTCTTGCGGAGACTATACCTAATACAGGCATTGACTAAGCCAAAATATCCATACACATAGCCATTTCTGAAACAATAAATCTTCCATATTCTGTACCCAACAATTCATGTCTTTTGGCTCGAAAAGACACGTTTCACAGCAAACAGGTGCATTTGTTCAGACTTTCGCATCAACTCACGACCTGACGCACGGCCCATGCGTGTGCCGGTGCTTGGATGTGAACGAAATTGCAACGTCCACCCGTGCTCGGATGCGAAACACTTTAGTTGGAATCTTTAATTAATTAATTATTAATTTTAAAGGTTTTTGGTCCAAAAAAATAAGGTCCTTGAAGCCCAAGCCCAAGTCCTTGTCGGGCCGGGCTGAGCCGGCCGGCGGGCGGTGACACGCATGTGTGCTTTGAACCAAACCCACAAGCATGTAGTTTCTCACCCCTTTAAAAACTTGGATGCCCCTAAGGACCCAAACCTATAAGTCCAACTTGAGATTTATAAAGTGAGCAAACTTTGCCTCCTTTTCCTATGTGGGATGGAGCTAGGGATGACAATGGGTAGGATTTTGGTAGGATTATATATCCTTCATCCCCATACCCATCGGGTATCTAATTCTTAGACCCATCAACATATCCATCGGGTATTTAATTTCATACCCATCCCAATACCCATCGGAGGATCGGGTATCCATACCATACCCATACTCTATTATCACTTAAAATTGTATTTTCTTAAATTTCAGTTATTTCAATGAAGCTATGGATATTTACTAAATTATTAAGAGAAAAATAAGAAAAAATAATAAAGATAAGGTAGTGAACTAAATATTATAGAAAAATAATAAAATATTAGAAAAGGCACAAAGCACATGTATTAGTGGCTTTTGAATGGAATTTGGAAAAAGAAGCTTATTTTTAAATATAAATACATAGATATGCATAAATAAATATATATGTATATATTATATAATATTATTTAATTGGGTATCAGGTAGGGTATGTGTAGGATGTACCTAGACCCACTTCCATACCCATATTTGAAAATACCCATACCCATGTACCCATTTATTAATTGCCATCCCTAGATGGAGCATTTCTCCTTCCCCACAATTTTTATTTTCCATACCATTTTTTAGTTTTTAGTGGCTAACTTCTAGCATTAATTTCTCATTCACCTGGAATTGGTTTTTGAGAAATTCCAAATGCTATTCTCATTTACTCTCTTAGTATAATTTTTATAAATAATTTAATTCCATTTTTTACTAATGAAAACCACTTAATTATTTGGTCAAATTCGGTCAATGCCCATTTTACCAAACAAATCCCAACAATTCTAATAAATCAAATGAAATGAAATGCTCCTAGATACAAGCATAAACTACCTAAAATTTTCAAGTTGAAATAATGCTCATTAAACTGTCATAAATGCTCATTGATATGGTATAAACTATCAATAATACTTATTGATATGAGTAAATTATCTAAATACTCCTAGATATGAGAGTAACTATCTAATTTTTTTGAATTGAAGTTGTTTCAAAATGCTCATTGATACGCCGCATAAACTCGATAATACTCCTTGATACGAGCATAAACTATCAATAATACTCCTTGAAATGAGTATGAAATTCCTATAATTCAAATTCAAATGAAGACTCATTGATATGAGTATAAAGTATAAATAAATCTCAAATTTCAAATGAAGACTCTTTAATATGAGTATAAACTATCATCAAATCTCAAATTCAAGTGAAGTCTATTTGATACGTGTAAAGTATCACAAAACACCAAGTTCAAATGAAGACTCATCGATACGAGTATAAACTATCAACTAATTTCATATTCAAATGAAAACTGCTTGATACGAGCATAAATTATCAACAAAATCCAAATTCAAATAAAGCCTCTTTAACACGAGTATAAATTATCAGCAAATTTCAAATTCAAATAAAGACTGTTTTATATGAGTATAATCTATCTAACAATTCAAGAACTCTTTGATATGAGTATAAACTATCTACAAGTTCAAGGACTCCTTAATATGATTACAAATTATCCTCAAATTCAAGCACTCATTGATGAGTATAAACTATAAATTCCATAACTTCTTACTACGAGGATAAAATATTGACAAATCTCACAACTCTTTGATATGGGGATAAATCATCTGCAAGTTCAACTCCATAACCTGCATTGGGGCGGAACGAGCATGAATATCACTTCCACCCCGCGAGTACCCGCCCCGATAATATTTTTGTTTTTTAAATATACTTAATATATATTTACATATATAATATATATGATAGTGTGATTTTCATGTACTTAATATTATATAATATATATATATTGATGATGATAATTTTTATAAATAATATGTATTAATAAAATAAAATACAAGATATTTTTTTATAGATATGCTTATAAACATATTACAAGCATATAATAAATTGTTTTTCTTGCGTTTTTTTTAAATATTGTCTATTTTATGATATCCCAATTATATTTTTATTCTACATAGTCGACCCATCTAGCCCCGTCTCGGTCCACGACCCATGGGATGGAGGGGGCGAACATGGGTTTTTAAGTACCACCCCACCCCATTGTCATTCCTAATGGGATTGAATCTCGATCAATCGTTTTGACAACACAAGTTTTTATACGAGTGAAGCACAAAGTTCATCCAGAAATATAATTTTTTTTTGAATTACGCACACACACTTCATTGGGGATAGAACCCCTGATCTCCCACACATTGAAGGGAGTAATACCACTCGACCAAATGGCTTGTGGTTCTAGAAATATAAATTATTCATTATTTGAAGTACAAATTTCGAGTGTAGTCCGTATTTGTTTGGAATCATACTCAAATATAGAAGAAAATAATTGACGAGCTTAATTGGGATTGAAACCAAACATACTTAAAAAAAATCCAATTTGTCGACATTTATGGGGAATTTTGCCAAAAATAGAACTATTATTGCAAGTGCATTGTACTACAATATGGGTGCTTGTACTTCTTGATAATTTGATGTAGGAAGTGATACAATAGTTTATAATCTTTCTGTTGTAAAGTACGTTTTGTGGGCTTCGAATTTCTTGTTTCTGTATTTTTTTTTAATTATTTCATTATTAGAATTTACAATACACATTTAATATTTATAAGATAAATTATGTTTACATTGAAAAACAAATACTCCGTGTTGTTCAGTTCAATCATTAATGGTTATGATGAACACAAAAAATGATGCAAACAAAAAACACTTAAATCGTTGAACTTGTCTTGGAACAAAAAATCGTCGAACTTGATACTACAAAAAATTTATCATGTTCCGACAATGTTGGTGACATGGTAAAACGCTACGGCTATAGAAACGCTTTTTGTTGGTCTAACCACAGAGGTCCAAATTGACTGCCATAAGACGTCTCTCTTTCTTCCTTCTTCCTCTAATAAATTCTCATTCAGAGAAAAAAAAAAAAAAAAAGAAGTTGAAATAATAAGGAAACAGTAAATCCTGGTTCAATCAATTCAATGATTCATCCATCCATGACTTTTCCTTTCCTTTTATGCTCTCTCTCTTTTCTATTAATCCCTTTTTCGTTTTCTTCTAGATGAGCCGTTTCCTGAAGCGACTCACCATCTCTACTGCCCTTGATTTTCAATCTCTTTTCCACCTATACAACAAATCAACCCACTTCGTTTTCCCTCTCCTCCGCCGTATTCTCTGCAAATCCATACGATTGATGGACTCTCTCCTCTTCTCCAACGAAGACGACGACGTTTTCTCCAGCCCGTTCGATCACTCCTTTCTGCCCCCTTCCTTCTCCGACCCCGGTGAATCTATCTTCCTCGTCTCCTTCAGGTTAGCTACTTTAAAAGAAGCCCGTTACTATTTTTTTTTATGGGTTGGGGTGGGTTTCAAATATTAAGTCGTATTATGGTGCAGGTGGTGGAAGGAGGCGGTGTGTGGTGGTGGTGGCGTGTTTGACGGAATGATTGGAGTTGGCGGCGTATTGTACAATGCGACGGTGCAATTGAGTGATGCTGGGATAGACCATGGTTATGAGGAGGAGGTAATTGGGGGTTTTAAGGATTCGGAGATTTTGGTGGGTATGAGAAGAGAAGGGGAGGCTCTGATTAGTGAAGAAGAAGGGGTTTCTGGTGGCGAGGGGGATTTGGCATTGGTGTCGGAGTGGATGTTCTTCACTGCTCTTAAATGGTGAGGGTAACTACTTATTCAAATTAATTGATTTCCATTTCTTATTCTTGTGTGCATGCAGGTTTGTGTGTCGGTAGTTGTTATTTTGTTCTGTTCTCTAAACCAGCGTGTTATGGTAGTGATTATATAATTCTTGTTAATTTGTGACAAGTGATATTTTCAGTTTTCATGTTATTTTGTGGAACTTGAATGGCTGTTTAGTCATGGAAGACCTCAGATACTCAAAGAAGTAGAGAAACACCGCTCAAAGTTTGCAGGAAATTCCAAGTTATGGTTTCTCTCACTAGTTCAGTCTCAGCTTTCTCGTCAATTTAAGATCATAAGACTCTTATAATTCTTGAGTTGGTAGCTGCTTAATGTTCAGCCTGGTTTATACGCACAAGTCATAGAGTAGTATGCTCAAGCGCTTGGAGGATACTGTTGTTGGAGTTCCTTCTGAGTGCAATAATGCTTCCAAGCAGTGAAGATGCGAAGCTGTGATGTTATGCAAAAATAGTGAGATTATGTTTTTCTTAATGGATTATTCCAACTACCCTAGCAATGTGATTTTCTTTTCAAATGGATTTAGTCCTTGTCATTGTTGCTCTAGCACATTTAACACCTCAAATTTTTGTTAACTAAATCTATAAAATCCCTTCAACTTGTTGGATGTATCTGTTGTCAATGTGTGTGCCCGATGGCCATGTGGTGTTATTTAAGCACATCCATGTATGACTCTGGCATTATTCAGGATTGGTCCATGATGGATATGAAGTTGGCATCGGGCTAGACTCCTTTGCAGTTGAGTATGCTCTCTGGACCATTTATCAAAAGCCCAGGGTTTGACATTTGCTCTATTTTTCTTCTTTGTTGTAGGCATTATGATAAGAAGGATACGGAAAGTTTATTACCTGGAGAAGATAGTCCACATGACTTATTCGCTTCACAGATCAGACTTTTGTATATGAGGGAAACTAGACAGTTGGTCATAAAGATTAGCCAAAAGGTTTCTTTACAAATTGGCTTCTTTTTTCGTTCTGTTCGATCATTATATGATGTGATTTTTGTACTTATATCTGCAGAGTTCTGATCGCCAAACTAGTTTCCGTTTGTGTTAAAATTTGTTCTCACTTATTTAATGCTTTTGAAACTTAGTTGCCTTTTGATATCTTTGAGAATTGATTTTGAAAATTCAATATTACCAACTTAAAAAATATTCTAATTTCAGCTGATTTCTGGTTGATTTTCTAAAAAGGCAGACCACTCGGTTCATTATATGTGTTGGTTAATACAAGTAGATACTTATTAAGAAAGGTGAAAGTATTTTTGTTCAATTAATGGAAGTGCTTACCCATTCAAGAGTGCCAACTCTTACTTCATTGTAGCACGACTGTCATGAATATGTCATTTACCGAAAAAAGGAACATATGATTTTCGCTGTTCCAGTCACTGCACAATAATTTTACCTTATTAGTGATTACTGATAAAAAAAACATTTGAGTGGAAGTTTAGTATCCCAACTGTCCTTGCAACATATGAGTGGACAAACCCTTGTGATTTTATGAACTAGAGTTTTTTAGTGCCGGCTCCTACAATGAGCTTATCTACTGCACTGATGCACACTTTTTCCATATCCGAATTCCAGCTTTTTAATGGAATAGTCATAGTTTTTCACATTACGTATAAACTACTTGATTTTGCTTAATTATATTGATGAATTTTGCCTTTCTCCAAGTTTCCCTGTCTCATTAATCGACCATCTATATTTTGAGAATTGAAGGACAATGAAGTTGGAGTTTTCAACAAAGCATACAATATATTTTGTACCAAATCTGCTCGGTGAGTGATTTTAGTAATTAGTATAATATTGTGAATGGTTTCTTCTTTGAATGTTGATTGCTCACTTAACAATTTACAGATTGCATGTCCGGGACTTCTCGGGACGACAAAACCAGCTTATTTGTTAACGACACAAAATCATCTACGGATCCAAATTTCAATCAAACGAGGAGGTAATCATTTTTTTCTTACCCGCTATAGAAAGTTAGGAATCCAATGATTAATAGTCATGCTTAAGTGTGGTTTCTTGTGTGTGCGTCTTAGTAAGTGAAAGTATACAAAGCTTGTCAAGTTTTTTTTTTTTTTAATCTCACGGGAAAAGAGGTGTTGCACTAGGTTAATTGATTTTGACCAACTAAATGTAGCCGCTTAAGGGTAGAATCTTTTAACCCCACCCTACTGTTTTGAAAGAGGAAGTTAAAGAGACTCACCGATTGACTCTAAATGAAGGAAAAGATAAGTAATAGTGAGTGGTCCATGCACGTACATGCAAAAATGATAATTTTGTTCAAGGACTTCTTACTTTGATGCTAAAGAGAGGAAATTGAATATATGAATCAGTATGTTAATCAAGCTTTGAAAATGTACATTATATGTGCAATAGATAGCCTAACACCTTTCGTAAATTAAGGAAAAGTAAAAGTACCACTACCTAATTTAGGGCACTATACTTCCACTAATACTCCACTAAAGCTATAATTTACAATATCTTAACACTCCCCCTCGGAGGTGGAGCATATACATCATATGCATCCATCTTGTCACATATATAAGTTATCCGAGGACCTCGTAGAGATTTAGTGAAGATGTCGGCAAGTTGATCTCTGAGTTGACAAAGGAGGTCCTAATGATTCCGGATAGAATCTTTTCTCTCGAGGAAATGACAATCGACTTCTATATGTTTCGGCCCTCTCGTGAAAAACTCGGATTGGAAGAGAGGTGTAGAGTGATCGATTATCACATACGAGCTCCATAGACCAATGTCACGTATGTAATTCCCGCAGCAGTTGTGTTTGAGCCACAAGAGTTCACAAGTTGCATGAGCCATAACTCGATATTCGGCTTCTCAGACTTGATCGAGCAACGATACCGCTTTTGCTCTTCCATGAGATCAGTTTCTCCGATGAATATACAAGAATCTGATAAGAGATCTTCGATCATTCTCATCTCCCGCCCAATCAAGATCTCAATACCCAATGATATTTGTGTGGCCTTTATCGGTGAAAATAAGTCCTTTTCCAAGTGACCCTTTAATGTATTTTACAATACGAATAACGGCATTCCAATGACTATCACAAGGAGAATTGAGAAACCGACTTACTATACTTACCGGGAAAGATATGTCGTCCGTCATGGTGAGATAATTCGCTTTCCCAACAAGCCCTTCGATATCTTCCTGGATCGATAAGGCTCCCCGATTAGGAAGGAGCTTTACATTAGGATCCATAGGAGTAGTAAATCGGTTTACAATCTGTAAGACCCGCTTTCTTCTAAAATATCAAGAGCATATTTTCTTTGAGAGATAGCAACACTGACTTTGATTGGGGCTACTTCAATCCCAAGAAAGTAACGAAGAGGGCCTAAATCTTTAGTTTGAAAATTCCAAATAGGTTTGTTTCGATTGCGCTGATACCTTCACAATCGTTGCCGAATTACAATGTCATCAACATAAACTACAAGATAGATATAGGTGTTTGATGAGGAGCATTTAAAGAAGACAGAATGGTCTCCTTCGCAACGGATCATCCTAAATCAAAGAACTTTCTTTAATCGGCCAAAACCATGCTCTAGGCGATTGTTTCGTGCCATACAAAGATTTTTGTAATTTGCATACCAATCCACACTCCCCGAGCAACAAACCCCGAGGTTGCTCCATATAAATTTCCTCATCCAAGTCACCATGCAAAAAGGCATTTTTGATATCTAATCAAAGAGGGGCCAACGTCGTATGGCGCGGCCGGCTAAGAATAAACGAACCGAGGACATTTTGGCAACGGTGAAAAAGTATCACCGTAATCCCGACCATAGACTTGTGTGTATCCTTTGGCCACTAGTCGAGCTTTTAAGCGATCAACTTGTCCATCCTGACCGATCTTAACATTAAAAACCCATCGGCAACCAACAACATTTTTTCCGGATGGAATAGAACAAGCGTCAAGTATGATTGGAATCTAAAGCGGACATTTCATCAAGCATGGCTTTGGACCATCCTGGATGAGATAGTGCTTTTTAAACCTGCTCTTAGAATAGAAACAAGACAACGTAGAGACAAGAGTACAATAGGTGGGCGATAAACGATGATAAGAAAGAAAATTGTAAATAGGATAAGGGTTACGAGTAGAACGTATACCTTTGCGGAGGGCGATGGGCAAATCGGGGTGAAGCGGATGGATCCTAGTAGGGAAGAGATATCTCGAACAGAGTCAAGACGTGACTCTATCCGCCGCTCATAAGTGATGCCATACCGATTTATGGGCGAAGGAGACGTGGTGGAGAGGATGAAGGAATGGACATATCCGGAAAAGTAGAAAGACTCGGGAGTGATGGAAAAATAAGGTATAGCAATACGATCTAAGTCATAGGAAGGAATAGTCGTTGTGGCAAAGTATGAGATATCCTCAAAGAAGGTAACATCTCATGAGATGTAGAAACGGTTTGTAGGAGGAGAGTAGCAACGATAACCCTTTTGAACACGAAATAGCCAAGAAAATACACTTGATGGATCGAAAGCGGATAGTTTATCGCGACTTGGAGAAAGATCATGAACAAAACAAGTACAACCAAAAACACGAGGAGAAACATCATATAAGGGGGCCATAGGATGCAAAATAGAATAGGAGTCCGACCATTCAATACGAAGATGGCATTCGATTTATCAAATAAGTGGCGCTTAAGACAAAGATCGCCCAAAACCTTAAAGGTGCATTAAAGATATATCAAGAGAGTGCGAGCGGTATCAACAATGTGTCTATGTTTTCGTTCAAAGAACACCATTTTGTTGAGGAGGTGTAGAGGCAACTTGATTGATGTATAATGCCTTTAGAACTTATGAAGGAATGAAAACGGTCGAGAAATACTCTTTTGCATTATCACTTCGTAAGATACTGGTTGTTTTGCCAAACCGAGTCATAATTTCCGAACAAAATTTTTGAAAAATATCGAACAACTCGTAACGATCTTTCATTAAAAATATCCAAGTACATCCGGAGAAATCATCAATAAAAGTGACATAATAACGATAACCCAAGAGAGACGAAACACGACTCGGACCCCAAACATCGTAGTGAACAATATCAAAAAGAGAGAGCTCTATTATTAATACGATTAGAAAAGAGACACGAACATGTTTTCCTAATCGACAAGACTCACAATTTAAAGACTCAAATTGTGAAAGACCGTGATACCACGATTTTTAACTTGATAGACTTGGGTGGCCTAGCGACGATGAAGAAGATCGGGGGATGCGTGCGGCACATATAGTAGACATTGGTGATTGAAGGTAGTAGAGACCACGAGATTCGTGATCCTCGCTCCAATCGTCCGCCCGTATTCCTGGCCCGTATTAAGAAGAGTCGAAGTGAAGGTTATGACACAATTTAAAGAACGAGTTAATTTGCTTATGGAAATTAAGTTAAACGGGCAATTGGGAACCAATAAAACAGAACTTAAAGATATTGTGGGAGTAGGTGAAACTCGTCCAACTCCAGTTGCCTGGATTTTAGATCCATCCGCAACAGTAATAAAATGTGGAAGTGTGGTTTGTGATATATCAAAGAAAATTGAGGAATTACCAGTCACATGATCAGAAGCACCAGAATCCAAAACCCATCCCGTAGGTGTAGAGTGAGAGAGACAAACCGTAGAATTACCAGTGTGAGCAATAGTAGCGGAAGATGTAGCCTGTTGGGCTGCCTTAAACTGTAAGTACTCTTTATAGTCACTAGGAGAAAGAGTAATCTCAGAATCAGATTGCAATTCAGAATGGGTTGGAGATTGAGCAATATTAGCCGTTTCGGGAAAACCATGTAAGCTATAACACCGATCCCGAGTGTGGTTATCGCGACCACAGTGAGTACAATAAAGATTTCCTCTACCCCCGCGTCCACGACCGCGACCACGACCACGACCTCGACCTCCACTGCCACGGTTATTCATATGAGAAACAAGAGCCGATGGCTCAGTCGTTGTTTGTGTGGTATGGGCTGAGAAAGAAACTCTGATAAGACGACTAATAAGTTCTTCAACCGTAGGGATAGTAGGATTTGTTAAAGCCTGGTCACGTACAGATCCATACTCTTTCGGAAGACCATGAAGAATAAATACCATGAACATATTGTCGAGTTTCGTCAACATTTGTGGAAGATGAAGAAAGAAAAAAAAAAGAGAGTTTTGGCCAAAAAGACAATTTGGGGCTGTGACTGAAAAGCTTGAAAGGAAGATGGCAATATACTTAGTTTCTTACCTGCTCTCTGATACCATAAAGAGAGGAAACTGAATATATGAATTGTATGTTAATCAAGCTGAAAATGTACATTATATAGGCAATAGATAGCCTAACACCTTTCAGAAATTAAGGAAAAGTAAAAGTACCACTACCTAATTTAGGGCACTATACTTCCACTAATACTCCACTAAAGCTATAATTTACAATATCTTAACAGATGCCACTATTAATATTAGCATTTAGATGATTATTATATGTTTGACGTAGGTGTCCTTCAAATCTTGGTCTATATTGCTATTGATTTTATTGTTTATTTGCGACTTATGCTGATATTTTCTTGTGCAGATTCTCTTAGAGTTGCAAATTTATGGCTTGTCATCCACCATCAATGAAGAATACAGGAGAAAAGAAAACATCGCAGTGGAGCAGTCTAGTACTGGTGGTCCTTCATTCAGTTCTTCACTTATGATGAATGGTGGTGTGAATAAAGTGAACTTGTTTTCTAGGGTTCCGCCATCCTTTGCAGTTGGTAGGGGCTTTTATGGAACTGGTGCTTTGGGCTTGACTGGATTGTATAATCTTGGAAATACTTGTTTTATGAACAGTGCAATCCAGTGCTTGGTGCATACTCCCAAGCTTGTTGATTATTTTCTAGGAAACTTCAGGAAAGATCTGAATTATGAAAATCCACTGGGCATGAATGTATGTAATTTTGACGCCGTGTGTTTTTATTTCTTTCATATGTGGAGATTGTTAGGTGGAATGAATACCACTTTGTTCTCTGCGCTGTATCTAATTTTGTGGATATTGTGGCAGGGCAAGCTTGCTATAGCATTTGGGGACTTATTAAGAAAGTTGTGGGCCCCAGGGGCAACGCCAGTATCTCCAAGGATGTTCAAGTCAACTATTGCTAGTTTTGCTCCCCAATTTAGTGGGTACAATCAGCATGATTCCCAAGTAAGTTTTGCAGCCTTCAGAGCAGTTGTTAAGCAATATCAGATGGAAGTTCTTAATGTGTTTACAAGTTTTATTGTAGGAATTTCTTTCTTTTTTTGTTGGATGGACTCCATGAAGATCTCAACCGTGTGAAAAGAAAACCTTATGTACAGGCAAACGAGGATGATTGTCGTCCAGATGAAGAAGTGGCAGATGAATACTGGGGAAACCATTTATCACGCAATGATTCCATTATAGTTGATTTATGTCAAGTAATCTTCTTTGTCTTTATTACCCGACATTTACAAGGATAAAATAATGTTTCAATTGTCCTATTTTGTCATTGTAGAATTTGTAGCCTATGATCATCCATTTGCTCCTTTTCTGGTAGTGTTGATAGAATGTCTGGTGCCTTTTGAATGTTATGGTTCATTCTGTTTTATTAGAAATGGAGTTGATTTACCCTTCTCTGAAGTGCTTCATTTTAATTGTAGGGTCAATATCGATCCACGCTGGTTTGTCCCGTTTGCAAAAAGTTGTCTGTAACATTTGATCCATTTATGTACCTGTCATTACCACTTCCTTCGTCAACATTGCGAAAGATGACTTTGACAGTCTTAAGCACTGATGGAACTAATTTGCCACACCCAGTTACTGTAACAGTCCCTGATAATGGGACTTTCAAAGATCTTGTGGAGGCCCTGGGTATAGCTTGTTCATTAAGAGATGATGAAACACTATTAATTGCTGAGGTACATTTAGTTGGACCTGGTTGTTTCTTCTATTACTAAATTACCCATCAGTATTTGTCTATTAAAGTCTTTGTCCTCTTCTGGTTTTTGGAGATAGTGTGGACTATAATTTCCTAAAAGTATTTAAGAATTCTGGCCAAACAAATTTTGGTTTTTTCATTCATTATCCTCACATTCATGGCCCCATTTAAAATTGCTACCTAAATTCAGAGATTTTCACTTACATGTATTTATTTTTTACCATTCTATTCTCAAATAAAATATTTTTAAAACATCTTGCAAAATTGTTATTATTGATTCACTACCAATGGATATGTGAACATCCAGCTATCATATATTTCTACGATCTTGTGTGAAGGATTAGGTCACTTATTAGAGCTGAGTTTGGTGAAATAATATCTGACACAGAATGTAAGCATGAAAGTGGACATACATGTGTCTTGTGTGTTTGTGAATGTGACTACACATTTTCAAAACTTCAAATGATGTGGGGAGGTGAAAATGTTCTACGGCTGTTCGTCCCACATACAAGGACTTGTTACTTATCATACAACTACCACCTTTAACCAATCATTGTATATTATATAAGTCAAAGGCAAAAGATAATATTTACCGTTTTATGATGCATGTCTTTTACTCAGAAAGTTCTATTTCATAATTTTGTTGGGTAAGAGATTATTAAACACTTCTTGAATATTGTTACGATCTCTATGATTGAACATGTTTGCCACATTATATCAACTTCTGTAATACTGAAGTTTCCTGATAATTTTGAGAAAGCTTCTCTGTTGCGCTTTATGGTGCTCACTGCTTTCAGCATTCTCTTCCACTTTGTTGAGGTATTGTTCAGAGATGCCAGAAAGTGCATGAATTTATGACATGCTTTTCCTTTTCCCTTTTTTTTTTTTTTGGTTTTGAAAATACAACCAGTTATCAAGTGGTATATGTAGGACTTATCTCCTTGTATCTCTCAATTTATTATTGTTTTTGTTGCCATTTTGATATTGAGTCATTTTAATGGGTCCAGAAACAAAAGAATCACCAAGTTTACTCTTGCAAAGAGCCTAACTTGTGCTTTCAAATTTCAATATTACATCAGTTCCTGACCAGTGAGGCACTCTGCAGATATTTAATAATTCAATCCTTCGCATTTTGGATGATCCTGATGATTCATTAGAGCTAATTAGAGACTATGATCAACTTGCTGCCTATAGATTGCCAAAAGATATGGATGGATCTCGTTTGGTTGTGTTTATGCATCAACAGGAGGAGAAGTAAGTTCAACTGGCCCTTTTGATGTATGGTTAACTGAAATATCAAAATTAAATTACCTTATACTAGCAATTACCTGAATGCTGGAAAGGTATAAGCTAGTATGGTTGCTAGTCGGATAGTCAGATTTCATTCTGCATTTTATATCTCTAATTTCATATTGCATGAATAAACGATGAAAGAGTTTTTTTTTTTTTATTTTTCATTAGTGCCAAAATAGAAGTTATAACGAAATCTACTGAATAAGATTATGACCTTATGAACAAAATAAATGCTACTGCCGCTGAAAAACTCTCTGGCCTTAACCTGTAAAGACTTGTACAGAAGCAAACCAGATCTTGTCTATCTGAAACTTTTGTGCTGAAGAACGCGAAAACTGACCAGGACTACATTTGCCTTAGACTGGTCGGGTCAGTACGACCTGTAATATTCCTTATGCTTCCAAGTATGTGACTAACACTCGTAAAAGTCTCTAGATTTTTAAAGCCCTTGCCTGCAGAAAAGGGATTCTTGTGCATTGGGCACTGTGTTAACCTAATATTTACCCTAGTATATAACAAAGCGTATACCGATTCTCTTAAAAAAACAAAGCGTATAGCAATTCAGCCTCTGAGGGCCTGTTTGGTGTTGTTCATGACTGCGTATGTCCTTGTGTTTGGATAAAAATCTCTGTTCCAAAGATGTATTTTGGCTTCAAACGCCGGGAGTCGAAACTTTTAATCATGGCCGCTGTTAATTATTTCCTGCACTATCCTTTGAAACAAATTTGGCACATGGAAAACTTGCAGATTGCATATTTTAGGGATAATTAGAAAAAACACCCCTGAGGTTTGGGCTAATTACAAAAAAACCCAGATTTCTTTGAAAATTACAAAAAACCCCTTGAGGTTTGATTCCGTCTTATATTTTTCCCTGTAATTTTTAAAAATATTTCAAAAAAAAAAACTGACATTTACAAAAATATTACAATCCCCCCCCCCCCTTAAAGTTAAGACAAAACGAAACCTGAAGGGATTTTTTGTAATTTTGAAAAATCTGTCGTTTTTTTTTTTTTTTGTAATTAACCCAAACCTCAGGAGTGTTTTTGTAATTATCTCTATATTTTTTTTTAAAAAATTTTATTTGCAGAAGTTATCATCTATCATGAACTTAAATGATTCCTAATAGGAACTGACGAGTGCTTTAAATTTTGTCTTGATGTGATTGTGATGTGTCAGGTCTTATGTTCATGCTTTCTCATCTTTCAAGAAGTTTGGCATTCCTCTTGTGGCAAGGATGTCTGATTTTTCTAAAGGATCTGAGATACATAAAGAGTTTCTTAAGCTCATCAGTCCATTCTTACTGTCCAGTGAAGATTTCTTGAATGATGATGCTCATGTGGATGAAGAGATAGAGGATACAGTTTTGGATGAGGCTGCAAACTCAAATAATGAATCCGAAAATGATTCAGATTCTCTCCGTGACTTTGAATTTTATTTGGAAAGCAGCACTTTCTACTCAACCGGCTTCAAGATACAGATGGACGAACCCGTGCCCATATCAAAGCATGAAAAGCCAATTAAAGTGCTTGTTTCTTGGCCAGAGAAATTTATTAAAGATTATGATACTTCAATTCTAAGCTTGTTGCCTGAAGTCTGTAAGACTGGATTCATGTCAAAGTGGACTCAAGATTCTATTTCACTTTATAAATGTGTTGATGCGTTCTTGAAAGAGGAGCCTCTTGGACCAGAGGACATGTGGTATACTATCCTCATACATTATTGAGTAAACGTATCATTTCATTTATTATCTTTTCATTTTTCATCACATTGTTACAATGCAAACAGGCCAGTTGTTATACATTTGCTTGCTAAATTCTGTTTTTCTTTTACGGCATATATCTTACATCTTGTCTGTATAAATGGATGCTTTTGTTTATTATATCATGTCTTATAACCTGTGTGTGAGTAAGTTTTTCATTATATTGGTCATCTAAACTGGTATTTCGTTGTAGGTACTGTCCTAATTGCAAGGCGCATAGGCAGGCCAGCAAAAAGTTAGATCTATGGAGATTACCAGAGATCCTGGTCATTCATTTAAAAAGATTCTCATACACTAGATTTTTGAAAAACAAGCTGGAAACCTTTGTGGACTTCCCCATCGATGACTTTGATCTCTCTAATTACCTCATTCAGAAGAATAACATGATTTGCCATCGTTACATGTTATATGCTGTGAGTAATCACTATGGTGGCATGGGTGGCGGTCATTATACTGCATTTTCTAAAGTAAGTGTTAATTCTGACTGAAGCACTTCTATATTGAGGCTTGTTAATGATCTCAATTATGTTATTGTTTTGGGACCAAATGTAGTTTGGATTGATTGTTTTCTGTTTTTGGTGCTGAAATTAAGGCAGGTGTATGGCCGTAAGTGTTTTGCTGCATGATGGTATAGTTTTTAAGTACTAGTACCTCGTGTTAGATTAGTCGGACAATTTTGAGGAAATGAAGAATATGTGAGTTTTGAATTAGGAACAAGAAAGTCATCGATTGGATGTCATGCCAAGTAACATCCAAAGTGCCAGTATTAGCTGTATGGTCTTGCTGCATGTGGGTTTGGTCGTTAATTTTAAATTACCTTGTGTGAAATTGATGGAGCTATTTGTGGTATTGAGAATGAGCTGTATATGAGAGAAGTTGTTAATTGCATATTGCTTTAAATGATATCTGAACTGACTTCACATAACAATTAGTTTAATCACCTGGTTTATGAGTAGGGTAGTGAATGTAAACTACACTTGCAACTTGCAGTTGGTAATCTTGACGTGCTACCTTTGTGTCAGTCTCAAATATCAGATACCTACACGTTATGCTTACAGGTTTATCTATCCATTAGAAACCATAGAAATTGTAAGTTAACCATGGATGTATCACCAAGTGATGGTGGGCCATCCTTATTATGATTGATTTACTATGTTGTCGTTGCTTAAAAATTACTGTGTTATTTCTGTGTAATAGTCCCACTTTGCTTGTTACCCAAAAAAAAAAAAAAAGAAAAACGCATTGAATTTGTAGTTGCGCATTAAATAAATAAATCCTCTTTTTTCCTTGTTCCTAGTTTAATGAACTTATTCTTGGTACTGCAGCATAGGCTCAATAGGTGGTATGAGTTTGATGATAGCCATGTCTTCCCCATTACTGAGGAGCAGATAAAGACACAAGCTGCCTATGTCCTCTTCTACAAGAGAATCTAATTTTTTGACAACTGTAAATGGTGGTGAAGTAGGATTTTGCTGATCTCTTTGAGTCTCTTGGGTTCATTGATGTGGACATTTTTTGAAGGTAAAGGAAACATTTTTCTTAGATGTACATATGCTACTTGAGCCCCATATGACAAAAAATTAATTTTGTTGACAGTCTTTTTTTTTCTCTTTTTTTTTAATGTTAAATTAACGCCATTTTTACTAGGTATAGGAAAGTCAGTAGACACATTCATAGTGCTTTGCAGAAGATATTGTTCCTAGAATACACTTATGTCCAGAACATACTTCAGATAATTGTATATATAATCTTTTTGATGAATACATGTGCAGAATCATAGCTATTAATAGGTGGATTTGCCTATCTTTCTCATTGGTTGCTTGGTTATTTTTGTGAAAATACACAATTGAATTTTCTGCCTCCATTATATTGCATTTAAATCTCAATCGAGTTCCTGAGATTGATATTGTAGGCGACAACACTAGTTAATTGTATGCTTGTCCATTTGGCTTTGGGTTTGACAGATGGCCTACATATTTGTTATTAGGGATACTGACACAAAAAAAAAAACCCCGAGGTTTGGGGTACTTTTTTTTTAAGAAAAAGAAGCTCAGAGAAGATTTAAAGTTACAGAATTTTCTTGAGGTTTGATTTCGTTTTAAATGTAAGGGGTAATTGTAATATTTTCTATAAATGTAAATGGGTGTTTGCAATATTTTTTTGCTTACGAAGCGGGTAAAATGTAAGACATAATCAAACCTCGAGGGGATTTATGTAATTTTGTGAACCTACTTTTTTTTTTTTTTAAATATACTCCGAGCCTCATGATTTTTTTTTGTTATTAAATCTTGTTATTATTTTAAGTACACATGTATTTGGTGGTTAGGAATGTTAGGAAAGCAAATATGGGGGCTTTGTTCAAAGTGGTTTTGTAGATATTAGTACTGGAGGAATACAATAAGTGTAAATGTGTAATATTTAAAGTATGTGTACATGACATGAGCATATTTGGTGTGCTTGCATTATTCCTGTTCTTTTTTTGTTTTGCGATTGTGCATTTAGAATCTTAGATGGTGACTAAATAGATATGGTTATTACTTAATATTCTTTTCTTTCTCAATTTTATTGCTCTCATTTTATTTGTAGACGTAAAATTAGAATCTTATTTACTAAAATAAGTTTATTAAAAATATCAATTCATCTTAATTAGAGTAATGATGTGAGATTACTAACTTTCAACCACTACTATAAAGTTTAATGGTAATTTTGTTCAAGTACTTAATACTACTACTACATTTTGGAGGGAGGGCGTATCAATTATGTAAATGGGAATACTATATGCAAATCAGAAAAAAAAAGAAAAAGAAAAATGAAAGACAATTTTTTTGAGGAAATGAAATGAAAGACAAATTTGGTGTGCCAAGATAGAAAATTCCATTTAACAGAAGAAAAGAAGGCATTAAATATATATGAAAGTCTACAAAAAATTGGAAAAAATGGTAAAAAGAACATTATGAAAATAAACGACTTGCACCCTAAAGCTGTTGGGGTTGGAATATTGACGTGGGTAATTTTTAGTTATTTATTTTTCATCTATTTAATGATTTAATTAGGGTCTAAATATTAGTTTGGGCTCCAAATTATATAATTTCATCGGCCCACGAGGCCCAAACCATCATACAAGGTCTGTGAGGCCCGGATCCTGCCTATAAACAACCATCTCGTTTCATTTGTAGGTATCCAATTTTTCTCTACGTTCTAGTCCATTTGGATTTCCTCTAGGATTATTTTGTTGACTTAAGCGTTGGAGAGACTTCGATAGAACAACCCCAAAGTCTTCTAACATTTGCTCATGTTGTAGGCCGGGTCCAATCCGAAGAATTATCACTCCAAACTTGCTTTTTGGAGCTTTGTGAAGATTTTGGCAATCTGCCATATTTTAGAAGCAATTATACAAGATACCTCACACGAGACTTACTTCTACGCTTAGACAAAACTCATATGAGACGGCATTCTAGCAATCTGGATTTAATTTCGTGAGACAATCCTAAATCGACCCCATATTAGCTAATTCATAACTCGACTCATATTAGCTAATTCATTTAAATTTTGATCTAACTTGCTTTTATTTGTAAATGAGTTGAACCCGTCTCATGAATTTAAATCCGTGAGACGGTCTCACGAGACTTACTCATATGCTTAATATTGATATTAATGATTCTACTGATATTTTTATGAGATATATATAGAAGTATCCAGCACAACTACTTCATATAGAAAGTGGTTATGCAATGGTTGAAGTTTGAACGTTGGGTTTATGCGGTACACGTTGTTCTTATGAGTCTCTGACCCCCACAACGCCACAACATTAAATTTGGCAGCCATTTCCTATCTGTCAACTTTGAACGTAAATTTTCGACTCTTCAACTCAATATTAAACTCTTTGCCTTCAATACAATCTTTTTCATACATCTACTTATCACTTATGGTTCTTTGGTACAATGTTGTACTCACCACCTTCTAAAAAAAAAAAAAAATAAAGAAAACAAACTAGTATTAGAAATGCAATAATGATGATACAAATATAAACAAAGAGAACCAAAAAGAAATAAACCAACCTAATTTCATTAATTTTTTTTTTTTAGGGAAACCTAATTTCATTAATTGGTAATTAAGAATTCATTTAAAAGAAATTAAGATGTACACCTAAATTAGATAAATGTTTTAAGTAAAAAGATGGACACACTTAACAATTGTAGGCTTGTAGCTTTAGGCTGCAATCCAATTTTCATAATCAAAGGAGATTTAGCTTATAGATATAGATAATAAGATAAATACTATAACAGGGTTTAATTCCTTGACTTTTGTTGCACAAACATTTATTTAACAATATTATAGACTTTTTCAGGCATTGATTAATCTCCTCTTTCCCATTACTTTTCTCTGATGGGCTGCAAGAAAATTCCAATGTGATGAAAATACTTCAACTATAAATAAACAAGTTAAATATAACAATGATACACAATAATTGATAATTTCAAGTACTTAGTCAAAATTTTCTTGTATTAAACAGTTTTACCTTTTTGATTAGTGGTATTTTACTTTCTGACACACTAATTATGAAATCTTGAACCAGTAATGATTGTGGTCAACGGATTAAGCCCTCCATTTGGAAACACAATATATTTCCACATATAAAGACAAAGAACACCTACCCCAAATATAAAACTTTATTACAATACAATATTTTAATGAGTTTTCACCAGATTTTGAGAAAGTTGAGGTTTTTATTCTGCTCTGTAACTTACAATTCGTTATGTTCAAGAAAGGCCCTCCGCCTGGTGGTCTCGCATCAGCTGAAGTTGTCTCCTCCTGCTAATAATCTTTGTTTTGAGATCTGCAACTCTGTTGTGTTATTAAAAATCAAAACCTGAAATAGGGTTTTTGTTGAGTTCTGGGGCAGGTGAGTTTTACCACCTTTTTGTGATTTTTTTTCTTGATGCATGATTTTTTTTTCCTTAAATAAATTAAAGGAATCCATTTTTGCTATATGTTCACATGTTGATGAAATGATGCGTGTTAAGTGCTCGATGAAATGTCTATGAATCATTTTTGTGAATTTTGTTTAAAGAGTTGGACAACTTTTTTTTCTTTTTTTTTTAGGTAAATGTCAAAGCAATTTTAGGATGGCTATTTGTGGTATATAACACCTAACAGCTCATATATCTAACATTTTGTGCATGTTAATATATTTAATGAATTTTAAGGGAATTGGGTATGAAGTTTTCGAATTGGGCTCTTTATAACTCCAATTGTCCCTTCTGTGTTCAGGAGAAATTAAAAGATAGCAATTTGTTTATTTAGCGTTTTGTGGGTTTGGGTGCAGCTGTGATATGCAAATATGGAGGGAAAAGAAAATATCTCGGATTATAGAAGCAAGTTGGACAAGACTCTGTTATCACCTGACCTGACAAATTATGAAATGATTCATACCCTTGTGAAGAATCAAATGTTACAATCATTGGATGGTCAGTTAGAAGGTTGGTTATCTTGATATCTTGCTGAAGTAGTGTTTGCAAACTCTAAAAGAAAAAGTGATTTTCAGCTTCTAGGTGGAAAAAAACAGTGGAAGTTAAGAATCACTTTATTTTAGAGTTTGCATACCTGAATTTTCTGATATAGAACTATTTAACGAGTAAGATGTTTCGTTTAAGATACTATAAAGTTTGTTATATGTGCTTTTTCAGAATACACAGAAGATGTGGTGGAAAGAAGAAGTAAAGATATGTCGAATTTCCTTAGTATGTTAAGGAGTGCCTCCGTGAATGACGTTGAGAGCTCGAAATCGAGTGAAGAACCAAACAGTGGCTGGAAAGTATGACATTCATCATTTTCATGGATAATCTGCTTCATTTACATTTTCTCTATTTACTGTAGATGAATTGGTGTTTTTGCACTGTAACTGAGGCTTTGAACAATTTTCATCATTTAGGGTCTTAGTTTTATGTATCCCTGAAAGTTCAATAAACTTATTGGGATTTTGATATTAGGACTTTTTCTCCAGTTTCATGTTAGTCTTTTCTGAACATCTAAACTTGCTGTATAATGCATATTCTACTTCGATACGACGTGAAACCTCTTGGTCTATTATCTAGTTCTGTTTACATGACGGTGCATATGCACTTCTTATTGTTGTTTATGTTTTTAGTATTACATCCATGTGCTTAGTTAGGAGTTTTAACGGCAGCAAATGTTGATTTTTGTTTTTTTTGGGATTAATTGTAGGTAAAACAGGACACTGATGAATTCCGAGTAATGTATCGAGAAGGACCAGAGGGAACTCCCTATCATACACTACTTGTCGAAGGCTATGTGGATGGGCCCCTTGATGTTTGTAAGCTAAACTCATATAATTTCTCTTTTGATATTTTGTTAGGGATAATTATAAAAACTACCCCTGAGGTTTAACTTAATTACAAAAAAAAAAAACCCAGTTTTCTTTCAAAATTGCAAACACCCCTTAACATTTATATCTACATTTATATCTGTTTTACAAATTGCACCCTCAAGGGGGTATTTGTTAGGTAAATACAAACCATAGTTTTTTTTTCTTTGTAATTTTCAAGGATAACTGAGTTTGTGATTAAGCTAAACCTCAAGGGTATTTTTGTGATTATTCCTATTATGTTAAGTGCACAGTCAATTGAGACCAATGCATGAGGTTATCGATTTCATGCATACGTTTTTGAACAACTTTTTCATCTTTAACAGGTCTATGCATTTCATGCGAGTCTGACCTCTACAAGAAATGGTAAAAGTTACATGCCGATTGTATTAGCTTAATCTTGAAGCAAAATATAGGTTCTAAGTTGCTGGATAGCTTGTTTCCTTTTGTAACCTCATGTAGACTCCACACACAAATCAAAAATGTTAGAATATGAAACTATTGTCGATGTTTATTCTCCCAGGTGGCCTCAAAGTGCAATTCCAACATTCAAAGTCATGTCATCTCAGTGTGTACAAAAAATTAGGATCGGTGAACAAATATCATTAGTGAGGTATGAATTACTGTACATTAACTTAGTTCTTGAGTTGACTATATATGACCTTTTTTTTTTTTTTTTGAGAATCATATATGACTTATAAGATGCTGATATATATACCTAATTGTTTGGAAGAAAGGATGAAGGTTTCATGGCCACTGTCAAGCAGAGAGGCTCTAGTACATTATTTTGCACTTGAATACTTCCAAGATGGTCTAATTGTGGTGCTACTTAACTCGGTAATTTAACGGTGCTTCTTTTATTTTCATTGATATGTTTGTTTATTTGGTTTAAAATTTAAAATATCAATCTATTTTCAGATCTCTGACTCGGAGACCATTGATAGAAGTACCCATGGATTCACGAGAGATGGGATACCCGATGCAGAGGATGTAGTAAGAATAGATGTAGTGGGAGGCTTTGCTTTACAAAAAGTGACTGCAGATAGGAGCTACTTCAGGTGAGATCGTATTGTATCTTTCTTGTATGTATTAACGCAATGATCACCGTTTGTAATATTTTCTCGGGATAATTACAATACTACCATTGAGGTTTAGCCAATTACAAAAAACTCCCGTTATCTTCCAAATCATTAGTTCCATTTTTGCTCTTCAATTTTAGACTTTTCTCTATCAGTAACTTAAGTCTTTGCCATGTTTTAACATTCCTGCAGGACAATAGCAAACATGGATATCAAATTGGACTTTATTCCTCCAGCATTCATGAATTTTATTTCAAGGCAGCTTGTAGGTAGCGGTTTCAAGCTCTATAAAAAGGTTTATTTCAATCTTTTAGACAAGTTCATGACATTATTTCTTTTATCACTGTTTGGATGCGCAAATTGGTAACGGCCAGCAAATGAAGCTTCCATTCCATTGTTTGCTATCTTATGTTTTCAAGATTTGGAAAAACTGCAGGAAATTGCTTCTGTTTCTAAAGGCGATGGAAAATTCCGTGAGGCTTTAAAAGACCCACTATACACTCGTATACATGAAGCTCTTTATTCACAAAATACACCTCTGGCATCTCCGGCTCTAGAGAATCCGAAAAGCACATCCATTATGCCTGAAGAACAAAGAATGGAAGCATGCGAAGACAATAGTGCTAAGGAAAATAATGAGGTTGATGAAATCGAGCAGTTTGAGGAAAGTGAATCATTAGATAAAGGTACTCAGAAGTCATTTGATAATGTAGTCAACTCAATTACAGAAGTAGTTAAGCTTGATGAGGCACACGAAGCTGTTATTAGTGATGAGGTGGAACAAACTCTTCGAACAACCCATGATATTACAGAACACTTTGGACCTGAGATAAAAACTAAAGTTGGCCTTAGCCCCGAGGTTCAACAAGCTCTGGGAACATTGGAAAAGGCCATTTCCATATTACGGGAGTATAATAGTAACCCGGGAAAAGATCAGTCTGATGTCAAGAAAGGACATTTAACAAATTTTGAGAAGGAAGCTGGTGAAGAATCAATTTCCTTAGAAGCTGATCAAATTAGACGAAAGAATGAGGCTTGTGGTGAATCACGAAAGATAGAATTAACAGAGACTTCACATGAATCCAATAACAGCTCCGAAAATCATGGTTCCCGGTAATTTTTCTGATCAAAAACCTGTTGCTTGTTATATTGGTTTCTTTGAACAGAAATAAATTTCAGGGGTTAATTACAAAAACTATCCTTGAGGTTAAACCTAATTACAAAAAAACCCACTTATCTTTTAGAATTACAAATACCCATGGCATTTGTTTTTAACTTACAGAATTGCACCCTCAACAGGCCTCGAGGGGTATTGGTTAGGTAAATACAAACTTCATGGGTGCACTTGTAATTTTGAAAGATAACTGGAGTTTTTTGTAATTAGGCTAAACCTCGGGTAGTTTATGAAGTTATACCTAAATTTTGAGTACTTATATTAGATGGAGATCGATTGTTTAACATACTTTGGTCTGATTTTGTTTGGGGAAAAAATCTTATTTCAGGAATAAAGGGTCCAATTCCTACACAAGAGAAACGAACCAAAGCAAGATTGCGCCGGCCTCACCAGATGAAGGGTTCTCAAGTCCATCTCACATTAAGCACATCGATTCACATTCCTCCATGAAACAGATAACGGTCTCAAAAGTCTACGAAAACATGACAGAAAACTATTCGCTAAATGCTGATGCAAACAATGGCAATGGAGACAGGGTGACTAAACGGAAAAACAAAAAACCGCGGTTTTGCTGCTTAAGTTTCGCTTCTGCGTAGCTAGAACGAAATATCTTCTATCTATTCAAGTATTTGTAACTATATGGAATTTTCTATCTATACACATATAGTTCGTATTCAGCATCCTCGGTAAAGAGGAAGAAAATATATATGTAAAATGTTGATATGCCTTGTTGATACAAATAAAGAGCGTCTTTGTTGTCTCTGTTTTGTTTATTGCAGTTGAAGTTTTTGGTAATATACATATGATCAATCTTAGTTCATTGATATTCTCAAAAAAAAAAAAAAAAAAAAAATTCTTAGTTCATTGATACTTTTAAGACTTGTTTGCAATTGTAGATTGAATTGATAAAAGGGTAATTACAATAATTTCCCTGAGGTTCGGCTAATTAAAAAAACCCAGAGATTTTTACAAATTACAAAAACCCCTTGATGTTTGATTTAATCTTACACTCCTTTCATAAACAAAAAATATTTCAAAAGAAAACCCTGATATTTGTATTACACTTAATCCCTTAAATTTAAGATAACATCAACCTTGAGGGGCTTTTTGTAATTTTGAAACATCTATAGATTTTTCGTAATTAGCCCAAACCTTAGTGGGTCTTTTGTAATTATCCATTGATAAAATAATTTGGATAAGTTATGATTGGATAATATAATTGAGCTCAATAACATATTTGAAAAGTTTGATTGTAATTTGTGATTATTTTAGTGAGATAATTTTTGTTTGGTATTGATGACTAAATTTAATACTACTCATGCAAATGAGGGACAAATTTGTCAATGACGAAAGGATTGGAGTTGGGTGATTATATAATTGCAACCCCACGGCGTGAACGGTGAACCAATTATCAACCAAGAGTAGGGAAAAAAAGGTGGGCCACTATTAGTAACATGAGTTGTAGTCAAATGTCCCAAACAATTGATAAACCTAGACTAAACAATTTATCCTGACCAATCAAGTTTCACAAACGAGTTATTACTGGATAAGTTTGACAGACTATTTGCAATCATGTTGTTTGAGAAATCTTTCACTTATTTAATTAAATATCATCTTTATCCTTATAATATAAAATTTATCAACAACTTTGCTACTAGCTAATCAACAACTTTGCTACTAGCTATTTCATTATTCTTATGCAACTAGTTGGTAATATATGATGAAGAAAAAGTACAAAATGAATTCAGAGAAATCAATATCTGAGTAAGATAGGGCCTTAATATAGGCAAAAGTTGATTTTAATGAATTAATATCGTCTTAAACATTGTTTTTCAATTTTAATTATATAGTTTTTGTTTTTAATATAATAATGAATATGAAAATAATAGGACAAAAGACAAAAAACCTAATGGGTCTCAAATGTCAAATCTTGTGAAATTCAGTGGGTTAATATGCTATTTGCTCAAAATAGAGTTAAATATTTTTAGTTGTACATTCCCCCAATGCTAGTACTTTCGCCATCTGTCCCCAGGCACAGCGTATAAATTCAGCAGCTACTCTCTCTCTCTCTACCGCTTCTCATAGAATGTTGAAGAAAAAGCTTTGTAGTTCTTCTCAAATCTCAGCAATTCTTTCCCGTTCAGTTACTTCAACAAATTTCAGCTCACCAATTTCCATTTCCCATTGTTGTAATTCTTCAGTCTTCAATTCCCCCTCCCTATTTTCCTCTTCTTCCTCTTGTTTCTTTGGCAGGGCCGAAGGAAAACCATTTCATTCCGGGAGAGGTTTGTTATTCCCAACCTCAATTAGTAATCTTACGAGAGATAATGCAAGCTTTTTAAGAAATGAGAACTTATTCTGCTCGCTTTCAAAGTCCGCCGAGAAGTATCAGTGCTGGAATTGCGGTGCCAATGCTGAGAATTCGACACTGTTTCTCTTCTGCGAGGCCTGTCGCAGTGTCCAACCTGTTAATGAATCCACTGATTATTTCCAAATATTCGGACTGTAAGTCTTTACTTCTTGTTCCTAATCCGGATTAATTTTCTTTTGTTATTGAGTTTAAATTTGGGTGAAAATTTCCTGTTTGGCATAATGGCATTGAGGATGGATTATAAGTTATTTATTATTTATGAGCAGAGCCTCCAAGCATTTGCTCCATAACGAAGTTCATTAAATAGTTGCATTTGTTGTTCACAGCGGATTAAAACAGTAACAGTTAAATTTTGCTAAGTAAACATTGTTATTTGGTATTTGGAATCCTATTTTAATTATTTGAGAATCTTTTAATCTTGAAGGAGAGGCCTTTCAACCGCTTAGCGGTAGGTCATTTAGGCAATAGTTCCATTGAGAAAACTTTGACGTAGTACGTTGTAAGAAAAAAAAAAAAAAAAAACTTTGACGTAGTACGTTTGGGGGTTAAAGAGTGATAACAGATAAGAGATCTTGTTGTCTTCACAGGGGAAGGGAATATAAAGTTAAGGTTGAAGAATTGGAGAAGACGTACAAAGACTGGCAAAAGAAGCTGCATCCTGATCTAGTTCATTCAAAATCCCAGGTTGGTCTCGTCTTTGTGCTGCTCTTCTTTTACTTTCTTTTACAAAAAAAAGTTCTCCGTGAAAAAATAAAACAATTTTTGAACTTATTATTCTCTTTGGACGACTAGAGGGAGAGGGAGTATGCGGCTGAACAGTCTGCTCGGGTTATAGATGCATATCGCACGCTCACTGACCCATTGTCGAGGGCAATCTACCTTGTAAGTTTTCTCCCAGCTCTTTTCTGACTCTATGGTATACTTTTCATGCTTACATCTTGGTTGTCCCACTGTTGAGAGCTAATCAAGTGAACAATATATTATTCTTGATAAAGAACATGGCAGCAATATCAAAAATGTTGAAGTTGTATAAACTAACAATAATTGCAATGCCTGGTTTATGTTTGTCCTTGAGTTTTTGAACAAGGACGGGAATCTTGTTTGTTTTGAACATTCTTGATCATTCTTCCTAATAATTTCCTATTGCATATTTGCTTTCATACTTCAGCTCACTATATAATATAATTGAGATTCTGTTAATTGGTGACATCAAGAATAATCCGAGAGATGGTTAACATTATTGTGGAACACTCAAAAAACGAATTTAGGGAACTCAGATAGTTTCACTCTACAGTTTGAAAGAATATAGGGGTTTGATAAGATTATTCGCAAAATCCTCTTACACTTGAACCATCTTAGTTATTTTGGATCTTGTCTCCTAATCTCATGTTGTTCTTTTTACTTAACTCACATGAAAGTGTTTAGCAGGGGCATGCCTAATGGTAATCAATAGTTGGTGAAATGGCCTTATTTAGTTTGTGATTAGTCACTGCACTGTCAATCATCATATGCTTTTGGATTACTAGTGTCTGCCATTGGTTTAGGTTTTATCTAACATGGCTTTCTTTCTGCTCCTTTCCCCTCATTTCCCGCTCATTTCCCACTTATTTTCTATATAACCTATTCAGGTAAAATTAGAAGGTGTGCTTGTCGACGAAGAAGAAAGGATTACAGACCCTGAGCTACTCGCTGAGGTAATTTTGTGCACCATGAAGAATCTCTTACTTCAAATTCTCTTTCCTGTTGCATTTTGTATATAATTTTTAGCTTGGTAAAGTGAAGCACTTGACATGTACATGTCTATACCATATATTTATGTGCGTCAAGGTTGTACCTTTTTCATCATCACTGCCGAGGTGTTTGGAAAGGCTAATTAAACACGAGGCAATTTGTTTCTTCATTCATACAGATGCTATTTAGCAGAATCTAAGATGTTTGAAGGTGAAGACATTTTGTTATATTCTAAAATATATATGAGGGTGGCATGGCATGATTGCCTAATTTTCGCCTATGCCCTGTGGTGACGACTTGAAATTTATGTCTGATCTTTTTGGGATCAAAACAAAAGGCTTGGAGGGGAAGTGGATGGAGGAGAAACTATTTGAGGAGGATTAGGTGTACAACATTTTAGCTGCTATGAGCTATACCTTTTTCATAATTCTCAATACTTGATCTCAAGCATGGCTTTAGGGATTGTATTTACAGGGGCACTTGATATAAATTTCCTTTTGAAATGCTGATGACTAGTACTTCCACTTTCAAGGTCTAAGTAAACTCAGCCTGCATGTCTGATCAATTTACCTGAATATGACTAGTGTAGCTTTCAAGAAAACTGTTTGTGAATGTTTATGTGGATTGAAATGCAGGTCATGGAATTAAGGGAGGCTGTTGACGAAGCGGAAGGTACTCGGGCATTAAATGAGATCCAGGTTCAGGTATGAGTATGCCATCCAATAATATATGCATCTAGCAATTTCATATTTCTTTGGACTGCAATATTAGAAACATAAACAAAGAGAAACTTCTCATTCATACTCACGACAAGCCAACTTCTTGTCTCCTTGAGTGTCGGTGAAATTTTGCTCATTGTTTCATCTATTGGATATGTTTTTATATGGCTTTGGAAAATATTTAAGTTTTACAATTAAGATCACTGAAGTAAATGGTTTACTTTCCCAAGTTAGCAGCACTCTTTGGTAGTTTTAACACTTTGTAGCACTAGTTTCTGCATAGGGGTTTTCCTGTCATTTGGCTATAAAAAGTGCATGAAATGGCAATAGTATTATGGATTGTATAGTTCATTTCAAAATTGATAACTGTGAGATGTCACATGTTTCTCTTTTGTGCCTTGCAGTTGCAGGAAAAATTGCGATATTGGTCCAATTCATTTGAAGATGCATATCTGAATAAAAACTATGAAGATGCTCTTGCTTCAATCCGAAGAATGACTTACTACAAACGCACTAATGAAGAAATTGTGAAGAAGCTTTAATCCTGGTATACTTATTTATGGTTTCTCAGAAACTGTCTCTATACCATATATTTGTTGAAAACCCGAAATGCCTTTTGGCTTGGGACAAAAGTAGATGACAATGTAGTACATTTTGTTTTGAAGCAACGTAGTATATTCTCAGAAAATTGTCTCTATACCACATGTTTTGTAATGTTTGAAGTTCTCAGATTATCGGATTGATGGAAAGGGATGAATAGTTTGTGCAATTGTAATCAATATGCACAACTTGAAATGTGAGCTATATCCTCTTAATACTGATCCTTGTTTCAAATGGCAATTGCTCCACATTTTCGGATGCAGAAAGGTCCATTGATGCTGTTGGCCTGTTGCTCACTGTAAATAGTAGTGATAAGTGGGTAATGTGTTAGCCTGCTTGATTTTACCAAGCACTAAATTATTCCGATTGCGGTTTTTTCAGATTGAATAAAATTTCTATAGTTTTCTTAGTAACTATGACAATGTAATGAGATTGTTGATTTTGCTCTCAATTATCATATATCATATATATATATATATATATGTGTGCATTAATCACTGTTTTGCCATCTTCACTTGATAGACCAATTATGCTTCATTGGGGGTAACTCCTGAAATTGTTAACCTTGAACTGCAAATTTTAAGGATAGATGTGAAACATGAATTGGAGTTGTGACTCGCGATTACACAGGTTGTTGTATTGCTTGGAGGCGCCGAAATCTAAAATTTCACTCAACGCCGCTACAAGCAGAAGCTCTTGCAGCTAAAAGAAGCACTTGAGATGACAATGCTCATATGGGTGGAAAATATTACTATTCGTGTAAAATTACTTTTGAATTATGTCGTGTCTCTTTTAGGCGTGGTGGAAATCAAGTGGCTCATCATTTTAGCATGAGAGGAGCTACAATTATTTAGATGGCACTTCTGATTTGCCTTTATTAGCCTAGGAACATGTAATTTCAAATTTGAGTTGATTGGATCAATGCAATTATCAATTATCTTTTATTCTCAAAAAAAAAACGCTTTTGTTTATCTGACTTGCTATTAATGTAAAATGCTTCCCTTTTTAGCTAAGACTTGTGTGTGTGTGTGTGTGTGTGTGTGTGTGTGTGTGTGTGAGTGTCCTTAATCTACTTAAAGAAATTGAATACCCCTTTTACTTTGAGAATAATGTCTTGGATCTATCACTTTATTACAATAATAGCCTTAATCTACTTATATAAATTTGGGTTAGTCCAGTGGCCACGAGTATTACTCTTCAGCGAAAGGACCCGAGTTCGGATCTCTACAATAATAGGGCCAAATTTTTACCAAAAAAAAAAAAAGAAAAGAAAATCTACTTATAGAAATTGTGATAGTTAGCCTCCACATGTTATTTCGTGCTTTGTCTCCACTCCTCAATTGAATGGTAAGTTGGTAAAAGCGGTTCAGATTACACGCTCCTTCCAAATAAGTTTTTGCATCATTCATGGAAATAACCCTAATCCACTTTGCAAATATGCTTAAATTAAGATGTTTTAGCGTTGCCATAAAGGTTATATCTATTAATTGGGAAATTAATTTTTCTTAAAGAAAATTGGAAAATTCTGGCTACTATAGAAGTAAAATAGCCGATCTTGAAATGCTTATTTAATTTCTTTTTGTCCATTATAAAATACTTACATAGCAATATATAAACTAAATTAATTATTATTGTAATATATGTATTTGTAAACGACACTTAATTTTAAAAAAAACGACACTTAATTCATAATGTTTCCTGACTGTCGTCAGATCTTTTTTATTTTTTGAGTACAATGAGGGGAAATTGGGGAGGGAACACACACTCGTATGAGATCAAACCTGAGTCATTCATCCTTACAACACACCTGTCAACTACTAGAGGACAAGGTTGATTCCGTCTGTCATCAGATATAATCCATTATATTTGGCGATTTGAAATTTTGTATAAAATTGCGGAAATTCAATAATTATTTTTCGTCCTACCAAACTATGGACCCCAGAACATAACACCGTTAAAAATTTCAAAAACCGGACAGAATCGTGAGCTTTTTGAATTTCAAATTTCGTAACGGCCACAATCAAATCCCTAAAACCCCAACTCCACCTTCAAGCTCCAATCGACGAACAATGTTCAGTTTCCCCCGACCCTAATTTTCTCCACACCAAAGAAGAAAACCCCATTTTCACACTGCATCTCTCGTTTCAAAAATGGCCACTCTAACCCCAGGCATCCTTCTCAAACTCCTCCAATCCATGAACTCCACCACCAAAGTCACCGGCGACCACCGCAGCCCTCTCCTCCAGGTCGTCGGAATTGTGCCTGCTCTCTCCACGACCGACTCCCTCTGGCCGCATCACGGATTCTACGTGCAGCTCTCCGATTCCGTCAACTCCACCTACGTCTCCCTCTCCGACCACGACACCGATCTCATCCTCACCAACCGCCTCCAGCTCGGCCAGTTTGTACACCTCGATCGCCTCCTATTCGACTCCCCTCCGGTTCCCACAGCCGTCAACCTCCGCCCCGTCGCCGGCCGCCACCCCTTTATTGGGTCCCCAGAACCCCTAATTGCTCGAATTTCCCCTTCTAAGAACGGATTTGTCATTCAGCCGGTATCGGACTCCGACCCCTCTGTTGACCCCATTGCTGCTTATTTGTCCAAGGCAGGGAAAAAGGAGATCGAAACAAAAGAGAAATACGCAGAGAGTAAGTCGAACAGGCAAGCCGTTGCGCCGAAAGAGAATGTTAATGTGAATGTGACTTCAAATTTTGGGGATGATCACAGTAATAGTAAATCTGGTTCAGATAAGATCTCTCAGAGATTTTCATCACCAGGGGCATTGAATCAGAGATCGGTTTCAGCTGGAAGGAAAGCTGTGGCGGCGGAGAGGGATCAGTCACCAGCCGGCAAATCAGGGAAGAGGTCTAGCTCCCCTGCGCCATCGAAATGTGTGGTGCCTAGCCTTGCTGCTGCTAAAGAAGAAAACAGAAGGACATCAAGGGAGCCTGCGATAATCGTACCATCTCGGTACGCAGCCATCGCCAACTGCTGGGAGGCGGCAGGCGAGTCCGGTGGTGGCGAGGAGGATGTCACTGTCCCCAGGCAGGAGGTTATCGAGTGGGCTTAAGGTATCACCTGCAGTGGACTCATCGGGAAGAAGAAGATGGCTAATATTGCGGCTGGAATTTCTAAGGTTTCTGATGCGCTTGTGGGGTCCGGGAAACCGAGTAGGAAGAGCTGGGATGATGGATCATCTTCAGGTGGTGGAGGCTCTTCGGAGCATAAAGAGAAGGCGGGGACTAAAAACAGACTAGATTTACAGGCTCTTTTGAGGACTCAGGTGAAATTTCTTCCCTTGTATGCTTAATTTACATTCTATCCCTCTAATTGTGGAATTGTTTTTAGGCGCACGTTTTCTGTAGTAAAACATATCATTGTTGTTCTGTAGTTACTCTCATAATATTATTACTTTTATGCTAAAATTAGGCTTGTGATAACATGAATCTAATATTATTATCCCCACTATGAAGTTCAGTTAAGGTACACCTTTCAAATCAACAAGAATTGTCCATGGCTTCTTTTCTAATGATGTTATTTCTGTTTTCAGGCTGCTATATCCAGGCGTCTAAGTGATGTACATGATAATTTGCCAACCGATGTAAAATCTGAAAGTCCTGTGGAGCAGGAGAAACCAAATGGTGCAGCTCCAGTGATCACCATCCATGAAAAGAAATGGACTGATGGCAGTGTTTCACTGGATACCGTCTCTTCAGGTCTTGCAAAACTTGGGAAGGTATATCAAGACTTAGCCCATATAATCATTAAGTGCCAGTATGCTGATTTTAGTACCATTATGAATTCTATTGCTTATTTGCTTTCCGTAATTCATCATTGAAATACAAATCAGTTAACGTGGTCTTGGATCAGGATGCGATGCAAAGGAGAAAAATTGCTTCAACAGCTGCTGCTGAAGCTTTGGAGGAGGCCATTGCCACAGAATCTATTGTGAGGAACTTAAGGTACACCACTTGTATCTGGATATGCATTGTAGATGATGATAATCATTATAATTATTACGTTTATTGAAAGCAATTGCATCGGCATATGTTCATTATTTTGTCCTACCATTTCCAAATCTTGTTATACGAATGCCACGCTCATAGCGTGTTTCGATGGTTCTATATGTTCAATAACGATTCCATATAATTTATTATCTCATATTATTGGCTCCTCCAATTGTGTTATTATGTAGCTTTTTATATGATTGTTGTAAGTTTTTCATTTTTCTTGTGTTTATGTGTTGGCAACATTATATTCTGACACCAACTTATATCTTCATTTATATTCTATGGGAAAAAATTACTTTACGGAATAGAAACTTTCTATATTCAAAGGACGCAAATTTTGACCATTTGAAGAAGAAGGGAATACTGAACTTGATATTTTCTGAAAGAACAACTTTCATTCACAATTAAATCCATATGCCCACGTTACTGTATCTAAATTCATTGTAAACTAGATTTATTTCTAGAAGTTCCTTTTTTTGTACAAACCTTTAATTCGGTTAAAGAAAAGGAATGTAGGAGCAGAGGAAATAAAGATTAAGCAACACCTACAACGGGTATAGTCCGATATAGGCATGTGTTTCCGATATCTCTTATCGACTTTGCTTATCTAAATATTCATCTGGTAGTGCAATTTGACAGTTGATATATTGTTTCCAAGAATTTAAATTGATTTGGTGATATTTGATTGACTGATGACTAAAGTATATGCACTGTGAAACCAAACCATATGCAATATATGTCATGGCTAGAAATTAGGGGTTAAGTATGCAATTTTATCTGGAGAAAAGGAGGCATGTTTGGCATCTGCAGTAGGAGACTGGATAAGATGCTGTGAACAGGACATTCAAGTTCTTTTGCTGATATTTTGAATTAATTTCATGGGGTTGTTGGTGAGAATTATTAGTTGAGCTTGCGCATGCAATATGTCAGCAATATTTTATCGTTGTAGATGAAGCGAATGTGTGAAATTCACTAAAGTAATATTGCATAAAAATTATCATTTTAATAAGCTGTAAAATTTAGTAATCCCCTATGTTTAGGTATTTTTATTTATTTTTTTCAAATTTTTTGTGGCCTTTATAAATTTTTAGTAAGTTTCTTACCCTGCAGCTAATACATTGTTAAACTATTTGGGACAGATCTTAGCATTTAGTTTGCACTATTGATTTCTAACAAACTATTAACATTTTTAGTATCTTTACAATTGCAGCATGTTTTCAGATCTCCTTGCAAACGCAAAACCCGAAAATCCACTACCTACAATTGACCGGTTCATGTCCATTTACGAGGAAGTTCTGAAATCAACAGGAGGTGCCGAATCAATTTGTGGTAATCGTAATCCGTTAACAACCATCAATAGTTACTCAACAGAACAATCAAAATCCAGTACACTTTGGGTGGAAGCTGCTTTGGCTACAAATCTTGAGGTTGTTTCCCTTTTGACGAATGAGAACTTTGAGGGTTCATCTAAAGTGGATCAAAGTTCAAGAAAAACAACTATCCGCCAATGCACCTTTTAGGAATAACAACTCGAAAGTCTCCTCATCAGTAGTTGGAACATGGAGTAGGGGCCTGGGAATGAATGAAACGGTAGAACTCGGAAAGAATTTGCAATCAGAGATGCAAATGTGGTTTGTGAGATTTGTTGAGGAGTCACTTGATGCTGGTTTTCAAGTGTTTGGAAAATGTAATAACAGCAGTGGTCTCAACTGCGGCCCGATAGCAGCGATTTTGTCACAGCTCAAGCGAGTCAACGACTGGTTGGATCGCGTGGCGTCTAGACGGGACGAAGTGCTGATGGAAAAGATTGAGCGTTTGAAGAGGAAGATATATGGGTTTGTCATTCAGCATGTTGGCACGACAGTTGAAAATATGAGTCCAATATCATCATTGTCTTGATTATCTAATGATGCTATTTGCTGTTGATAGGACTTGAAATTTCTACAATTTTATTTTACTGCATAAGTTTTTTCATTAATGCCAATGAAAATGCGTTTCTTTTATTCCTTGAATGGCTTAGTTTTATGTTTAAGGCTTTGATTGCTTGTAAATTTATTTTGCAAAATCTTGGTACAAATAATATTTTTGGTCCAATATGCTATTGCCCATTTTTTTTAAAAAAAAAAACTGCGTTATTGAGTTATTCATCCATTCTCACTTTTCTAGTCATAATCACATCAAAATTATTATTTCATTAAAAAAACATCACTATCAACGATCGTCTTTCTCCTTTAAAAAAACATAGTCTTTACATAATTATACCATAAATACATTATTCAGTGTCTCTTATCTTTCAAATTGTTGATCCTTCTAATAATTATTTTACTGAAAAATTACCATATCAATTGTTATCATATTTTCATCCCATGTCTAATTATACTCCCAAAAAATTCCACAATCTTTCACAACTATTTATTTAAAAATAAAAATGGATAGAACGAAAGTCGGCAAAATTATTTCTTTAATCTTCTAAGTGGACGCACTTGGAGGTGGCGATTGGATGTGGGTGGAAAATGGAAAATTTCTGCTAGATGGACGAAAATTGACTGAGCAGACGAATGGATGTGGGTGAAAAGATTTTTTTCAGTGAAATGACTACTGTATCTGTCCATTAGATATCATTGTATATCATCTTTTACAATCCCACTTTTCTGACATAATCTCTGATTTGCAGTGAATGGTCTTGTCACACACTTTTATTTCCAGTGATAATGTTGGCAACAATTACATCTACTCTTCTCTCTTCCATCAAATTATTTTCCATACATTTTTTAAACAAGTACGTAAACAATACTTTTCCAAAGATACCCCAAATAATGTCATGTTATTATTGACAAGCAAACAAATTTGGATGGTCACCGTTCGAAATTAGTAACACATGTACACGCTTTTGCACTACATTCGGCAATGGGATTCTATGCATTTATGTTGTCATCATAAATAAAGATTGTAGTGTACTCATATGCAGTTGGAAAAATACCCATTGTTTAAACTTTAAACCAGCCCAAATAATATTTCAATGTTGCTGACACATAATCCATATTAAATATTATAATTATTAATTAAATATAAAAATGTCCTTATATACACCCAAAGTTAACGATGCATTCCTCTAAAATAGATTAAAAAATTTCTTTTGCCATAATCATACAATTATAATTACATTGGATTCAACAATTTCTACAATATTTAAATACAAACATCACATCCAAATACAAAAAAAATCTCATATCCAATCACAATTCTCCCTAAAAAAAACATCACATTAACTGTTATCATTACATATCCATTCACACTTTCAATTTACTATTAACTTCTTCAAATTATTTTTTTACTATTCTCCAGCAAAATGAAAATTTTCAAAATGAAAGTACATCCAATCGCGCACTTAATCCTCACTTTTTCCAATTTTTGAATTTGATCCTCTAAATGAAATTTTATCAGAAACTTGGTCCTATCACCTACTCTACCTGTTGGGCTTATGTGGATCCCACTCAAAACTCAATATTTTATCACAAAAATGGGATGACACTTGGCAATTAGTTGGAAAAGAGTGCACGAACATTTTAAATGCTAATTTGGAAAATAATCATTCAGTCTATTTTTTTAACATTTTAAATGAATAATTTAGTTAATATAATTCAACAGCAAGAATTCAACATTAATTATTACAAAGTAAATTATAAATAATTCTAACTTATTTAAATCTTAATTAAATTAGTTTAGTTTTTTTGCCAGTTAATGAATAGTATCAATTAACTCAATTAATCATAATAAAGGAGTAATATGAAAAATAACTATTATGCAGAATAAGTGAAAATTAATATAAGTAATCTAAAAGGACATCATAATAAAGATTGGAAAGAATATTAACATATAGTATACTTCAAAAGGTTAAACTAACATATTCTATACTTCAAGAAATAATTAAAGAAACTGAATCATCTCTTGTTAAAAAAAAAAAAAAGAAAACTGAATCATCTTAATTTTCTATAATAAAAAATAAAGGTAGTTTACAATTTTTAATGATTTTGAGAATAGGAAATTTTTACAAAAATTACAAAAAAAATGTTAAAAAATTTATATTTAGAAATAAAAGTATGCTTTAATTATTTCTAAATATTTGTATAATCAAAATGTCATAAAAATTACAAAAGAAATATATAAATATAAAAATTCCTACCAAACTGTTTGATAAATGGTTTTATCATGATTTTGATGATTTTGTTTTTATACCAAAACAATATTTTTAAAGGTTGTCCAAATACTCCTAAATGATTTAAAATGGTTTTTTCCGGAGTATTTCCTCAAGTTTTATTTTCGACAAAATTGGACAACACTTTTAATAATTTGTTGTTAATGTATTTTTACACCAAAACAATGTTTCTAAATGTTGTCCTAATACTCCCGATCGGTCTAAAATGTTTTTACTATTTTTCGGAGTATTTCTTGAAGTTTATTTTCGATATAAAATTGGACAACACTTTTATTTTGAGGTCAACCGATCGCCGTATAGGGCAACCCGTACTGAAAGTTGAGAAAAACAAAAAACTTCATGTTTGCGAAAAATGGTCAGGCAACCTGGCCGCCCTATAGGCAACCGGTGCGTCGGCGACCGGCCGGGTGACCTGACTGGAGCAATTTCAAACAGAGCTTCTTGACTCGTTTTTTGGTCTTGCTCGACCGGCCGCGCATGGGGTCGACCTGGGCGGACCCCCGTCGACCGGCCGCCTGTAAATGTGTTTTTTCATTTTCAAACGCCTATTTGTGCTTGTGACCGACGCGCTTTAAGTTTGACAAAAAATTCTAACCGTTGTGCGGCAGAACTTTTCCTTAAATTGTGGAATTGATTTCTAACACTATAATCTTGTTTTTCATTGCAATTTTTGTAGAAATCAGATTCCAAGAGGAGCTTATCAAGTATCAATCATCTCCTATAAATAGAGGAAGTTTTGAAGACAACAACAAGAGAGAAAACTACAACACAACAAGATACACTCAAGAATACACTTGTTCTTACATTGTCTTATTTCTTGTTGTAATTTGCCTAGCTATTCACTTTCACATTCTTGAGGTCTAGGCTATTCTTGATTACACTTGCACTTTATTGTATTATCAATTATCGAGTTGTAATCTTGAATTTGTGGTCGCCATTCAAACACAAGATATCCTTGTGAGTGTTCTTGTGGTAAGAACACACTTGGGTGAACTAGGTGTTAGGTGTAAGAAGATTGTGGTAATCTTCTTCTTGTTGAGGTGTTGAAGAGTGTGGTGCTCTTCAAGGGTGAAGATTGTGGTAATCTTCACAAGGTGCCGCTTGAAGATTGTGGTAATCTTCAAGAAGAGATTGTGGTAATCTCAAAGGTGTGTTGAAGAAGAGTGTGGTGCTCTTCAAGGTGTTGGTGTAAGATTTTGTTGTAATGATATTGGTAATTATTAATAAAATCTTTTTCTCTTTTCAAACCCATCCCTGATATACTTGGGGTGGTAGAGCACGTAGTCCCTAGGTGGGGTGAAGCTCTATAAATCGACGTGTGCTATTTACATTCCGCACCTTTGTTATTATCTTGGCGCATTTGTATCGAAAAAGAGGGCAAAATCAAAAAGATGGAGATAATCTATTCACCCCCCTCTAGATTATCGTAGCTGCTTGGACTTACAAGTGGTATCAGAGCCAAACTCTTTGGCAAGCTCGCTTCACATCGCGAGTGAAGAGGAACGATCGTCGGCTTCTGACGAACGAAGCTCACCTTACCGCACCTCCACCACCAAGCCACCACTATTTGACTCCAAAAATTTTAATTTTTGGAAAAAAAGAATGGAATGCTATTTACAAGGTTGTGGGTTCGACATTTGGAACACCGTCATTAATGGAGAATCCATTCCGATGAAAGATACACCACATACCTCAAAAGGCTTCAAAAGCTCAATGATGAAGAGAAGAAAATCATCTCCTTAAATGGTAAAGCTCTTAATATTTTACATTGTTCACTTACCACTTTGGAATTTGATCATGTTGTAGGTATTCGATCGGCACATGAAGTATGGCAAAATTAGAAGCCATCTATGAAGTATATGCAAATGAAAGGAGCAACTCAAAAGCATCTACTTCACAAATGGATACAACATCAAATCCAACAACATGGGATAAGCCTTCTCTACAACCTCCCATGATGAACAAGTTGAACAATGCCTCATGGGCATCGAAGAAAAAACGAGGTAAGTTCTAAACCCTCTACTTCTTATGACAATGAATTGCAAAATGAATATAGTGATTTGCAAAATGATTATGATGAGCTACAAGATGAATTCCAAAACTTACTTGTTAAATACAAAAATTTGAAAAAGGAATTCATTGTTTTGAAAAATGATAAGGATAGTTTATTTACTTCCTATGAATCACTATCATGTGCTCACACCACCACTCTTGATAAGGTTAGAAACCTTGAGAAAGAAAATAGTACTCTTGTTGAGGATATAAATTGCTTGAAAAATGATTTATCTAAATCCAACTTGAGTACCAATAAGATGACCGATATAGTTGATTGTTGTGATAAATCGAAACTAGAACTTGATCATAAGCCTAAGGGTGTCAATCACATGAAAAAGAATCAAGTCTCTAAGCACATTGGTCATTATGCTCCTAGAATTATTACATGCTTTTATTGCGGTAAAAAGGGTCATATGGTAAATACTTGTCGGGCTAGAAATAGCCTAATTATTGTTGGAGACCTAAAAGTCTCAAACCTAATCCTAAAGGACCCAAGCACTTGAGGGTACCACAAAATAATGTTGTATTAGGTACCCGGCGGAATAATAATCGAAGGAAATTATTACCGCCAAGAAAACATCAAATGACCATTTCATTTGATCAAAGAAGGAGAAACTATTCTCAACAAAGCAAATTTCCAAGAAGAGGATACAAATGGGAAGAACATAATCCTTGGAAATGGCAAATACATCATCAACAAGATGATTTTCAAGGAAGAAGAGACCATCAACAATGGGAAGGTAACAAACCTTGGAAATGGAGTGATCAAAGAAACCATCATCAACGAAGTGACTTCTCGAGGGGAAGATATCATCAACAATGGGAACGACAACCCATGGAAACGCGTAATTGGTAAACCGTATCTCCCCATTTAAAATATGCATTTTATCTAGTTAGTATGCATGTTTTTATTTGTGCCTATATTGCAAATGAGTTTTCAAGTATTTATTTTTTAATTAAGGTCTTCAATATATATTTGTGCTTTTAATTTTTTTTTGAAAAAGAAGACCTTATATGATGTTTTTAAAACTCTTGTGCTTTTTTGTAGACTAGGGTGTGTTATCATCTCCTATGGATTTTTATGGCATGAGCTTACTTGTGATATCTCTTAGCCTACACTTTTATCATTATGATTTGTACTAGATTTGTTTTAAGAATTGTGTAGGATTTACATATTTTCACAAATGGCTATTTACATCATTATTGGTCAAGAAAGGCATAAACTATCGAGGCACGCGTTTACTTGTGTTAGTCTTACTCTTATACACTGATATATGTTTTGCCATATGCCTATGTGCTTGTTTTTCTAAGTATTTTATACAAGTGCCATTAAGATGATTTTTTAGATTTTTTGAAAGGCACTATTCGATTGCACATATTTGCTTTGTCAACTCTTGTTCAAATACTTCTTTTAAATGAGGTCTCAACTATATGCTATCGGATTTTCAAATTTCAAAAGAGACCTTTTATAGCTTTCTTAAGCTTATTTGAACTTGCATGATTTATTAGACTCTTGATGATCTTCAAAATGCATAGTATGTGTTTCTTGCTTCATGGTCTATATATATAATGTCTCTTACTACTATGCTCTTTTGCAAAATATTTTGTTATTGATGATTGAGACATGTGTTTACACTTGGGCTATTTTTATTCTTGATTATATAAGCGATGCCGTTAATGAGTTTGTTAAGTTGTGTAGATGAGAAATGAAGTACTCCAAATATTGGGTACCTCAAAATATTTGGATGTATATGTTCTATTGTGAACACCTTAGACATATTGGATGCCCTATGATGATAGTAATGAAGTAGACAAAAAGGGTATTCCGGAACAAACTCGATGACCAAGGCAACATTGGTCGAACTAAGGCGAGGTTAGTAGCTCAAAGGTATTTTCAAAAGGAAGGTAATTGATTTTGATGTAACATTTGCACTCATAGCACACCTAGTAGCTATTTGCACTTTACTTGCCCATTCTTGTTTTAAGAAAATTTCAAGCTTTACAAAATGGATGTTTAATCCAATTTTCTCAATGGTTTTATTCTAGAAGAAGTCTATGTAAAACAACCTCCGGTTTAAAATTTTTTTAAGCCAAATGTTTTTTTTTTAAAAAGGCCTCAGACGGTTGATAGACTTAGCTATTTTTGCTAAATGATTTTACAAGAGGTAAAGTTGATACTACTTTTGTTTTGTTTTTGAAAAAGGGCAAGATTGTTTTACTTGTGCATAATTATGAGAATATTTTTGGTACAACTAATGAATATTTGTGGAAGACATTTTTCAAGTTGATGCAAGGTGTACTTGAAATGAGCATGATGGGGGGAGCTCAATTTCTTGCTTGGACTTCAAATCATTCAATGCCAAGTAGATGGTTACATTTCAAAAGAGCTCTTGAAGGAGTTAGGCATTGAAGAAGGAAAAATCATCTCAACCTCTATGGCTACCAATGAAGAGATTGACAAAGGTTGAGAAAGGCATGTCGGTTGACAAACAAATTCGAGGTATGTTTTCTTGTATTATTTCTATAAACTCGACATTCCATATGCCTTATGTCTATATGCTCGACTTCAAAAACTATCCCAACGAATCTCATTAAAGTGTCGTTAAAAGAGATCTTCAAATATTTGAAAGGCACTTCTTCTTATGACTTGTTGTATCCAAAGCTTTAAAACGTTCTTATTTTTCGGGATAACAAGTCCGGTAAAAATTATTCAAACTTGGTTCGTCATAATCGAACTAAAAATATTGAGATTCGGTTTTTTTGGGATTGAGTTTTTAACAAAAACTTGAAATGTGTTTAATTCCGTCTCAAGGATAACTCGCGGACTTTTTAATCGCCCACCGCCGAGTATTTTACCTCATTTCGAGCTTGATTATGACATAATGTATATTGAATGAGGTCTACGTTTGCATTTTGCACGTTTTTAAAACTTAGGGGCGATAAATCAGATTTTTGGATCAAACTTCGGAATTTGCAAAACAGAAAGAAACAAAAAATTTAAAGGAGTTGAGGCCGACGTCCGCCCACCCTCCAACCGGCCGCCCGCCATTTTCGAGTTAAAAATGGTTCTTATCTTAAACGTTATTTTGGTTCTTTTCTTCCAAAATCGAACCCCTTCGCATTTTTCACACACAATTCACCCAAAATGATTTCTTTCTTGTATATTCTATATTTTTGGGTTTATAGTACGAGATTATCATCCTTATTACTCGACTTCTCCGATTAATTGGTAAGAATTCTACTCCTTTGTCTCAATTGGGTGGAACCCTTGAGAAAGTGCTTATGTATTGTTTTTTGTTGGAATTCTTGCAAAGTTGTGTTGTGAATTATTATTGTTGATGGATGAATGTTGGTTGAAATAATTTGGTGATGAATTTTTTGGCTTAAACGAATTGCAAAGGCGTTATATTCTTCTAGTTTTATTCGACGACGCCAAGTGTTCGACGAAATGTTTCAATGAAAAATTCATCACCTACATGATTCTCTTGATTTGAAAAGTCTTATATATTTATAAAAATCATGTTTTTTTCTTATCAAATGAGTTTTCATAAGCCTCTACAAGTCGTATGATTCGACTTTTTCCTCCTATTTGGTTTATAAGCTTCAATGCTCAAATAGCTCGATACATCGGTTTTGTTGCGCACTTTGATATGAATATATGATGTATTTATCGTGCTAACATTCTTTTTTATGATTCCAAAGGGGGAGAAACATGTTATAAGCTCATTAGCTCATAAAAGCTAAGATAAGCTTAACGAAAAGAAGCTATAAGCTATGGCTTCATAAAGCCATAAGTTGTGGATCATATTTAGTCCACTTGGTGCATTATGGTTATGTATGAATCATGGTCCATTGGTTGTAGTATGGACTTATATACGGTTCTAATGGCGTATCTTTGACAGGGGAGCTTTTAAGTTTTTGATACTTAAGCTCAATATCGAAAAGCTAATATTTTAGCTTATGTTGAAGTTCTTCTATATTACTCTTGTTGTGCATGTTGATAGGGGAGCATTTGCTATATGTGCTTGAATATCTCTACTCCCATCCTTGTGTTTATTGCACGAATGTTGTCGCTCACAACGGATAGTTCTCTTTAACCTAGAAAATTGTTTTGTTTTCAAAATCGACCTCGTTAAAATTGTTTTGGTTTGTAATCATCAAAAAGGGGGAGATTGTTTGATAAATGGTTTTATCATGATTTTGATGATTTTGTTTTTATACCAAAACAATGTTTTTAAAGGTTGTCCAAATACTCCTAAATGATTTAAAATGGTTTTTTCCTGAGTATTTCCTCAAGTTTATTTTCGACAAAATTGGAAAACACTTTTAATAATTTGTTGTTAATGTATTTTTACACCAAAACAATATTTCTAAATGTTTTCCTAATACTCCCGATCGGTCTAAAATATTTTTACTATTTTTCGAGTATTTCTTGAAGTTTATTTTCGATATAAAATTGGACAACACTTTTGTTTTGAGGTCAACCGGTCACCGTATAGGGCAACCCGTGACTGAAAGTTGAGGAAAACAAAAACTTCATGTTTGCGAGAAAATGGTCAGGCAACCGGTCATACCTATAGGGCAACCGGGCGGTCGACCGATCCGACCGGCCGGGTGACCTGATACACTGGAGCAATTTCTCAAACAGAGCTTCCCGACTCGTTTTTTGGTCTTGACGGCCAAAGATGGGTCGACCGGTCGGACCCCGTCGACCCGCCCGCCTGTAAATGTGTTTTCTCATTTTCAAACGTCTATTTGTCTTGTGACCACGCTCTTAAGTTTGACAAAGAAAATTCTAACCGTTGTGCAAACAGAACAACTTTTCCTTAAATTGTGAATTGATTTCTAACAGCTATAATCTTGTTTTTAATTGCAATATTTTGTAGAAATCAGATTCCAAGAGAGCCTATCAAGTATCAATCATCTCCTATAAATAGAGGAAGTTTTGAAGCACAACAACAAGAGAGAAAACTACAACACAACAAGATACACTCAAGAATACACTTGTTCTTACATTGTCTTTATTTCTTGTTGTAATTTGCCTAGCTATTCACTTTCACATTCTTGAGGTCTAGGCTATTCTTGATTACACTTGCACTCTATTGTATTATCAATTATCGAGTTGTAATCTTGAATTTGTGGTCGTCATTCAAACACAAGATATCCTTGTGAGTGTTCTTGTGGTAAGAACACACTTGGGTGAACTAGGTGTTAGGTGTAAGAAGATTGTGGTAATCTTCTTGTTGAGGTGTTGAAGAGTGTGGTGCTCTTCAAGGGTGAAGATTGTGGTAATCTTCACAAGGTGCCGTTTGAAGATTGTGGTAATCTTCAAGAAGAGATTGTGGTAATCTCAAAGGTGGTGTTGAAGAAGAGTGTGGTGCTCTTCAAGGTGTTGGTGTAAGATTTTGTTGTAATAATTTTGGTAATTATTAATAAAATCTTTTTCTCTTTTCGAAACCCATCCCGGATATACTGGGGTGGTAGAGCACGTAGTCCCTAGGTGGGGTGAAGCTCTATAAATCGACGTGTGCTATTTACATTCCGCACCTTTGTTATTATCTTGGCGCATTTGTATCGAAAAAGAGGGCAAAATCGAAAAGATGGAGATAATCTATTCACCCCCCCTCTAGATTATTGTAGCCGTTTGGACTTACACAAACCCCTCCTTCCCGAACCCCCGTGTAATACCCGGTTCTTTTTGAATTGTGGATAAAATTAGGGTTTGACTAGAATCGAATTTGAGGATGATTTAGAATTTTCGTAGCCCTAAATTTCCTAATTTGGGGATTTAATTTCTGATTTTATTTCCATAATAAAGGAAAGTCAATTTTTTACAAAAGGAAAAATTGTGTTTATAAGAGAAAGGAATCAAAATGCATTTATGGCATGTAAATCAAGTACTTTTGGCAATCAAATTTCATCAAAATATTCTTACCTTAAATTATTTGAATTCTTGGCCTATAAATTGAAAGCCTCCCCAGGGTTTTTATTCACAATTTTCTATACCAAGCAAGAGGATAAATTATTATTCTTCTTCTTCTCCTCCCTAAAATCGCCGCCACCATCACCGCCATTCTCCACCGCCGTCGCCACCGGCACCTCCACCATGGCCACCACCTTCTCAAACCCTAAGCCCCATAACCAAAACCCAAGATAAAAACCAAGAAAGGGGGAAGAGAAATAATGGAAGCGAGAGAAACCGGGTCGCGCCATGATCGCCGATCGCCGCCGATTATTATCGATTAGATGAAAGACGATTGAAGGAGATGATGAACGTGAACACTATGCATTAACGTTTGCATTTGTTTCATGAAGTTTCTACTTTTAAGAACTTTAAATGCATTGTATGATTATTTGTGTACGAGCACGTTAAACATGAAAAACAGGATGGTACTTAATTGTACAAGCATGAAAAGCAAGATGGTACTTAATTGTACAAGCATGAAAAACATGATGGTACTTAATTGTACAAGCATGAAAAGCATATGTGTGTGTGCATGAGTGATTATCATTGTGTATTTAATTTAGATATTACTACTTTAAGGTCATTTTGCTTTAGGGATGGCAATGGGTAGGATTCGGGTGATTCTATATCCTCCATCCCCATACCCATTTATTATACTCATACCCATACCCATACCCAACCCATCGGGTATGAAACCCATCCCCATACCCATGGTGATCTTAATTCATAACCCATACCCTCTTACCACTTACAATTGTATTTTTTTCAAATTTAAGTTATTTCTTTTTTAAAGAAAATTTGAGTTATTTAAATAAAGATATTGATATTTACTAAATTCTTAAAGAAACAATAAGAAAAAGAATACAAATAAGAATTAGCTTAAATATTATAAAAATATAGCAAAATAAAAAAGGATTAAACAAAAGTGTTAGTGGGTTTGTAGATTTTGGTTGAGACTTGGGAAAAAATCTTTTTCTTTAAATATAAATAAATAGAGTTGTATAAAATATATGTAAAATATTATAAATAAATATATATGTAGATATATTATATATATAATATTATTATTTAATCGGATATCGGGTAGGGTATGGGTAGGATGTAGTGATTATACTTACCCATACCCACGCACCCATTTATTTAATTTAAACTATCCATACCCTCCTCCATTACGGAGTATCGAATCCTCCGTCGGGTTCGGAGGAAATTGCCATCCCTATTGTATGCTCACCCCATGTTTTCCACAGATGAATGAAGGATCCGGAGCGTGGCAATGTGGACGGTGGTAGTCGAATCAAGAAATTAAAGGGCCCCTTTATTTTGTTTTATTTTTATGATATTAAAAAACTAAGTAGCTTTTATGATTTTAATTTTTTGGGACACGTTTTCATGAGTATTTTCGCATTTATGACAAGTATTATTTATTTCCCTTTAAGAAATGCGTTTTCAAGCTTGGGCTTATTTTTAGCACTTTAATAAATCACAAATCGCTTATTTTTTATGTTTATGGAATTGGGATGTTACAAAGTGGTATCAGAGCGGGTCTATCTTTCTTGTAGACTTGCTAAATGGTTTTAAAAAAAAATGGGTCTTGAATTTTTACAAGGATGAATATTTTCAAGTAAAATGATAACAGTAAGGAAGTCGACTTAACCACCGCCTAATGCCGCGCCGACTCTGAAGTGAAAAGGTATTATCATGTACATTGTTAATTTCATGTTCAGTATATATAGCCATGTGATTCATACATGCTACAGTCATATTGATAAATGATAAGAGATTATTTTCTTTTAAGCAAACGAAACACTAAGTATCCAGAATCTCTAATTTGAGGCAAGAAATTGAATTTTGAGGACAAAATTATTTTTAAGGGTGGTAGAATGTAAAACCCTAAGCCCCATAACCAAAACCCAAGATAAAAACCAAGAAAGGGGGAAGAGAAATAACGGAAGCGAGAGAAGCCGGCTGCCGCCATGATCGCCGATCGCCGCCGCCGATTATTGATGACAGGGATGAAAGAGAGTTGCGGAATGAGATGATGAACGTGAACACTATGCATTCACGTTTGCATTTGTTTCATGAAGTTTCTACTTTTAAGGTGGGGTTTTACTGCTTATGTCTACTTTAAATGCATTGTATGATTATTTGTGTACGGGCACGTTAAACATAATAAGCACGATGGTACTTAATTGTACAAGCATGAAAAGCATGGTACTTAATTGTACAAACATGAAAAGCAAGATGATACTTAATTGTACAAGCATGCATAACAGGATGGTACTTAATTGTACAAGCATGAAAAACAGGATGGTACTTAATTGTACAAGCATGAAAAGTGGTACTTAATTGTACAAGCATGAAAAGTATGGTATTTAATTGTACAAGCATGAAAAGCAAGATGGTACTTAATTGTACAAGCATGAAAAGCATAGGTGTGTGTGTGCATGAGTGATTATACTGTGTATTTAATTTAGATATTGCGTCCCCACTGGGCTGTTGTATGCTCACCCCATGTTTTCCACAGATGAATGAAGGAGCCGGAGCGTGGCAACGAGGACAGTGGTAGTCGAATCAAGAAATTAAAGGGCCCCTTTATTTTGTTTTATTTTTATGATATTAAAAAACTAAGTAGCTTTTATGAATTTAATTTTTTGGGACACGTTTTCATGAGTATTTTTGCATTTATGACAAGTATTATTTATTTACCTTTAAGAAATGCGTTTTCAAGTTTGGGCTTATTTTTAGCATTTTAATAAATCACAAATCGCTTATTTTTTTATGTTTACGGAATTGGGATGTTACACCCCGTCACCCCTTCCCCAAACCCACTTACGAAAGCATGGGCCCGAAAGAAATATATAATTATAAAAATGCCATTGGATCTAAACGAATAACGGTCCATATTTTTCTTCTTATTTTTAGTAGGCGCCGGATTTTTGGGGAGGATTAAGAGTAATTTAGTAATTTCAAATTATGATCCTTAACAATTATTGGTAAAAAATCTTACAATGTCTATCTCTCCCGCGATTTAAGGTATCGCTTACATTTTCAAAACACATGTCTATTTAGTTTTTCTCAATCCATTTCACGTCTCTGTTCGGTTCCCAAGTATACACAATAACAAAACTATTATGCAATATTCCTATTCTAAATAAACACACTATTAAAATTTTAATGTAATACACTTTGTTCATACCAAATATGCAAATTTGGAACACTATATATGCAGAACATAAATATGCAAAGATGCGGGGTATAAATTATAAGGACCAATGTCTAATGTATTTTAATATTTTACTTGTTTTGTTCTAAGTATACACAATAACAAGACTATATATACAATATTCCTATCCAAAATAAGCACATTATTAAAATCTTAATGTAGTACACTTTGTTCATACTAAATATGCAAATTTGGAACACTATATATACGAACACAAATATGCAGAGTATGCATGGTATAAATCATAAGGACCAATGCCCAATGTGTTTCAATATTTTCTTGTTTTGTTCTAAGTATACACAATAACAAACCTATATATGCAATATTCCTATTCTAAATAAGCACACTATAAAATTTTTAAAGTAATACACTTTGTTCATACTAAATATGTAAATTTGGAACATTATATATGCAGAACATAGATATGCAGTATGCAGAGTATAAATTATGCAGTATGTTGAAGAAAGAGAGAGGATGGTTGACCGCGTGATTAAAGGAACGTGATCAATAACAGACCACGCTCCTAATTTATAGGAGTATAATGAGTGCGGTTATTTTTGGTATATTTTTCTATTCCTATTTTACCCTACACATGATTAATTGCTGCATTTATTAGGTGTATCTTGGCCATCCTTTTTTTTTTTCATGGTGTAGATCTGTCCCTACGGTCTCACTTAGGAGGGTGGTCTCACAGGATCTCCTCCCTAATAATATATATATATATATATATATATATATATATATATATAGATATATGGAGGTTATAATGAGACCACATATTATAGTGAGACAATGTGGACTCATCTCAACCCTCCCTTATCTATATCAATGGCTAAGATAAATAGGGGTTAAAATTACATTAAACATTTAATTAAGGAAAAATAAGGGTATAATTGTCAAAACAAACATGTGGGGGACCATCCAAATATGGAATCAGTTATTAGGAGAAAGAAAATCACGTGGGGAGAAAGAAAATCGCGAGAAAATCGCGCTGGAGAGAGAAAATCGCGCGCATGTGCTCTGCCATGCAGTATGATGTACACTTATCATATATTTGTTGTATACTTAACACTATTTTACTGTATGTTTAGCATAATTTTACTGCATATTAAAATGGTCAAACAAAAATATATGGGGACCATGAATCAAGGAATCAGTTATATAGAGAGATAGAGAATCACGCTCATTAACATGTGGGGCCGTGGATTAAGTAAATCAATTATAGAGAGAGAGCAAATCATGCTCATTATTGGTGTATATTTAGATATATTTGATGTATACTTAACAATATTTTGTTGTATGTTTAACATAATTTTACTGCATATTAAAAGGGTCAAACAAAAATATGTCGGGACCGTGGATTAAGTAAATCAATTATAGAGAGAGAGAAAATCACGCTCATTATTGTGATGTATATTTAGCATATATTTGAAGTATACTTAACACTATTTTGTTGTATGTTTAACATAATTTTACTGCATATTACAATTGTCAAAAAAAAATATTAGTATACAACAAAACACAAATAAGTATACAACAAACCACATATAAGTATACAACAAAAAAATAAGTATACAACAAAATAAATATATACATAAAAAATTAAATTAACTATTTATACAACAAAACACATCTAAGTATACGTCGAAAAATATCTAAGTGTACAAGATGTCTTCATTGCTTCCTAAGAGCCTCATTTTCTCCACGTCAAGATCGCCTTCTTCACCAATCCTCCAATTCAAACACGTAATAAACAAATTCAACTTCATCAAATTCAAACAGAAAATTCTTTTTTTTTGTTAGTTATTCTTTTTTACGACACCTGGCAAGTCCTTCATCCTTCATGCCAAGCGACTCCAACAAATCCACACTCTCTTGGTCAATCTCGATGCGGTCAACATTAATGGCGGACTCCAACAAATCCACACTCTCTTGGTCAACCTCGATGCGGTCAACATTAATGGCGGACTAGGTAAAAATTGGTCATTAATTGGAGACTATTGTCGGCTAAGCATATCAAGAAATATTTGTACTCAGTTCGAGGTAGTGAAGCAAATATTCAGAAAACCGAGAAAAAACATGGAAGGCATCCATAAAAAAACGATAAAGGTTAAAGACGAGTGCCGCGGTCCGCCGACCCAAACAAGCGCACTTTCCTAGCCTACGGTTTTGGTGGGGAGATGAAACGAATTATTCGGTTTTCAAATTAAACTGATATTATGTAATTGTGTAATGACAATCATGCCCTTTTCAGCTTTAAAATAAATTTAAAATGATTATTAAATTGGAAAAATCCCAACCATCTAAAATTTGATATTTGTGGCTAGGATTAGTCCACACAGTCTCACTCTAATTATATGGTCTCATTTGATCTTATTCCTATATATATATATATATATATATATATATAACATACTTGAGATTTTTTTTTTGAGGACAACATACTTGAGATTAGATGTATACGCAAGTGGTGAGAATTGAAGGAATTGAGGTTCAATATATTCTTTTTGTTTTTAAATAAAAAAGTGGGTTTTTTTTATTGTCAAAATATAAAATAAAGAATGGCTAGAAAAGAAATTGCGTTGTATATGGTGTAACATCATTTTAAGGTTTATATCAATTGATAATGATTTTTAATAAAAGTTAGTAGATTATAACACAAATTACATTAATTATTTAATAAAAGTTAGTAATGTTTAAGTGAATTGTATTTATATTTAGATTATATAAGACTTGATATATAGTTTTAATATTATATTAAATTATAAATTAACATAGATTCAAGATAATAATTTAATAATAATTAATATATTTATATATTAGTAATATTCTTATTTATTTACTATAATATCTTTATTATACTTATAAATAAAATTTGAATGATTTTTAGATTTATTTAATTTTATAAAAATATTAAAATGAAGTATTATTCATCAAGGATTATATGGATAACTATAATGTGTACTAAATGTTTTATTTCAAAAATAAGGAGGATTTAACGACGTTTCAAAAATGTGTACGGACACGAAAATATTTTTCAATTATTCGTGCGTACGGGGCATAATACGTGTTTTAACTAACATAGGTTTGGATTTCTAACCAACCAAATTTAATATATTCCATATAGTATTTTATTACTAAGTAGTTGAATTTGGACCAACTTTATTATCATCGAATTTGTATTTAATTATTTAAACAAATATCTTTTTGGCGAGACGCAAGAAAATTTGTGGAGTAAATTACCGCAACTGCCCTCCACTGCCAAAAGATTAATAAGACTTTCAACGTTTTTTAGATTCGTAAACAATAAATAATGAGCAAATGGGGCAAATTACCCACTTGGGATAGGTGATTGAGTTTTTGACATGTAGGATAAAAACATAGTTTTCTACCCATTTTTGGTGTTCTTTTACCACAATACCCTCGGCGCTTTAAATGCAAACCTTTAATATGTATTTCTCTCTCTTGAAATTAAATACTCCCAATACATAACATACGTGAACTCGAAACACACCCTTCTTTTTGCTTCTTCATTTTTTCTCTTCTTCTTCTTCTTCTTCACAAAATATCAAGAAGTTATTTTTGTGGGCTTTCATCAACAAAATCGCACCAAAAATCGAATAACAAGGTAATGTTTTTCTCCTCCTAATTAGTTAACTTTGTTTAAATTGTTCAAGACCAATATATTTGCAAAATATGTGAAGTGTTTTGTGAAAGGAAAAATTTTCTCGCATTTATGAAAAACAATGCACGATATCGTGTCATAGAGTTGTACGATATCGTATCGCCCCGATATATTGACACGATATATCGTCGTTGTATATTAGCGATATCGTGCCCCGTATATTGACACGATATATATCGCCTAATATATAGGGCACGATATATATCGCGTCAATATATATACGGGGCACGATATATCGTGCCTCAACGAAAAAGGGCACGATATATCGTGCCCCAGTAAAAAACAGGCGCTTTTTATGTGTTCTTGCATTTATCAATATTTTTTCTTTGTATATAGATGAACTCTCGCTATCTTGTTGTTCGATTTGGTGGTCATTGGGAAGGTTTAGAATATAAAAGTGGTGAAGAAGAAGTTGTACGTATTAAACCGGGCAAAATGAATTATAGTGAAATATTGGAGGAGGTTTATGGTGTTGTTGATGTTGATAGGGGCGTATACGATTGTATAATGCATTCTATTGTAGATATTTCGAAACAAACTTGGGAAGTTAAAGTTGAAAAACGATGATGACATTGAAACGCATTTGGGAACACCGAGTTACCAATTGTTTTTGTAACACCGAAAAGAAAAACGATGGGTGAGACTAGTTCGCATAATGTATTGGGAGGTCCGCCTCGAGCATAATCGAGTTGAGAACGTTGAAGGTCAACAAGGTGTTGGTGGAAGTTTTATGCAACTAATGGCTAGTCAGAATGATTTGTCAGCAGTCATTGGGCCTAATTACAACTACATGCAACTTCTTGGTTTTCAACAATACGGTTTACCGCAAATCAATCCATATAGTCATGCAGTAAGGCCTAGTGGAGCACCTTTTATGCATATGAACAATGTTCCAATTATTGATCATCCGCGTCCACTAGCACCTTTTCGATTAATGTTCCAAATATCAATTGTCCGGGACCTAGTATAAGGCCAAGCAATGAAGATGGCTATTATCCTGATATGGGTTGTGATAATACTGATGTTAATTGTGATAATACTGATGCTGATGTTGGTTGTGATAATAATGACATTAATTATGGTGCAAACTACAATCAAAATGATTTTGGTGAGAACTACACCGATGGTGATGTTGGTAGACGTTGAAGCTAATAATCAATTTGAAAATGACCCGAAAGAACGTCTTGAATTTGAGGAATTTTGTGAGTGGAGACGTGAAGCGGAGAGAAGTATTTTAAAAACCAAAACCAAGATGCAGCAGGCGACGAGGTGTTAACTTACATCCGATATCCATAGAGACAATATGGACGAAACAATAGTGCCCACATGACGAAGTTGGGTGATTCCCGGTACACTCGCGCACCTTTCGCCTTCCTCCCGGGAACCTCTGGGTTGGAAGCATCCGTGGAACATTGCGCCAAGGAGCAACATACATGAGCAAAATCGAATTGGATATCGCACTAGGCATGTATCACCTTGAAAATCAAGTCGAGTATCGAGTTGAACGCTCGGATAAGACTCGTTTTCATGCAATATGCAAGTATGAACGATGCCCTTTTTCGAATGCGTGCATATGGAAAGGATGGTATTTGGAGAGTAGGGAAGTTTGACAAGCACCATGGATGTGGGTTAAATTTGAATGACAATGCATCTAGGCGGGTGCATTCTAAAGTAGTAGGTGCGTATTTTGCATCTAGATTACTAGTGGAACATTCTCAAGCGCTCGTGCAAGAGATATGATAGCGGAGTTGGAATCACGACATATGATGGGCTTAAAATGAGTTATAATGTTGCGTTGAGTGCAAAGCATCATACCTTTGGGTTGATATATGGAGATAGCAACAAGTCATTCAATCTAATTCCTGATACTTACACATGTTGAATTTAACGAATCCGGATCGGTAACTAGATGGAAGTCGGATAATTTTAATAGATTCAAGTACGTGTTTTTTGCTTTGCATGCATCAATCACGGATTCCGAACAATGCCCGACCGCTATTGTGATTGATGGAACACACCTTAAAGGCAAATACCGAGGAATATTGTTTGTGGCGAGAACAAAAGATGGTAATGAAATGCATTTTCCCACTTCTTTGTTGGAATCGGGGATGTTGAAAACGACGATTCTTGGACATGGTTTTTGAGACAGGTTGAGAGATGCTTATAATTGCCCTCGTGATCTCATCGATTGTTTCGATCAAAGACAAGAGTATCGATAATGCCATAAAAGCAAGATACCCGAAGCATCACATGGGCTTTGCACTTATCATTTGCGAGTAATTTGGCTCAATACGGTCAACATATAGTAGCAATGTTTAGGAATGCAAAGATATTCATACCGCCGTGAAGATTATGATAAGTATTTTGAAAACATAAAAGTTGCTAGTGAGACGGGTGCGTTTAAAAAGTTAGAACGCGTGCGGGGAAGACGGATGGTCTCGAGTTAAGTGTCTGTCCGGCGTTATGGGTTCATGACATCAAACTCACCGAGAGCTTCAATAGTCGGTTATTATGGGCCGAGAAAAGTTACCCGTTTGTTCTCGTGCTTGAGTGTGCTCGGACTATTATTGAAAAGTGGTTTTATGAACGACGACCGCCGCTAATGATAAAGATCAAGAGCTAACACTTGAAGCAACCAAAAGATTAAATGATGCGATTGAGATAGGTCGTAGAATGGATGTACAATGTCTTAGTAATGTGAAGTACAAGGTGAAAGATGGAACAAAGACTTATTTGGTTGACTTATCCCAAAGAACGTGCAAAATTGAGAATTTGAATATGAATTGATGCCTTGCGCCCATGCATCTGCAGAAATTAGGTATAAAGAAATTTAAAATTTGTATCAATATTTTCACATAATTCGTTCAATATTTTCAAATAATTGTTTGTTTATTTGTGCGGGAAGAAGCGAACCTCAATATCTATTCATTTGTTTTTGCCCATTATTATAAAAATGAAAATCTTCAAAAAATGTGGGCGGGTGAAGTTTTACCGTTCCCGATCCGAGTGAATGGGTTCTACCAGAAGTGCGAGACTTAGTATGCAACCCTCCAAATAACCCGAGACAAGCGGTCGTCCCTGACAAAGTAGAGTTCATTCCGCTGTTGAATCATCAAGTAATCGTTCACGTAAGAGTCAAATTTGTTCAAGGTGTGGGGGTGGCCACAATTGCGTCAAATGCACTATGTCATTGCCGCTCGATGAGCACGAAAGTGCCTCGACTGACACAACCGGTCCTTCGAGACAAGTGCGTAATAAGAAGAAATGTGGAATATGCCGAGCGGATGATCATACCCGTAGAAAATGTCCGAGACGTCCGGATGATGAAAATTAGGCAAAAGTTTATTTCAAATGTAATACTATTTTCTAGAAAAACACACTAAGAGTCAAACCCATTAGTCTAAATGTGTTAATCATGTCAAGTAGTGCTTTTATCAAGATGATATATGGCACGATATTTCGTACAACTATCTCGAACACGATATCGCGACTTATATAGTTGGCACGATATCGTGCCCTATTATAGTTGGTACGTAATAAGCGTGTCTTATGTTTGGCACGATATATATCGTGCCTAATTATATAAGGGCACGATATATCGTGCCTAATTATATATCGTGTCCCAATTGCTCTTATGAATATGTTTGTAGTTTTTGTGGATTTCTTATCTGCTAATTGTAATTCTCTTAATTTAAAGTAAACAAAATCTTGTTTTTTTAAACAAATTAAGAAAAATCATGCAAAATGAATATTTAATTAAATAACTCAAAATATTTAGAAGATATACAACAATATGTACTACAACTCCCAAGTACTACTATCAAGATCTTGTCTTTGTAAACTTGTCGTGCCATATTCTTCCTTATCTCTGGAATCGACTGCTCCACATACTTCCTATTAATCTTCTGTGTGATACAACTAATGATGGAATGTATGGCAAATACACCACAACTAGTGGGGTCGTTCTGCAAAAAACAATCTTTCGGCTGCCTATGGATAAGTTCCCACTCGCGGCGGACAGGCTCCTTACCTAAGGCGGCGTAGAAGCCGGTGAGCGAATAAGTACACATGGGAGCATGCGACGGAGGGGACGTGTGTCGACGCCGATTGGCAAAACTATCATCCGTGTATCGGCACGTCTTCGAGTCGCATATGTATATGTCTTTGTGGCTCTACGTAGATCCGATCTGCACCACACGACAAAATGGCCCGACAAATTCACGATCATGTACACCTGGTGAAAACAAAATCAGAAATAATCAAAACAATTTGAATGAAAAAATGAATAAACTAGCCAAAAAATAATTATTCAAGTATACCGCAGACAAAGACTCCATGGACCAGGATTACCCCATCCTGGAGTTCCGTCTTTGACAACCCCGACCAACTCATCCAAATCTCCCCGTCCGGAGGAATCTCCTCCATGGTCGCTGGTCATATATCTTGTCGCAGGATCCGTACCATGCATACGACTCCATATGTGCCGTATGGAATCCTACACATTGAAAAATGTTTATAGGTTAACAAGTATGATTTATTAATTTTACAAGAAAATGCGAGACACATAATAAATAAACTAACCGAAAATGTCGTAGATACAATCCTATAAGTTCCCACTTGTTTCTCATGAGGCACAACCCCAAGAAACCGGGGATCGGATCGTAGTATGGACAGTATGCATTTATATGCTTTGTCAGAAATGAAAGAAATCGATATTAATCGATAAAATATTCATCAACTAAATAATGCAAAAGAAACTTACATCATTTTCCAACTCTATCTTTGGATCCGCCATTTCCTTAAAAATGATGGCCCAACAAGGTACATAAGCCCCACGTTCCTCCCGCAATTGGACTCTCAAATATTAAGACAATGGAATATAAGATGTTAATACTAAGACGATAAGACAAATGCAAAAAAATTAACTTACTCTTCATTAGACTTTAAGAAGCGGGTAAACTCCTTCTCGACGGGGCAAGCTTGCGAGACCTAGATCCCCGAATGGGCCGCGAATATGCCGCGACGCCGCTTCCCGAACCACGGATCAAGGAAGTAGGCGGTGAGGGCAAATCTGGATAGGGCGCTCGTGGACCGGATACCACGAGTGTCGGAGAGGAGCTCGAATAGGAGACGGCAATGGCCTCGGAATCGGGACTCGACACTGTGGTCGTGGAGAATGTGATAACACGGGCATAATAGAGTCGACAATGGCGGAAGAGAAGTCGACAATACCGGAGGAGGAGGAAGAGACGTCTACTACCGGAGGAGGAGGAGTCGACATGGACGGAGGAGGGGAGGAATCGACATGGCCGGGAGGAGGAGGAAGAGACGTCACTACTGGGGAGGGGGAGGAGTCGACATGGCCGAAGGAGGAGGAAGAGACGTCACTACCCGAGGAGGAGGAGAGTCGATATGGCGGGAGGAGGAAAGAGTCGTCACTACCGGGAGGAGGAGGATGAGGAAGAATCACACGCCTTGGACGGAAGAGTCGAGCATCGCTTTGAGAGAGGAGTCAATATCGCTAGAAGGAGGAGTCGAGATCACGGAGGAGGTGTCACTGCGATGATCGGCTCGGATATCTCTCGACTACCATGCACGAAGTCATCGTCTTGATCAAGGTATGGGAATAGACGCCTAATCTCCTCCTCGAATAAGGTCCTAACTCGACCTATCTCCCGATCTAGCGTTTGTCCAATCGAGAACCCTCCTCCTCGAGATGACGCTCTCTAACCGAGAAACGGCATCATCGACTCGTGTCTCCAATCGAGCGAACCGCTCCTCTCGTAAGTCTCTCGAATCAAGCTAATCTGGCCGCATAACACCCCGAATCGGTGTCGATATCTGCGCCAACTCACGATGGATCAACACGAGTATCCTGACGGATCGGGTGGATCATCGCGCGCATAGTCGCTCATGGGCGTATGGATCAACACGAGTATCCTGGCCGACGGACCGACGTCATTTGTCCGCCATCTAAAGGATCATCACCACGGGATGATGGACCATCTGCCCCAGGCCGCCGCCCGGCCTCAATCGAGGAGTAGCGATGTCGGCCTCTCAAACGGGTCTACCTCTCCTCCTCCGCCCGCTTCTCTGTCTCGCCCCCTGCGGCAAAGACTTACCTCCCCCTCGCCATAGGGTGGGGTCGCCGAATCCGACACTCCTCTCTCGCTAAAGGGGGTCATCGAATCTGACTCGTACCTCGCCTCTGTTCTCGCTAAAAACCGGTTCTCCTCTGGATGAATCGAGGAGACCTAACAAAATAACTGGATCATCGACTCCTCTATATATATATCGATGGAGCTCCTCCTGGTCGGATCGAATATTTCATGACACACTAAAGCCTCAAATAATATAAATAAATAAATTAATAAAAAAATAAATTAATCATTAAATAAATAAATAAGTAAACACCGTTATACATACCGTGTCAAAGAAAAAAAAAATCATTATGTCAATAGCGGTCTTGAAAACCTCCAACGAAGGCACCTAGCAATCAGGTGTCGATACTCGAGTCGCCCGGGCATTACCCAGGCGAGGTATCGCCTCGAATGCCCAAATCTGTGAGAACATTGATAAGTATGAAAAAATAAGATTTTTTTAAATATTTAAAAACTAATTACAAATATAAATAAAATAAAAACATATACGTATCAGCAAGAAGACATGTGGCCCCATAAAAATGATAAGAAGGTGGCCGATATCTGGTGGAACGTCCTTGGCTATCGGCCAAGTGGCGTAACATCATGCAGTGCCGAATATAATGCATCAATATCTGAAAGGAGTATTTCCCCCGAAACGCCTCCCACCGCGCATCGCCCCTCGATCAAAACCACAACCAATGGTCCATCATGCGCCTGCATCGGCCATCGAAACACAAAGATCATGTAAAAGGCAAATAACACCTTCCCCACCTTCAGGGCATCGTCCAGTGAGTCACGGAAGGTGCCAAGAGCAAATAAATCGCGTAAATGCGCAGCGTGAACCCGATCACCCCTAGGCCAATACCGCTATATATACCGGTCTCGGGTACCTCAAAAATCACCGTTAGGGTCAAATGTGGACCCCGAAAATCGCAATCCCGATATCATAGCAAAATCACGCCGAGAGAATCGATGAATCGCTTCTCCGACGTGGAACCAACACTCCGATTCGAAGCGTCGTCCGCACATGCACCTCCATCGCAACTAATGCATGCAATGCCGCATTACAACCGGCTCCGTCATACCCAAAATCCATAAAATATCCGAAAGTCGATGCCTAAACCGACTATATAAATCATCATCGATCTCCAAAGAACTCATCTCTCTCGATGGTCCAATAATATTCGATCGAACGTATCCCGCGATGTGGGCCTCTCTCGATGATATGAGGTCTCTTCCATTGTGGACCGACCTACAACAATTAATAAATTTCAATTTATTAAGATGAATTGTTGAAAAATTGCGAATCAGAGTGAAAAACAAAGAAAACAATAACAATAATTATGGAAAAAACAACATGTAACACGATATGGATATCTAGTACGAAATGCAACACGATTTACGCAATGAAAATGCAAAAACAAAGATGTAATTGAAACTACGACGACGATATCGTGCCATTTTGAAACACCGCACGATATCTTGCCCACAAATAAACCCTAAGACGATATCGTGTCAACTTAAACCCCCGCGATATCGTGTCAAATTTAAACCCCACACAAATAAACCCTATGACGATATCGTGTCAACTTTAAACCCCTCCGATATCGTACAAATTTAAACCCCCTTCGGCACGATATCGTGCAAATTTAAACCCCCGCACAATATCGTGTCGCGTCGTCTTCAACCTCATCGCTACTCAACCGTAAAAAATCACCGCCATTTTCGACAATGCTAGTCCCAAAACACAACACAAAACTTCATATGGAACAACTAAACCCTAATTATTGGTATTATCAAAGTAAAAATTAACAACAAACTAAACCCTAATTCATGAAATGCACTATGTATTTATGGATTTCGAACATTTAAGGGCGCGGCGCGATATAAGTATGAGAATTTACCCGTCGCGAGCGGAGGAGGAGAGAGGGTACGGAGGTGGCGAGACGCGACGTCATTGGCGGAGATAGCGGCGTCGATGGCGGAGACGCGTTAGCGGCGGGGGTCGGGACGACGACGAGTGATTCCATTTGGTGTTTTTTCTTTTGTCACGATATTAAGCGCGATTTGTAGTGTTGGGTTTTCTTCTTGTAAAACCTTTGCTTTTGGCTTGCACGATTTGTGTTGTTTCTTTTGCTTGGGTTTTTCTTTTGCTTTTCTTTTTTGTGTACAATTTTGTCTTGGAGTGTGTGTATATGTAGACCATATATACGGTATAAATGTGACATCAATTTCAAAATTCAAAAACCAACAAATTAAAGAAGGGTAATTTACCAATTTGGGTAGAAAAGAGTTTTGTTATCTTAGTGGATAGAAAAGAAGACTTAAAAATTCTCCCATTAATAATTCACACAATTCACAAAAGCAGCGTCAACAATGGGGTGGGAGTGGAAGAACGATGATGATTCCAGTTATATTTCCTCCTCCGCGGGTGACCTTTCCGAGTTTCGCGGCTCCTCAAACCCTAATGATGACGGTGAGGACGGCCGCTGCGCCACCCGAAAGGTCGTGAGGTCGCAGTGTCGAACGGAGGAAGTGGAGCCTGGGAAATTCATTCGCAAATGTGAGAAAACCGAGCAGGTTTTCAAAGACTGTGTTGGGAGGTATTGATTGCTAGCGCTATGCTATTTATACTTGAGATTTTGGTTTTAAATTTATAATTTGGGGGAAAAAAGCTTGTATTGATGTTTCCTTGGGCTCAATCTGTTGAGGAATTTATTGGGATAATGGTCAGAAGGATGGATATTGGTTACCGCTGTTTCATCAATATTAGCTCATGTAATTAATTGTGATTTTCGCTTATATCTAGTTAGGATGGAGCTTTTTGGTATTCTTTTGTTCCGATAAAATTGGATAAGTATATTTGTTGTATAAGTCTTTGAGTGCTGTGTGTGCGTAGGAATTTGGAGCAAACTGCAGAAGGATGAGATTAAAAGTTTGCTGTGTGGTTGGGTACCAACTAGATCATTTTTGTTAGGATAAACTTTAGTTTGTCAATAATGTTTGGATCAAATTTGGGGGAATAGCATATAATCGGAAGTTTGAGGTAATTGGAGGCAGAATTCCACTGTCCAGATGTGAATGGCAAAACAAAATCATTGGTATCTTTTGTCATTTTTTGGTAAGGAGAAATAACAATAGGAAACGGACTTGGTAGCACACTGGAAGTAGTGAGCAAAGATGGTAAAGTGTGAGAGAAGTTGACAGTAAGAATAATATAAAAAATAGGGATATTCAACTGAGATTTGATACAGTAATTAGACACAAAGAGCACAATGGGTGGAAAAAATAGGTTTAGTGAAGGAGCTTTCGGTAGAAGAAAATTCAAATCTTGTGACTTAAGATTACAAGTCATGCGGAAAGCCTCGTCTCCATAAAACAACAAAACTATTTTGTTCAGAATAACTATAGAATTACAAAAAGAAAATCATGGTTACCACAACAATCAAAGAACGGCATGAAATTAAGTAATAACTAGAAACTTAAATCATGAAAGTTGTATACTTTAAAGAGCTTAAATTGCAATTTTTGATTTATTATAAACATTGCAACATGCCTGATACAGGAAATTTTGGGACTGAAGGAATGAGATGAAAAGCTTGCTCTTTTTATGACATTGATATTGAGTTCCAAGTTTTGACTTTTCGTTATCGTGGAATGCTTCCTTTTAGTTTCTTTACGTTATGTCTGGATTTTCTTTTTCAGCTATGGATGCTCCTGTTTATATCGACAACATTTACCCCATTTTGTCTGATATGGCTGTGTTCTTGCTGCATTTGACACTGCACAGGCCATTTTGCTTGGTGTAACAGCAGACATGAATATTTGATGTAGCATTGCTTGCTATTTGATTGTGCACTTCTAGTATATCCAGTGGAAACAATGTTGCTTTTATGGCTATTGTTGAGCATGCAGTGGCAACTGAATGAAGAATTTCTGTGAAAAATGCGACTCTTGTGAAATAGATCCGTTGTATTGAGGGGCAACTTAGATGATTCTATTGGTAGCAGATTGATTTGAACTCCTGGATTCCTTGGATTATGTGGGAACTTAGATGATTCTAGTGTTAGCAAATTAATTTAACTCAAGTTAATTATATTAGCATGAAGTAACTAGAATGTTCAGCTTTGCAGATTTATATCTAGGAAGTAATAGTTGCCCTTTTGTTCGAGGTTCACTTTGATCTGCTGTTGAAGTCCCATGTTCAATTGCATTGAAGAAGATGCAGTATTTCAAATTCCTTTAAAATTGATGGAGAGTGTACTTTATGTTGCTAAGATCTGCTGTCTAGTTCAAGTTATAATAAGCATTGTTTTAATCAGATGGTTACATAGATCTCTTCCGATGATCGGCTTATTCATTTATGTGGTATTCTTTTTCACTCAGGCCCAGTGAGATGGTACAATCCAACAAAGAATATACAGAGGAAGATGTCACAGACCAAATGGTTAAAGGTTCATTTCCCTTTGAGTCAGCAGAGCATGAACCCTCTTACTTTCCTGGCTTGCGCAGTGATATTGAAGCCATTGAACGTAATTTCTTTGGTGGCATTGGCCGATTTTTTCAAGCAGCTGAAGAGATGAAGAATGAGTTCTTCAATTCAGTTGGGGTCCCACACATGTATGATGACAATGCTCCATCGTCCCACGCGAAGCGTGGAATTCATATTGAAGGTCGCCCTCCCCAAGAAGCTTTTACGAAGAAATTTCCTGATGGAGATGTTGATTTTTCTGGGTTGGCGAGAGATGTTTGAATTAAGATATATATTTGGATACTAACTAGGTTAAGGATACAATAAATATGAACTCTATCTCCAATACCAATCTCCCATGTATCTTTGTGAACACAGTGTCCAAAAACCTTTTGGCCCCCTGGTTCACAATGCAAGTAGCGATTCTTTGTCTGGTGGCTTATTAGTGTAGTTTCTCGTATAGTAAGAACAAAGTTAGCAAGTTGAGAATATCTAGGGATTAAAATTGTCATGGATGATCATTTACCTTCTAAAACTATTTTGGTCAGGGAAATTCAATTGGCTTTTGAGCTTGATTGACGAAAGAGGTGATGCTTTTGTCGGTGATCGTTGAATGTCATTTCGTAATCAATCATACACTGAGGAAGAAAACATATGTTTCTACTATTGGGTCTGTTTGGAAAATATGTAAAGTATTTAAGCACATGGACATTCCATTTGTTTTTGCTGTTCTTTACCAGGAAAATACAGATGGAGGGAGAAAAAGAAAGATGATTCTTGTTTTGCCTGCCAATTTGAAAGCTTTGATCCCAAGTCGTAAAACTAACCAGTCTCTCTCAGTTCGCTGCAAATGCATGCAAAGTAAGTTGTATTTAATTTGTCAAACTCAATTACTAGGGATCATTTCATTCTTTTAAATGCCAGTTTCTGTATTTTAAGGAAAAATGGGTCTCGTATATTATTTGTAATTTCCTTATAAACATATGTGTTTGTCGGTCTTACAATATTATGTAAGTTTAATTGTCGAAATCACAAGTGCCTTGACCGTTTCTTGAACTTATAGGTAAGGATAAAGGATGCATAAGGGCAGTGAAAGCTTGAACCAGATGGAGGCACCACCTACTTTCACTATTATTTTCTCAGTCCGGCTTTAAATGACGACTTTTATTGCTAATTTATGAGATGGCAGAGACCCAAAAATGCATAATTACAAGCCCTCTTATCACTTATATGAATGATTCCAATAATTAAAAGATGTTCTGACTTTTTATTTCCTTTGGACGTAATTTCTTTCTTATAATTATTTATTAGACAAAATTTTATTGTTCTTCCTCATATTTATTAGTAAAACCAAGATAAATGTGACAGTTAATAATTATTGCATAAATGAATTTTTTAATACATATGATTAAAATACAAGAAGCCGGTTACGTTTTGAAAGATTCATTATATATTTGAAATTACATATAATTCAAAAATTGACATAGGCAATATATATTCATTTCCACCAAACACAATAAACAACATAATTAGTCAAACACTCTTATTTTTACTAATCAAATCATTCAAAAAATGCAAGTTTCTGAAGGAGTTTGAATATTAGTTGGGCTTCGGAAACCACTTCTCATTGGAGGCGATGGACGGAGCTCTCCCTCATTGCCAGAACAACAAGTTACATTAATATACTAATAATATTTATTATTTTCCGGTTTTTCCTTTGAGGATTCAGCTTTTTGGGTCAGGATTTCTTCCATGTCGTCTTCTTCATCTTTATTGGTTTTTTTTTGTTTCCAGTGAAAGTATCTCTGGAGATTGGAGAATGAGAATGAGAATGAGTCATGGAGCTGAGGAGATATGTATAGTGGAGTGAAAGAGAAAATAAGGGGATTCATCTTGAGCGAGGCTCGTGGTTTATGGTTGCTGGAGATATTATTGCTCCGTTTCTTCTTGGACAAAGGTAAATTATGTTCGTTTTGCAACTGGTCCGCACATTAGCTCCTTTTAGTGACCACTATTAGAACAACTGATTTAGTTTAGGCTCAACTGTAGTAACCTATAATTGTTGCTGTACTTTTGTTCATTGGCATGTTAATTATTAAGCAAAACTTTTTGTAGTTCATACTTATTCTCTTTTGGCTTTCAGAAAGTAACGTGGAAATAATTTGGGGATGAGAAATAGAGAAACTCAATTAAGTGCAATTTTTATTTTTGTAACTGTATCTCTCTATATACATATGTCTATGTGTGTGTGGTGTGTGTGTGTGAAGCACCACTTTCTTCAGTGCCTCTGTTTCGTGTGTGTGTGTGTGTTTCTGTTTTCTACCTTCTATGATTTTGTGTGTATCCGGGTGTGGGCATTTGGATAGTCTTGCGTTTTTCTATTTCTCACATTCCTCAAATTCTTCCCACGTTTTGGCTTATATTTTGATTTTCCTTTCTAAGTTCACCTATTTAATTGCTCCTCAAATTTATCCATAATACTTAATTTATTTTGATTCCTTTTCTTTTTGGGTTCACTTTATAAATGGTTGGAGGTTGCATTCTTTGTATGTATTGGTGAGGAGAAAGGAAGGAGATGATTTGTTAGATTTACAAAAAAAAAAAAAAAAAAAGGTTAGTTATATCTCATATTAAGAACCCTTGCATTACAAAAAAATATAGTTAATTTTTGTTAGGCCTGTTGAACCACCGGTTGAACAAGTTCGACTGGTTGGACCGCGAACCGGTAGTGAGTCTGGTTTGCTCATTGGTCCAGTTTTTAAAACATTGGTTGGATGCACTTTTGGTTAATATACATGGCAAGATGATAGGCAGATGAGAATGCAGTGATGCTCATTATATTTTTTTTCTTTTAATTTTTCTTTTTTTTTCTGAAACCATAACGTAAAAGAGGTTTTTTTTTTTTTTAAGAAAAAGAGGTATTTTGTAGTGGTGATCAGTCTGCCAAAAGAAAAACCAACAAAACCAAGTTCATGTTCTGTATAATTTATGCAAACCTATATGTCTTAACTACTACAAATTTGAGTACCATTACTTTTATATTTAATTTTGTTTGTTGTCAAATTATTTTGTGAGAAGAATACAAAGTTGTTTGACACAATATACACAATATCATTAGTTTATGTTTATCATATTTCAATCATGTACTATTTTGTTTTACAAATTAAAAAAATATGAGGTTATATTTATTTCACATAGATGATAGATATCTAATCATTAATAATGTTTTTGACTTTAAGATTGCGTAATATGTGATTATTTTATAATGAGCAATCTTTCTGCTAAATAGGATGTACTGAACTCATATTTCAACATATACTTTTTCATTTGATATATATGTTAAATGAGGTGTAATGAAAAAAATGTGATATTAGAATTGACTTGCTGATATGAATCGCAATTTTAGGGATGCCATAATAGGAAAAATGTGAGTAGTGGTAATGGGGTCTCATATGTCTAAGGATCGTTATATATTTCTAATGATCATTATATCGGAAAACATACATCCAAGAATCATTATCTCTTTTCAAAATTACACCATGTGCTATGTCAACAAATTTTAGTTGGAAATCATAGCAAAAGTCCGACTTTTTTCAATCTTTACTGCATTACCCATGGTTTCCTCAATCGTATGTTTTGTTATAGTTATAGAATCCAACCATTTTTTTATGCATCCATCCTTTGAAATAGTAGTCGTAATTAATCAAAATTGGGATAGTAATAGTAGCAAGTCTACTGATTCTTTAAGCAGGGGATGGAACACGTTTGATGGAACATGCAACGTGGTTGAAGAATGTTACTATTTACAATGTTACTATTTACACAATTACACAATGCATCACGAAGCCATATTAATGGAACATGAGTTTGAGTGTTTAGCTAATGGAAGGAGAGAGAAATGATATCTTAAATGAGTTATAATCTTCAATGATGACATCAGTTATTTTGTAGGAAAATTTTCAGTTAATAATTATGTCTAATTCCTAATGGAGATGTTAAATATGTTATTTCATTGTTTCCTAATGCACTACCTATAAGGGAATTGGTGTTAAAACTATACAATTGTGAATGATGCAATAGAATATATTGGAGACAAAATTAGGGATGGCAACGGGGCGGGTTTGGGGCGGGTTTGGCCAAACCCGGGACCCGCCCGCCAAGGAGAAGTAAGACCCGGGACCCGCCCGCCCGCCTCAAGACCCGCCCCCCCCGCCCGCCCCGCCTCAAAACCCGCCGGGCGGGTCTAGACCCGCTAGACCCGCCAAATATATTTTTAAATTATAATAATTTATATTTTTCTATTTGTGGCCAAATTTTCAAAAGTAATCAAATGCCAATAGATTAAAAAATAAATAAATATAATTATGCAACTAATTATAACTATTTTTTTTAGAATTGGCTACTATTAAGATTTTTTTAAAACAAATACTATTAGTATACTACATAGTACTCAACTAATACTTAAAATAAATATTCAAAGTAGAATATTACAAGATATTATATTAGTAAATTAAACTTTAAAAGTAAATAATATTATAATAGTACTCAACTAATATTTTTAAACATATAACACTCAAATTTAAAAGTAAATAATGCAAAAATATTTTAATATATACTTAAAAATTTAATAAAAATTAACATGCGGGGGGTCAGGGCGGGTCCTATAGGACCCGGGACCCGCCCGAACCCGGACGGGTTTTGCAACCTTAGACCCGAGACCCGCCCGGGACCCATTTATCCGGGTCTAGACCCGCCCCATCGGGCGGGTTTAATGCGGGGCGGGTTTTGACCCGCCCCATTGCCATCCCTAGACAAAATTGAATACTTGCAATTATGGAATTCAATACACAAATCTTGAACCACACAAAAATGGAGTAAATAGAAATTCTTCTTCATTTTAGTTAACTATAATTGTGATCACGAATTGCTAAATAGATGCAATGTGAAAGATGTTGAAACAATATTAAAGTATTAATAGATTTTTAAAAGTTTTAAAAAAATTATTCATCATCAAATAACTAAGCATTATTTCATGAGTTATAGATATGGGTTGGTGTTGAATGTTGTACAATGCGATCAGTCCATGCATAACTATGTTAGAGGAGGTAACATTATATTTATTGGATGCTCAGTACGCCAATATTTAATATTATTGGAACATGTATAATTATTTAATTTATATCTTAATTATAAATTATTTTTAATATGTAATTTAATGGAGAACATCACTCACAATACATGCATGTAAAAATTGGATGTAGAAGGTGCAACTTGCAAGTATGAATATAATTGCACTTTCTCATTGCTTTGAACAAAAAGTACAAGTGGTGAATGCAAATTGAATGTAGTAGTTAGGGATTAAAAAGATGCAAGCCACTTTGAAAAAGAGTAAAAAGAGAAAGACATCAACTACGTCTACCAATCATCCTCAAATGAAGAATGATGATGAAATGGGATACAAAGATGATCGAAACAAACAAACGCCATTAAGTGAAAGAGGTTTACCCTTTCACATTCGTTCTTATTCTTAAGTTGAATATACAGAAATCAAATCGAAATAAATAAACATATAAAGGCCCGCTGCCTCTAAATATAAGTAAAGGTTGAGTTACACAGCTCCTCATCTTTGAAGCTCTAAAGAAATTCTTTTAGAGCTAGACAATGCACACAGAGAAATGGATTAGTGAGGTGTGGATTTAAAGTAATGATGACGTCTTGAAGACACTCTTCTATTATCCAAAACAAATATAAAAAGAAATGGTTAAATTTAAATAAGAATAGGACATTGACACTTACCAAAGTTAAACAAGAGAAGACTTGATTCAATTTGAATTCGTGAAACAACTTTCTTTCCTTAAATTACTCCTTAGTTTTTAAACATCCATAAGATAAAGTTCTATGATAACGTCATCTAAATTCTTTAGCATAGATCTTTCGGTCCATGGTGTGTCTTCACTATATTTCACTTATTAGTTTTTTTTATTTTACGATATGAATGACATATATATATATGTAATAAAACTAAATTCAATTAAATATATTAATATCTTTTTCTAATTATATTAGTAAAATCATTAGGTTCACGTGCAACGCACGTGCACCTTACTAGTTGCTTTGAAAGTCTATCGAAGAAGAAATTGCAGGGTTAAGAGAAATGTTCGAAACGATAGATACGGATAACAGTGGTTATATAACTTTCGAAGAACTCAAGGCTGGCCTGAAAAGATTTGGAGCCAATCTTAATGAGTCTGAGATACATGATTTGATGAAAGCTGTAAGTAATTATTTTCAATATACATTGTACAGTATTTGGTTATAACATGTTTGGAGCACCTAAAACCTTAACACAATCAAAAGCTCAAATTTGAATTCGAAATATTACAGGCTGATGGTGACGATAGTGGTACTATAGACTATGGCGAGTTCATAGCAGCAACATTGCACCCGAACAAAATCGAGAAAGACGGTAATCTCTTTAAAGCTTTTTCGTATTTTGACAAAGATAAGAGTGGTTATATTACACAAGACGAGCTTCAAAGAGCTTGTGAAGAGTTTGGCATGGAGAGTTCGGACTTGGAAGAAATGATTCGAGAAGCTGATCAAAACAATGTAAGCGCTTCTATTGTTATGTGATAGATATGCCTATTCGGGATTAAACCAATAGCAGATTTTCTGGGGAAAAAATCGTCGGTTTAGTTTGAACAATACGAAAAATGTTTGAACCTTCAAGATTTGTTTGTTGAGAAATTATTGAATGAATTGTGCAGGATGGTCGGATAGATTATAACGAGTTTGTGGCGATGATGCAGAAAGGAAATACAAATTTTGGTAAGAATTAGAGATTTTAGAATAGTTTTAGCATTGGATTCAAGGAGGCAATGACTGTTTGTTAATATGAAAATTTTGTTTTCTTTCTTTTGCAATTTTGTAATTTATTGTACATTATTTCACAAGACTTCTATTTGTGAATGAAATAGGCATCACAAATTAGTTACTATAAACTAAAAATTCTTTGTCTTGCAAATAATAAAATGCAATTATTGTTCACATAATTGTGAGGTACTTTGTGTACTTATCCTGATTGAAAGGTGACTCAATTCTCAAGTCATTGAAACACATCCAAAGTAGGGCTTCATTTGGACAATAACAACACACCAATCCTCAATACATGCAATAATGCATAATCTGTGTGGGGTTTGTCCAAATCGTACTTAGTGTTTATTTAAACCTGATTTAGCTATGCCATTGGCCCCATGCTTTCATAATCAACAATAAATATAATCTGACTTTTAAGACAAAAATGGGTCCATTTCAATTTCTTTTAGGACACTATTGTTTTTCTAAAGCAGGATGAAAAAGAGATTCAATCTTGGTAATTGAATCATAATCTTCTTGATATAGAATGTTGAAAAGATAACATCCAGATCACTAAATTCCCTCGGATTGTTAAATTTGGGCTTAATGTATTGTCCCTTTGTTGGAGCTCTCAGAATGCCCAGGCTGGGCCAGCTCACAGGGCCAAGAGCAAAAATTGGGTCGGTCGGGTGTGCAGTAACCGTGCCGCTGTTGGCAAAATATTTCAGCACAGAGTTTGAATCAACAAAATAATTTTCGAGACGTGCAAGAGTGGCACTGTCATGTTTCAGAATACGGTTAATCAACATGTTAACTAATCGATTACGATTAATTGGATCGGATTTTGCTATTTTTTCTTCAACAGTACCTCGACGTGACATGAGCGTGAAAGGGGTTTAAGAATCAGTTTTCTTTTTATAAGGGCTAAAATCACTTATTTTGGCTTTTTCACCCCATATTGTAGGGTGGATCTGTTAGTCCAAGTGACTACGATAATCTAGAGGGGGATGAATAGATTATGCCGATTTTTCGCAAATCTCCCTCTTTTTCAAATGAACAAGTAATTGACAAGAATGTAAATGCGGAAATTAAACAACACTCGATGATTTATAGTAGTTCAACCCACCTATGGCCTAATCTACTACCACCCCAATATCTCCGGGATGGATTTCAAAAAGAAAAAGGATTTTATTAATTACCACAATTAATACAACACCTTGAGGATTACCACAATCCTCTTTACAACACCTTCAAGGAGATTACCACAATCTTCCTTCACCACCTTTGAAGAGTACCACACTCTTCAAACACCTATTACCTAGATCACCCAAGTGTATTCTTACCACAAGAATACTCACAAGGATGTCTTGTGTTGAATGATGGACAAAATTCAAGATTACAACTCTATGAAACCAATACAAAGATTGAGTGCAAGTGTAATCAAGAATCAAAAGCCTAGACCTCAAAGATGTGCAAGTGAAAGTACTTAAATTATTACAACAAGAATGTAAAAATGAAAGCTTGAACAATTTGCGATTTCTTGTTGTGTATTTTGCTTGTGTGTGTTATCTCTTGTGTCTTCAATTCATCCTCTATTTATAGGAAATCTTCACCAACATAGGCTCCTCTATCTTCACTTTTGTCTACAAAAAGAAGATCACAAGATGTAGAAATATTGTACAAAAACCAAAAGTAAATCTTGCTGTCAAGAATTTCAAACAGCATAACTTTGCTGTCACAAAATATCATAGGGCGACCGGTTGCCCTATTGAAGATTTCGACCGTTTGAAAAAATTAGTGCGATCCAGGTACATGTCGTCGGGTGCGACGGTCGACGGGTGCGCGACCAGGTCGCCCTAGGGTGCGACAAGTCGACCTCACCACTTGACCGTCCCCCCTCCTTCTTTTTTCACGAGAATTTATTTCTGTTTCGTTCTGTTTCATTTTTTCAACTCTTCAGGCACCGGTCGATCTCTTGTGCGACCGGTCGACCTCCAATTTGAAATGTTGTCCGATTTTTATCAAAAATAAACTTCAAGAAATACTCCAAAAAATTAGTAAAAACATTTTAAATCATTTGGGAGTATTTGGACAACATTTATAAACATTGTAAACTTATTTAAACTAAACCATCAAAAGTGTTGTCCATTTTTATCGAATAATTAACTAAGAAATACTCCAAAAATTAGTAAAAATATTTTAAATCATTTAGGAGTATTTGGACAATATTTAAAACCATTGTTTTGGTGTAAAAACAAAATCATCAAAATCATGATAAAAACATTTATCTAACAGGATCTCGAAAGATATGAAAGATCTCCTCCAAGCCGTACATACGACTTTCATCGAATACGACTTTTATTTTCGTAATCCCCCAGGATTCAACGGAACAAAATGAACGGACAAAATCTTAACATGTAACCCAGCAAATATGAAGGCAAGAAGAGTTAGGAAGATTAGTTCTGGAGTTATGTTTTTCAAGTCGAAAGCTCAACATACATATAACATATACTTCTAACGGTAATGTAAATAATTAAGTTGAGCAGAGGTCAAACACTCGGCCATAGCTATTAGGGAGACAAGCTTTGGCTATAGGTTGAGAGAGTGACAAAAAGTAGACCATAGCCACACTATGAAAAATAGGTAGACTCACATCCGAAAATATATAGAAATTCAACGTAGACTAAAATAGGATAATTGAGGTAAGGTGGAAAAACATATTTTCGAGTAAGGATTTAAATTAGCAAAAATAAAATTAGTTTTTAGGTTGCAAAATTAATCCGAGTCGCGACTATATCGCCCGCGCAGGAGGGGGGCAAATCGCGCGATTTTACACTCGCAATCGGCAATTTTGGCCCACTCTTTATGTCGCTAGGCCCCTTATCTCTTGGCCCATATTTTACTAAGCCCATTTGGGTCTCCCACTAATAAAGTGAAGAAAACTTCATTACCTATTCTATGTGGGATATGGGAGTTCTTTTGAAACACTCCCATGTGCTCCATTCCCATTTTATACAACAATCCCCCACATGTTTCAAAAGAATGAAAAGAGAATATAGATATATTTGCTGGGTTACTAAAATGATTGTAGATATATCGCATCTGGTGTCTTTTGGACTATGAACCAGACTTAGAATGATAAGATTTAAAGTACGGAGTTTTAGTGAAGCTTGTAGCTTCTATGAACTAAGAACTCTTTATTGTAAGTTAAAATCTTACCAGTCACATTACACCCTCACAATATTTTGTCGTTCAATGCGGTTTTGCGCTAATAGGCCGTGCGCGTGCCTGAAATTCAAGAGTGCTCTAGAGATATGCCAAAATCTCATAGGAGCAGCCCCACTCCACACTCATATAGGTGAATCTCATCAAGTATATTTTGCAATTAAATATACCACCCTCAAGGGATATGAAATTCATTAAGAGCTTAACATCCCCACATAATTGCAATCTAGCACTTATCACACCATATGAAGGGACAATTAATCGTTGTGCTAGCAGAATTAACAAGTGACTTGTTATTACCCGTATGAATCTCATTCATGGGATCTCCAATCACAAAGGTAGGGTTTCTATCACTGTTAATTTCTCAAGTTGGCTTAAGTCCCATTCCCCTCGATATTTCATTAATTAATTTTCTCCCCAATGGTTTAGTCAGAGGATCGGCCAAATTTAATTCTGACTTCACATAATCAATGGATATAAATCCATCATTTAACAACTGTTTAACCACATTATGTCCCAAACGAATATGTCTATTCTTACCATTAAAGGTTTTATTCTTGAAATTGCAATTCTTTGCTTGACAATCACAATGCATGACAGGCTGAAGGTGTTGGTTTTGAAACGAATGAAATATCGCTAAGTTTCTCAACTACTCAACCTCATTGCCGGCTAACTCCAAGGCAACAAACTCGGACTCCATGGTAGACTTTGCTATGATAGTTTGTTTAGGTGACTTCAAGCAACTCGTACCCCCCCAAGAGTGAATATGTAACCACTAGTGGATTTTATTTCATCTCGAATCGAAATCCATTCGCATCACCGTATCCTTCAAGTCGTAAGGATTTCCACTATACATGATACCATAGTTCATGGTACCTTTTAAATATCTCATTAGTCCGACTATTGCGGTCCAATGGTCACGATTGAGATTATGAGTATATCCGCTCAATCTACACACAACGTAAGCTATGTCGGGCGAGAGAAGTTCATTAAATGCAAATGCAGACTCCCAATAATCTGTGCATAGATTGAGCCACAGGATCACCTAAATTTTTCTTTAATTGAGTGTTAGCATCATAAGGAGTACTTATTAGTTTGACGTCAAAATGTCCGAACTTCTTGAGAAGTTTTTCAACATAATGTTCTTGTGACAATATTATGCCAACATCATTCCTTATAATTTTAACACCCAATATCACTTTTGCTTCCCCCCATATCTTTCATATCAAATTTAGAAACAATAAATTCTTTTGATTTATATATTAAATCAATTTTAGTGCCAAATATAAGCATGTCATCCACATACAAGCAAATAATCACGCACTCATCATCGACAAGTTTTGTATAAACATATCTATCTGTTTCAAACATAAAGCCATCGACAACAAAACGTGATCAAATTTCTAATGTCATTTGCTTAGGTACTTGTTTTAAACCATATAAAGATATAAGTAGTTTACAAACTTTGTTTTCTTTTCCGAAAACAACACATCCTTCCTTGCACCATATAAATTTCATCTTCTAAATCACCATTTAAGAAAGCGTTTTACATCCATTTGGTGAATAAAAAGTTTATGGATAGAAGCCAAAGCAATCAAAACTCGAATATAAGAAATTCTAGTAACTGGTGCAAAAGTATCAAAATAATCCACATTTTGTTTTTGAGTAAAACCTTTTGCAACCAATCTAGCTTTATATTTTTCAATGGTTCCATCTGGATTATATTTCTTCTTAAAAATCCATTTGCAACCTATAGGTCTAGCTCCAGGTGGCAAATCAACCAAAGTCCAAGTTATGTTTTGTTCAATAGAATCAACTTCAGTTTTGATGGCTTCTTTCTAGTATAAAGAATCAGAAGATGAAACAGCTTCGGCAAATGTTAAAGGATCATTTTCTATAAGATATGTATAAAAATCATTTCCAAAAGAAGTTTCTTTTATTTGTCTCTTACTCTTTCTTAACTCCTCAAAAGTGTTTTCAATATTATGTTCAATAGAAGCATAAGTAGATTCAAGAAAGTGCGTGCGAAATTATCTCAGTTTTTAAAGGAAAAATATGCTCAAAGAATTCAAGATTTTTGTTTCAACAATTGTATTAACATCTAGCACATCACTTTTCAAAACAAGAAACCGATACACAACACTATGATCAACATAACCAATAAATAGACAATCGGATGTTTTAGAACCTTTTTGTCCTTCTCTTAGGATTAGGTAACATAACTTTTGCTAGACACCCTCACACTTTTAAATATTTTAAGTTAGGTTGATAACATTTCCATAACTCATAAGTTGTCTTTTCCGGTTTTCTTATAGGGAATTCTATTTTGTAAGTGACATGAAGATAATATAAACTTCCCCAAATATTATCAAAGAACACCGAACTAATGAGCATAGAATTCATTATTTCTTTTAAAGTTCTATTTTTTCGTTTAGCTACACCATTTGATTCGGGTGAATATGGAGGAGTGACTTCATGAATTATTCCTTCTTGTTCACAAAATTCATTAAATAAAACATATTCGCCACCTCTATCCGATCTAACTTTTTAATCTTTTTATCTAATTGATTTTCAACCTCGATTTATATAATCGAAACATGTTAAAAGCTTCGTCTTTATTTCTAAGAAAATATACCTTAGTATATCTAGAATAGTCATCTATAAAAGTCACATAATAGTATTTACCACCTCGAATCATGGTTTTCAAGTCTCCTAAGTCGGTATGAATTAGACTAAGCAATTCAAATTCTCGATGTACCGAAAAACAAGTATTCTTAGTCAATTTAGCTTCACAACATATTTTGCATTTATTCGGACAAATATTATTGATTCCAAAATTAAACCAAGTGATTGCATTTTACGAATATAACTCGTACTAAAATGTCCTAATCTAGCATGTCATAAATCAATAGAATCAATCATATAAGCAGAAGAAGATGCAGTTTTATTAATAGCATCAGAAACATTGAGTACAAACAGACCCTGATTACAAAAGCCTTTGCCCACAATGACATTATTTTTTGTCATTACAATCTTGTCGATTCAAATGATACTTTAACTCCAAATAACCTAACAAGGAAAGCAAACCAAGTTTGCCCTAATAGTAGGCACATGAAGTACTTCATTGAGAGCCAAGGTCTTGCCAGATGTGAGTTTCAACATAACTTTGCCTTTACCAAGAACCTGTGCAGTTCGAGAGTCCCCACGATACACATGTTCTTCTCCATCTCCCACAGAATTGTAGGACGTAAAGGCTTCTCTATTTGCAAAAATGTGTCTGGTAGCTCCATAGTTTACCACCCATTCTTTCACATCAGCCACAAGATTAATTTGAGAAAGTACCGCAGCAACAATATCATCCCCTTCAACCAAATTTGCATTTGGCTATGGAGGATTTCCATTTCGATTTTGAGGGTTGCCATTTTTCTTTCTATGTTTGCACTGATGTGCATGATGACCCGGCCTCCCACAAACGTAACATTTTCCTTTCTTTTTAAAGTTGGTCTTATTCACTTTAGGTTTGTAATCAGTCTGATTAAAATTTTTAACATTCTTGTTATTAAAATTATCTTGCACCATGTTTGCAGTTGTAGCTATTTCCTTCCCTTTGCTCACTTTGAGTTCCCTCTGGTTGGTATCTTCGATTATAATGTGGGTAATTAGATCAAAGAAAGATAATTGTTTGTGTTTATATTTTAATTCTTTGCTTGTAGTCTTTCCACGAGTTTGGCAACTTTTCGATCAAGAAACCAGCCTACGAATTCCTCTTCTAGGGTGATGTTTTCGAGTTTTAAATCCTCCAGTAGCTTGTGATACTCGTTGATCTGCATCTTGATATCCTTCCCATCCACCATTTCCAATTTGTAAAAATTTCCGATGACGAACTTTTTTCCAAAGATCTTGAAGCAGATATTTCAAATGCATAGATTCCCAAATATCCTCAGCTTCCTTGTAAGAACAAAGAGACATCAAACAAATCATTAGTAAGAGTCTAATAATCGTATGTCTAAAAACCTTGTTAGCATAAATCCACATCTCCATTTCCTTTAGATCATCAGAAGGTTCAAACTTGTTTTGTGTCAGTACATTAGCAACACCGTGCATGTCCATGATGGAAAATATCCGCTCCTGCCAACGTCTGTAATTCTGACCGCTAAACATTTCGATTTTGGAGATATCTGGAAATGGCTCGGCATACGGGAATGCCGGCGTATGCGGAACAACTGGAACAAGGACTGGTGCAATGACATTTGCAACAGGTGCATGGACATTATTCTGAAGATGTGTGTTGAGTTGGGCAGCATTATTATCAAGCTCTATGATAAATCCTTTAGAATGTTGGCAAAATATTTCAGCACAGAGTTTGAATCAACAAAATAATTTCCGAGGCGTGCAAGAGTGACACTGTCCTAAAGAATTTATTTTCGTAATCCCCCAGGATTCAACGGAACAAAATCTTAACATATAACCCAACATATATGAAGGCAAGAATAGTTAGGAAGATTGGTTCTGGAGTTATGTTTTTCAAGTCTTTTTTTTTTTTTAACGAAACGATAGTTGATATATTAAAAACACAATAACAACAATTGATAGTCCTTTTGGATACAATACAGATCACCCAAATAGAACTCAAGACCACCATTCAACCTAAATGGCCTAGCAAACAGGAGCCTAATCCTGTGACACAAAAAAGAAAAACACAACTACAAAAACACAACAAAAAAAAAACCACACTCCAACACAAACAACCAAACCACCTCCAAAAGAGGACCAAAGCACTCCCCAAGGGAGACCCACTAAAAACCAAACAAAAACACACCCACATACCGTGGCACGAACAACCACCACGCACCGCAAAGACATTTATCATCGACCACCGCCTCGGGCTTAAGCCCCTCACCAAGAACAAAACAACAAGAAAATATGAAAACAAATAGACAAAAACTAACAAAATAAAAGAACTAAATAAAACCAACATCTCTTTCTCCTTCAATAGAACTCGCTATCCACCACACCCCGACCAAGCTTTATCGCCCAAACAGAGAGGCTCAAAACCACCACTTGAACCAACCAAAGATCGCCAAATTTCCAACACCACCGAGAAAACCCATCACCACTCCCGTACATGCTCCGTCCGTCTTCACGGGTGGGAAAAGTGCGAGAATCATAAAGAAAAGACAGAAAAAGAAAGGGAAAAAAAAAAAAAAAAAGAAAACATAACATAAATCAAAATAAAGCTAAAACAAATAGAAGCTCTCCCCATCCTCCCTAGGAGGAAGGATCCTCCCATGGATGAAGGATGAGGGGGAAAAAGAAAGAAAAGTAAAAAAGGAAGAGTTTTTTTAGAGAGAGAAATTTTTAGAGAAAAAGGGGGATCCATCAATTACAATTTGTTTTTCAAGTCAAGGAGCTCAACATACATATAACATATGCTTCCAACGGTAATATAAATAATTAAAAATTTGAACATAGGGACAAACACGCGGCCATAGCTATTAGGGGAGACAAGCTTTCGGCTATAGGCTGAGAGAGGGACAAAAGGTAGATCATAGCCACCCTATGAAAAATAGGTAGGCTCACATATGAAAATATATAGAAATTCAACTTAGGCTAAAATAGGATAGTTGAGGTAATGTGGAAAAACATATTTTCGAGTAAGGATTTAAATTAGCAAAAATAAAATTAGTTTTTAGGTTGCAAAACTAATCCGAGCCGCGACTATATCGCCCCCGCAGGGGAGGCAAATTGCCGATTTTACACTACAATCGGCAAATTTGGCCCAGCTCTTTATGTGAGCGAGGCCCCCTTATCTCTTGGCCCATATTTTACTAAGCCTATTTGGGTCTCCCACTAATAAAGTGAAGTAAACTTCATTACCTATTCTATGTGGGATATGAAAGTTCTTTTGAAACACTCTCATATGCTCCATTCCCATTTTATACAACAACCGCTAAAATTGGGGCCTAGCTATGAAATTACACTATAAAATTTGGGCCAATCAGGTTGGCCCGGGTCGAATAGATCCGTTTTTCAAGCCTAAAATGTGTCCCAGCCCAGTAAAAAACGGGTTGGTCAGGCCTAGTCGGAATTGATGGCTCTACCCTTTATCATCTATATATATTACTTGATTGCTCTTATAGCTCCAAGCTATCATGAATATTTTACTTGTCTAGCTCTTGATTATTGGAATAATAATCAATTAATGAGTATGTTTTGTCCATATCAAGAAAAAGAAAAATTTCCTGTCTGTTCTCAAGATGTTTACAAATGATAGTCTATTTTTTGTTAGAACATTATTTATGAAACATAGTTTTTAATTTCTCCAGTAATGTGATGTAAGTTGTCGTTGATTCTTGGCCGCTAATTGTGAAAGTATGTTAAAATAAGCAATCTCTTTGCTTTTGCCAATCTTACATTAAAGTTTTGCCTATTTCAGAAGAATATGACAAACTTGGATATGCTGCAATATAGTGTCACCAACTTTTTTTCCATTTGATCCTTGTTCTGTTTCTAGAAATTTGGATAATCTAGTAGTTTTTATCAAGATCTCCTTAGCTATTGGTTATGTTGTTCTAAACATATTTTACTTGGTTATTTCTCAAAAAAAAAAAAAACATATTTTACTTGGTTACTTGTTACATGAACGTTTTGATTATTAATGTATCTAATAGCTATTCTCACATATATCAATTTGTAGCTCAAGTGGTATTATTAACTCTTTGTAAGAGTGTTAACTCAGTTTCTTTGAAATTTATCCACCCTCCTCCAACCACTACTCCCGACTTATTAAAAAAAATATAACTATTCTCACATACTTTTGGGGACAACATGTCTACATTAGTGTTTTCATTTGATAAACCAAATGACCAATTATTAAATATGTATATAATAAATATAAAAGAAATATATTTATTGTTTTTAGAATAATTGAACCGATTCGACCAGTTGTATTGATAATTAGATGTCAAAATGGGCATGTCATGACTGGCTCAGTAAAAATGTCGGTTTGAGCTTCAATTTTGGAGGATCGAAAAAGATCAGACCTACTAGACCAAAAAGTTGACCTAGACACCTTTTCATATGTAATTTGTAGAATGGGCCGGGCTTGTGGCTAAAAACTAACGGCCCGATAGAATTTTGTTGATTCAGCCCCATTTTCTCTTTGACCAAGTGGGTCCTCATCCGCCATCCTATTTCACAACTCTACTAAGAATCAATGGCGGTTGTACTTTTAATCAAATGCAAGATTAGTTTGACCACCTTTGAAAACACCGAGTGTAAGTTGTGGGCATGGTCACATGTATAAAATCTTTCGCACTTTTTATTTTTGAGTGAAAATCTTTTATATTTTAATTTTGATGCTTTCTTAATAAATATAAATATTGCATACATGATATAAATACATTCAAAATTATTCTAAGTGTTATAATGCCTTTAAAAACTTCATTACATTTGTTCAGGAAATAATTTCATTTGTTACAATATCAGAATGTGCATCAATGCTATAGAACTTATACTGCAACCATTTGAACCAATCATCCGTGTGGTCGCTACATATTCGTTTTAACAATATATTAATTTATTGTTGGAAGTGTTATCACAACTATTTTACGCATCTTAGACCAATATTCATTTTCGTCCCCAAATGTAAATAACTTTGTCCTCTAGTCTAAATTTATAAATTTTCCATCTATACAGGAAAAATCCTTAATGTTTTCACTTTTCATGCCTAGGATACTCTTAGTTACCAGACAAGGGTGCAACAATTTCGGATGTAACACTAAAACATTACATGTGCTTGTACATGTAATTGTTGAATAAAATATAATACTTTTTTTTGCTAGTGACAAACACTTAATGTTAACAAAATTTCTCAAGCAATTGTATAATGTCTTTGAAGTTTTTGTCAATAGTTACATCTGGTTTCGTGACCCGTTGGTCCTCTTCCGTGTAGAGCTGTCACTCGTACATATCCTTCATTTACAACCCGCTTGGCCAAGGAGCTTCTAATACAAGTGGGGGTTTTCGCCTTAGGGACTTTTCCCTTATATAAAAAAAAATATTAGCTCAATAGAAAAACTTCTTAGTAACATTTAATCAATGCTTGTTTCTATAATCACCACTTCATTAAGATTATGACTTTTAATCCTAGTGGCATTTGTTGTTCAATTGATTTATCTGAAAATTGTAAATCCTTTAATTTATGAAAGAAATCAAATAACGAAGATTAAACAAAAATAACTCTGTTTCCTCCCAAAAAAAACAAAAAATTTATTGTGTTAGATGAATGTCATGTGTACAAGATGATATCATAATTGTACACATGTCATTTATCCAATGCAATGGATCATCAAATGAAACATGATTATAGAATAGGAAATGTAGTCTCTAAGAAGTGTAGTTAGTTAGTGGCCATGGGTATTACTCTTGATGAAGGGCCCAAGTTCGAGACTCGCAATGACAAGGCCCAATTCTTACACAAAAAAAGATTATGTTAGTTGTTAATTCCACATATTTTGCTCATTTTCTATGGAGATTAATTTGTACTCAATTAACATAAAGGAAAAAAATACAGGAATATCCACATTTTCAGCCACAATCCTCAACAAAACGCCGCATCCATAACAATTTCCCTATAGATACGATCCGGCTCAAAAAAGGACAAATATACGCTGCAAAGATATAGGACCATATTTCTGCTCCAAAAATCACGGCGCAACAAATCAACGATCAAAATTCAGATCTCCATAATAACAGATAACAAAACCGAAGCAAAACACAGACTACAGAAAGAAAGAGACAAGAAGAGATCTGTTCGAGATAACAATCAAACTGCAAATTAGGAGGAAGAAGAAAAACAAACCAGGTCACATTAATACGATCTACTTATTTTATTCTGAAAAAACATTATTTCGATCACTTTCATGATTTTCCAGATAGAAAATTAGAATTGAATATGTATCGAATGAAATTAACATTGAACCAGAATTTTGCATAAGAATCCGATAAACCTGAAAGTTTCAAGCTTATAAAATAATAATTTGTTCGAATTATAATCCAAAATTCTACAAAAATTGCTTCTCATGAATATCTACAAAAAAACCGTGTGAATCTCAAAAATTTGTATGCAATACATTACGTAATTGTTTCACATATGTTTCTTTGTTTCACAATTGTTTCTATTGGCAATGCTTCGCCTAATACAACGCATTGCTTCTTCCCGTACATGAAACATTGTTTCATATGTGTTTTATTTATGATTCTTATATGTTTCACATAGGCAAATTTTTATTGAATTCCACAGTTGCATGGAGAAGACCTCAGCAGTGGTATACCAAAATGGACAATGAGAACAAAATGGAGATTATATCAACTTTGAGATAACATGAATACTGAATCCAATGGAAAGCACTTTCATCACTCTAAAGGAAATCTTGGAACAACAAATTCAATTCAAAAAAAATTAAAGTTTACTTGTCCATCACTCGGCTACGAGAAATGGACACGACTCCACTGCCAGACCAAAAGATACTTTATATTGACTTCCGATATAGTAGAATTATTAAATATAACAACTGTAGAGGGGAAAGACCTACTAGTAACAATTTTGCTAGAGTACGTGAGATCTTTAGTTCAAGATTAGGCATGCGCGCATCAAAATGAAGTAAGATCAACATTTACAAGGATGACAAAAAAATGCTGAAGAATATATGGGGAAAAACTACACTATGTCTCTAAATTTAAGAGTAATTTGCTACAAACTTTTATCTTTAAAATCATAGAGGCTGACAAAAATATATTTGATCTGGACCTTTAAAAAAGGACTTTCAAATGCAACAAGTTTCGAATGGATGAAATTCATATCCCACATTCTATAGCGATTAAAATACTTGAATGAAGATCCGCACTAATCGCTTCGGATACTACATGAAGGAAACAATAGTAAATCAAAATAGCCGATAACAATCCGGACTTAGAAAGCTAATCATATACAAAATAGTTCCGATCCATACTACAACAAAATACCAAACTTAAACATATTGTTCAACTGATTACACCATCATTAAGATTACGTAACAATAATTCCATAAAACTAATAAAAAGTGGAGGTAGAATCCCAATGTCATTGTCATCATCATCACCATTTTGCTGCTTTAACTTAGCATGATTGTAAAGCAGATGACCAAACCTTGCTTGTTCATTCTCTATTTCTAACGTTTCAACGTCCATAGCCTTCCCAACAATAAATTACTCCGCATAACAAGCAACAAAAAATCCCACATACACTTCAAAAGAAATAAAAATAATACACAGTCAGATATATAACACAACAAATCAAAAACAACAAAAAATAACAAACAAATGAAAAATACATAGCAAAAACGGGTTTTCCTGAAAGCCTCAAATTGGTTTTCAATTAAATAGTTCTTCAAATTGTTTATAACATCAAAAGAGAACCCAATATATATTCTAGCAATATACCAGTCTTCAGGATCAATAACATATTTGAAACCCTAGAAACAACAAAGAAACAAAAACGAACACGAAATCAACAAGCACTTCAACTACAATACTAAAGAACAAAAGAAACATAAAAGAAACAACTTTGAAACAACATCGAAATAAATGAAAAACTTCAAATCATAAAATATAAAAGAACACAGAAAAATCATACCTCAGCAACATCAGATTCTGCAAAAGAAACAATCTTCTTTTTCGAAGCTTTGACACAAACCTTGGATTTTACAGTTTTAAAGACGATTTAACCTGTAAAACTACTTCATCATCAATAACCTTTTCGATTTTTCTCTTCTTCGAACGCATTTTACCAACAGCAAGCCTCTGAAGTTTTCTCTTTTTCGAAGTATATGGTGCTTCAAAGAGCTTCTCAAAAGCCTCTTATAAGGATAGTTCTTAGACGTCAAACTTCAAGCATTAGTTTTAGGAAGTTACAGAAAGAGAAAGTTAATGATGAAAATGTGAGAGGAATCGGAATGATAGAAACTGAAAAACCAACGATGAAAGAGAGCAGAGCAAAGAGACGACATGCCACGATCAAATAGAGAAGAGCAAAAAACGAGGGAACTGGTTTGAGTTGTAGAGAAATTGGGTGGGAAAAAACTAACCCTAGGTTAGAACATAAAAAGATGAACAAGTTGGGTAGAAACGTGAAAATCTAAAGACCGATTGGGTATTTTTGTCCTCTGGTGATATTTTTGTCCTTTTTCAAAAATTAAGGGTATTTTTGTGTAATTTCCTCAACATAAAATGAAAATAACATAACAAGGTTAACCATCGTTTCATTAATTGTGAAATATAGTGTGGGGCTTACGACAAATAAAAGAAAAATAAAAGAACTAACAGCTAATTTGTATTTTTATTTTTTTGAAGGGAAACCAACAACTAATTAGAGAAAAGTTGTAGTAAAAAAAAATTAGAGAAACATTCATCACGCCGTTTTAAAATGATTATGTGCTTGTTTGAGAGCACTTATGGAAAAGTCCATTTTCTAAATGGACTTATCTAGAATGAATTTTTTAAAAAGTCTTTCATTCCCACTTCTGCAGAATGACTTTTTGGAGGAGTGACTTATCCAAAAGTCAATTCCAAAGTAACCACCAAACATGAAAATTTATTGAAATGGACTTTTAGATCCAAAAGTCCATTTCAAAAGTGCTCCCAAACAAGCACTATATATGTTGATATTCAGGATTGAATATAGAGTTCGCCGGATTTTTGACTTTTTCTCCATAGCAAGAATGTTTTTAGCCATATTTTTTTAGTTCAATGTCCACTTGGCCCTTTTTTATATTTCTGGGATTGGTACATAACTCAAAGATCAAGTTACATGACTCGAATAAGACACATGACTCGATCGAGTTATATAATTCGATCTTGAAATTACGTACCACATCAATTTTTAAAAAAATAGTCAAACATCTCACCAAATAATACACGAAAGGTATAACCGTCATTTTTTTTTTTGCCAAAATGGCTAAAAGTCATGTTTTCTAAAATACTTAACTATTTTTATTTCCACAAAACATAAGTGCAAATTTGGTCTACTACCACTTAAGAGTTAATATTTCTAGATGTATCTAAATATTTTTATGGTACCGCTAATAATGACCACACCTCTAAAAGCACTTTGTAAGCATATTCAATTTTTTACTTTTTGTCACTTACTTAAAACTCATAACTCATTATCAAATTAAGGGAAAATAAGATTTTTAGTCCTGTAAGTTGGACCTTTTGGAGAATTGGTCCTCTAAATTGTCACATTCATTTTTTAGTCCTTTAACTTTCACATTTCTAGTTATTCAGTCCTTTAACTTAACAATTTTATTTTTGGTCCTAAAACTTAACATATTTCAGAAATTTGGTCCTACAACTTAATATATTTTAGAAATTTAGTCCTATAACTTAGCAATAGTTAAATTTAACTATTTTATAGGACCAAATATAAAATAATTAAATTTCAATGTTTGGAAACTAATCAAATTATAAAAACAATTAAAATTAAATTAATTTGATTAATAAAAAGTTTAAATAAATAGAAATTTCTAAAATAATTAATGAATTCTAGGAAAATTAAAATAATTACGTCAAATTAGTAACTTAAGAATAATTTGTCATACTTATGCAATTAACCTTTGGTGAGGATAATTATCTCCAAGAAATGTAACTGTAGACAAGTGTACAAGATGCATTTAATTCAGAAGGTTTAAAAAATTAATGTTTAAATATTTTTTAAAAATTAATTAAATTAAAAAATAATTATTTATTTTTAAAGAAAATTAATTGTTAATTAAAATCATTCGATTTGAAAAATTAAATTAATTTAGAAATAACCTTTTAATAAATTAATTAAATTTAACTATTGTTAAGTTATATTACTAAATTCCCTAAAAAAATGTTACATGACCAAATTTCTAAAATATGTTAAGTTATAGGACCAAATTTCAAATATGTTACGTTATAGGACCAAAAATAAAATTGTTAAGTTAAAGGACTGAATATCTAGAAATTTGAAAGTTAAAGGACTAAAAATGAATGTGACAATTTAGAGACTAATTAAAACACGTCCAACTTACGGACTAAAAATCTTATTTTCCCTCAAATTAAACTAGATATATATTTCTTTCAGAATTAAATTAAACTAGATATATTAAAACGGAGGGATTTTATCAAGAAATTAACGAAGATTGTGACAGTGTATCATAATTAATGATTAGATACCACCCATAAGATAATTGAAATGTTGATAATGAATAATGATGAATGCAAATTCCACTTGTACAAGCCAGCCTTGAATACAACGTACCACCCACAAAATCCCATACCCCGCGCCTCCAACCACAATTATAGTCTCGGGTCGTTATCCAACGTGGAAATTGGTTTGACTCCGGATAGACGGCTGAGATTTATTCGAAGGAGTCCTCTCAGCCGCTGGATCATCTCCGCCAACCAGCATGTTCTGACAACTCACGATCAACGGTTGGTGATAACAGGTCAAGTGTGGGACCAATCACGTTGCTCCGTCGTGCCACGTCGGCCACATCCACGACAACCCCCAAGCCCCAAATCATCTTATTTTGTAGCCCCCACGTTCTCCTACAGTTAATTGACCTCCTCTTTAGTTTTTTGCAGTCTATTTATGACCATATTGCCCTTGATCAATTTTGGGGAAAAGGGGTGAGTTGACATTTTTGCCCCTGAAATATTTTTATTTCTATATTTTGGTCTACTTATTGAGTACAAACAATGGGAGTGTTTGCAAAAACTTCTACTTTTAGAAAAAGTGATTTATTATAGCAGAAGTAGAAGTAGTTGAGAATCAGAAGTTGGTAGTGTTTGAAAATAGAATTAAAAGTTGAGAATGAGAAGTTGAGAGTGTTTGGTGAAAAAAAACAAGAAAAGTACTTATTTATATGTAAAATTCAAACTAGAAAGCGACGAGAATCTAAAGACCCTCTCCTCGCTTTTGGATTCGATTAAATGAAGCGAATTAGAAGCGAGAAATTGGTATATGCAAACACTAAAAACTCGCTTTTTTAAGAAAATTGAAAAGACTTATTTTAAGTGTTTGCAAACACTCCCAATATAAAATTCAAAATTAACTTGTGCAGGACAATAAAATATTTAATAACACCTACATTAATAATTATGGATAACATGATCATGAGTTTTTATAACTATATATAACCTTCTCTTTCTAGTAAATAAGTAGTGAAAGAACAAAAAATGTGCAATAAATTCTTGAAGTCAACTATGTTAGAGCGGATGGTACAAAGTCAATAGTAATCTTGATTCGGATATTTCTGATTAATATCTTAGTTTCAATGCTACCGAAGTGTAGAAAAAGTTAGTGTGATTGAAAAAAAAAATTACACGAGTAAGAGTAAAACAAGCATAATTATACACATTAGAATTATGTTAATTTGAGTATATGTATATCGGATCAAGCTTACATAAAATTTTTATTTTGAATGAATCATGAACGCATCCATAATTCATATATGCAAATTAAATAAAAATATAGCTTATTACAATGGCAAACTATCATAGCTTTCCATTCATTAAATTCACAAAGTTTTTTGGTGACGCTCAAATGAAAAGTTTAGAGAGTATATATAGTAAAAATATTAGGGGATAATATTTGAGAAAAATGTGTTAATTGTCTTATGTGAATAAAATAGAAATTCAACATATATGGGCTACACGAAAAAAATTCATAATCTTAGAACTTAAACAATGACTGATGGACTGATGGACTAAAACAATGATCCAAATTTTAACACCAAATAAATAAGTTTTCATATATGTCCTTCTCAAGAAATACAATTTTCGACTAAATCCAATGCAAATGCTATATAACTAAGCCTATAACATGTAATATATAAATAATTGATGTAACTTGACCATTTAAAAGTGAGCATCAACAAGGAGATTTATTCACACACAAGAATCATTCAAATTTGGAAAGTATAAGAGTTTGCTCCATTGTTTGGTTTTGAAAATTTCTTATTTTTCGTTAGTTGTTGAATAGTATTGAAAGATGGGGAGCGCTATTAACACCCCTAAAATCTCTTAATACACCCTTTTTCTTAATACACACCCACCTCCCTTTTAAAATAAACCTATTTACTTAATACACCCCCAACATTTCCCAGTTTACCCTTTTCCCAACTAAACCCCAATTCTTTCATATTCATTTTCTTAACTCCCGTCATTTTAAGTTTTCAGTAAAAACAATTAAGTATCTGCATCATATATGTTTACCGCACACCCTTTAAATCTGATGTTTGATGATATATGTATAAGGCAAAATTTTGATTCAAAAAAGGAGAAGAACAAATTCAATCTAGAAAAGTCAATCACACACTTTTTGTAATTTCCCAATGCAGTGAGTCCAATCCCATAAGAACTATTGATGTAGAACAGACTAACAATACTCATCCAATTCCAAGAAACACTCGGTGGCTAAATTATATTGGTAGATACTCATTTTCTGTTTTTTATATCGTTGATTACATAATTTGAGTTTGCTTATTTGCCATTAATAATTGGAGAATTATTTATATGGATTCTCGTATAAACTGATTCTCGTATAAACTGGATACAATTTTAAGATTTGTAAATCTCTTTGCCAGATCTCATTTTTTTATTTACAAAAGAGGAGATGAAGAAGAACATGGGCGCCGGGAAGGAAGATTGAAAGAAGAGAGGTGTATTTAAAGATTTTTGTGGTGTATTTAGAGATTTGGTAGGGTACTAAGGGCAATTTAATCTTTTTACACCATGATATTTTTTGTAATTAAGGAGAGGGGTGTATTAATAGATATTGGGGGTGTTAATAGCGCATCCCTCGAAAGATTTGCCTATGTACTCCACATGTTTGTGGACTACTCGAAATGCCACTTGACTATAATCTTAATGCTGTAAAGATGTTTTGAACTTAGCAAAAGCAATATAATCAATATCATCTCATTTGCAATATAGATATTTTTCCTTGTGCAAAAAGAAAAACAAACAAAGACACTTTTCTGTGTCGTTCTCAATTTTTGTCATCAATAATCAATGAAATTATACTGTTGAATAATAAAAGTGTAAACTAAATTGATCCGGAAAAAGAAATAGTCAAAATATTTTTGGTGCAGCTAATGAGCTAAATGACGTACAGTACAAACATGGTACTAAGAGTTGGTGACAAATTTTTAGGCCAGCGCCAGGGGTAATTTATACACAACATATTAAGGCAGTGGCAGTTTAGTCATTTCAAAGTCCCATGCAATTTTGTTTTAATAAATTGTCCAAGAAAGACAGACGACATCCCCCACCATAGTATTGTCGAACCGAACAGACAACACCACCTTTTATAGAAAGAAGAAATCTGCATTCAAATTCAACTTCTTCATACCTTCAATCAATCCTCAGCCTTAAAACACTAAACAAGGTAATACTTTAATTTGTTATAAACTCAAAAATCCTTCTTGTTGGGTTTTTTTTTACTTTAATTATTGTGTAATGACACACTAGTCACTAGTGTTATGATCATTATTCATCACTGTTAATGCTCGACTTTTTGTTACTAAAGTGTTTTCAGGATCTCTAGTGTAATTTCTTCTAATATTTCTGGAATTTCTCTTAAATTAATTCAGTTCTGACAGTTATATGTTTCTCGATTTTTTTTAATAAGTTGGGAGCAGTGGTTGGAAGGGATGGGGTAAATTTCAAAGAAACTATACATGGTTCGATTGTTGTTTCTGTGTATGATCTGAATTTTTTTATGTGGAAAAAACTGTTTAAAACTTGCAGAATTATGAATCATATCTGCATTTGGAACTTACAAACTTGAAATTTATTTTGTAATTTTTCAATTCGAGTTTAGAATCTGTGATTTTGTTAATTGAATTGAAAAATATTGAGATTTTGCTTTAAATTATATTAATTTAATTTTTCCCTGATTTAATTAGGGCACCCTTTTATTAATGGAGTCCGAAATTGGGGAAGATGAAAAAAGAGTTGTTCTTGAGAACTGTATTAATAGTGAAGGGTCAAGTCCAGATTTAAACAAGGAGAATATCAGTAACAGTGATGAGCCATTTCCTGATGTTATAAAAGACAAGGATGGCTTAATTTCATCCGGGCCAGAAATCGAATTGTCCAAAGATGTATCAAAGAGTAGTAAAACACCAAGTGAGAGTAAAAATCCTAAAATCAGTAAATTAGCCAAGAATCAGACCGATTCAAAAGGATCTGTCGTGTTTGGACGCAGTACAAAACCGAGCTTGTCACAGAGTCTCTCGTTTCCTGTCAGAGGCCGCCATTCTGATGTGATGAAAAGAAAAACTGAGGTGTATCCTAGTAAATCAGACACTAAGCCGTCTCAGAAAACGGTGGCGAAAGTCGAGTCCAAAGTTTCGAACGGTAAGGGCGTGACGAATGCAGGCAAGACTTCCAGCAGACGTGCAACTTTATCGTCTTTGCCTAGCCTTCGTCAATCCCCGGTAACATTTTTCTCTTTTTCTTAAGAAAAAATACTTTCTATTCCATTGTTTTCTCTACTTACTATTTTTGCTTTGTGTTTTCAGTCTGGAAAACATTTATCTGCTAATGGAACTGTGATGAAGCCTGAAACCGATGTGTACGTAAGCATGTGTTAATTTTTTGTATCTTTGCTTATGAAACTTGTGATTTTAATACACTTATTGCATTCGTATTTGAAAATGTTGATCGTCTCTATCTGATTTTGACTATTTTAGTTATGGATGCAGACTAGTTGAGAACAATTCGGAGCCTAGCAACAATGGATTGCCTGTGAAGGAGGATGAAGAGGAGGATGTCCATTCCATTACTTCATCGTACTGTTAATCTTAGACGCCTATTCATGTTTCTTAATTTCATTTATGTCAAACCGAAATAAATGTTCACAAAATTTATACTTTAAACAGAACTCAGCAAAGGATTAATGTTGCAGCCTTCTCCTTCAGATTGGAACAACGTGCTGAAAAGCGAAAAGAGGTAGACATTGTAAATGCACTAATATTATGTATTTCTGTAGCTTTTTTTTTTTTAAATAATTGTGTCGTGCGATGAATGACATCTATTTTGATCTTCAGTTTTTTTCGAAGATAGAAGAGAAAATACATGCCAAGGAAATGGAAAAGACTAATTTGCAAGAGAAATCAAAGGTGATTGAGAATCTTGTGTCCCTAATTTATTAAATTTTCTGTTCTAAAACCTAGTTTTAGTTTGTTTACTCTTTTTATGTTCTTGGATTTGATGTTAGGAAAATCAAGAGGCAGAAATAAAGCAGCTGAGAAAGAGCTTGAAATTTAAAGCTACACCTATGCCGAGTTTCTACAAAGAACCTCCTCCAAAAGTTGAACTCAAGAAGGTAGTCTCCATGAGTCTTGCTTAAACTCAATATATTTAGTGTATTATTGTTATTGACATGAACATACTATATTATAGGGATTTAAGGAAAAAGTTCATGTTCTGTGATTTTGTCCAAACATTTAGTTCTCCAATTATATGTCTTGCGGCTGTACTTGTGAATGTATTTTTATGTGCACTCTTGTTGTATAAGAACATCTGAGTCTGTTTTAGAATAGATTTAGAGAGTGTTAGCAAACACTAAAAAAATAGGTGATTCTCAACTTTTAGCTAGAAAAAAAAATCATTTTCTAGTGTTTGCAGTTGTCAACTTTTGCTTCATTTAATCAAATTATAAAAGTTGGGGTAGTGTGCTTCTGATTTTGGAAAAGTGCTTTTTGGTATAATTGTAAATAAAAAGATGTTTGTTTTTATCCTCAAATTTGAAAAATATAAGAATTGCCTACTAATAATAAGAAGGGTGTTTTTGTCTTCTATCCAAAAAATTATCTTTGAAACTTCTTTTAGCTTATGTTACAATAAATCACTTCTTCGAAGTGTTTGCAAACTCTCCCTTAGTCTCTGTTTTGCTCAAAGAACATTTTAATCCACCTTTAATGTATAATGTGAATTAAGGTATTTGAGAATGTGATGTTAAGTTGGTTTTCACATTTGTATAGATACCAACTACACGACCAATATCGCCCAAGCTCGGAAGGAACAAAGGCGGTGTGTCCACCCCTCTCAACTCATCGGAAAACGGTGGATCATGTGTTAGTCCAAAAGTAACTAGAGATAACTGCAATTCTCCAAAATCCCCCCAATCAAATGGTGATAAGGGGAATAATGCTGTTTCAAAGAAGTTAACCAAAAGCTCCCTTTCCAAGCCTCAAACTAGAAAAGTAAAAGTTGGACAAACAGAGAGCCAAAACAAGCAAACTTATGCACTTAACTCGGACGAAATCCAGGATCGGCCTCGTTGTGTCCCAGAATTTGAGGATCAGATTGAAGAATGTCCTGAAAGGAATGGTGCTCATTGTAATAATTCTGAGGTAATGCCTGCTGATGTCACAGTTGAAGGTTGAATATAAAGTTATCATGATCACCTTGCATGTTGTTCCTTACAGAGTTTAAATTTACTACGAAACTACATTTTGTTTTTGTGAATACAGTTCTTGTATGTTAAAGTCTGAGTTGTTATAAATATTATGTTGTCTGCAGTTGGTTACGGTTTCATGTATTCTTTTATTATTGTTCAATGAAATATTTGACAAGTTATATATGGCTATGGTGGATTAAATCCGATATTATCGATTGTAATAGCTTTTGTCTTTTCTTTTTTTTTTGTATACTTTGAAAATTCTTCCATTTGTTTTTATTTTACATATTGCACTCTCACGAGTGGAGGATTTGTTAGGTAGCTGTAAACAGAAATCTAGGGGTGTTTGTAACACCTCAAAGGGTATTTTAAAAGATAATTGAAGTTTTTTTGTAATTAAGCTAAACATTGAGAGTAGTATTTGTAATTATTCATTGTATTTATTTGGGTTTGTTTTGTCCTTTTCTTTTTTGATGGGTAATTTACAACAAATTTGAGGGTTGGAAAACATCTTTAAATTGCAACGTGGAGGAATAGTGTAATGATAAGGTCATTCTCCGTTCACTTCAGTTAGACTTTATTGTCATTGGCAGAAGCGTGTTTGTAGCAACAATACAAATGCTAAAACATGTGGGATTGTGTCTGAACCATGTGGGTTTTGTCCCCGTCGTCCTGATATATGGTTGCTACAAAACATAATCTTTAACCAGGTGGGCCAATGCCACTGGCCCACCACAAAGATTGTGGGGTGGAGTTAGGGGTCAAATCCCCGCCCCATCAAATTGTTTGTGGGGTGGAGGTCGGGGTTCATATCCCCGCTCCATCAAATTGCTCCTGCAGGGCATATGCGAATTGTGAAGATTTGGTGGGAACTCATAATGAATAGATCCGTGTGGGTTCGATTCGGGAGAGATCGTTATTAGTAGATTGGGGGTCGAATATAATTGTTCTCTTTACCCTAGGATCTGGTTGTCGTCGCCAGACTTCGAACACCGGGCGGTCGTGCACATCCCGTGGTTTACCTTGCGCAAAGAATGAGAGAGTTGTCGCCGAGTGTCCGGGCGTGATAAGCGCGGAGTTCTGAGCTTATCAAAAAAAAAAAAAAAATAACATAATCTTTGATACATTTATAGGATGTTACACTTGAAGAATCCTCAATGGTACAATGAAAAAAATTAAATCGAAGGTTACTAAAAAAAAAAAGACGAGGTTCAGTGTAATTATTAAAAAAAAAAACTATCTTTCAAAATTACAAATATCTTACTGATATTTGTTTCCATTTAACAAATGTAATTGTTTAAACAAATACAAACCTAACGGAGGTGTTCATAATTTTGAATGATAATTGATAATTTATATAATTATGCTAAATAAAAGGAGTAATTTTTGTAATTTACCCTTAAATAGAAATAAACTTTCTTTGTTAACAATGTTTCACTATTATCAGGTTGAAAAATAAATCGAACTACTCTATATTTAAATTACTCGATATTTAATCATGATCACTTCATAAATATTGCATTTCATTTCATTTCTTTAAGCATAAAAAATAAAATTTAAATACATTTTTTTTCAGGAATAAAATCTCATGGTTGCTTGAACTCAATTCGATTATAAAAAAATAACAATATAAATAAACTTCATCAATAACATATTCGTCCAGCTCTATTTATATATATCCTTACCTGTATATATGGTAAGCATGCATGTACTTTTTATCACTCAATAATAGTAATATGATTGAATTCCTTAGTCTTGTTTTATATTGTTATTAATTTATATAAAAGCATTCTTTTTTTGCCCCTTAATGATCTTATTATCTTGCTTGGTACAGGACCACCTTTTGTTGGCCTATATATGTAGAGGTAGAGCATGGACCAATTTGTGATTACTTGAGCCTGTTTGGTCCCAATTTCACAATTTATGGACTACAGCCTCAAAACCATATATGCCCAATCCCCAAGGCCCATGATTTTATTTTTGTATATGTCTACATCATGAAATTGAAGAGCTATTGCTAGACGTGTTCAACGGTTCGAACCGAACCGGCAAACCGGTAGTTTCGAACCGGGTCAACGGTTCGAAAAAACCGTTGAACCCAGTTTTGGTTCGAACCGAAACCGTAAACCTAATTTCTAAGGTTAGGTTACGGTTCGTATATTTTGTAGGTCGTGTTTTGGATTTTCCGAACACGGCGCCGTGCTTGAAAAGACGCGGCCTGGCCGTGTGTTTGGTACGTCGGGGTCGAAAAATTGCTCGTTTTTGACTTCTAAAAAGCACGGCCGTGCTTAAAAACACACCCCGCCGTGTTTGATCGGGTGGCCCCGAAATGACGATTTACCTTGGGATTTTGAGTGTTTTTGCATCTAGAAACCCCGGGTATGTTTTGACAAGAAACCATGGCCCAAAATTCACCAAAAACAAATTTCAAAAAATCATCAATCTACACCAATAAAAGCACCTCGGAGTAATGTGAACTATGTATAATCAAAAATTTATGAAACTAACAATAAACTAACTTAAATCATACTCAAATATACACATAAAACATGCATAAAAAGACCCTTATCACGCAGGTACAAAATGGTGTTTGCACCATTCACGGACATTGACAACCATCGTCGGTGTGTAACCTTTGCTTGTGGATTGCTATTAAAGGAGGATGAGGAATCCTATGTATGGTTATTCAGACAATTTTGGATACCATGCGCAAGGAGCCGTACTACATCATGATCGATCAGGATCCGGCGATGAAGAATGCGTTTCAAGTAGTTTTCAAGACTGCAAGACACCGCTTATGCATGTGGCACATAATGGAAAAGGTTAGCACAAAAGTGGGACACGCATTTTTCAAGAATGAAGAATTCTTGCGTCGTCTTAACAGCGGTTTGGGATGAAAAACATGAACCCGCTGGGTTTGAAAATTTTTGGCATTCTGTTATGACAGATTTTGATCTAGAAAATCATCTGTGGTTTACTAAAATGTCTGAAATCAGAGAGAGCTGGATCCTTGCTTATTTTTGGGATGTTCCCATGGGCGGTTTGATGCGGACTACATCACGGTCTGAGAGCGCAAACAGTTGGTTTGGCGGTTTTACAAATCCACAAGTAAATTTGGTCGAGTTCTTCATGCACTTTGACAGTGCAATGGAGTCGCAATGACACGCCGTACACAAACTAAACAACGACAGTGACACTCTTATTCCTCAGTGCAAAACACCATTGGGGATTGAAAAACATGCTTCATCATTGTACACGCATGCTATTTTTAAAAAAATTAGCCTAGAGATTGCAAATGTGTGTTACAAATGTTCAGTGCACATGGTGACTCGGTCTGGTGGTAGTAACTGTTCCTACTCAATAAAGGACGAATTTGATGATGTTTTCAATGTACAATACTGCAAGGAAAAGACAGTTGTAGTGTATAACTGCAAAATATTCGAAATGCACGGTATTTTGTGTCAACACATATTCGTTGTATTCAAGGACCTCAATGAGATTCCCAGGAAATACGTCTGTCGTTGGATGAAATATCGTCCATACATCCGCAACAACAAGCGGACAAGCATGTTAATTCAACGGCGGTCAAGAAGCAACAACAACACTAAATGAATTGTGGTCCACCTTAACAACTGCATACGACTTGCAAACGGTAAAGTAGAAAAATTGGCTGACTTAGCACACTTATTGTCTGAACATAAAAACAAGTTAGCCCACGAACAAGATGAACAACATGACGGTGGCGTTGATGAAATCTTTGAGAATTACTGCGGCTCTACTTCTCAAATGGAGATCTCAGTATTGCCACCACAACAAGCTCGTAACAAGGGCAGCGGGAGCCGGGTTAAAACCATAGTACAAAGCCAAAGGGAAAAGGCAATCCGTGCAAGCACCAAACTAAAGAGAAAGTGTGGCACGTGTGGCAAAATTACATCACACAACAGTCGTACATGTCCCGAGCAACCTACAGAATGACAGAAACTTTTCCTGCATTTTCACATTTTGTACACTCTGAAAACTGTTATCAAATTTTTGACTTACGTTATATGCATGTCATTTATATTATAATTAAATGTCATTTATATTCTAAATGTGAATCATTTTTGAGTCCCATATGACATAATTAATAAAAAAAATAACATGTACCATAAACGCTTTGATATTGTAATTGTTATCTTCGTGCCTGCTATCTGTTGATAATACACAACGTTATAATATAAATTAACTTTTAAATTTTCGAAGTATTACATTGACTTCCAAAAGTAATAATAATTATAGTACTTCAACACAATATCGAAAATATTGTATATTATGAGCATATTGTGGTGTATATAAATGAATACTTTGGTGGTTTACAATCAGGAAAATATGGTGTACAAATAATTCCATTACAGTATCATAGAATCTTATTTTAGTATACATAGTTTGAACATTTGGTGATAAGTATAAACATTCAGTAGTACATTGTTACATTGACTTTCAAAAAGTAATAATAATTATAATACTTCAACACAAAATGCTTATGAATTATGCATACACACGATTCGTTAACACCTTCAACTTAATAACAAAAAAGACTACATTATGAACATATATATACCAAAACAAGAATAAACATATACCGAAAATTTGTCAAAAATGTGTACTTGTTTATACACTAACCATATAACATAAAAACGACCGATCACAAAATAGAAAACATGTTTGCTTAAGATCGTTAAAATAAGTAACCTATAATGTTGGCCAATGCACGGGGAAAATATATTCTAGTCTAATATAATAATTAAAGCATACTTAGACGCTCCGTCTAACAAAACGAACTCCTCAATCGATAACCAACTACTTTCCACTAACAATTTTTTTGGCCAAACCAAGCACCTTGCCTTTCTCTTGGTTCAAGTCGTTCATCAGAATTGCATGGCAATATAGAGTCCTCAATCGTGCGGACTCCGCATCGTCGGCCTTGTCAAATCTACAGTCCCATTTCTTCAATGCCCCCCAATGAAGGTCTCCATATGATGCATGGCATAGACCCCGCAGTCGACTGTGTTTTGCTCCACCCTCCAGGACATGGCGAGTCTTGTTGGGTGACATTTTTCAACATTATGCGCTGATTGGTAGCACTCACGTGCTTGGAGATATCGAGAGAACAGATCCAACTACAAAAAAAATAAAAACAAAAAATGCCATCACAAAAAAATAAATGTTACCATCAAACTAGTCATCCAAAAAAAGAGAAAAAATGCTCCAGCAAGTGCATTTGTATGTTATATAAAAACTAATTGTATACCAAACAAAACCTAAATGTATACCAATCCATAGCTATGTTTTCATCAAATTAGCATACACAATTAAAATACAAAATAGAACTAACTATATACCAAGTATTTTCTACTTGTATACAAACTCACAGTTAATTTATCATCAGTTTATTCTCCACGTTTTAATAACACAAAAAAAATAAACACAAAAAAATGTGAGATATTTTACCAGTTTCTCCGGCATCCGTGCGTACTTGCTGCAACTTATACCACCATCTGAAGAGCTGTCCAAAATGTGACAGTACTTCTTCTTTATGTTGACACATATCACGAACAAGTGCCATCCATTTATAATAGGGAAGAAGAACTGGAGAGCATTCAACAAATTGTATACTCGTTAAAAGTTACATGGCGAACAACAAAAAAAACCATATATATGCTACAAGTTTATACCATCTCAATGGCCTACAAATTCGCCGCAGTTGGGTCCACAACCTCCAAATCAAAAGCTTCCGAAAATAACTCCAACCTCCTTTCATCCGACAAATCTTGTGCAGGGGACACAACAGAGTATAACTGTATATCGTAAAAAAACAATTATAGCAATCAGACGCTAAGACACGTACAACATCACTGCTAATATTACCACATTCGCTAATTATCTGTGTACCAAAATGTAAGAAACTTTACATCACATCTATGAAAACTCAATGCTACTGAATTATCACCAATCACTGGCAAATATACAATTACACATCTAGTATTAGTATAAAAATATAAGTAAATGTACACCATGATACAAGTAAATTTGCACCAATTATTCACTAATAGTATTAAAAAAATTACATTTAATGTTACGTGGTAGTATAAATAAATACGCGTCATGGTGTTCAACACCCCAATTAAAAAGAGGGACATACCGTCACCATATTCGTCAGAAAAAACCTTGGGGGAATTAGCATCCCTTGATTCCTCCATTTCGTTCAACATTTTCGCCCACACATCAATGACGTTTCCAGATATGTACTCCCGGGCCTCATTGTCTCCAAATCTTCTCTTGTGAGGACATTGTCTCCCATCCTAAATATAACATCGGTTCTACATACATTGAACAAAAAAAAATAACTAAACTAAACTAATAATGAACGGAATTTATAAAGTAAGCTCATTGAAAACCACATATTAAAAAGACGTGTAACCTTGTAGCCCCAACGTTATCAAAGACCCACTTCACAACGACATTGTGGATCTTATTCATCTTCTGAGTGAAATCGACCCGTCTCAATCGGGATGGAGACGACAACATGAATGTTTTACGCTGCTTCCTAGTGCTCTTACGCGTTTGAACAACTGCAGCGGTCTGCTCAGTCGCATCTCCTTCAGTCGGCTCCTCAGACCCCACCACATCGTCACCTCTGCCAACACCGATCCCATCCTGCCCATCATCCCCTTGCCCCACGCCAACATTCCCCTTAAAAAAAACCCTGAAATTAAAAGAAAAATTCATGTCTACAACACATATATGAACAAAAAAAGAAGGTGAGCAAGTATTCTTACACCCTCGTCCTGCGGCTTTTCCCCAACCGGTTGTTCCTCTGAGTATTGACGTGATGTCTCCAGAACATCTGACCAATTCGCAACGTTTGGTTCCTACGTCAACCCAATACTGAAATTGGGGATATCATCAGACCTTTCTGGAACTCCTCCCGCCGACGTGTAGCATGTTCAACCTTCTCCAGAGCAGCTATATTTTCTGGGTTACTGCAGAACGCGTTGATCTGCTGCGATTCACTGGCAATAGTATCCCCAATGACGGTATCTTCCCCCGGTCTGTCCCCAGAAAAATATATAAACTTCCTAGCAACCTCTTGGATTTTCCCAAAATCGGGTTCGCAGCCAACTCCCTAGGGGAATTATTCAACAGTGCAAGTATATCCATAACGTCTGTGGCTACGGTCGCCAGCTTGGCTAGAAGACTGCCAACAATACCCTGCACCAAAATAATAAATAGTTGTCAAAATTTTCATACTCGTTTAGATGAAATCTTGGTGCTTAAATAACTATCAAACTGTATAAAATAATATAAAATGTGCACGGTATATATTTGGGACTAATATTATACCAAATTGTAACTAACTGAACATTTGTCTGTCACTACTCTTATACCATTTTGCAACCAGAAAACATGACATCTTTTATGACTTAAAAAAAATTAATTACTTAACAGAATACCATTTAATAACTAGCATTATGCACTCATGCTGCTCATATTATGCCAAAAAAACACCTACCTTACTCGAAAATATAAAAACTAACATAATAATCTAACCTATGCATCTACCTCTCCAAGTAAAAATGGAAAAAAAAACAAAACTGATATATAGTTTGGCACTCGCTCACCACTAGCACCAATGTCGGTCGGCACCGGAGGATCGTTGCGCGCTCCAAGAGTATGCATACCAACAAGATTGGTTGACGCTTGCAGTGGTTGATCATTGCACGATCCAGTAGGTACGGCCTCGTCAATTGGGCAATCATTGTAGCCCAAACCATAGCCCCCGCGCTTCATTTCGGCGGTATTCCTATCTTGAATGCTTTCAGTCATCAGCGATCACACGCATGGGACCACCTCGAGAAGGCACGAATAGCCAGTACAACTCTGTCCATGTATAAACCTTTTGATACAAAAAAAAGATTTAATTTATACTGATTTTGTTTAAGTCGAATATAATGGACTGGTACTTACAATCAAAAAAATGAGCGGGCCGTTGAAACTCTTCTTCTTTGTTGACGTCTATTTCTCTTTGCTCTTTATCAAGGTCAGCAAAGTGTGCTCGCAACAATTCATTTTCGGGATATCGTCAATGTTCTCCAAACTTTTCATGACAAGAGTGTTAACGTATCCGCCCTGCATATTCCCAGTTATCTGCACATTGACCAGAGCAATAAAGTTCCTCATGAACCATATACCCCCATCCACGTACTCCAACATCTTTTCGGACACCTCGGCTGTAGTAATGGAATATGAACCATCCGGTTTGGCTCGGCGGGACTACCGGTCCAAGTATGCTTGCATGTTTCGGACTTGGTTTTTTTCTGGACTCTTATTCCACCTCTAGGTAACCCCAAAACTAGCTCCACGTCCTTTTCGCCAGCGCGAATGGACCTGCCATCCGATAGAATCAACTCACATCTGAGAGAGTTGAAATTATCTATCAACCAATAGATTAATCTCCCCGGTAATTCTTCAATGTTTATCCCCGACAAACTCCCGAAGCCCATTTCAATAATAGCTCTTGTCTAAAAATTGTTGAGCCGAACCAATGCGCCCAATAGAACATTAGGCACAAATCTTGTCCTCAGTTTAGGCAGCGAAGCTTTCAGGACAGATTTTACGGTCTTTGACCTCGGATTAACATCACTCGCACCCTCGCTCGGCCCTAGAGACGCGGGTCTCTTCCTGTTTCCTCTTGCTATTGAACTTGGTATTGAGAAAAATTAAAGAAAACATCACACTATGTACGTGAAACGATATGGAAAAACTGCGGGTGTCAAACACACTGTATCAAAATAAAATACCACATCTAAACTAACTGTGTACTGTATGTAATCTAACTGTCTACGAAAATAAAATTATCCAAACACCATTTGTATGTCGTCTATATACAATTTACCATATTAATGCAAAACACCAAAACTCTGTGTAATTATGTGCCAAATTTAACAAAAAATACACCAAAACACTGTCTACGAACATTATGTGTATATATCCCACTTCCTTTTTTCTATTTTTTTACCCTATTTCAGTCATTTGGGCAAAAAGTGCGCAAAAAAGAATTTATGTATATACCAAAATAACTAAGAGATGTATCATGCTTGCGTAAATTTACACCAATTTAGGAATGAAAGGCACAATTTCAATAACACAATCATTACACAATTCATTATCTAAATATACATCATTTTTTCATAAATTTATACCATAAAAATTATAATAAATCTAACCCATTACGATCGAGGATATAATTCCACTTAACCAACTAAAAAGGAGTTACAAAAATCAAGTAGCAAAACCCTAGAAATTCAAAATAATAAAAAAATGTGGCCTACACCTAGGGCAACAAACCGGAAAAAAAACCATAATTAATCATCTTGAATGGCAGATAAAACCAACTAAGAAATTGGGGGAAACCCTTTCCACAAGAATCTACAAACCAAAGAATTCAAAAAAATTGAAACAGTGGCTTACCTTTCAACAGTTTTGCTGATGCGTTCTTGGAGATTTGATGTCCACAAAGTTCGGCCCAAACAAAATAGTATCTCGGGCTCGATTTTTACAGAGAAAGAAAGAGTTGCAGACGTGTGTGAGTGGGGGAGGTGAAATAATGAAGACTCGATGAAGAATGGATCTTTTTGATTTTTGGTGAAAATAGCCTAGCAAAAAAAGCGGGAGAAGGGATTAATTGAAATCCCAAAAAAAGGAGAATTGTGGGAAGTTACCAAATCGGTCGTTACCTATTATGTACAATTTGTCTATTTTGCCCTTAAATGGGCTGAGTTCAATTTTAAAAAAAAAATTGAATAAAATCAGGTCTTTGGATTAAACATGGTAACGGATTAGATATGTCCACACTGCCACATGGTAAGGTCCTTGCCACATATGATCCTATACATATATATATATAGTTCATTAATAAGTATATATATATATATATACACACACTTAAGCCCATAAGTGATTCGCGTCTGGTTAAGAAGGGAAATTTCTTTTCCGTTACGATGGATGATGATCATCAACGTACAACAGAATTATATAACTCTTTGATAGGGCGATTGTTGCAACCAAATGGTTCTAAACCGTTTTCATTGGAAGTTCTCAAGTCCAAGTTGATCGAGGCTTGGAAAATTCAGAATAGTTGGCGTTTGGTTCCTCTTGGGAGAGGATATTTTAGCTTACAGTTCACGAATTATATTTGGATGACCATAATCGTGTTTTTGCTAAAGCTTTATGGAACTTGAATTCAGGTATCATTCATATTGCTAATTGGATTTCGGATTTCAATCATTATCGTATTAATACTTCGGTGGTACAAGTTTGAGTACATATTTGTGAATTAAGTATTGAATATTGGCATCATTCTTTGATCACGAAGATTGCTAGCGCGATTGGTACTCCTATCCAAATTGATGGACGTTCGTTGTTTGGTGAGGTGGGGCATTTTGTTCGTGTTTTAGTCGAACTTGATTTAAATAATCATCTTCAGGAGTTTGTTATGGTGGAACGGGTAGGACACTGCTATTTTGTTTCACTTAGTTATTAAAATTTATCGGAATTTTGTGTCAATTGTCGCATAGTTGTACACCATGTCAAAAATTATCGTCAGGTCAAATCTAAGGAGGTACAACAGAAGGATGACATTGGGCGCAAGGAAAAAAGTCCAGTTTGTGGACGTTCCACCATTCGGGATCGTGTTCCGGCTACTAAGGGCATGGCGGTTGAATCTGAAACTTGGGTGCAAGTAACGGGATGACAAGGTCGTGTTAAGGAGGATGAACCTTCTTCTTCGCGTATTCATACTAAGAATTCTTTTGATGTTCTGGGTGCTGATTCGAATGATATGGCATATGATAATACGAATTTGAAGCACAAATCTGATAATGAGAATCGGATTATGGCTTCGGAAGATAATATTAGCAACAGAGACAGAGCCATGGTTCCTTATCAACCGTAACAACATGTTTCCGCAATGTTATTGAGGATTGGGTGATTGCAAAAAAACTTGGATGAAAAGGGACATGCTAATTTTTCTAATAGCATTTCTTAATGAGTATGTCCTTAGCTCCAACGATCCTTCCGAGAGGTTCAAGACTATGGTCGTTGCTGCCTGGAAATGTTGGTCAGATATGGCGGATGAAGAAGATCAAGTTAATTCAGACAAATTGGAAGATTTAAAGACCAAGATAAGCGACCTTCAACTACTCCGATTGCTTTCACTCATGTGATTCATCGAGTTATGAAGGTTACGCATTGTGTGGCTCAAGAGATCCGGGGCGATATTTCATAGGATACATCGGACCATCGTGGATGATCTTCAAGCACATGCAAAAAACACATGACAATGTCATTCGAAAATCCTATAGAAATAGACCATCATTTAGATTGCGATTTTAAGTTATTTTTGTTGTTTCTTTTATGGGTACTTTTTTTCCTATTAAAGGTTTTTCCCACTGGGTTTTACTTTGATCGGTTTTAACAAGACCCCTATTTTAAAGCTAGTTGTTTGGCTTGTAAGCAATTAATATTTCGTATTTATTTTAAAAAAGTGTATATATATTTATAATATAACTTGGAAGTTTTTTTATGAAATAATGATATTCTTATTTAGATGGTATCCACAAGACCACAACCACAAACCCAATTGGCGGCACATGGAAAAATTTGGAGTTGCAAAATTTGGCTACTTTGTGAAAGTTTGGACTTTTTCCAATGCCCAATTGATGAATAAAGTCAATGAGTTTGCCAAGTCCCTACCATGTAATAATTCCATGTGTGCCAGCTCACTTTCTCTTTGCTGATGTGATTAATCATTAAACTTGTAATGACAAATATGACAATAAAAAAAGGGGAGGGGCTTAAAGTAAGTACTCTCTCCATGAATTGGTACCAACATTTTATATGAGAGTTGTAAAAATAATTTTTTTTAAGTATATTCTTAGATTTTGTTTTGTGAAAAGAATAATAGTGTCACATCACTATTTAAATTGAAAAAACATATATAACATCGGTCAAAGCCAAACAACAATATTTGAAAATAGTTATGATTTAGCTCGAACATTTGACGGCAAAAACTGAAACAATTTCTATATTACATTCAACAAAATTGCTGTGAATTGTGATATAACCTACATACTTATGTTTAATTTAGTTATAAAATTACAAAGAAACAAAAAAACAGCTAGCTGCCTACATGTAAAAGAAATTGTTGTATGCATGCACCAATAATTGACAATGATATGTTCCCCACTTTAACTTTGTAAAGGCAGACTGGGCACCTTGGGTGAAAAAGCTATATCCACCTGCCACTCGTTATTTTTAATTTTTATATAATAATAAATGCATGTAACTATCAGTTGGTTTATTTACTTAATTTATCTTGAATATAAAGTTTACATTATAGAAAGAAATGAATTATAAAATGAGATATATGCATTTATCCATAAAATAGAATATATAAGAAAATAAAATAAAATAAAATACATAAAATGATATATTTTTTAATACATAATAATTAGTATTATTTTAATATTACATGTTCCGGCTTGGCCGAACCAATCTTTGGCCATATCAATGAGAATTCATTTGAGAGTTGGTGGTTCATTAAACCATGACAACAGACCTGCGACGCTCGACTCTCGAGTATCTTCGCTCGTGTAAATCAATTTTGCCTTTGACTAAATACTAATCTCTTTGATTTGATCAAAACAATTGCTCCATTTGTTACAATAACAAATCAAACCACTTTGTTTTATGTTTTAAGTTTTTAGGTAGGCTTTTGGACTTTCTTTTTTGACCGAGAGTATCCCACACTAAAGGCATTTACTACTTCACGCTTTTAAATCATGGTCCTAATCTTTGGGGGAGGTGGAACAAACTCAATGGCGTAGCCAGAAAATATATGGAAATGAGCTGATACACGAAATTGGGATGGGTCAGATAAAAATAAAAGAAAAACCATTTAAATATTAACTAAAAAAGTTTCTTAAAAAAATTACTTAGTAAAATCTTGTTTTTTAAAAAAAAAAGGGGTCGGGGCTCAGGTTGTTCCCTACCTCCGCCAATAGGCAAACTCAACCCCATCACTCCGCGTTAGTTAGATTTCAAATCTGGTAACTCAAGGTTGCAATTTCAACTCCTTCACCACCAGCGGCAGGCCCAACCCTGGGGTTTCAACTTTTTAGTATTACTAAAATCATAATTCTTAACATATACTTAATACTGATTAGAATGAAAAAAAATCAAATTGTTTAGTATTGCAATTAAATAAAGAATAAAGTTAACTAGTTAAGAAAAATCAATGAACTTATAATTTTGGAACATAAGTAGAAGTTAACAATGTCTATAACTAATAATTTTGAGTCATTGCAAAATCAACATTAAATAATTGTATATGGATATAAAATATTAATTCTCTTTTTATTTATTTAATTGACAATTATTCAGTTATAAGCCTATAACCATCAGTTGCACCAAGTCACTACACCAAGCTCATGCAGTCAACTTATTACATCAGACCCTGAAGCCCAACTCATTATCTCGCGGACTCGCATGAGGTCAACGCCCCAGTGTAAATAGTTCTTCCATATTCATTTATAAACTAACTACAGTTTATGTCTCTAATTCCATTACACGTTGGATTATTCAATTGGGCACTTGCTGACTTAAACATCGGAGGGGTTTTTCAGGGACAATTCTAGAATCTTTTTAACCTTGTCTACTCGTATTGCAGACTAGTTCCCATCTCAAAACTAGATTTACTTGACTACTACCTGACTCTCTGAGACTAATTGACATGTTAGATTTATAGCCCTAACTTGGAGTGAGTTGCTTTTTTCAGTAGGATTATTTTGGCGCCGTCTATGGGAGCTAGCCAAAACACTAAGGATGCAGACAAAACCATAGACAATGGGAGCTAACTCCCCAACCGCCACTTCCAAAGCCAACAATGACATACAGGACGAATGAACTCCCAGAGTAAGACCTCCTTTCTCTTGGGAGTACATACCTTACTAGAATACGCTACAAGCAACGCCGTAAGACAGTACGCCACTACCCAAGCTACTCCAACACTCATGGACGATCATGACCTAACATGACAGAGGAGTTTAAACAAAGCAATCACAGACTTCCCAATAGGGTGCTCCATCACCATCTAACTCGCTGATGGAGATAATATCTAATTTATTATATTTTAGGATTTTAGAATATCTTATATTTAATATCTAATTTATTATATTTTAGGATTTTAGAATATCTTATATTTTAGATAGTGATTTGTTTAGTATTCTATTTGAGTTTATCTTTTAAGTTTCCTAGTCAAGTTAGGAGTTTTATTGTGTTAGGATTTTAATCTTATAAATACTTGTTATTTTATTATTTTTAGGGAGGTTGAATATTATTAAATTTTGAGATTTCTCTCTTTCCAAAGCTTATTTACGTTCTTTACGCATTTAAGATTACTTTGTGTGCGATCTTTGTTCTCGTTACGCTTCTGCCTGTATCAGTTAAGATTTAGAGACCAGTCTACGCTCCCTGAACCATGTTGTCCAGACAGGATCCACAACACATGAACGACATCGCACAGATCCGTCAACAGATCGAATTATTGACACAATGGATAATCACGTTTCGCGCATCCAACAACAGAATTTTTCGACGTCGTCATCGCCGGATCACGGCCGGTAGAGATCGAAAAGCGGCGGAGTGATGGAGGCGGGGTCGAAACTATCATGATAGATGTGTTTTTGGTTTTTATCCGTCCTCATATATTTCATCAAACGAGGATAATGGTGGATATGATGGACCACTATTTTTTGACGAGGAAGACGAAGAGCCCATTTTAGAGATTGGTTGTGAAAAATCTTTGCAATTTGAAGAGAATTGTGAGTATGATGACCCATCGATTTTTTATGAGGAGGGAAATAGTTGCTATGATAGCCCGCCAATTTTCGATAAAGAAATTGCGGATGATGGTGACTATATGTGGTACATGACAAGTTTGGATCTTGAGAAGAATGATGTTGTGTGGAGTGGTGACATGCGTCGTAGAGGGAATAAGACCTGACATTAATGCATAATTTCGTAAACGATGAGCACGTGGGTTCTCAATGTTCTCAATACGGAGGGTTTAACTATTTATTCGACAAGAAAATTAAACCGAACATTGAACATAATCAAATTACCATGCTTAACGCCCGATCGAACTACAAAATCATGGCCCAAGATTTGATACAATACAAATTGGAGTACCAATTGAGATAATTGGTAGGTTGAGCGATGAGAGAATCATAATGGATTTGTCAACCCACAAATTGCCCTACAAAGTTGGCTCGAATGGATTGAACAATCCATTCTTCATAATTGATAGCAAAGCTCATTGGTGCACAAGGGATCATGTCAACATAATGATGACTTGGTACAATATGTTCACAAAGAACCCTTGAGAAGACCTTGTAGTTGTAGATTTGCAAGGGTTGGGCAACCCTGCTATCTTGGGTTAATGGCAACGATCTCTCGCCGTTATTTGCCGGCTTATTTAGCGCCAGAGGATGGTTGTTCTATCGATCCATGTGATTACTGTGGTTCGTACAACCCCGAAAAATATTTTTCCCTTATTTTTCCATCTCGTTCTCCTCGTGCCCCATCATGGTTTGATAAATTTTCTAGGATCTTTCTTCCGATTCGAGGACGAATCGTCTCGATCCCGGAGAGAATGATGGAGATAATATCTAATTTGTTATATTTTAGAATTTTAGAATATCTTATGTTTTAGATATTGATTTGTTTAATATTCTATTTGAGTTTATCTTTTAAGTTTTCTAGTCAAGTTAGGAGTTTTATTTTGCTAGAATTTTAATCCTATAAATACTTGTTATTTTATTATTTTTAGGGAGGTTGAATATTACTAAATTTTGAGATTTCTCTCTTTCCAAAGCTTATTTACATTCTTTACGTATTTAAGATTACTTTGTATACGATCTTTGTTCTCGTTACGCTTCCGCCTACATCACTTGCCCTCTCCACTATGGGAGAGCCTGGAAGGCACAAACTCTCCCTCCTCATTGTCTGGGGCTTCGAGCTCCAACTAGGAATAATTTCCTTAGGGATCTTCCCAGGAACCTGGACTATTAAGTTTAACTATACTAGTCCGACAACCTATGAACTATTGAACTTCTCTTTTCGAAGAGTCATTGAAAAGTTTCTAACATTTGAGAGGGATGAATCACAATAAAAAGTCAGCGTGAAGACTTCAATACTCTACGAGAAACTGTCAAGCATGCAGAAACATTAACACGTAAGAATAGATCACCCAAAGAGAAGCCAATGAGACCTTCCTTCTCCCATGAAGACTAAGTCCCATGCGGAGTACTCTGTCATAAGAGACTCAACTCCCCCACTGCTTGAATCCCCTCCACAACCCAGAAGTTGGGGGGCTTATGATGAGGGATAAAATAGTAAGTTTCCTTTTATTTATTTAATTCGATAATTGTTTAACTGTCAACCTATATCATCAGTTGCAACATGCCATTACACGAGGCTCGTGATGCTCATTTATTACATCAGGCCTATGTGGCCCAACGTCTTAGGTATAAATAGTCCCCCAATTCATTTATAAACTAATTATAATTCATGTCCTTAATTCTATATTATGCGTTGGTCTATCTCACGGACACTTGTTGAGGAGACGCTTCCTGGGGACAATTTTGGGACCCTTATAACATTATACCTTCGTATTGTAGGCTATAGTTCCCACCTCAAGACTACATTTGTTTTGGAGCTATCTTGACTCTCGGACTAAGATAAATTGAATTGTTACTTATAACTCTAACTTAGAGTGAGCTACATTTCTCAGCATCATCATATATACAGTAAAAAAGTACAGATAATTGGTGACATATGCTTTGCTTAAAAATGTTATTGGTAAGTGGTATCTTCATGTATGAATGTATATGTGGTATTGTATTAATACTGTAGGAGCTGGGATTCAGATATAGCTCGGGTAGTCAAAGAGCATATTACTAGGCGATCAGAGCTAGATTCGAATCTCACATTTCTCCCTCCCAGGACATCCTATTTCCCTTTTCCATTAATTAATAAAGAGAGAATTATTTTTAACAACCTCAACTTTACCCCTTTTTACACTTCACAACCTATACTTTAATTTTTAACCTTTTGCATCCTGAACTACGAAAATAATTACACTTTGCACACTTTGGACTATTTTGCCCCTAGGATTTTATTCTTTAATAACAATAGTTCTAGTTATCCCTTTAAACTCTAATTTGTGGCAGATTGCTCCATAATGATAAATATATTGCATTATACAATAATCATAAAGTTTTTACTCCATAATCAATTTGTTTTTTGGATTTTTCGAGAAATAAGAACCCGAATTTTCTATAACTTGTTTTGTTCGTGGCATTGTTACACCTATTTAGATCCAGTCTCTATTCAGAGGTTTTAAATGGATCATGTTAGGTTTCCAGCCTATAAACTCAACAAGACATACTTATATCCAGATCTTATTTCAAGTATTTATCCGTATACAAATTGGGTCTTTAGACTGAAAATGAAAATAGTCCATTACGACCATATCAGGCCCAACATGCTTCCGTAAAATTAATAAATCCCTTAAAATTCATACCTCTTTTTGACCGAAATAGTATCAGGTGAGATGGCTCGCAACACCACCAGTCGGAAAATTAATGCCCCCAGATCATTTGACAAACAGCTCCTCACTGTTCAACCTCACCCTCAGGGAAGATGATCTGCAAGTTATCCGACTCCTTCAGGAATCGCCAAAGACAGACCTTGGTTCGTTTCCTACTCCAGGCGTATGAAATAATTCTTTAAAGGGATGAATCAATAGTACATTATGAACACATGTTGAACAAACAACCTTTATTTTATTAAGAACTTAAAGAAAATTTATTACATCAGTAATCTCCTTTTGGGAGGAGAAAATCTGTTTAGCCTCTCATAAAGGCTATCACACTCTTGTACATAAAATTAAAAACTGAAAACTAAAACTGGAAAACACTCTGAAAATTCTAAACACTTCACAAATTTTACAAAGGAAATTTATTGATAGCAGACTAAGGGAGATGTTCGATGCCTTTAAATTTTCCGAAAGACTTGTTTATATAGGGGTAAGGGTTGCCTCTATTCCTTGGATTCTCCCATCCACTTGCTGAAAGTAGTGGAATACTTCACTATCTTCACATGGCTCGGGTCCCTCCTTGTCTGGTATCCAAGGCAAGTTGATAAGGCTCCAAAGCCAACTAACTCTTCTTTTTCCGTCTTTTAGCTAGATGGAATCTTATGACGTCATTGCTTACGTCATTGACTTGAATTATCATCATCTTGAGTTGGATGCTAATTACTAGATCTGAACCACTTTTTGTCTCTTTGATGAGTGGGTTATCCTTGAGTCACATGTCTCCTTTAACTTTGTCGGGGAATCTACTTTTTTGGTGGTCCCCGAAACTTTGGATACTTCTGTGACTTTTCTTCTCCGTCGCCGGGTTTTCTCCGATCAACCTTTGGCCGGAATCCTTTGCCAAATTCCTGCCTTCCTTCGTTTTGATATTCGGGACAGGACCAAGTTCCCAATGGCCGATGTGAGCCATATTGCGATATTCCGGTGAGTTTTTTTACTCCCTGATAGCTTGTTTTCCCATAGAAGATTTCTTTTCTTTTCAAACGGATCTTCTACGAATCTTGTAGTTTTTCCCACATAGTATTCAACAGAAAGATTCGTTCACCGAATTTTGATAAAATTTGAACGGAAACTTGACCTTGTCCATCTCTCGTGAGACAGACCCACAATCCCCATGCCCTTCTTGTAGTAATCGATCTTGATGAAGGTCATGGCCAATTGTACTTCTTCCGAACTTGCCTCCTGATATTTAAAGGCTCTTTCATCCGGTCTTGGCTTAATGTAATGGAAGGCTTCATGTCCACCTTTTCCGACAGACTCTGTTCTTTGCACTTATGAAATACGACTCCAATGTATCCCCTCGTTTTAGGTCATTTGTCATTGTTAGACCCGGCAGAAATGACACTCGCTTCCCTGGATCCATTTTGGTAATTTTGTGATCTCCTAGGTCAAAATGAAGTAGTATAGATCGAGGCCAAAGCCCCAAATTTATACCACCTCTTTACTTCTTCGTGGGCCGAATTTGGTAACATCCAAACCCTTGGATATTTTCGAAATGTCAATTTTTATTTTTTCTCGAGATATCCTCTTGCTTGTGATTAGTTTCTCCCACCCGCCCCGTATTCCCGCCAAGAAGAAGAAACTTTAATCTCGTTAGTATCAATCTTAGAAGTGCCCATCATAGGCTAAGATTAATCTCTTCGCCCTTTACCCCGGACGTCTTTGGGTTGATGTGACAACTCGGGTTTTGACTCTGGAGTATCAATTTTCCTTGAGCCAACATTTCTGCCAGCTTAGAACTTGTGCTAGAGGTACTTGAATCCTCTGCTACAGGTTGGGGAGCCCTGCGCTCTAAACGCTCTGTTTGCTTATTAGCGGCCCGGAGGAGTGGCCCTTGAAATGCCGTTCTCAGCTGAGAGTGAGACCGGACACATGCTCGTATACGATTGGTTACTTTGTCCCGATCATTCCTTTGTAATTTCCTACCAAATCAAAGATTGATGATCAGGGTATCAAATTCTCGGAGTAGCATTTCAAGCTGGTCTCCAAGATGTCTTGAGGCTGTGAGGATGGAATCAGCTTCAATCTCTTGTTAAAAATCTGCAAGAACATTTTCATGAGATTTTATAATGACAATATCATAATCATAATATTGACATTCAGCTTGCCATCTTAGTATTCTAGCTTTTTCTGGTTTTGATTCAATTTTATTTTTCAGGAAATCTTTAACACTTGGATTATCTATTTTTAAGATAAACTTTTTAGACAGTAGGAATAAAGGCCATTTTTTGAAAGTCTTTCTGACTGCAAAGAATTCTTTCTCGTTGATATGCCACCGAGTTGTTTCACTGTCTGTAAAAAGACCACTGCAATATCTGCATGGCACTTCACCATTTGGTGTGGCTTTAGTAAGAATCGCTACCCACCAATAATCACCGCATCCGTGTAAAAGAACCGCCATCTTCATCCTGGTGGAATTGCAAGTTTTGGAAGCTTTTTGCAAACTTCTTTAAGTCCGCTTAATTCCTTCGATGTTCATCCTCCCATTTGAATATTGCATCTTTTTTTAGTAATGGGCTAAACACCTTCATGTAATGAGCTAGATTGTTAATAAACATCCCAAAGAAAATTAACAACTCCAAGAAAACTCAAGTCGCTTCTTTGTCTTTCAAACATATCCTGAAATCCCCGTATTTTCTCTATAATATGACTTTGTAGGATAATTCCGCATTCATCGATCTCAATCCCGAGAAATTCGATTTGTCTTGTTGCGATCATTGCCTTCTTTTCTGAAAGCACTAATCCTTCATTGTGACATACATCTGAAAATATCTCCAAATGTTTAAAATGCTCCTTCATGTTCTTTGATGCGATAAGAATATCATCAATATACACGAACATGAAACTGAATAATCCTTGAAGAGATTATCCATCTTCCTTTGATATATCTGGGGTGCGTTAGCCAATCCCATAGGCATCACGTTCCAAATATAATGTCCTTGTGGTGTAGAGAAAGCTGTGAACTTCTTGTTTTCTTCATCCATCTTAATCTGGTAGAAATCGGATTTGCAATCGAACTTTGAGAATATCCTGGCACCTTTGATACAATTAACCAAATGTTCTCTGCTTGGGATATAGTATCCGCCGAACTCCAAAATGTTATTAATCCCCTTGTAATTAATAACAAGTCTTGGTTTTCCTCTTTTGATTTCTCCATGGTTTCGACTGGAATCCTAGATCATTGTATGGAGAAACTCCCTCAGAAAGTAACTTAAGGTCAAGATGTTCCTTAAGTATCTTCTCGCATATCCTCACGATCTTCCCGATTCATAAGGATTGGTTTGAATCTCACGAACTCATACTCCTTTCCAGGTTTAACCTTTAAGGAAGCTTTAAGCTCGTTCTTGTCCCACCATGCCAAATGATCTTCATTATAATTCCTTTGGATCTTCTTCGACATCCTCGAGTGATATTTGTTCCTCAATGGTCACGCCACTCCTGCGGATTCTCCATTAGACCCATCCATAATTCCCCGCAACGGCTTCCTGAGTAACTCATTCTTCTCCTTGTACTAATGAATACAAGTTATTATCCCATATCTTCTTATCTTTTAGAACTTCCGAATTGTCTATAGGTTAATAATGCTTCACCAAATTTTTTTCGATCCGCCATTTTTGGATTGCGAAGTTTGGCTTCATCACCACACTTGTGAAAATTAATAGGCATTTTTCGTAAAATGCTTCCATGATCTCTGGACAATAATCTTATGATCACATAATGTTGTGAAAATAAGTCTTCTTGTCTCATTTTCTGTGTAAATCGCTTGAATGTTTGTAGAAAATTATTTCCTAGCAAAACATCTCGCACCTATATCATGGAAATAGATTGGTGGCGTCTTCACTTTGTACCACGGGGTACGCCCGCGCCTCCGATCATGATTTACTGCTTGTTTAATTCCCTTATTAAGGATAAGAATCCTTTTAGAGAAATCTCTTCCTGCAATAGCTGTAAATCTTCTCCAATTTCTTTAGAAAAACATCCTGCTTTGCGCAGACATATTTCAAAGACTAATCAATATAGGCGGCAAAATATTCGCTTGATTCAAGATATAACATTCCAATAGAAATGTATATGGAGAATGGACTAGTGGTCATTTGATTCTCGTATCTTTTATTAGCCACTTTGTGAACTCCATTTCGTCTTGTAATCTTTCCCAAGGTTTATGATCCTCAAGAAATTCAATTCCCAATTAATTGTTCCGGGATTTTTCCCGCAACTCCCCGTAATAGTCGCCCAATTTCACATATCTTCAGGTTTCCTTGATACCGTCCAACTATTGGTTGTTGGAGATAATATAGAACATCACAAGGAAAAATATTATCCTTTTGAGTGATGTCGAATATTACTTCAACTTATCGCCATCCTTCGGATATTTCACTCTCCTGTTGTTTTGAAACTATCTCGGGATACGCCGAATCAGTACTTGGTCTCCTTTCTTCCCAACGGCTACTACTCGTCATTCTCGTCTGTTGGAAAGACATCATTCTTGCTCAACTCTAAGACTTCGACTTTTGTTGAAGACCGATTGATCTTGTATTTTCATATCGATCTCCTTGATAGTTGGAGACTAATAATCTCTCGGTAAAACCACCCTGGCAAAGTCCTCGAAAATCCTTGGGACTTGATAAATTCCTTTCTCAAGAATACTTGAATGATGTGTATTCGAGAGAGCATAAGATATCTTGTATGTGATCGAGTAGTAGGTCTATTCCCTTCTTTCATCAAATCATCTCTTTTGAAATCTTGATGAAGGGTTAGGACTCTCATCAAATCTCGATCTCCCGTGATTGTATGCAATTCTGGATGACATTATATGCCAATTTCCCAAAGATACAAATTTCACATGAATCGCTCCCAGCATGAATCCTTGAGGTTTGAGATTCGCTTGTCAAAGATAGCTAGATTGAGTGGCGAATCTATCCCTTCTTTGAATGTTGCTTTAATAATGACTCTTATGGCTCCAATATGAATCCATGAGATTGTATTTGCAACTTCTCTTTTAACTCTGCTTTTGATCTCCTGGATTTCTTTAATAGGGACCAACTGCATCTCGATCAGGTTACCGGTAAATCCATCGAAATAGCAAATTCTCCGGTTGTTACTCGGGGTGGGCATCGGGTCGGGTTTTCGGTTTTTCGGGTCGGGTACCCGATGTGGTCGGGTAGCAAATATAACTACCCGGCACCGATCCGAAAAAATCGGGTACCCGCTAGTCGGGTTTTAGGTATTTTTAATTTTTTTTTTAGATTTTTTTTGGGTGGTAAAATCATGTTGGGCTTGTAAATATATAAATCTTGTTGGACTTTTAGAGAAACATACAAAATTTCAAATAAATATTTTATTTAATTAAGATTACAATACTAGATTTCAAACAAATAATATTCAAACAAACATTTCATTTAATTAAAAAAAATTTAAAATATGAGATTTATACGGTTGCGATTCCACAAACATTAAAATTATACATTTTTTTTTAACTAAACAAACATTAAACATACACGCTTATAATTCAACAAATATTAAAATTACACATTTTTTTAACTAACCAACAATAAAAATTACACAATTTGCAAACTTACAATTTACAAACATTACACAATTAACACTTAACATTACACAATCAAATTGGTCTTCACTCTTGATTAACAATTGTGGGTGGGTTTCTAATTTTCACTTTTTTTTAATAATCGGTGCTGAACGGGTATTCGGGTTTTTCTAAAATACCCGAACCCCGACCGTATTTTGAAAAATCGGGTTTCGGGTAACCCGATGCCCGATATTTTCTAAAAATACCCGACCCAATCGGGTATTTTCCGATCGGGTCTGGCCGGTGTCCGAATACCCGACCCCGAATGCCCACCCCTAGTTGTTACCCTGTCGATAATTTGGTGTTTTCTATTACGAAACCTAATTTTATCCAATGTTTTTTCCATAGCTCCAATTGTAAATCCATCATATACTTGAAGCTTTGATCTTCCTTCATGATTCTCATAAGAATTTTATGAGAAACCGTCGTGTGAGAGAGGAATCCCGACATATCCTCCCCGACTCGTCACTGTGAAGAATTCTTCTTCACTCGATTCTCGAAATGAGTCACTTCCATCTTCGAATAGATCTCTTCTTCATAGATGCTTTCATCCGAGGTATATCCTCAAATTGATACACTGTATAAGATCTTGATAATAGACGACTTCCTTGATTTCTCGTGTAGCCTCGAACTGTCGACTCCTCGTTTTTGATTATCTGGGCAATCCGCTGAAATATGCCCTCTTGCTCCGCATGTCCAGCAATTACAGTCTTTGAAACTTTCATTTGCTCTGATACCATTTTCGCGGATCGCAAGACCTTAGGGAGTAATCATAGGAAATGCAATGAAATTTATCGTCCAGGTTGCAAAGTGCAACAATTTTAAAGTTTAGAGTGTAAACTACAAACCAACTTTCATGAAACCAGGGGTAAAACTTAATTTTATGCAAAGTGCAAAATTTTGTAAAGTTAAGGTTGCAATCAGTAACTTTTCAAAGTTCGGATTGCAAAGTGTAAAAACCCGTATAGTTTGGGTTGATAAAAAACGTTATTGTAGGAGCCTGGTTTTTAATTTAAACCAAACATAACTTATTTAGCTTGAATTAAAAAGCTCATTTTACGTGATTATTAGAATCAAGTTATTATTACAATTACTAAGCAGAGTTTTGTTGACTAAGAACGCAATATTATTTTATTGACAAAATTCAGAGTTTGTTCTGATTTTGTTTTTCCAAAAAAAGCAATAAATATATATTCTTATTGATAAAATTAAATAAGAGTTAATTCATTACACTCATGAATAGTCGATAAATTATAATAAACAATGAGATAATAAATTCATCATAAATAAATAACGTGGCCACACCCACACACATATCAGGTTAGACTTGAATTCAGTACCTCCTATTGTAAAGTGTTGAAAATCTTAACCTAGGCCAGCTAAAACACTCACAAGAAGTTTAACAGAGTTTGAATTTACTTTTCTCGGCTAGCTAAGAAATATTTTTCTTTATAAATTTACTCAAAGAGTGTCTTAACTCTTAAGATATTACCATATTAACTAGGGTAAATTACAAACGACGCCTAAGGTTTAACCTAATTATAAAAAAATATAATTATCTTTAGAAAATACAATACTCCCTTAAGGTATTATAAACTCCTGCTTGAGGTCTGTATTTGTTAAACAAATACAGTAAACAAATAGAGAAGGGTATAACTTGAAAGATAAAGACAAACATCAAGAGACTATTTGTGATTTTGAAAGATAACTAGGTTTTTTATAATTACATTGAACTTTAAATATATTTTTATAATTCTTTTAAGTTTTATTTGAGGTTTTAATTGTGTAATAATTAAGACAACCTCGAACCTGTAGAAATTCCAAAAACAATGGTCATATAATTACAAGTTCAACCACTTATGCTAAATTGATAATTTTCCATGTACACGTTAGTATTAATTAAAGTAGGTTTAATACATGTTTCATGTGTTGAACAATAAAGTGGGGGAAATGAAAAGAAAAGGAAGGTTCATTACCAAAGACAAGAGGACAACAAAATTAGATTAGAATAAAAAGAAGAGTAAAAAAAAGTTAAAATTGGGTCACAAGACTTGGGATGGAGACAGAAAAAAAGGCAAACTCAGCCGTGATGAACAGTACTTAGCAAAATATATTCTTCAAAAGAACTGTATATTTGTGCAATACACTGTCGGTGCAACAAACTTACATACAAATAAAGAAATGGATATGTAATTACAGTATTTATAGCAAAATAACAAAGAAGAAGAAAAAAAATAAAAATAAAAAACTCTCCTGTGGGGTCCAGAGGGACAACTTCAACGCAAGCATCTCCACCCCTTTATGTTGGTCATCCTAAAAAACTGTCATTTATTTGGGGGAAAATGTTAGAAAAATACGGTAAAATACTGAAAAACAAGAATCTCACGTTGAAAAATAAAATAAAGAAAAGAAGTTATGTATACTTACCCTTTCTGCATCATTGTGTTTCCTTTCCCTTTTTTATTTTTATTTTTATTTTTTTTGAATTTTCCAAAGTATGAAATTTAATGACAGCTAGAGAAATGAGAGTCATGTCCAACAGCCCCAAGCATCGTACATGCCATTTCCAACAACTTTCCTGCACAATATTACATATAACAATCAAAAAAGGTAGCAAAAATGAAAGAGAAACAAAAAACAAAAGAAGCAAAATCACATTTCAAGATTTATTGCTTGCCTATCAAATCTTTAGAGGATAAAAAAGAAAAAACCAAATTGTGTTTTAAGTCAACATGCAGGCTGGTCTCAACATTGAAGCTTAGAATCAAGAATTATTCTAAAACCACAGCTGGGCTAGGCTGGAAATTTAATGGAGCTTCGATCTCATGATCCGACCCCATACAACAAATAGGGTACACCCCTAACAGAATCCAATAATAAGCTTGCCAACTTGATGCTTGACTCAATCAGGAGGTTATTCCGTGTTCCCTACACCATCTGATACCAGCCTCTCACCGACTGTTTCACATACCTAATATTTAATACTAAAAACCCTTTTAACTTCTTGTCAAAAAAGAAGACCCCTTTTATCTAATGTGCATGCCTAGTCCATTGTCTCTTTCCAAACCTAAGCAAGTTTAGTTGAAAATGAAATGTGATTATAACAACCGATCAAAAAACAAATGTGATTATAACAGCCTGCCTAATAAGTTCCTTACCTAAACACTCCTGGTAAACTACTATAATACAAGTATTACCCAAAACTTGCTTAAGAAGTGTTTTCAAATCCCAATTTATGCTTATGATTCCACATAATATAATTAGGAGATTTCTAATTCTGCTTATAGTTTGATTTTTACACACAAATAAAACACATTAACAACTTATTCACCAAACGCTACATATACCTTATTCAATTTTTAACTTCCAATCGCAAACACTACCAATTTTTGATTCCCAGTTATTTTTCCTTCGACTGCACTAAATATTAAATCACTTACTCTAAATCAATGTTGTAAAAAGCGCTAGGCGCTCGCTAGGCGGCAGACGGGGGCTAGACGGGGTTAGGCGGGACCTGGGCGGGATTAAGCGGGCCTAATCGGAAAAAAAAAACGTAGGCGGACAAGGAGGGCCTAGCGCCTAGGGAGGGATTAATCGGGGCTAGGCGGGGATTTTTACAACATAGCTCTAAATTAAAGCAAAAGTTTTTGCAAAAACTCCCTTAATCTTACAAGTTAATTAACTAGATTATACATGGCGACTGGCGTTAGGTCTGCTTGTTGTATGGCTAATTAAAGTGTTTGTACCAAACCTAAGTGTAGAGCCCAAAATTCAGTAAAATACTGCAAACAGCCAAAACGTGGCAGCTGTAACACCTAAAGCAATTATTCCTTTTGACTCTACCATCACCATCACCATCACCAGCAAATTTCACCGGCAACAACATAAGCCAAATTATGTCCATCGGAAAATAATTGAAAGTGTCACATATTCCGGCCGAAATACACAGGTTATCACAAATTCATCTATTCAAAGATTGAATTCACCCATTTGCACCAATAAATTGATAAAATTAACCATTCAAACAAATTTTCTATATTACAACATAAATTATTAAAATAGAAAGAACCCCACCGCAAAAGATTTCAAGAAAGTGGAGAAAAAAAAGCAACAATTAAATAAAGGGAATAAATAATTGGCTAAAAGAAGATACCTCTTCTTGGCTTTGAAACAATCTTAGCAACAGGTGCAGCTTTAGGCGCAACCTTACTTTCCTCCGCCGGAAACAGAACCCCATCGATCCCCTGAACGGATATTCTCCCGTCAGTATAGATATCCGGGTCAAATAGATAAGCGGATCCTTCACCCTGACCGAATTTCACCGACCCATCAGCCTCCTCCGCAACCACCTTGTGCGGCAATCTCAGAGTATCATATTTCACCTTCCCGAACCTCCTCACGGAATTGTACATACTCTCCTCCGTTTGGTACTCCGGAATAAGATGATAATACATAATTTGCTCCGGTGCCCCTGGCTCACTCAACTGGTCAGTCGTTAACTTCGCCATAGCCTCATCGTTTGGTGCCAAAACTGTAAGCACGTAACCCTCGGAAACTAATCTCCCCATTTCAGAAGCCAATGAGGTGAGATTTACGAGAATATCAGCCATTTCATTGTATCCGCCGTAATGCAGTAGGGTTTGGATGAAATCCTTCACCTGACTCTCACCGTCGAAGTGGTGGTGGGGTCCCCCGGGACCGGGAGCCGGAGCAGGAGCTAGGGACGGACCAGGCGCCATGGCGTCGAAAATAGGCAGAACCGGCGGCGCGCCGACGGGGGCTGGTGGTGCGGTTTTCTTCAGCCTGTGCGTTCTAGGGTCAACTTCCGGCGCTCCCTCCGGCAGCACGGCGGAGGTGGTTCTCAAGCTCCGCCTGGCGTTGAAATCCTGCTGAACGGATTTCGGAATCAGTAGCCTCTCAATGCCGTGGATGACTCCGTCGGGGCGAATAATATCATCCGATTTAATAACCCTTGCCATGCTCACAATTTTTTCCCCATTTTTCTCCTTGAGTAGAATCTTCTCATCATTGGCGTCACGGCAGAGGCTAGTGTGATAGATTTGCTTCTTCTTAACCTCCACAGGCCAATGTTTGGACTCAATGCGAGCAGGTATCATGTGGAAAAGCAGCAGATTCTGGAGAGATTTCAGATTTCCAGGCTCCAGCAAAAATCGCTTAAACTCCGGGTCTAAATCCTCTCCAAGGCCTCATTTCTCGGAGCGAAGATTGTAATATTATGCTCAGACACAGCTTTTTCGAGAATATGCAGCAACAGTGCTTTCTCCACCAGCTCTGAGAGCTCGGTATAGTGAGAATCCAAAAGCGCGACGAGAACAGAGTTGGAGTTGATCTGTACGCTCGAGTTGGACGGCTTTGATGAAGGATTTTCCGGCAATGCAGAAACAGTGAAGGCGAGAAAAATGAAGAAGATGAGATTGGGGACGCCATAGATCTGAGAATCCATGGCGTTTGATGAGTTTGGAGTTTTTTTCTCACTCTAGAAAAGAGGTTTTTTATTTATTTACTTTGGTGTTTAGCTTTCTCTCTCCGTAGAAGAGTAGTAAGGTAGCGTTGGGGGAAAACTGTGGACTTGCTTTGCTTTGGGTAGTGGGAATGTGTTGTTTGTTTGTTTGGTGGAACATTAAAGTAGGGGGAAAGAGTAGTGAGGGTCATTTATGGTATTTTATATTTATTGTGTGTGTGTGTGTTTTTGTGTAAGTGGAGAACTGAGAGTAGGACAATTGGCTTTGGAATGTGGACAAATTTTAGTACTACTAAATTTTTAGTAGTTGTTTCTTCTTTACTTCTCTTTCTTTCCTTTTTTATTTTTTTTTTACTTTTTTTGGTTTTAATGAGATTGGATTAGGTGTGTATGATTTATGAAGCATGATTTTTTTTGAGATAGAAATTTGTTAAAAATGGTGAGTAAAACATAATAATGCTGAAAAAAAGAAAAGTTTGATAAAGAAAGACTAGGGAGGTTGCTTGGGGAATCAAAAAGGTAAAGAGTACATGTGTGGAGAGGGAAATGAAAAATAAAAATAGAATCTCTAAAAATTGGTTTATAGGGCATACTGCATTTAGTATATTATTTATGCTTTTATGGGATGTATAATCTCAAAACCACGGGATGGGTCGAAACCCTTAGGAAGCCCTCATCGTTGCCGCCTGAGGACAACAGCTAAAATCAGATCCAAATATTTACCAGTTTACATATAATGAGAAACAATTTAATGGAGTGGGGTTTTGAACCCATGACTAGGGCTGAAAAACGAACCAAGCTACTCGATACTCGATTCAAAATCGTTTGTTAAGAGCTCGTTTGAGCTCGGTTCGTTAACATAACGAACCAAGCTTGAACACATTTTTTCGTTTGATAAGCTGTAAAGCTCGGCTCGAGCTCGACTCGATTAGTAAAAAAAAAATATGTGTAAAAATATCAAACTACTTGAGCTCGATTCGTGTTCGGCTCGACCAAAGCCTGCTCGAATTGATTCGATTAATAATCAAACAAATGCTCAAACACATTTGTAATCGTCGATTAAAATTCAATAAGTTCGAACAATACCACGTGTTCTACCGACTAAATCTTTCACCCCTACCCATGACTATGGAATTCCAGTGGGCAAAGGAGCTGGCTATCCAAACTCATTTCTTAAATTTAGTTAAGAAAGATTATAGTAACTAATTATATGATTGCATAACTATAATAATAATCTACTAAAGTCAACAATACGTGTTAATAATAAAAATAGTAGTGATTTATATGGGATTTCACGGACCAGATCAAAAGTGTAATTATGTTTTATAGAAAGTGATTTTCAAGGGTAAAGTTGGAAATGTACTTTGAACAGGCTGGAAGTGGGACCACGCGGAGACTGGAGAGTTTGCGGTGGCTGGGCCTGGCTAAGCTGCTGTTGTTGCATTGTTCCTTGGTTTTTGTAGAATTTTCTTTTTCCTTTCGTATTATTATTTTTTGTTAAAATTTTAAAATTATTAGCCCTATACATTTTTCCATTATTCTTGTACTAATATTAATAATGGTTTATATTTAATGTTGCTTAAATCAGCAGATCATTTCTAGTGAAGATCCAACTTTTTCTCCGGAGCTGGTAGTTCTTGAGATGAAAACTATTCAGCAAGCATTAGATGGATCATGTGTCGTCTTAGAAAGACCCCTTCTACGCTCAAGTCAGTACTGATAGGAGAGAAAAATCCAAAGCAAAAGAAACCAACAATTAAGAGCAATTAAATGAAAATATTTACAAATGGGACATAAATATATTTTATACATGAGTTAATGGGTCGTGTATGTCTTGTAGGATAAAGTGGATTGCGTGGGCCGGATATAGTGAACGGAGCCTTATGAGTGCTCATTGCTCAATAATAATTTGGGCATATGGGCGTATCGACAGTATTTGGACTCAATAAATATTTGTGGCTGAATAATTAAATAATAATGTAATTAAGTAAAAGAAATATAATTACGATTTTATCCTAACAATATCTCGTGAATTTTGTTATTGATTTCCTAATACTTAAGAGATATATTTCATAATACATATATTAACCTAAAACTACCATGTTAATTCCCTCAAAAAAAAAACTACCATGTTAATTAAAAATTTGTAATATATAGGGAGTGTTTGCAAACACTTAAAATAAGTGCTTTTTGTTTTTTTGCTTAAAAAGGCGATTTTAGTGTTTGCAAAGAATAACTTCTTTTGATTCTACTTCATTTAATGAGAATCTAAAAGCGAGGAGAGAGGTTTTAGATTAAGTCGCGTCCGCTGCAAGTTTGAATTTTACAAATAAATAAGCACTTCTACTACTTTTTTATCAAACACTCCCAACGGGGACAGAACTTCTCATTCTCAACTTTTGATTTTATTTTCAAACACTACCAACTTCTCGATTCTCAACTACTTAATTTTCTTTATAATAAATCACTTCTTCTAAAAGCAGAAGTTTTTGCAAACACTCCCATAATAAAGTTTGCCACGACGGCTACGCTTAACGGCAAGTTGCTTAAATAAAGCCGGCTCAAGAACGTGAGCCGAGTTCATCATTCATTAGCTTAGTGCAGCCGGAAGGCGAGCTGTCATTGTCTGAAAATGAATATGTGCCATGTTTCTAAGCCAAGCTACGAAATATATCCACGCTCCTTTAAGTCGCGTAAGCGCGTGACGTAGCGTTTGGTTCCTGACATATTCACACCGCAAACGGGGACAGCTCTCCAAATGGAAGATCTTTTGTCATCTCATATTCCCAATTCCAATATGTTAGTATAATATTGGATCTTCAATTTGATTCCATAAAAGGTTTTGGATCAAATTAAAATGTGTAATTTGGTATTTACATTATAATCATTAAAAGTATTGAATGTGAATTTTTAATGTTAATTGTCATTTTATTTAAGAGAGATTTTTAAAAAAAAAATCCATCCAAAATAAATTGATTTTTATTTGGAACTTTATATAAACTGAATAAAAACAATAAAAATAGGAGACGGACACTCGTCCATTGCCACAATAATTATTACCGGATAACTGATGGGGTAAATTTGACTTTTCGCTATTTCTTTTTTATGGTCATTTATTAATTTCAAAATTATTTATTTGATTTTCGCAAACATTATTAATTGTTGTTGGTCAAAAATATTCTTAAGCATCATTGAGGCTCACATCATAATTTACAGTCCATGAGATTCACTTTATCATATCAAGCCCACGAGACTCATCATCCCAATATAAAAGATCTCTCATATTTCATTTGTAAGTTCATCTCGATTAATCTCATTTAATTATCTTCACATGCACTGATTATTTCTTCCTACATCTGTTAATTTAAGCATAAGATGAATCTCTCTCAGATAACCCTAAAGCCCTTCTAACATTGTTTGTATGTTAAATGTTAGTTCTCACTTCAAAACTACCTTGATTTTGGGGTTATCCTGACACATAGAGTTTGACTATTGGACTTTTAGATTAATCACATTGACTTGAAGTGATCAACATCTAATAGCAACATCAATAATAAAATGTCATTATTTATTATATATCGATTACTGATTGATAATTGATTGCCTTTTATATTATAACGATTTATGCAAACAATTTATGAGAAATTTCATAAAACCTATTTGAATAACCACTTATGTGGTATTATGAATCATTTAATTAAAAAATAAAATAATATTATAAATTTAAATGTTGTTATTGCTATATATGATTTGATAATCCACAATTCTAATTGATTGATATTTAAATTGGTATCATGAATAATGCCACTTTACTCATAAAAAAAAGAAAAAGGTGCAAAAAAAAAGATTGTATTTATGGCTTCTGGCTATTGGCCCAAAGATGCTTCGATATGCAAAAGGTGGAGGAGGATGCGCCATATACAGATATACTCAATTAAAATTAAGGTGACTACTTTGTATTTGTTTAGAGATGATTGATTTAGAGCATCTCCAGCAGGAGATGCAAAATGGCGCCCAGCGCCATTTATCAGGTCCAGCACTGCGTCATTTTTGGCGCTATTCTACAGATATGAACAGTGCAGCGCCACAAATGGCGTTGCACTGTTCATGCGCTATCTTTTTTTTTTAATTTAATTTTTTTAAAATGCATTTTATTAATTAGAATTAGTAGAAAATAATATTAAAATTAATTCAATTACATGTGATGATTTTTTTTAAATATGGTATGAATAATACTATAAGATTTAAAATACTACACACAAAATAACTTTTACATAAAATACATTACAAAATATTGAAACATAAAATTACAACAACGATAAATAAATTTGTTTATGTATTATTATGAATTTTTATTTTAATTGTTTGCATTAATTTCATTAAATTTTTTATTTTTTTGAATTTGATTAATTTTGAAAATAGAAAAATAATAAATTTTACAATAAATAAAATTACTCATATAAAATTTTATATAAGTAAAATAATAAAAATCGAAATAAAAAAAATCTTATGGAATATTCTTTTTTAGTGCAAAAAGTAGTGCAGACTACTGGAGATGAAATGTAAATTTTGCGCTAAAATGGTGTAAATTCTGCACCAAAATAATGCAGAGTGTTGGAGATGGTATTAGGAGTCAAATAAACAATAAATCGGTGGGTGTTGGGTCATGAATTTAGATATGACAATGATTAAATTATGATTAATGAGAAAATTGCACTTCTAAAGTGAATAATGCTTTTGTCGGTGAGAAAAGGGTGAGACATAGGTCTCATAATTCATGCCCATTTCTATTTTGTGCTTATTTTTTTGTTTGCATTTCTATTTGATTATTTGTTTATAACTTTTTTGAGTTTTCATTGTTTTTTCTTTCAGTCCAAAAACTCTAGTGGTTTATTTATTTAAAGATTCACAAATCACATTAATTCTATTAAATACATCTGAAGTAATAAATAGACTCTTATTGATAAGACTAATACATTAAGAAAATTCTATTATATTCTGCTAGGTATATGATTTTTTCCTACTATTATCATAATGTGGGTTACTTGCCTTAATTCGTATGTGATTCATATTCTAATTTAACATACAATGGGTATCTAAAAATATTATATGTTTTTTTCAAAAAAAAAAAATTATTATATGTTTTCAAAGAATACCTACCACACATGGCGCAAGTATGACGCTGTTCTCTCTCTTTATATATATGTGACCTCAATAGATATTACTTAACTAATTGAAATTTGATTGAAATTGATATGGAAAAAAGAAGTTAATTTTTTTTCTTTCTAAATTCCGTAGTATTGATTAAATAAACTCCAGTTGAAATTAAACCTCTCAATTTATTTCAAAAACACTTAACAAATTAAATGCAAAGTCCATTCAATAATTAAATTATTTATTTCAAAATACGAAAAGCTCATTTTATTTTTAAGGAATTGAATGCTACTGGTCAAAGCCAAAATGCTTAGAACTGAATAGTGGTAATTTGGTAAGATGTCAATTATACAAAATACTTGACTTCTACACATTCTTTTTTTTTTTCTTTTTTTTTTCTCACTAAACGGTACGGTCCATCTGTAGATTGTCGGTGGACATTGTGGTTCAACATTTAATAATAAGAATTTAATGGGCAAATGTGGGCTGTGGGCCTGTGGCCCATCAAGTTATTACCATCACAAATATATATATTTATTTTTTTTTTTCTAGTGACTCTGCTGCTGAATGAAATCAGTCCTACTAGTTATCGGTTCCTAAAGTGAAAAAAGACATCTCCTTCTCAAAAAAAAAAAAAAAAGACATCTAAGTTGAAATACTACAAACAATCTCCATTTGAAAATAGGGTGTAGGTGGATTGAGCATAATCGAACATAATATTATTTTGAATTCTTATCGAGCTAGCCGAGCAAAACACGAAATTAATCGAGCTTAAGTAGCTTGATATTATTACACATATTTTATTATTTCTTTACTAATCGAGTAGAACCCAAGCCCAAGCTGAGTTTTTTACATTTTATCGAATGAGAAAATTGTGTTCAAGCTTAGTTCGTTGAATCGAGCAATCTTCTCGAGTCGAGATCGAGTAACTTGTTCATTCTTCAACTCAATGTGAAAAAATCAGTAATCGAAATGACGGGGAAGATTAGATATCAAAACAAAAAGTAATCCAAAATATAGCTTTTTTGGAGTTCGTGGAAGACTGCATCACCTTGAATTAAAACATCATTGTGACAAGAAGAATAACCACTTCTTATGGATGCTTGCAACAAAAGCCCAAAGTTTCATATATATGGAGAGTCTGAACTTCAAAGGTGAAGCCCAACCCACCATGAAGCACCCACGATCCCTACAACTAAATAGCCCAAACCATTACTATATAAAATATGCCTACTTAAAAATGCAGGGCTAAAATTCATTATCTTTTATTTGCATAAGGAGTCCAGAATAAGTTTGCAATGTCAAGAAGATGGCTTTGTTTTTAATTGTAGACACGTAAGCTATTGTGCTCTCTTTTTCATCCCTTCACCAAAAAAGAACCCATATTTGTGTGGAAAGTTTGGTATCAAAGACTTTTTTTAAGGCCCTATATATATCGTGAAACCCAACAATAATCCTTAGAGGTTTGATTTTGTTTTACATCATGCCCCAACAGTTGGTTGATGTGACCAAATTTACCAAAGTCATCTACAATTACATGTAAATGTAAAATATAAGACGAAAACATTGGGTTATTTGTAATATTTAGAAATGTTAATGGATGATGTCAGCAAATTACGTCACTTCAACTAACAGTTAGGGTAAAAATTTAAAATGGAATCAAAACTCGAGAGGTTTCTATAATTTTGAAACCTCGCTGTTTTTTTTTTTTTTTTGTTTTTTTGGTAATTACCCCAATCCTCAGGGGTTTTATTGTAATTATCCCTACAATCATAGATATCAAAGAACCAGAACTTATCCTCACAGTAAACTATTCAACATGTTTCATAAAAGAGATGCATTAATAGTAAAACTTTTGCCAGCTCTGTGCATCAATCATTAAAAAGAGAGAATACTTGGGATATATCTGCCAAGTTCTATGCTGTGAGAATCTCAGTGCTGAATTCATGTTTGTTTATTGACAAATGTACAGGCAGAGAAACATAAGCTATATTAAGAAAGCAAGTTTTACTCTTCCAGTAAAGTTTTCATCCTCTGTGCTATTCATTTATTGCTATCTCCCTCAAATGAAGCACTAAAAAAAGTGTCCATCCTGAGCATGTCATTTTTATAGACCTGAAAATCAATAAATTGAATATTGTGAAGAAATGGATTCAGAAAAGTAACTTTTACTAATCAGATTATGAAACAGGAAGAGAACAAACAACTCAAAACTCAGTCAGCTACAAAGCCTTCAATATGAAACCTAACAAGCAAAGCACGACGCGTTACACGACAAAAATATTTACAGTGACGACAATTACCAAAATTTGATTGTCACATGAAATTAAAATATGAGAAAAATAAGTAAACATGATTGCAAGCACAAGCTAGAAAGAGCAGTACAAGTTTGATGGATTACTAAGAAATGGGGAGTGGGAAACAAGATTTTAATAATGCACAACATGACAAAAGTAATAAGTAACAACAAATAAGCTTGGCAGTTAAAAAATTGAAACTCACCTTCAAAGATGAAATGCTGAGGATGCACACTCTTAAATAACACCATAGAACTTGACTTCAAATTAAACTTCTGGCAAAAGAAGCAGTATTATTGCCATTTGATGGTGTTCAATTGGGAGTATCCCTGTTATCATGGTTGCCAAGTCCAGAAGAACCCACAATATCATTTGCTGGTGGAACTCGACCAGCTCTATTACCGCCCCTAGTTTCAAGGCGTTCCATCATGGGATACAGTAGCAATTCCAGCATTTACTTCCTCCTAACTTCAGAACCAATATCCGCCACGGAAGAGCTTCGAAAAAACAGCTTCTCCTTCCATCCTCTTGTATTTTTAAATTGACTCTTTGTATCTTAAGATGATTAAACATATACACAGTTTAGACTTCAAGCGAAACGAAAAATATTCCAAACATATAAATAAGAAGAAAGAGAAAGAACTAGAATTGTCTCATCAGCAAAAACACATACTTCATTGACATTGCACTGAGTCGAGATTTCCAAGTGTCTGAAAAAGACTGAAACTCCGAAGGTCCTGCCCTGTCGAGATTTGGCGAGGAAGACTCACTCGGACAGCTTCTGAAAAAGGATAACAGAAAGTCAAACAAACGGTAAAAGAAATCTCCTTAAAAATCAATTGACCAAATATGAGTTATGACTAATAGAACTTTGGACAGCCACAAAACTAGTGCTACCTATTGTCATTAGCAATTGTTTGGCAAGTAGTTGGTATAACTAGAGATCCAGATGATGAAGCTGAAGTTTGATTGCTCTGAACAGAAGATGACATAAGTGGAAGTGATGGATTAGTTACTGTAGTTGCAGCTGATTCAGTTTCTGCTACACCTGGAGCTAGGAAGCTGAAACAGGACTAGTAGAAGATGCATTAGGATTTGCTGAGATCACCACAAACTGTGGACGAGTATGAGCAGATGAACGACTCCTTGAGCCTTCCGTCCGAGCAATGCAGTGAGTCCTCCCCATAGCAGCAGCCGCTGCCAAATGTTGTATAATTCGGTCTTCAAGTTCAGGATCATTCACTCCCACTGGTAACTGCAGTAGTAGGAGAACTCATAACATACGAGCACACTTAAAAAGAAAAGAGAAAATTATTGTTAAATAGTACAGATTGCAGACCGACATGCTGCAATTCAAAATCCCCAAGGGTGGGATGGTGAAATATGGTCGCATTTCTTGATGGGTTGAACCTAAAAGATCTCTCCCGTTCTATGGCCTCAAGCAATTCTTGACTGGCATAATACAATAAAATCAGTTACCACAAATACCAGAACAAGAAATTGTTTAAAATACAAGTACAAAGTAAAGGAAAAGATGAACTTCAACCTGTCAGGATCTTTCAGGCTGATAGGTTGCCAACACATTGGACAATTGGAGCTTCTTTGACACCTGATCATTAAAGGAAATATATAAGTTCCACTTTCCACCCTTCTTTTCCTCAAACCCCTACTTTCAATTAATTCTAGACATACCCTTCCTAAATCTTATTATCCTCATAATTTTGCAGAATGAGATCTAGATGATTGATCACCCACAAGTTCCAAAATAACACAAATAATTTCAGTTCATAATAGTTTCCCAAATAATCTTGGCAATAGTGCCATTGAGCTGCTAAGTAAATAGAAAGCTTGAGAAGATTAAAATATATCTAAATAGAAGGCTACTATTGCATAAGAATGCTTCTCAAGAATTCCTTGTAGTAATGTTGATAGTCTCAAACAACATAATTCAAAACCAGATTATTGACTTCACTCAGGAAGTTTTTTTCTTCCTTTTTTTCCTTCTATTCCAAATTTAAAAATGCAAGAACAGTTTGATGATAGTGCATGTAAGTATTCCTCGTCATCCCAGGCTGACGATAAGAGTCTCAACCAACAGCCAACTTTAAAGAATCAGATTATATGTCACTCTGAAGCAAATTTTATCTTCCTCCTAGCTCTTTTCATATTATTTTTTTTTCACATTGGTTTTACTATAAGTAGGGCTAAAACAGAATACATGGAATGCCACTTTAGTAAAAACATCAGGAACAATGAGACAAATGTTAAAATTGATGGACATGAAGTCAGTATAACAAAGAGTTTTAAATATTTAGGATCTATAATTGAAGAGAATGGAGAAATCAATCAATAAAGATGTCACACATAGATCCAAGCGGGTTGGAATAAATGGAGGAGCGCATCTTCTATCCTTTGTGACCGTAAAAAATACCATTAAAATTGAAAGGAAAATTTTATAAAACGGCTATAAGGCCCGCAATGCTTTATGGAATGTAATGTTGGCGACTAAATATGAACACGAACAAAAAATGAGGGTAGCACGGATGAGAATGTTAAGATGGATGTGTGGATACACTAGATTGGATAGAATAAGAAATGAACACATTAGAAACAAAGTAGGAGTAACACCAATAAATGAGAAAATTAGAGAAACACGATTAAGATGGTTTGGACATGTTTATAGGAGACCTTTAGATGCACCCGTGCGACGTTTAGAAGGTAGGGAATCACTTACACAAATCAAAAGAGGCAGGAGAAGACCTAAAAGGCTTGGAAATAAACTATTAAACAAGACATGTTATATATAGAAATAAATGAAAATATGGCTTATGACCGTAAATGATGGCACGATATGATCCATATAGCCGACCCACATAGTGGATTAAGGCTTAGTTTGTTGTTGTTGTTTGTTGGTTTTCCGGTAAGTATGGCTCTACTTGTGGCGGACAAAGTCATGCACCTTAACTTGATACTGCAACAACTTCAACATTCTATCTGGTTTGTACTAGCCATGTCAAAGATCGTGCTTCTTTAACAACAAATCTTCCTCACATATAATGATAAATCATAAATACAAACCAACAAACCTACCCAAACACTATTATTCTTATTCAGTATTTAGACTATAGGATGGATTAGGCAGCCTATAGGCCTATACTGCATTGTTCAAAAAGCTCTCTAGTAACGAACACTAACATTCTCCTTCAAGGTTCCTTCACTATCTCTTGATGATCAGTGCAACTGCCCATTTGGTTTGCTCAGTTTGCAACTCGACCAAATAATTCAGAAATACATCAAATCTTGCTCATGGACATGTTAGCTCATAAACCAAATTTTTTGTTTTATTGTTTAAACTGAAATTAGCAACATTTAGATGGTAGTCCTACAGTCGAAATTGCAACAGATAGATTTTCATAATTTCACACACGGCATACATTGGAAACAACCTATAACCATATCTAGGACAAAAGTAGCATATAAACCAATAAAAGGCCAAATTTGACAAACAGCAAAAGTACAATATGGAAATTTGGAAAACCACAGTTCTGCACATACCATTCAAGAATGCATTGGAGGTGGAACTCATGCTTGCAGATAGTCACCTACAAGGAATGATTCATAAGATTTCACTATAGCGAGGGACAGCACAAAAAAATTCTAGCAATTATAAACATGCAAAGAGTCACTCCTGTCAGGCACTTCACCGTGGAAGGATCACTATCACAAAGGCCTCGAGGCATATGCTACAAGTGTCAGCGCAGGGATCCTGAA